>OX422216.1:17400098-18074473 GCA_949130495.1 Sambucus nigra
TTCTACCTGAATATATAAAAATGACCATATTTGCCAAACCATCTATCGATGACCAATAATCCCAAAGATTCTCTCAAAGAATCATAATCATGCAATCATATATGCATGATACTAAACCCAAAATATTTTCTTACTTTAATAAGTAATACATACTTAAATCCCATCTACGGATTCTTTTGGATATCTCCAATCATACCATTTCTCATTTAGAGAATATATAACTATACTCCCCAAACTTATTCTAATCCACTCATAGGATTCACCCGACCAAGATCAATATGATTATGTTATCTCTTTAGATCATAATCCTCTTTAATACTCAAATTTAGAAAGCCCGCTTTAAACTCAAAGAGGAGAAGTAATAACAATCTCCAAAATCTTGGGCTGAAAACAGGGCACCGGTCGATCGGTCCTGGACCCCCGATCGACCGCGGGTTACAAATAAGCCTACGAAACAAAGCAGTAGGCCCTTTCTCCTTGACGCGGTCGACCGACCTTAGGGGCGCGGTCGACCGGTCACACCAAGTCTCCCAAATTAAATTTCCTCGATTCCTTAATCCAACAACCCAAATTCATTAACGGGGTTTCTAAACTACACCAAAAATAATCGCACACATCTACACGATTAATTCTAGCCGTAATTTTTCCAATTCCCGATTTGATTTCCGAGTTGATGATTTCAACCCGGAGCTACCATCTTGTAAAAATCATATCAAATCATAGAAAAGTCAGAAAAATACGCGGTCGGCATCCACGCGACCGTATCGAAAAGACATACAACTTTCGTGTTTAGCTGAGAGCTAATTCAATTCTTTTCCTGGCCAAAATGTCCCCCTAAAGTCACGGGTTACTATTCATCGTCTTCTCCGAGACGATTTCGGCCATTAAAGCTTGTCCCAAGCTTTTATCGCCTCACCCAACGTCCTACAACCTCAACCAACTACAAATACACATATATTAAGGGTTCTAAACATCCTAGAACCCAAAACCACCAATTAATTTAGGTTAAAACCTAAGTTCCATAAATTGAAATATTACTGGTGTTTAATTGTTTTAACTCCCAAAAATCCATTTTATCCACGATAACCCACCCCAAAACCTTTAGGGTTTGTTTATACCAAATTACGGTATGAGATATTTATGCAAAAAGATAAATAAAGCTAGTAAACACTTTCCTCGTGGATAAAATCTGACGACCTCGAGTCGAATCCGACGGAGTTTGGCCCGAATCTCCATTTTCTCCTCCTCTTTCTCCTTCCTCTCTCTTTTCTCTCTTTCTTCTTTTCTTTCCCTTTCTCCCTCTGTAAATAAGAAGAAAAGGCTTATACCCCTTAAAACCCAAAAACGACTCGTTTACCCAATTACGAGTTACTTTTACCTCTAAAATTACCCGAAACTCATTTTCGACAATCGGACACTCTTTTCCGACTATCTCGACATTACGAAACTCACGGCGCAGTCGAAATTTCCATCCGAGGTACTTGATCGCAAATCACTATTCCAACCCAAAATAAATAAACGCGGATTTTCGAATCAAAACCTTACCCTTTTGTCGCTTTACTCAATGACGACATATAATTAAAATATTTCAACCTATATAGTCCCAAAAATAATCACATCCTTCGAAAATCATTTAATCCTCGAAAATCCCAAAAATTACTATTTTAGAAAATTCCCGAAATTGCCAGTTTATATTTAATTTGGAATTTAATCGTCTCCAAAAAGGCAGGTTGTTACATGATAATACCAAACTATCAGTTCTTATATGTGATAACCTTACCAAACTATCATGAAAGAGTAATTCTACATGTACCCTTGAATGATACCCATGAAATAGACCCGACTAAGTTGTCATCAATACATTAGTTAGTATGTGGGGTAAACCGTGGCCCATTTAAAATACCAACTAATGTATTGTTAACAATTTGAGGGTCCATGAAAAATTACTCATTATGAAATGTTGGGATTTTTCCTTTTCAAGATTCCGACATTATAGGGAATCTGTTAGGCATTTGGTTCTCCTTAAGGATTTTTTATGTGACCTTTATGCTAATGGAAAGATCCCTAGTATCCATTGTTGTAATCTAAGGATTTCTATCAAGTTTAGGGCAATCAATCCGATTTGATCTGGAATCGAGTCACACAAAATGCATAGCCGAAGACATAAAAAGCAATTCCATGACGGTGGGCAAATACATTGTAATCAATCCTAACGAAGGTCATCCCATGCTCCAATCTCACAAGATCACTGTCCGGGTGACGTCATCGTATGGGAATAGCTATCACTACTCGGATCAAGTGGAATCGGGTCACTTTGCTTTTCAGGCGGCGGAGGCTGGGGATTACATGGCTTGTTTTTGGGCGGCTGATCATAACCCTAAGGTTACGCTGAGTATTGATTTTGATTGGAAGTCTAGTGTGGCTGCCAAGGACTTGTCTAATGTTGCCAAGAAAGGCTCGGTTGATGCCATGGAATTAGAGCTGCAGAAACTGCAAGAAACTGTTACATCTATTCATGATGAGATGTTTTTATATCCGTTAAAGGGAAGAAGAAATGAAAAATCTGAACATAGCAACCAACTCTAGAATGGCTTGGTTAAGTTTCCTTTCACTTGCAATTTGCTTATCGGTGGCAGGTTTGCAGCTATGGCACTTGAAAACATTTTTTGAAAAGAAGAAGCTCATTTAATTCCATAACTGCCCCTGGAGTTCACTTTTCTTATAGTTTTCCTTCTCCGTGTCATGTACAATGTCATCAATCACAGCTGAAAAAAAAA
Source organism: Sambucus nigra (assembly GCA_949130495.1). Lineage (NCBI taxonomy): Eukaryota > Viridiplantae > Streptophyta > Magnoliopsida > Dipsacales > Adoxaceae > Sambucus > Sambucus nigra. The sequence goes on from OX422216.1 coordinate 17,402,876, forward strand.
TCTATTTTCAATGCCCTATGATTGGGTAGATATTAACTGTAGGAGATTTTTGAAATAATAAATAATAAGTTTAAAAGTCGTTCGATCCTAAAAAAAAAATTAAAAAAATGTATAAAATTGAACTATGCTATTTAAATCAAATATGATTGTATGAAATAAATTATGTAATCAAACTTATAATTAAGTTATAATATTATAAGGATAAAAGAAGGAAATAATAATAATAATAATAATAATAATAATAATAATAATAATAATAATAATAATAATAATAATAATAATAATAATAATAATAATAATAATAATAATAATAAAATGGATTTTTGTCAAAAAATAAAAATGCTCATAAAGTTCTAAAAATCTCCCGATTGATGAAAAATTTAATTTTAAAAAACTTTCTATTTTGTATTTTCTCAAAAAAATCATTTAAGGCATGTTTTGGTGGCTTTTCACTTAAGATAGATTAGTATGAAGTTTGTGGGGTTATTTTTGCAATACCCCCTTTTATGTATATTTAAATTACATGAGTGGGTGTAATTTAATAATTTGAGAATTTAAAGTATATTAGATGGACTAATTATATTTTATGTCGGAGGTGAATAAAAACAACGAGTGATGTTATTTTATGCGAAGAACACGTGTCGAGATGTGTTGGGTTTAAGACGTAAATTTTTGTTAAGTAACTTGGATGGGAATTTCGAGTGCACCATTGGTCACGGAAGGACCTAAATAGTCAGAATAGAGTACTCGTGGGTAGTTTTGGGGTTTCGAGGACTTTTTGGATTAGTAGGGACTCACATTGGTGTATATGAGTCAATTTTGGGTTTAATAAGGGATAACCCGTATTTATCTCTTATAAGAGCACGGGAGAAAGAAAGAAAAGGGATAAGAGAGAAAATAAAGAAGAAAGAAGAGAAAGTATGATGCCAAGTTGGGGCAATAATTGAGATAGTTTTTGGTTCGGTTCGGATGAGCGTGTTATGTCCGGGAACCATTTAAGCAGCCGGGTGATTGGCAGAATATAAATATGAGTTTTATTCTCGGGTGAATGAGGTATGCTTTATGTGACACGAGCAACTCACATTATTTTGATTAGCGCTAGATTTGCATGTGAGATGAGTTTACTGGCTATATCGATAACATTATTATGTGTATGTATTTTCTGTTGTTTAGTGAGTGTAGACAGTGAGAGTCTATTTTTATTGAGATTACTCATTTTAATGATGTGTTATACGAGTATGATATTATCCTGGATATTATTTATATTGCTAGGTATCACCTGTAGTGAGTGGACATGCGGAGCCATACAAATTGATTTAAACACTTTATTAGACCTAGGTCATGGATCGATAGATCTCAACAATCGATAGAGCTACGTAGTAGTGTATCGAGAGGGTTCCTTGTTTGGATTTTGCTTTGCGAGAACTCCCACGCACGAAAGCAGCAAATGTCAGGAGCTGGGAGATGTTAGACCCTAGGACATTTTGGATTATTGTTCTTAGTATACATAAATGGGTAAATTTGTGGGGATTCAGTGTATCCCTTTTACAAGATGAGACTTATATTGTAAATGAGAAGAATTGGAATTTACATTAGTACTTTACACATTTATTCTTATTTCCATTTTCCTTTCAATCTTAGGCCTATGGAATATGGTTGAGCCTATATATATATATGTTTATACATTATGATATACTGTATAGCAGACTTCTGTGTGTGTGTTGGCTGGTTATATTTGATCCCGGTGAGTAGGGGCATTTACTGATGTGATTCAGGGTATGTTGTCTTTTATCGAGCAAAGAGACATAACTCGTGATTTATTTGCGCTAAGAAACTAGTGATAGTAAGAGCGCCATGATATAAGTGGTCTTGTGTAACATATATTGCACGAGTATGCTATTGTGTGAAGATATAGGAGTTTTAGGGTACGTGCTATGGAATGAGGTCCTAACGGATTTCGATGTTCCGACAATGCTAGGTGGTACTGTATCGGGGGGTTCCTTATTTGGATTTCCCTTTGTGAGACGTCCCACGCATGAAACTTAGGGCATCGTTGGAAGTGGGGAGATGTTTGGTCTTTAGTCCACGAGTTCGGCACCTCAGTTATTATAGAAGTATCTAGTTATAACTGCGAGTTGAAAGTTATATTATGTTTTAAGGCCAGTGGAGTCGGTAATGCCATGAGAGAGCACTGAAAAATTTTCTTTTTTTGGCCACAAGTTGAAAGTGGAACGATAATGAGGAAAATTAAATTTCGATTTATGGGGTGTTTGAGAATACCCATGTGTTGTAGCCACATTGTGAATATGAGGGTAACAGGATTATGTGTATTATGTATGAAACGTATGTGATGTTTACATTTATATGCGCGAATTATAGTGTGTATGGGCACCCTGGTTAGCTGATTTCAAAACCGTTCGAGATAAGAGGACATGGGAATAAAGGTGAGGAATGTATGCCTGCGCGGTAGTTATAAACAAGCTAGAATGGCATGAGGGATAAAACGTTATGTGAGAATGACGATAATTCAAGTATAGGTGTGTAATGAGTCTTGGCACACCCGATATGGGTTGAAAGGTTGTGAGAAGCCATTTACAAGGATATCTCTTGAGAAGAGGAAAAGTCTAAATATTGTGAAATTTGGAGCGGAGTCTAACTCAATTGAATGTTGAGAGTGACTTGCGCGTAAAAAGAATGGTGATGTCAATAAGGTATGAAGAGTCCAGAAGTGCACGTTTTGGTGAAAAAGTGCACGAGCCGAAATTCTTGGTATACCCCGGGGAAGAAGGAGAGTATACGTACCACTTAATGTGAGACGTTATAAGTAGAAGTTGGTGTTTGGTGAGACATAGTGAGACTGTCTTTGGGTGCACCACTTATAGATGGAAATAGGTTTGTTCGGGATGGCCAACTAGAACTTTTGTATCAAGCTAAAAATTCCAATGACGGAATGAGCGGACATGCTAGTAAAGGAGGAGTGCACCGGTGCGAGGTGCCTCCCAATATGGTTGTGAATCAGGATGAGACCCCTGAACCCAACCTCTGATAGGAATTTTTGGGAAGCAATGGGGATGACATTTTGTTTTGGGCCGCTCCTGTCATCTATGGCTCGATGAGTAGACGGGAGGTGATTGGCGACTAGTAAAGTGGTATGAATGCGATTCTAGAGTCACTGCGGTTAGCTTACTTTCACAACTGACTTAACTTGAAATTGAAGTAAAACATAGTACGGTAATTGAGAGGGAAATTACCAATTGGTGGAGTTTTGTGTGGTCACTCGTACATGTTTAATATGGACAAGGTACCTATTAAGGTTTTGTAAGGGAAAGCATGGTCATTCTCCCTCCGGTTTCTTAGAGGTGAGCGAATAAATATACTTTTGGATCAAATGTGATTTAGAATCCATTGTCAAGAGGGGCATTAATGTGACATCCCACCTAATAAATTACCGGGTGATTAGTCCTATACCAAATTAAAACAGGAATCCCAGTTGGATCATCCTTAACATCACTGTCGAAACTTTTTAAAACTTACTAACCACCTAGTATTCCAAAAGCTGGTGCCAATTTTAACTTTTTAATTAAATAAAAACAGTACATGAGGAAATAAATATAAACCATTCACACAACTGAATAATTTTACACAACTTGCCGAATAAACCATCGGCCACCAAAGTGAAATAATCCAATACAATATTTAACATCGGAATAAAACAAATCTGAAAACTGAACTGAAAGTCTGGGCGACATGCCCTAAATAAAACTGGAACTGATGAGTGATTCCTACTCTAGGAATGAATGAATGATGCGTCTAATCCAAACTCCTGCTAGCATCCACATATGTCGCAGCTCCATGTCCCTGGAATAGAATATCAATCCTGGCGTCCCTGTGGCTGGACACCTAAAAGGTTTTGAAAATATTTTTATAGCAAGGGTTAGAACCCAAAACATTTTGAAAATATTTATCAAGTGAATTAACTGCAGTAATTTAAAATGCATGAATGTGCTTCATATTTAAGTTAGTGTCGCACTCCCTTGTGGACATTCTCACCCCTCCACTATTGTGCACACCTACCGGTTACCTTAACCCCACCTAGTTGTGCTACCCCGTCCAACTAATCCTGGTATAACCTTCCCTTGCCATACTACTCTAACCCGAGTATAAGGATTTCCTGAATTATAAGTTATTTCACGATTAACTTAATTAATTCCTTCTTAATGAATAGCATATAACCATAACACGAGTTATATAAATTTAATACGTAACACTCTGTATTATTCCCCACAAATGATTAACTTAATTAATTTCTCATTAATTAACAACATATAACTGTAACCCGAGTTATATAAAGTAAATACATCGCACACTGCATTATCACCTACATATAATATTTTCTACCATATTATACGTACCTTTACTAACATCCACACATATATCATACGTGTATCCATCCTTCCGAGTATACCCTCACCGAATGATTTCCTCTAAAATGCCATCTCGCTAGGTGTGCTCACAAAACCTAGTTTCCCCAAGTTGTAATCGCTCACCAACTTGGACCAAATTATAAACGAAGTGGAGGCGGTCATATTCCTTCCTTGAAAGTGAGATTAATCCCTCACCCATATATACCGGACGCTATGACCTGAGGATATACCCACCCTACTCCTCAAGCTGGGGGAGTCACCCACATCGCGCAACCTCCCTTGATAGCATTAGAGTATATAAATTTAATAAATATCTAGTCACTGATATTTAATATCACACACAATACAAACACGTATATATATACTATCACTATACCGTATATATATATATAATATAAATCCCGACTTTACCGTGTACTCAAAATCCCATACACTGCCTGTAATTTAATATCAAACACAATATACACACACACACACACACACACACACACACACACACACACACACACACACACACACATATATATATATATATATATATATATATATATATATATTATAAACTCCGGCTTTACCGTGCACTAAAAATCCCGTACACTGCCTGCAATTTCTTGAGTCTGTGGCCCGACTCAACGTAATTAATTTTCTCACTTAATAATTTATCGTCTTCCCGAGTCTATGGTCCGACTCTAATAATTAATTCACGCCTCAATTAATATAATACTTTCCCCAAGTCTATGGTCCGACTCTAATTAAATTAATTGACACACTTATTAATTTAATTCTACCCGAGTCTACAATCCGACTCTAATTAAATTAATTATCACATTTATTAATTTAATTCTACCCGAGTCTACAATCTGACTCTAATTAAATTAATTATCACATTTATTAATTTAATTCTACCCGAGTATACAATCCGACTCTAATTAAATTAATTATCACATTTATTAATTTAGTCCATCCCCGGACTCACTTACTAGGCCCGTAACTTAATATTTCCCGAGTCTATGTTCCGACTCCAAATTAATTTCTCACTCTCAATAATTAACTTAATAATTTGGTGTCACATAACCAACATACCCGGACTCACTCACTTGGTCGATTTGATATCTCAAAATTTCGTTCTCACATTTTCTCCCATAATGTGTCACACATTCATCTCCATGATTTCCTCAATTATATTTACCTATAATTATTAGCATACCCGGACTCGCCCCCTTGGTCCACAATTAAATATTTCACCTAAATTCCTTTAATAATGTAGTGCCACCCAACTACAATACCCGAATATTATTCCTCGGCCCAATATCAATAATTATGAATTATTTCTCCAAATTCGTTCATCTCATGACATACCGTTCACACCCCTCTTAAACCCAATTATATCACCCTATAATTGTTAAGGAAATATGTGTCCATATGAATTTACCACTAAGTAAAATCAAGGGATTAAATTTTAAATAAAATCCTCTTTAAAAACAATCTGACCGAGCTGTTAAGTTCCTAGGACCGTCGATCGATCGATGGCCCTTGATCGATCGATCGATCCTCCCTGGGCAGCTCTTCTTCCCCACTGCATTACACCATTAACGAAAATTCAAGGTTTGTAAACCTTAATTTCATCCCCTGATCAAGTCATCCCATCACCTAAACATATGAACTTTGATCCTATACATCATATACACCCTCTAGTATATAAATTTCTCAACTTATCTCACAATTTCCGAAATGGGTTTTCCATTAAAATTCATCAATCTTGTTCGACAAACTAAATTCCAAATCCAGATTTTCCCCGGTTTATATTCCGAATTCTTATTCCAATTAAACATCTATACTCAGATACGTTCAACACCACAATTTTTACTATGAATCTCATTCAATAGTTTCATGAACAAAAAAACCCATTTTGTACCCATTTATCCCCCAAAACGAATTTTTGTTTACACATCACTATGATATGAATTGCTTATCATCAATTTAAAAATCGCAACAGTTAACCACTTGCTTGTAAGTGTTCGTAGTGTCTGATCCGTTATTGATGTCCCTTAATTTGGCTCCAATAACCTCCAATTTGCTCTTGATTTGCTTTCCCCCAAATCCCCTCTCAAACCCTAGGTTTAGAGTTATGTTGGCTGCCATTCCTTAATCTCCCAATTAGGTTAAAAACCCTTAATCCCGTTTTTAGCCTAATGGGCTTAATTAAAATAGCCCAAATCACCCCATGTGGGCCCAGCTATGCCCAAAAATGACCCGAGATCCAATTACTACCCTCGGGTACTCTTTTCTGACTATCTCGACCCATTCGGACACAACCACGCACTCAGAATTGGTATCCGAATTAATTTATAAAAATCCTTATCTCACACCCAATTTAGTCTATACCGACTCCCGGCTGGAATAAGTGCATACCCCGTCATTAATACCCGAAATGACGTAATTAAATTATTACTATTCACTTAGTAAATAAATTTCCCTAAACAATAACCATTCACTCCCCGATTAATATTTAAATATATATATTGCCATAATTAATTCAATTAAAATTACAACACACAAGTAATTTAAAATTCCCGAATTAATTAAATATTATATGCACAAAAATACGGGGTGTTACAATTAACCACAAACTGTTATGGGGTGACTATTGAGAATCGTATGAGTTACGTCGCCACGAACAGATATTTAAAGGACTGACAGGAATGATTTGATGTCCTTGTGGTTTCTCTCATGGTGGGAGATTTGTGTTGGGATTCGACACGGGAAGTTGGCACTTTGTGATGTGCGTCTTTCTAATAATATTAAGGCAATATAGATAGTAATTTTATAGGCTCGTTTTATTTGGATTTCGTTGGTAGAGCACAATGTGTGATGTGCCATTATTGAAGTAAGAGTTTATGACTGATGGAGTATATCGGTACGAAAAGAATTGAATAAGCTTGTTGTAAAGCTAGAGCTACAGTGGTTAAGCCTTTATACAAGTGGGTACCACTAGCGGGGATATAGTGGAGTGACCCTTATATTTGTATGATTTGATTTTGGGTACTAGAGCAGGTGCTGTGGTTGTGATCCAAAGTCTTTGGTACCGGTTTTATCCGAATTTTGAGGACAAAATTCTCTTGTGTGTGTGTGTGGGTGTGGGGGGGGGGGGGGGGGGGAGAATGTAATACCCCGTACTTTTATGGATATTTAAATTACATGAGTGGATGTAATTTAATAATTTGAGAATTTAAAGTATATGAGATGGACCAATTATATTTTATGTCGCAGGTGAATAAAAGCGACATGTGATGTTATTTTATGCGAAAAACACGTGTGGAGATGTATTGGGTTTAAGACATGAATTTTTTTAAGTGACTTGGATGGGAATTTCAAGTGCACAGTTGGTCACGGAAGGGCCGAGATAGTCAGAATAGAGTACCCGGGGGTAGTGTTTGGTTTTCAAAGACTTTTAGGATTAGTAGGAACTCACTTGACGTATACGAGTCAATTTTGGGTTTAATAAGGGATAACCCTTATTTCTCTCTTGTAAGAGCACGGGAGAAAGAAAGAAAAGAGATAAGAGAGAAAAGAAAGAAGAAAGAAGAGAAAGAAGGAAGAAAATAGAAGATTTTCGACCAAGCTCTAGCGGATTCCAGCACGAGATCATCGGATTTATCCAACCAGGCAAGTGTTTAACTTGCTTTAATGATTTAAGTGCGTTTATTTTTCATATTATAGTTGGTGTGAAAACTATAAGATTTTGGGTTTGGGATTCTTGCACAAAAATGGGTGTTTTGGGAAGATGATTTCATAAGAAATTGATGAGATAACAATCCTACATGAAATCTAAGTTAAAATCCATGTTAATGGTCTAAATTATGGTGGAAGAAATGGAAATGTTGGGTTTAATAAGACTTAGGGTTTCATTCTTGAATAAATTGAGGAATCCCATAAATTAATTGGTGTGTTGTGTAAATCATAGTGTGTGTGTGTGTGTGTGTGTGTGTGTGTGTGTGTGTGTGTGTGTGTGTGTGTGTATATATATATTGGTGTTGGGTGATGTTAGAAACCCTAGAAATTAAGTTGGATGAGTTTTAGAATGAATTTTTGGAGTTGGAGAAGTTGAACTTTCGAAACTGGAGGGATCAGACAGGTTCGTTTTGGGGGGTTATCGGATGGGTTCATTTATCACCGAATTAGTTCATTTTTATTGGCCCCCGGATCGGTCTGACTTTGGCGGAAAATCAGAAAGGTTTTCTTGCCCTAAAAAGGATTTGAGAGAAATTCCTTTTGGAGATAAATGTTAGGGGATCCTAAATAGAGTGCGAGGACTTCTAAAAGAGTAAATGCGTGATCTATATAAGTCTCGGTTTAGTGGGAAAGATCCGGGGTTTAAGTTTAGGAATGTTTGGGACGAACGACATTCGAGGAATTATTCGTACATATATTTTTATGCGTGTAGAATATATATACCGATTATATATGGGTAGAATATATATATGCCGAATATGTATGAGTAATATCGTAAGGTACGAATATGATGATATAAGAATACTAGCTAGACGTGATACACTAGTATTTGAAAATAAGAAATGTGAGAATTGTATTATAAGTGAGTGAATACTTATGGGATTAAAATAATTTGTGAGTATACTTATTAATATATACGAATTGATATATTTGGGATTATAGGCTAATGCATGGATAGTCGGATATAATGATATATATGTGTATACGGGTATATAGACAGTATATATATGATGTGATTTTAAATATATCAGTGTGAATGATATATTTATGTGAAGCATACCCCTCTAATGCTATCATGGGAAGTTGAGGGATGTGGGTGAGGCCCTGTCTAGAGGAGCAGGAGCGTATAGTCCCCAGGTCATAGCATCCAGTATTAACCGTGTGTGAGGTTTAGGGGTAACATCTCTTGGGTATGATTCCTCTTATTTCCAGTGAGGAACTATGGCCGCTTCCCATACGTTGTGATTTGGTTTATACCAAGCTGATGTGAGAGTCTGATCGCTGATACCCGGGATGATGTGTGAGTAATTCCCTGGAAGGTGATAGAAATGAGAGACTGCATCCATTGAGTTATAGCTCTGAGGGATGGATGTTATACTTATATAGTGTGTGATATATAAGTATGGATATACTTGATGTATATATATATATATATATATGGACTAAAACGAGGAAAGAAATGTGAGTTAATTTCTGATATCCGGGATTATAAAATCTGGAATATAAAATGCAGTATATGTATATAATGATGGGAATATTATATATGAGATGATAACACTAAAATGTAAATAGTGAAAATAACTAGTGAAAGTTATTCATAAGGTAAGGATAAATTAAGTGAGAGATTAATTGTGTAAGCTCGGGCGAATGCTTAGAATATTTTATATACGCGAGGCACGAGATAGCGTATGGTGACTTGGAAGTTTGGTGAGATGCTATTTAGACTAGGTAGCATAACTAGGGGTGTAAAAATACATGCGATAGGTGCGCACTATTAGACGAGAGGTGAGGGATATCTCATGTGAGTGCAACACCAGTTTAAATATGGAGAGTACCATATTTTAAATATTAAAGTAAATTAAGCACTTGCTAAAATGATTATTAAAACCCGGGCTCTGACCCGTATCTATTTTTCTTTTTCTTTTCCTTTATATACTTTTTAGGTGTCGAGACACAAGGACGCCTGAATAATTACTCTTCCGAGTCAGACGTGCTATCGTAGCTATGGATGCTGGCAGGAAATTGTTTTAGACATTTCTATTCTTGTGATCTAGATAGGATTTACTGTTGTAATAATTGGGCATGTTGCCCAACTGATGTCATTTATTTTATTTCCAGTGATTTAATTTTACACCTACTCGATTTGGTTATAGTAAATGTTTTATCGAGAGTTATCGGTTATTTATTTATTCATTCAATTTGTTGATTATATTCCTGTGTGAATGGTTATAATTGTGCATTAAGTTTAAAATGATTGGGAAGTTTAAAATTTTGACACCGAGCCTAATAGGTTATAAGTAAATAATTTGGTTTTTGACAGTGATGCTGGGAATGAACCACATGAGATTCTTGTCTTAATTTGATATAGGACTGATCACCAAGTATTTTATTGGGCGGGGTGTCACAATTTTTCGATGTCCCCTTAGATTTTGACCACTTTCTAGACATCTTTGGACCCATTAGGCAGTAGGCTAGCAACCCTTAATGGTTAGGAGACATGGAATATGGATTGGGGGCTCGTAGGGTGCCTTATAGAGAGCCTGTAAGGTACCTTATAGGGGCTACCCACTCCAATTTTTCTTCTTTTTATGGAGAACGAAAATGTCCATTTTGTCAAATTCGAAAATACATCTTATCTCTACTATTTTATATCAGCAAGAACTTTCTTATTATCTTTATAGTTCATCATACTGTCCTACATAATTACCCTTATATATTATCAAGGGTTTTAAAGAGTTGTAGAGGTGTTATTTTGGGTGTAAAAATAATTGCTAAAATAACTACAATTCAAAAGTTTAGAGCTTACTGTTTTTTTAAACATATTCATCGAAGTTATTATCTTCAATACGTAGGAGTTCTACACTATTTCAGGTTTAAAATCATGCATGCTAGTTATATGTATACATATTTATGATTTACATGAATATTTATGTTTATTATCACTATCTGTGGATATATACTGATAAATGTGTGATAAAAATGATGAAAAGTCAAAGTTTGAATTATATTAATATTTCAGAATGTTTAAGGAAGTTATTCCTTATGAAAATTATATTTAAACTTGTTATTTCTTGACAAATGATAAGATGGATTTGGTCAAGAAATATAGGATGCATATATGGGTTTATTTGGTATAAATCCTTTCATTCATGAACTCATATGTAATTATGGAAAATGGGTTTAATATATAGGAAATACATTTAATCAATCCTTGGAATATGAAATAATAATATGTAAAAATCACACATTAGTCACATAAAATGACACTACTTTATGTGAAGAAATTTAAGAAGTTTAAAGTTTGAGGGACTAAAAGTGAAAATTGTAAAGTATTAAGGTTAAAACAATAAATATAGTAATATTTACAGATAAATTGATAAGGATTCAATTGTCTAGAAAGAAAGGCTCTAAATTCGTAAGAATAAGTCTTGAAATGTTAAAAGTGTAGTTTTTAAGCCAAAAGTGTCATTTTTTTGTAGAATTTGGGCTTATGAGCAAAATTTTCAAATTAAAGGACTCTAATTAAAATAGTTGCATTTAATGTGGTGAAAACTCATATTTTGTAATGGAAAGATGAAAAGGAGCATTTTTGGCGAAGTGTGTAAACTGCAAGTTTATAAGTGTTCATGAATAGTGAAAAAAGCATTAAAGTTTAAGAATTGGTATTTTAAATTCAAAGGTTAAGTTTCATAAGAAATAAAGTTGTTTTCAAAGATAAAATATCGAGTTAATGAAAATGATCTTTTGATAGTGTGAAAGTGTGAAATTTGAAAATTAAGTGTTAGGACTATTCTCATTCGGGGTATTTGACCTCATCGACTGTTAAAAGGGAAATAAACAAAAAAGGCTTCAAAGCAGACAAGAATGAAAAAAAGGAAAAACGGTTACAATGACGTAACAAGTAAAAGACACTCGGAGGTAACCTAGAAATTTAAGGAGCGCGTAGAGCCCTAGGGTGTGGCTTAATGTTTAGACCTAAAACGACTGATGGTGAGAGTCGGTGAAAGGCCAAATAACACTCATGGATTGGTACCCCGATTAATCAAGTGAAAAGACGATTTTCAGCACGGTCCTCATTAATGTAAAGTCAATTTTATGAAATAACTTGAAAATTGTAAAAATACTTTAATGGTTAAATTAACGGGATACTGGTGGTATTAAAAGAAAGATTAAGTGTGAGTGTACTGATCACCTGGGTTATATGGTCAAAACATCAATTGCATGTCACTTTGCATTTTGCATGAGAACACTTAATTAAATAATGATGATTTTATAATTGCTAAAATGTACTTTATATGTATAAATATTCTTTGTACATATTACTCAACTAGAATATCTCCTATTAGGCACACGCTCATGCCCCACCATTTGCCAATATCCCCCAGGTACTTTAGAAAAAGATAAAAGCAAGGAAACCTTGAGAGGCAAGGAAGGATTTATGTGTTAGTAGAGCTTTGTTTACTGTTCTCTTTGAAACATGTAATTTAAATGCAACTTTTTTTGGAAGTGTTTTAAATTTGATTTGTAATAAGCCAGGAAGACGTGGACCTTCTTAAGTTGTTATTTATTTTATGAAGTTAGCAAAACTCTTTCTTTCAAGTGTTCTTATAAATGTCATAAGCTGGACATCATTTCATTAATTAAATTAAAGGAATTTTATGACAAAATTTTTTTAAAGAAATATTTTACTTTAAAAGAGGAGTTTCTTAAATGAAATCAAAGTATAAAAGGTTTTTCGCATTGACCCTCGGAAATTAGGGTGTCACAACTTGATATTAGAGCATATGTTACATGTTTGTCGGAGAGTACACTTACGTTTCCTTTTTCTAAATAGTTATCTATATTATATATACTCTATAGTATTAGTTCATTTTGGCTATAATAAGGGTAAGTGTAACATTTTTTGGAACTGGATTTAATCCTTCGATGATTCGAGTTAAAGTTTAATTAAAGATAATCCGTAAAGTGCATTTGGGATTATATAAATGGTTATGTGCACGAGTAAGGTATCAAGATTATGGTGTTTCGCACATTAAGTAAAAACAAGTTAAGGTTATAGAAGCTTATACGATCGATGGTTGTATATGAGATAAGTAATGGTATTGAAAGTTGTTAGTGTCAAGGACATATGACACAATAGAGAGAGTCAGGTGGACCCTTGGATATTAAAAATGTTAATACAGGGATCCAATATGACACATGTGTTTGTCTTAAACATAAGTTTTAATATGATAATGTACGGGTTTTCAATACTTAAAATGAGATTAGGTATATGACATTAGAATAATAATGTAAGCCTTCGCTAGTCATTATGACCCGCGGGGCATGTCGAGACGTGAAGGCACTCCATTTAATCTAATAATTATCGAAAAAATATTGGTCTTGTTCTTATGTAGAATGATTGAGTTTCATAGGAGACATATGATAAGTCACTCAATGGTGTCTAATAACAAAGAAATTTAACTGAAGTTTAAAAGTGGACTTTCATGGTTTTTATCCTTTTTCAAAATAAGATGTAGTTCTTGATGAAAGTATAATGAGGAAATTAATTTAATGTCAAGTATACTCCAATGTACAGAGTTTAGTATACAAAGGAAAGGAACGCATTACCCCATGGAGAAAATTTTGTGAATATTTGGGATGAAACAAATGATTTGTTGTAAAAGATATTGTGTCAAGACTTAAGGAAAGGCTTTCTAGAAATTGTAGTCATTAAAGAGCAGACTTGTGAACATCGTATATTGGTTTGACATTTTTAGTAGTGCCTTGGTTTAGCGGGAAACAATTTAACAAGATCTCTTCCAATAAAATATAATACTTATAGGATAGTTGCGGTTGTGGTAATATAACAACACGGGTAAAACTCAAGTGTCAGGTCAACTTACACGTTAAGTAGGGCCTTGGGTACAGATTCACCCCCTTCGCTAGACTTTAAGATATTTTGGGTTGATTAATCTATTTATTGATGCTAGTAGAGATGTTTAGAGAAAAAAAATATTATGGTGATATTTAGGTATATTATTTCCTCAAGGTAGTAAAGGTTAGTTAGTGCAAGTTGACACGTAGCCATGTTAAGGGAACAATGACAAGAACCCTACATAAATAATATCATAATACAGTTAAAACAATAGTGCCCAATGGGGGAGTGTTAGTATTGTCTTAGAATAATGATTGTAAGTTCAATTATGAACTCTTGGGATAGAGATTTAAGACATGCAATACTCATGGGAGCTAGTGGAAAATTATTAGTGTCCAATTTATTTTATAGCGTACCAAGATCATTAAAGAGAAATGAGTAGGTATGACCTCTATTCATATTAGTGCTTAGCGATAATACCCCTTTCTTCTAAAGCTTGTCATGTCACCGTTCGACTTAGGAAGATGATCTAGGTGGAGGATCTTGGTCTGATTGGGAAAATACGTCGGTCGTAGGTAAAGTATTTAAGTAATAATGTAGGTAAAGATGTACTTATGTGGTCCCGCAGTGGATAAGACAAGGGTGCATAGTCTATAAGTCACGTTTTTAAATAGTATACAATATTTCTCATTGTAAACAACGATTGTAATTTTGTTGTCTATACTCGTAAAGACAATATTTGACCAATGCTAATTATGAGATGCTTCGTGAATAGCTAGACATTAAAGTCTTCCTGATGGTCTAGGATGATGGGTTTATAGATGTATTAGAATGCTTAAAGTGTGTAAAAAATAGCAACTTTCCATTACACATGGTTTGTTGGTTGACTTTGGTTAAATGTCCTGCGATGTTTGGGTTGGTAGAATTTTTTCTAGTTTCTCCTAAGGTTTACAATTGATGATGAATTAGTATTCATACTAAATTGTAAATTTCAGTCTTAGTGGGATAAACGAATGATCATGATTTCTAAAAAATGGGATATATAATGACCATGAAGATTCATATTTTGAGCTTAGGAGGAAATTAATAGGCTTTAATGATAAATTGGTTTTGTGACATGAGAAGTTGTGATGCATTGGCAAGTAAAAATTACATGGTTGTATGCTATCAAGGTGTAGGAAATAGTTCACCTAATTTTAAAATCGGGTAAAGTTGAGGACTTAGTAGATTAAACTATATAACACTTTGGTGATAAGAACCTATAAAGAACATTTGAGATTTATCGGTGTAGACAAATTAAGTAAATATATGTTGAGAATTCGGAAACAATTGGAATATTGTGGGTCAATTAGTAGATTATAATTCCTTATGGAAAATTAGAAAAGACTTATTTGGCAGTGACACAAAAATATGATCAACGTTAAACCAAGAAAGTATCTTATGGTCATATGGATAAATTGCATTTCTAGGCATAATTGATCATGGTTTCTATAATGACATGAAAGGATAAGAATTATTACTGGTAGTAGTTCATGAAAATATTTATGAAGTGACCATTTGATTATAAGGTAAAAAAAAGGTTTCAAATTTTGGAGAAACTAGAGGCATACTTGTACATGTGAGGAACTGCATAAATGTTAAATTTTGGATGAAATAAATTAAATTGCATAACTTAGTGTCAAAAAATTACTTAATAAAGTTTTAAGGAGAAAACGGGGATTTTGACGATTGTGTGCTCATTAAAGTCAAGCCTGGACCTAGAACAGACAGTACACGCCTAGAGTTTATATGACATTGTTTGCTAACCGATAGGTTGAGATTTATGAAGGAAGTTGTGGAAGCCTATTTGTGATTTGATAATTTTCTTGATGACTAAAAGATAAAAAGGAATATCATGCACTATCTCATATAATGTAACTCGATTATAAGGTAAAACATTAATCATGTGTCGAGCTCAGAAAGAGAAGTGGTGGATTTTAAAATCAATAGAGGCTGTTTGAATAAACTATGGATCCTAGTTGCATAAAATATCTAAGGCAACAAAGAGTGTATGTCAAGGTTAATATCTCAATGAGGATCGAGGAATCAAATGTAATGTATGTATATGCATTTGATCTGTGAGTATAAGTATGAGGTTCAATGTAAAAAGGTGAAGACTAAATCTTCTTTTGTAATGTTTTGATTTCGGGACAAAAATTCCCAAGATGGGAAGGTTGTAACGCCTGAATTTTTATAAATTAATAAAAATCGTGTTATGAGAAAGTATGGAATTAATTTTATTCGAAGAATGTTTTAATTAAAATTAAGATGAAAAATCCACAAAATTCGTGTAACACATTACACGTGTTAAATTGAACTACGCTTTTTAAATCAAAGATGATTATATAAAATAAATTATGTAATCACACTTATAATTAAGTTATAATATCGTAATGATAAAGGAAGGAAATTTAAATAATCATAATAATAAAAAATATGTTTTTGTTAAAAAATTAAAATGCTCATAAAATTCTGAAAATCTCCAGATCGATGTGAAATTTAATTTGAACAGCTTCCATGTTTTACATTTTCTCAAAGAAATCATCTAAGGCCTGTTTTGGTGGCTTTTCAATTTGGACAGATTGAAGTATGAACTTTGTGGAGTTATTTTTGGAAGGGTCCTCTTGGGTTTTGACCACTTTCTAGCCATCTTTGGACCCATTAGGCAATAGGCTAGCAACCCCTAATGGATAGGAGCTATGGAAGATCGATAGGGGCATGTAGGATGCCTTATAGGGAGCATGTAGGATGCCTTATAGGGGTTACCCACTCCATTTTTCCTTCTATTTACGAAGAATAAAAATGTCCATTTTGTCTAATTCAAACATACACCTTATTTCTACTATTTTAGATTAGAAAGAACTTTCTTATTATCTTTATAGTTCATCATACTATCCTAAACAATTACCTGTCTATAGTCAATGGTTTCCAAGAGTTGTAGAGGCACTATTTTGTGTGTGAAAAATAATTCCTAGAAGAACTAAAATTCATAAAGTTTGGAGCTTATTGGGTTTTCTTTCCAACATATTCATCAAAGTTATTATCTTCAAGAGGTATAAATACTACATTATTTTCAAGTTTAAAATCATGCATGCTAGTTATATGTATACATATGTATGATTTACGTGACTATTTATGCTTATTATCACTATATATGTATATATGCTGATAAATATGTGATAAAAATGGTGAAAAGTTAAAGTTTGAATTATTTTAATATTTCATAATGTTTAAGGAAGTTATTTCTTGTGAAAATCAGATTTAAACTTGTTATTTCATGACAAATGATAAGATGGATTTGGTGACGAAATGTAGGATGCATATATGGATTTATTTGGTATAAATCCTTTCATTCATGAACGAAATAATATGCTATTATGGGAAGTGAGTTTAATATGTTGGAAACACATTTGATTAAGCCTTGAAATACGCAATAGTAATTTTGTAAAAATTAGCACACTAGTCACATAAAATGACGATATTTTATATGAAGAAAGTTAAAAAAGTTTAAAGTTTAAGGGACTAAAAGCGAAAATAGTAAAGTATTGAAGTTAAAATAGTAAATATAGTAATATTTACACATAAAATGATAAGGATGCAAATGTCTAGAAAAAAAAGGTTCTCAATTTATAAGAATAATTCTTGAAATGTTAAAAGTGTAGTTTTTAGGCCAAAAGTGTCATTTTATGTAGAATTTGGGCTTATGAGCAAAATTTTCAAACTAAAGGACTCTAGTTAAAATAGTTGGATTTTATGCGGTGAAAACTTATAGTTTGTAATGAAAAGTTGAAAATGAAAATTTTTGGCGAAGTGTATAAACTGCAAGTTTATAACTGTGAGTAAATAGTGAAAACGCATTAAAGTTTAAAATTTGGTATGAATTCAAAGGTTAAATTTCACAAGAAATGATACAGAAAGTTGTTTTCAAAGATGAAATACCGAGTTGAAGGTAAAATAAAAATGGACTTTTGATAGTGTGAAACATGGAAATTAGGTGTTGGGACTAGTCTCGTCCCGAGTATTTGGCCTCATCGGACGTTAAAAGGGAAATAAAGGAAAAGGCTTAAAAGTGGACACGAATGAAAAAAAGAAAAAAGGGTTACAATGACATAACAAGTAAAAAAAATACTCGAAGGTAATCGTGAACTTTAAGGAAGGCCCAGATCCCTGGGGTGCGGCTCAATGTTTAGATCCAAAGCCACTGATGAGTATTATATTCCAGGATGGTGGGAGTCGGTGAAAGGGCGTATAACACTCATGGATAAGTATCCCGATTAATCAAGTGAAAAGACAATTTTGAGCACGACGCTCATTAATGTAAATGCAAGTTTATGAATTAACTTGAAAAATGTGAAAGTTCATTAGTGGTTAAATTAACGGGATACGAGTGGTATTAAATGAAATATTAAGTGTGAGTGGGCTCATTGCTTGAGTTATATGGTCAAAACGTCAATTGCATGTCATGTTGCATTTTGCATGAGAATACTTAATCAAATGATGGATGATTTTATAATTGCTAAAATATATTTTATATGTATTAATATTATTTGTACATATTACTCTACTTGTATTTCTCCTATTGGTCTCACGCTCATACCCCACCATTTGCAAAATCCCTCTGGTAGTTCAGGAAAAGATAAAGGCAAGGAAACCATGAGAAGCAAGGAAGGAATTATTCATTAGTAGAGATCTATTTGCTGTTCTATTTTAAATACGTAATTTAAATGGAAATTTTATTTGGAACTATTTGGAAGTGTTTTAAATTCGATTTGTAATAAGCCAGGATGATGTGGACTTTCTTAAATTGTTATTTATTTTATGAGTTAGCAAAACCCTTATATTTCAAGTGTTCTTATAAATTTAATAAGATGGACATCATTTCATTAATTAAATTAAAGGGATTTTATGACACAAAAATGTGAAAGAAAGATTTTATTTTAAAAGAGGAGTTTCACAAATGAAATCAAAGTATAAAAGGTTTTTCGCATTGACCCCCGGAAATTGGGGTGTCATATTGTTGTTTTTTTAATTATTAGGTTATGTATATCACCAAATAGATCATTATGTTTGGGGTATTATTTCTAATTGTAATCAGATCCTCCGATGCATCCCCTCCTCTTCTCTATGTGCTTAAGAAGTTATTACAATATGGTACCTCTTTTGACGATCATTATCATCATTCTTTATATAATCCTCCCAAATTATCTCTTCAACCTTATTCTATTATACCATTTGATACCCTATACAACTTAATTGCCCTCAATATTTCTAAGTGGTCATGCAAGACTTTCCATGCCAGGGAGATCTCAATCAAACTCATCATCAAATTAAGGCCTTTTCGAGATTCTTCCTAACGTGGTACATTTGACATTAAGAAAATTCATAAGTGGGTTAATGGTATTAAAGGTCTAATGCTTATGAATATGCCAAGCATGATTCAGTAGAATAGATTCTATTGTACCCTATTTAGATTGAATAGATTATCAAGACTTTTTTTATATTGAAAATATTATACAGGTAGATCTCATATCTCAGATTTAATAGATTCTCTGATCATCTAGGACGAATAGATTCCCTAAACTCCTCTCTGGATTCAATACATGCTCCAGGATGTCCTATACATAAAGATACATTAGGAAAATTACATATCTTAAATTGAATCTCTCGATAGAATAGATTCCCCAGACTCCTCTTTGTATTGATTAGATTCTCTAAGGTTTCCTAGATTGTATAGATTATATAGGAAAATTCCATATCTCGAATTATATAGAGTTTTTGATCATTGAGGTAGAATATATTCCCTAGACTCCTTTCTAGATTTATAATATTCACCAAGATTTCTTGGAATAAATAAATTATCAAAGAAATTTACTATTTTTGGATGGAAGAGATACTCCGATCATCTAGGAAGAATATACTCCAAATACTTCTGTCTAGATCAAATTGATTTCCTCTATAATTTCCTTGATTGAATAGATTCTATAAAATATTGCATATCTAAGATTCTCTAATTATCTTGGTAGGATAAACTCTTTAAACTCCTCTTTGGATTGGATTAATTTGGTAGGGTTTTCTATATTGAATAAATTCTCTAAGAAAATAATATATCTTATATTTGAGAAGATTATACGATCATCTATGTAGAAAACATTCCCCGAACTCCTCTCTAGATTCAATAAATTCTTGAGGGTAACCTATATTGAACAATTATATAGGAAAAATACATATCTTGGATTGAATAAATTCTATGATCATCTAGGTAGAATATATTTTTTAGACTCTTCTCCGGATTGATAGATTCTTAAGGGTTTCCTAGATCTTGCAGATTCTCTAAGAAAATTGCAAAATACATTTGATATTTTATAGCAAAGGTTGTTTAAACCTCTCATCTAAGATAAAGGAAGTGTCATGCAACACACATATGATCTTTTAAAACAAATGGAGTTCAAATTTCTCTTATGAAATAAGGGAAATGTCATACATCATACATTTGATCTTCTGAAACAAAGCAAGTTCAAACCCCTCTTTGAAGGCAAATGAAGTCTCGCACAACACAGATCCAATTATTTAAAATAATGTAATTTTAAATATTTAAGTGACGTACAACGTACATAGCGGTTCTTAAATAAATTAATTTAAAATCGAACTTTTGAGACAAAAGAAGTGTCATAAAACACACATTTGATCTTCTGAAAAATGGAAGTTCAAGCCGTTTTTTACTACAAAGGAAATTCCATACAAAACACATTTGAAATTCTAAAACAAAGGACATTTAAATCGATCTTCAGAGACAAAGTAAGAATCACATATCGTACATGTGATCATCTAAGATAAAGGAAGTTCAAACCCCCCTTCTGAAACAAATGAAGTGTAGTAAAACACACATGATATTTTGAAACAAAGGAAGTTTAAATTGATCTTTTGAAATAAAGTAAGCTTTAAACAAATATACATCTGACCTTTTGAAACAAAGGAAGTTCAACCCGATCTTCTAAAATAATGGAAGCACTATAAACCATACATTCGATCTTCTGAAACAAAGGAAGTTTAAATTTATCTTATAAAATAAATGAAGTGTTTTATGACATCTTTTAAAAAAAGGAAGCTCAGGACACTGTGCTGAAACAGGGGAATCGTTTTACATCATACATCTGAACATGTAAAACAAAGGAAGTTCAAATTGATATTATGAGATAAAGGAAGTTTTGTACAACACATATGATCTTTTGAAATTAAGGAGGTTAAAACCTCTATTTCGAGATATAGGAAGAGTTATACAATAAAAATTTGATATTATAAAACCAAGGAAATTGAAGAAAAGGAAGAGGAAGTATACACCAATATTCTAATGAAAAGGGAATTTAACGATCTGCTTTTCTGAAGCAAAAGAAGTGTAACTGCGTTGGTTTACCTATCAAGAGAGATACAACATATACCAGAGCCCTAATATCCTTAAGGATATACCTTCCTCCTTTTGTCCCTAGAAAACATCGCCACATTCATGCCTTAACAATCTCATCCCAGCCTTTGACTAAGCTAAATCTCAATCATATTCTTCCTTCCTCGCTCATGATGGGCATAGTCTACCCTGTTCTCGAGGTGTTTTTTTACAACATATATCACTTATACTAAGGTCACCCATTGACGGGCTCTATAAACACCCCGTTTGTTACCCATAACCTCTTTTACCAAAGTTTTTTGCCTCCCTTCAAGCCTATCTAAGCTTATACAGAACTTCATACCATAACATAATGATAAACCTTTATTATTTTTATAATCCTTATGAAGATATTTTTTTTACAAGAGTTAAGCAACATAAAACCTTTCCAAAGCTCCACTTTTAAACCATTCACTCAAATTTTAAGAAAATTTCAAAAAATAAAAAAACTTTTGAATATTGAGATATTCCAAGTGATGGGGTTTAAGATCTTGGAATTGTCTTCCAACACTTTTGACCATGCAAGAAATGAAGGCTTAAATGAAATGATATGGAAATTACAAAACTAGGATAGATTTAAGATTGTGTATCGATCGGTAGCCACATTTCATGACTATCATCAGACCCCTTAAACTTTCTTTATCTCTAATAAAATAACTTTTTGAGAGCTATATATATCAATCAACATCCACCACTTTAGGTATCCAAACAAAGATTTTATTTGAACCCATACTCCCTTTTTATCCCACTTTTCACCTCAATCTTCATCCAAATCATCATTTCATTACTCAAACATCCTTTTCATCAAATTACCTCATCTAAAATTTACCCCTTCTATCATCAAGTTCCATTAAAGCATTTTTGGAGGTCATTCTCAAGGAATGTTGTTATTAAATCTTAATTAAAGGTTTAAAAGTATTTCTAAACTTTAAATCTCATTTTCACCTTTTTTTTCCCTTTGATATCTTTAAACGTCTTCATCGTATTATTTGAATTTCCTAGTACTTTTTTGCTCATCACTTTAGTTAGTATTACATTATGATCTATTTTTTTATCTATATCTATATTCTCAAATTATAATTTCATACATAAAAATACCAATAATAGGGCTTACATCACATTTGACATAATAAGGGTGATACACAATTTATTTCTTCATAAAAAGGATTTCATGCCCAATTTTAACACAAGAAGGTTTAACACCCATTTTCACAAAAAATAAATAAATTAAACATTCACTTTTCAAAATTTATAACAATATAGATCCACCTTTTAAAACCTGTTTATAGCCATGTGGGCTTTAATCTCTCTTTGTGAGGGTATGTAAGCATTCCAGATCAGCTCCGAGATTCAAATTTTATATTATAAATATTTTATTTTCCCCCTTTTTTTCCCCTTTTTCTGTTTAAGAACTTTCTTTCTTTTTATGATATTAGCAGCTTATAAGGGCATGGTCACTTTCTTATAGTGACGTCATAACTAATACAGGCCCCCTCATATTTATTTCTCTCATTTGGTTATTCGTTATCCCCTTTTTTACGACGATGTCATAATAAACCTTTACTCAATGAACACATGTGTATTAAACGCAAACTTGTGTATTTGCACTCTTGCCCACTTTCCTTAAACTTCAACTTATTTACCCATTTATGCCAACACACTTTCACTTATTTATGTATTTATGCATGCACACACAATTTATTCACACTTCTATATACTTTTCACACTCCACCATTTTCTTGTACACTTTTGTTTCACACACTCTCACTAGTACTCGAACACACAAGAGTGAGAGAATATATATATATTTTACCCATAGGAGACCGAAAGGGCAGAGAGGGTGACTAACACCTCTTTTTGTAACATTGTCCATAATCACATTTTTCTTTAATTTCACATTGATTATTTTCATCGTGAATCATTTTGGGGGTTATTTGTATTCTATTATTTTAAATAAAAGGTTTGCGACTCTGAGTTCACACTATCACACACTTCACTCTCCATTATCACCCGGATATCCTCTTTCACCCTCGCTCTCGAGGATAAAAATTGTTTCAATACCCATGTCCCTTTAAATGCACATTTGCGGGTCGGGATGGCCATAATGGAACTAGGTTTTACATTCGATATATGTTCTCTTTGATATCATCTTATCATGAGAAGGAGTTTATATATATTAAAAGATAACACGATATCATGTTGCGTCATGATCTTAAACCATTTTCCTTATATACCCAATCATGAATAGAGGGTGGGATCAGCCTTCATGATCACCAATTATTCTCATCTTTTAACCTATTTTGAAATTTATGGGGTTTTATGAGTCACGAACTAGAAATTTTTATGTTTATATTTAAAGGGTTCAGTAGTGAACTGAAGTATATATAAGGAAGTGGATCCTAACGGGTCTAGGAAAATTTGATCCAACCCAGATCCAAATTCCATTCCATTAATTATAATTTATTTTCCAAAATAATTATTATTTCAACTCCACTCATGTAGTCAAAATTATATTATAAATATCATTATTATTAGTTACCTAATATCTACCCACTTTAAGGTTACAAATAACCCTTATTAAACTAAACTACCGATGATTATTTTAATTAAAATTTTTAATTCCTTGAGAGGTACAAATTAACTTATTTGTAGTGTAAGATTAATATAATCCATCTCCAAAGTTTGACACCAAAAAACTTATAAAGCATATCATGGGGGTATCATCAATCTTTACATTGAGAAGTGGATTTTTATCCATAATTGACTTTCACCTTTTATTTATCACCACCACCCAATCTATTAAGATTATTTTGCCAATAATGAATCTCACTCGATAGGTCAAAACAATGACTAATTAGTGCATGTGACCATAAACTATATCGGGAGTTAGGGAATTAGTAAAACAAATTCTTATGAAGTGTACATTTTCTTATTAAAACCAGTACAAAAATAAAGACCTCAAGGTCGTCCAATTCAATATACACAAAGAGTATGAACACAATAAGTTAAACTATATTGTATTAAGACTAGACCACTATTATATTATGCTAAAAAGCTACCGATGGTGTGTCTAATTCCATGTAGGACTGCGAATGATAAATTTATATCCGTTAAGTATTGGTGATATGAAATTTGGTGTGTAAGTAATACTCTACACACCATATCACGTACTATGCAAATAAAAAACATGCCAAAAATATATAAAATAGTGCAAACATTATGCCCATATAAGATTCTAATTAAAATAGGAAAGCCACTTTTATAAAATAATCAAATCCACAATTAAAATAATTATAATAAATAATGGTTTTAGACAACTTCCCTAACAGTCTCCTAGTTAGACTCAAATCCATGTTGCAGTACATCTCGCATCCATCCCCACTACGTGACTATCAAAAGTATTAGCTGATAATCTCTCCATGAAAGGGTCCGATAGGTTGTTCTCTGATGTAATTTTGGCGATAATGACATCACCTTGTTACACAAAAGCTCGAATGATATGAGACTTAGGCTAGATTTGTCTAACTGTCTTATATGTCTTTGGTTCCTTTCAATTATAAATAACATTATACTATCACAATAAAGTGTAATATTAAATTATACAAAAGGTACATCTCCAAGATCTATTAAAATGTTCTTGGGTCATATTGCTTCCTCAGGGCCTCATAGGCCACCATGTATTCAACTTCAATAGTGGAATCACACATAAATGATTCTTGATATTCCTCCAAATAATGTTTCACTCCTTGATTAAACACATATCCATAGGTAAATTTTGTAGGAACCTTATTTTAATCAAAATGCATGTCTAAGTATCCAACGAGTACCAAACACTCTATTTGTCAAACTAGCATATAGTCTCATATCCTATTCACATAGTTGAATATATGTTTTTTAACAATCTAGTTTTGTTGACCAAGTTTAGGATGATATCTTCTGATTATGCTAACAACAAATACTATATCTACTCTAGTGTATACCATAGCATGCATAATGATACCAATCATCTAAGAATAAGGGATTAACTTCATTATCTCTATATCCTTAGGTGCCTTAGGTTACTGATCCTCAAATAGAGAGGTTTTATGTTTGAAAGGGAGAAGCCCTTTCTTAGAATCCTATATGATAATTTTAACAATAATGGAGTCTATATAAGAATCTTGTCATCATCCAAACACAATGTTCTTGTGATCTCCCATAAGCTTAATACAAAGAATATGATTAACTTCTCCCACGACCTTCATATCGAACTAGATGGATAACCAAAATCTGACAGTAAACAACCAACATCATTTCCAATGAGCGAAAGGTCATCCACATATATTAATATAAACACCACTATGTTTCTATTGCTCTTCTAGTACACACAAGACTCATTCAATCATTAATAAAAAAAATGATTATTTGATCAAAATGAATGTTCCAAGATTTATAATCCGGTGTAAGTCCGTAAATGGACTTGTTAAGCTTGCAAAATTTATGATCTTAACCTTTAGTTATCAAATATTCTACTTGCACCATGTAGATGAACTCACTAAGAATCCATGAAAGGAATACAATCTTGAGGTCCATTTGTTTAATTTCATTATCTAATTGATCCATAATGGATAAAAGAGTTCGATTATACATAAAAAAATCCATGTTGCACTATGCATAGATGGGATATGGTTTGACCTACGTTTCCCCTATGGATGAGGTAAGTCTATTCCTTGCGATGAATGCCTAAAATCTGGTCCATTATTAGATGCATAAAAAGTAAAACTTAATGAAAATTCAACTTTTGTTCTATAGGGGTTAATAAATTAAGCTCTCTCTAATTCTTCCTGCACATGAGGACCCTTCCATAATGAGGTTTCATGCTGAATAAGTTGGGTTATATGGAACCTTGTCTTGAAGATCACACTTGATGACAATACCATGCTTTGGGTCTGTACAATGCTCTAGTTCGCCAAGGGTCACCATGACCTCCTCTTTTCTTGTAAAATTTACCTATAAATCAACCATTGATTGTCACTTGATTGTTGTTGGAGGCTAGTACACTATGTCAAATTCTCTAGTGAGGTCGGGTTTCTCATGTAAAATCCCTAAGATATGTTTAGTCCGCATACAAATTAAACTAAAATATAAAAAATCCTAAAATCTAACAAGGCAGAATTATGGTTTACTTTCGGGATCTATATGGTTCAATCTTGTCTTACAACTAACTAAATTATATTAGTAGGGAATATGAGCTTAATTTTACCATATGTTCTTCTATATGCGCCCAATCATGAACATAGGGTGATGTCTTCTTTCATGATTGCTTACATCTTTCTTCTCTCTCTCTCTCTCTCTCTCTCTATATATATATATATATATATATATATATATATATATATATATATATATATATATATATATATATATTCTAAAATTTATAGGGTTCCAAGAGGCATAACCTAGATAACTTTATGTGCTTATTTATAGGATACGATATGGACTCTAATGAGAGATAAGGACATGGAGCCTAATAGGACTAAGACAACCTAATCAAACTCTGATCTTGACCCCAATCCATATTCCACTAAATAATTATAATTGAAACACCACTAAGTAACTCAACATTATATTTCAAGCTGCCTATTATTAGTTACTTATTATCTCTCCGCATTAAGGTTTCATATACAAGTTAGTAAAATAATTTATGAACATATTATTTTAATTAACTTCTTTAATTTCTTAAGAGTTCCAATTAACTTATTTGTAATTTCAACTTGACATAATCCATTTGCATAACACGTACAAAACCTATAAGAATCTCAAGAGGGTATCATCAATATCTACAGTGAGTTAAAATTCCACCCATAATTGACTTTCACCACACGATAATCTTCTCTATTCAATCTATCAAGCTTATTGATCCAATATAATCAGTATCATTCGACAAATCAAAGAAATGACTAACTAGTTTTAATATCCCATATTTTAGTTGAATTAAATTAAATTATAAATTTTTATATTTGCTTGTTATAAATTCTTATATTTGCTTATAGTCACATGTGATGTCATTATTTATCATTGCCATGCAATATATGTACTATATAATTCGAAATTGAAATCAAATTGATTTCATGGTAAGTCACTAATTAAATTATTGAAACAACTGTGTATTTTGGGAAACTATGGAATGATCAAGGATTTAGTATCGATGTTTTCCTTGTTTGGATTATCCCCTCAATGTAGGGTTCCATCCACAGTGAAGTAGTTTTCTATAATGTCTTGTCGCGATAAATTAATAAACAATTTAATAATTGATATTTAGACTCAGATCGGATAAAATAACTAATTGCTGTCTCTCATAATATGGTGGATGTTTTGGACACTTAAAAGGTGAGTTTGGAACTTAAAATAATGGGTTTTAGGCTCTATGAGTTGGTATATGGATTGGGTATGGTTTTGGTCCTATTGGGTTAGTACTTGGGCTTATTGGGTTTAGGTTTATATGGGACCTATACTTAATTTCGTGGATTGATAGATTAAAAGGCCATTAGGGTTAACCAAATTCATCCTAGAGGCTAGAGAAAAGAACCTTAAAGATAGATACAGGAAGTACTTAAGAGGATAGGATAAATTGGAGGAGTTTGGCTTGAATTCCTCTTAAAACTCAAAGGCAAGTGTACGTAGACTAAATATTTAATTTAGAGATTGAGTTAAAATGATAATTATTAATTTTAATATAATAATTAATTTATTATAAATATTATTTGGCTTAATTTAGTAATTTAATTAATCTGGCAATTTAGTCCCTTAATCACTATTTAATGTGATAAGAACATTAGGGTGGAATCCATAAAAATTGAGTAAATTAACAATTGATTGGTTATATGCACATTCTCATTCGTAAATCATTGTAATCCCTTTGTTAATTTCACATATGGATATGAAATTGAGGTTAGATGGTTAAATTCTTAGGTTTTTTAACTAAAAAATGATATTTCACGTCTAAATCATGTTGTTTGGAGTTAAAACATTTAGATGTAGAGTTCTAATGATATTATGTCGTTTATAATGACTATAAATGGCTTATTATTGACTTTAGATATTGGTTTGATCATTTGAATATTGGATCTGCCGCCATTGTTGAGGGTTATGTTATTAAAGAACTATTGGACGAATTGATTCGCAGGCAGGACGAATCGATTCAGTCGGTAGGGTAAATTGATTCAGGTTAGAACCAAATCGATTCATCTGGGGCAGAATACAAATAAATTTTTCTTTAAGGGTTGGTTGGAACATAATAAACTTGAATTGGGGATTTAAATTCTTAATTAAAAAAGAATACTTAATTTGAGAATTTTTAAGTATGACTTATCAATCTATTATAGATTAGGTATATTGTTATGCGCTTTTATATGTACACATTCTATGCATAATAATACATGTCACGATTGTAATTATATGGAGATTAGTCCAAATTTCTGTTAGATATCAAGATTTTTTTAGTTCAAATTTATAGTAGATGTCACGATTGTACTTGTATGGATATTAGTTCAAATTTCTGTTGTATGTCATGATTGTATCAGTTCAAATTTCTAGTACATATCAAGATTGTACTTATATTGATATTGGTCCAAATATCTAGTACATGTTAGGATTATATCAATTCAAATTTCTAATACATGTCATAATTGTACTTATATGGATATTAGTCCAAATCTCTGGTACATGTCAGGATTGTATCAATTCAACGTACGTGTCAGGATCGTATCATTACTTAATATTTTACTTGAGATGAATAATAATTATATATTGGGATGATATGAGATCTATATTAAACACATATGATATTTAGGGTTGCTGGGTTGGGAATAACTTAAAAACAACTAAACTATGGGAGGAGGATGTGTAGTTATTTATTCTAGCCCATATTCAGTTAAATTTTTATTTTTCATAGAATTGTTATTTACATGGTTGTTGATTTTATTTTTCAAGACCTCAGCTGCAGCTTTGGCCTCATCCTTGATTCATCCACATTCACCCTTCTTCAGTTGCTTCTCTTCTAGGTTACATGTATCGATCTTACATACTCACTCTTTTATTTATATTCACTTTCAGTCGTGTTGAATTTACAGTAATTCCTATTTTATTTGGAGTTTGGTTTTATGTTGAGATAATAGTATCTTTTATTGTTGGAGTTTATTAATATTATGGTTATGGTCTCAGAGGTTATGGTTTTTTTATCGTAGATGTATTAAGTAGTTACAATTATGCTTTAGTTTTATTTTTTGTTATACTAATAATAATACTCAATTATTTTATATTTACTCTAGTTTAGATTTTACGGGGTGTCACACTAGACCTCGTGTTCATCAAGTGTATCCAGATTATTAGCATAAGTAAACCTAATAATCATTAGGTTTATTTTGTCTTATGTAAATCAGTACAAATACAACAACCTCAATGCTAACCAATATAATAAGCACGTAGTGTCCTAACACAATAAGTTAAAAACTAGGGCCAATGTAAGAAAATGACTTTTTAACATTTTCATAATATCTATAGGACACACAATATTTTTGCTATAAAATTAGTTTCCAAAAGTATTTGATACCAAAAATGTCTTTTTATCATTTTAAAATGTAATTTTTATTATCTCGCTTATCTTCTTAGACCCATAATATCCTTCATGAAAGGATAATAATTTTTTCTTATGTAAAAATAATCACTATTTTTTTGTCCTTAATTAATATTTTTACATTAAAAAATAATTTTATCTTCTATTTTTCTTTATAAATCTAGCCTCTATTATTTTGTTTAGAAGGAAGATTTTTAATTTAAAGAAAATAATAAATATGATTTTTTTAAATGTTGGACTAAGGTTATCACCGAACCGCTTGTCATCAAAACTCCCGCCACAACTACGTCTTCCCCATTGAGCAAAATTGATTTTGCATTGTCAGATTTTTTATATTTTCTAATTTATTTTTGATGTTGTATATGTAATACTACTAGATCACTTTTTATCGCCTTATTATAGCTCCATTGCTAGAATACAAAATTATATATGCATTTTGTTCATTAAAAAATAAATTTTTATTATTAATGCAACAAACTTATTTCGAAGCGTAGTACTAAAAAATTGAGTTTGCAGCGTAATATAATTTTTTATGAAAAGGAAAAATGAAGGATATATAATATTATAAATGACTGAAAAAGGAGAGTGAAAATTTATTTTTACACTTTAACGAAGGAGCACAAGTGGTTGGACTCTAATGACCGAAAGTCCAAAGACATCTCTGGTCTAATGTTTAAAACTGGTATAGCATTAGTACATTTTTTCAGGTACAACACATATTTTAAAAAAACAAATCAAGAACTAGAATTTTAAAGAAAAACAACTTACAAAGATGACGCTTTAAAAAGAACAATTTTTTATTAAGGATAGAAGAAATATGGATCATTTCTATTAAGAAAGGTTTATTTTCCTAAAACCATAAAATATATTTAAACTTAATTCTCAGTAAATATATTATTTACTAAGGATAAAATAAATATGTATGCTTTTTATAAAATAAAGGTTTATTATAAAAAATTATGATAGGTATTTGAAATTACTTTTCTATTTTTAATATAAGGGTAAGAGTGTATTTTTTTAAAAAAATCGGCTTTAAAAAAATTATATTTACAAAAATAAAGTTGGATGTTCTATAACCATAATCAATATCATTCTAAGACCTAAAAATGCATAATCTATTAAAACTATATATTGTTTTCTAAAATCAAGACAAAGCTTCTAAAGTATTGTTCTATAGCCCTAATGGTGTACAGTTTGTATATAAGATTGTGAACGAGATATTTATGTTTCTTGAGAACCGATGATATGATCTTTTACATGTAGGTCATGCTCAACGCATCACATCACATCACCTACAAAATTGAATAAAAGACATCAACACTTTATAAAATAATGCAAAAACTATTCCCATAATGATTCTCATCAAAATAGGAAAAATGACTTTTATTAGATAAATAAATCCATAACTATAACTACTACAATAAAGCATGGTTTTAGTCTACCGCTGTAACAGTAAGGCGGTTAGACTTTTGAGTTTTGTATATCACCTACTTAATGGTCTAGTCAGTGATAACCACGATGGCGTGTTCTAAAAAAATGGTTTCATCTTTCTTAAGGAATGAATTATTGCAAAAGCTAACTTCTCTCTCCATATAATTAAATAGCCTAAGGCTTTCATGATTATCTCAGATGAGGGTTGAATTCAAATTCATCTCAAAGAAAATTAGGTATATGATAAATTTATCACCAATGATTAGTCGATATGGAAGGAGATAACTATATTTTGTAATGCATTTTCAAACTTCTCATCCCATTTGAATGATTTCCTTTATATCTCAAAGTAGATGGAGGCAACTGTTAGTGGCATTTGAGATGAACCTATTAATAGAGTCCACTCATTAATACAGAACCTATTTAGCTTTCCTTAGTGCTTGCATGTTGATAAATATCTTCAACTTATTGGGGTTGGCCTAATTTCCTCCTTAATTCGCAATGAACCCAAGGAATTTTCCAATGTTCAAATAAAATATGAACGTGGATGGGTCAACTTCATATGATTCTTTTTCATTTTGTGTCAAAGGTTTTGGATAGGTGGCGAATGTGGTCCTTGGCCTTCAAACTCTTTATGATCGTATCATTAATGTTAATCTGTATTGTCTTGCCTATTTTTCCTTGAATATGTTATTGACTTGTCATTGATATGTAGCCCCATCATTTTTTTTATATCTAAGAGCATGACATCACAAGACGAGGTTACCTTATTTTTTATGAGTAGTGTTTTATCCACGAGGCAAGAGTTTACTTGCTTATTTCTTTTAAAGCATAAATATCATATTGTAGTTGGTAGTAATAAACCACAAAGATTTTCGGGATGGGTTTTCGTGAATCAAAATCGGTTTTCGGAAGTTGAACGAGTAAACCCCGAATAATAACCAATTGGAGAAACTTCGAATTTAATTAAAATTAGTTGTTGGTTATGGGTTCTATGATGTTTAGGACCCTTTTTATGTGTGTATATATCGTTGATTGGGGTTGGAAGAGGGTAGGAGAGGAGTAAAAATCTTGGGAGAAGCTTTAATGGCCGAAATAACTTCTCGGAGAAGAAGTTGCCCGGGTTGATCGATGGATCGACGGTCCAGTGTCGATCGATCGATGGCCTAGGATTTTTGGCAATTTTTCCTAGGGTTAGTTATTTGGGATAAATTCCGATTTAGTTGTTCCTAGTTTATTTATTTGAGGAAATAAGTATTCATTTAGGAATTAAACATCTAGCCATTGGGGGTTATTTATAGGGGCTAGGAGGGTGAAAAGATTTTGTGGCACTAAATATATATATTTTCGAGGAAAATAAATGGATTAAGAAAATAAAGGTTTGGGGTTCCTAAAGGTACTGTAAGGACCTCTAAATTATAATTGGAGTGAGATGTATACCTTGGGTTAATTGAGTAAAATCCAAGACTTATTTAATTATGGATGTTCGGGACGAGTAACACCCGCGAGAGTATTTTAGCCTACTACATCAGGTTGGGTTCATGTATCCCGACCTTGAAAAGTCTAGCCTACCATGATGAAAGTAAGGAAAACTATTTTGGAAGTGCAGGAAATCATGATTAAACTAAGGAAAATTGAAGAATGATGTAGAAAGGAATTGGACTGAAGAAAATTAACTCCTAATCTTACCAAAGCAGTAAAAATAGCAATTAAAATTACTTGTAACCACAGAATTCTGAATAATCTTCACTCTTGGAATTAAATTTGTAATCTACCTTCAAAACTAGGGTTTTACAGAGAGAATGGAAAATTATATTAATGCTCCCTACTAAAAATGATAATAACTTGGGTTTATATACCCTACAAAGTTTCAGGAGTTGTAGCTACACTAGGACTCTCCATTAGAGAAAGATAACAAAATTAAAACTCAACAGTCGGACCGGTCCGGTCCTCCTGCGGATCTCGGTCTGCCAGGAATCCGAACCGGTTCTTTTATTTTTAAGGCGGATCGATCTGGGGCGGATCGATTCTTTTTATTTTCTTCCAGATTCGGTTTGCCTTAGGTCTGGGGTTCTCTGGAAATTAGCAATGCAGACCGGTCCGACCCGGATCGGTCCGGGGTTCCTTTGATTTTTTTTTCTTCAGACCTTGACTGCTCATATCTTTCACACCGGGACTCCGATTAAGGTGTCGTTTCTTCTTATGTTCTCATGAACTTGATATCTTTAACTTCTATTTAGGTGCCTTATTCGAATTCCGGGTAGAAATTATGTTTTTTCCCTTTTGACTTTCCTTCTTTTCTGTCTGATTCTTTCGGTTTCTTTCTTTCTTTAATTGACATCAAATACCTGTAAAATCAATACGAAATACCAGAAACTCGGTGTACTCGTTAGGATAAGTCAGTAGCAAGATTATGAGATAAAGTCAAATCAATTACGTTGTTCGAGGTGCTTAAAGTAACTAAATTAAAGGGGTAAATTGGGAAGAATTTATGCCTAATCAAACCCCCCAAGTTAGAACTTTGCGCGTCCCAAGCAATGTAAAAGAATCCTAGCAAGGCTCAACTCTTGAAAGTCATTTTATTGGGATAGAATACCTTTTTCGCGGGCAAGCAATTGCATTTAGCGTATGCAACACGCCTTTAAACCCCTAGGTTACCCTAGTAGGACGAGTTGTGTCTCGTGAGGGTTTGCAGTGAATATACCCACAAAATTCGACTCAAAGAAAAATCCAAATACCTAAAAATTGTATAAATCAAACTTTCCCAAAAAATAGTCATCATCAAGTTATGTTCAATAGTCTCAAATCATAGTGCGTGTGTGCGAAGCCGAAAATATAACCATCAATTTCCACCTATTGATCATTACGTTACTTACCTAAAAATTCATTTTGATTTCAAATTCTCACGGAATGCTCTCATAAACGAATCTCTCGGATTATGGTTATTCTCTCGGTATGTGTGATGTAACGAGTAAATATAACGGACGCAAAGTCACACATACAAGTAAAAAGACGGAAATTTCATAGTGATAGGATCTCATCAACGGATTACGGTTTTAAAAATGGGATCCTTGCCTCTTATTCGCGCATTCAATCTCTGTTATTATCTTTTGGCGTATTAGCTCTCCACGCGTTAATCAATTTTCGCAATTTAGACTCGGTTAGGACTTTTTCGGGTTTTAAGGTATATGGGGTAAAATGACAATGATAGGGAAGGATGGAATTGGAAAAGTCATTTATGATGTCCATTTATGCTTTTTCCGGGCTATTGCTCATTTTTTTTCTTCTTTTTCTCTATTTTTTCTGTTTTTCACTTCTTTTCTTTTCTTGCTATTTTCATTGAGCATATCTATTTTTTTCTTGCCCCTTTATATGCGCTTTTCGGACTTAAATTCTGAATTTTTCCATTTTTCGCAATTCCGGGCTATTTGGGTTTTTCGGGTTGTGAACCGAAAGGATAAATTTTATTCGGCTCAATTGGTTACAAAATGGATGGTTTTTCACAACTTTTTCTGGCCAATATTTTTGGGTAACAAACGTTGACCTATTTCATTGTCCAAAATACCAATTGCGTTACCATATACGTTTCGAGATGAATTTAAGTTTAGAGATCAATTTTGGTACGTTTTTCAAAGCAATATTACACACGTTTTTCATAACCGATCAAAATGAAAGGATTGAGATCCTTGACGACGTTTTAGGCGCTGAAAAGAACTTTTAGTTAATAATTAACTTGGATTGATTTAAAAACTCGCAAAAAGTGATAGGCTCGAATCTCACCGGGTTTGTTAATCTCCACACTTATTCGTTAAGTCGTCAATTTTCGCTCAATTTCCATTTTTAGTCAAATTCAGCTTTGTGTATGTTGAATTTTACAACTTGAGACTTTAAACCGACTTTTAATGATATTTTTGAAAAATTTGAATTCCAATTTTTATTTATTTTGAATAAAAATATTTTTGGATTTTTCAAAGTTTTATGATTTTTTTTTTGAGATTTTTGGGCATTTTTGAAAATTTGTAAAGTTTTAGAAATACGCACTTGTAACCCCCCCCCCCCCCCCAACTTAGACTTTTGCATTGTCCTCAAGCAAAAAGGACTAAAATCTAAACAAGGCAAAATAAGAAGTGCGATAGATAAAACAAACAAATGGAGAAAATGTAGATTTTCTATAAAATAGGATTGTGGTACAATTATAGGGAAAATCATACAACCTTGTGAACACGGAAAACAAATAAAAACTGCCACAACCACATAGAGCTTCACTGGGGCGGGGTTGGGAAGATCTGGGGGTGTCAGGGCCATAGGGGTCATAGAAGTAGGATGGAAATGGTTCGTTGGGATCCCCTTGGAGTCGGTATATGTCCGCTTGGAAGCGAAACATCATGCTGGTATCACGACGGTAGTCGGTCAAAAAGTTGTCGAATCTCGTCTCAAGAGTGGACATACGATTCGTGAGGTCGCTACCCGCCCATTCAAAATCAGGGTCGTCGTCTTCGTTCGCCGACTCTTCATCCGCACCTATGTCACCCATTTCCACATCAGCGTCGATAGCTTCTTCTTCCTCTTCTTCGCTCTCGCTCGAGGCAGCCTCGTCCTCGCTATCACTTCCCCGCCTCGCCCGAAGGACGGCTAGCTGTTTGGCACTTTTAGTGCGGGTTCCCTGTCCAAAAGTACCGGGGAGGCGAGTACGATCGAGCGGCGCCTCAATGCCAGCGTCCTTGAGGATGGAGGTAATAAAACGTGCATATGGAAGTGGTGTTGCACGTTTCTCGTCCAGGGCCGCTGTGATGATGTCGGTGTATAGGATGCAGGCCAGGTTAATGGAAGTGTTGGGGTCGAAGATGTGGTAAGTCAATGTGGCCTGTCGGGGACGCATCGCTGAATCGTTGGACGTTTGCAAAATATTTGCGCATACAATTTGGAATGTGAGGCGCGCTTTCTCATTAAGACGTCCAACAGCGACAGTTTGCCCAGTCCATGCAACATCGGGGGCGATGCACCCCATAATCAGTTCTTTGGCGACCGGTGCGACGTTCCTTGGATAGGTGAATTCTTGAACATCGGGAACATCGTATTCGTCCAACTCGACCGTGAGAAGGGCTAACAAAATGGGGATGACGGTACCATCCACGTAGGCTTGCGATTCTAATTGGACCGTCCGAACAAAAGTGACATAGAAGGAGTGGATCTCGGCTGCTCAAATCGCTTCGTACGGTTCATTAAGAAATCTTCACCAACCCCTAGCCATGAAGAGGGCGGTGACGGAGTTGGGCAGACCTGTTCATTCCATGTGGAGTTTACGATCCGGGTCAAAGAACCGATTGCACCAACGTTCCTCTTGGCGGGAACATAATTCACCATGGCCGAAGGGGAGGATCTCGGTGGAGTCGTATTTGGTGGGGGCAGGTCGTTGGGACATGATATCAGGGAGAGGTGGCTGGAAAATTAGGGAGAGAGAAGAGAGGAGTGATGTGGTTGAAGGTGTGGAGAGAAAGGGAGGCTATGGGTGGTAATTTATAGGTGAAAGGGTGTGGGTAGGGTTTGGATTTGGAGGGAAAAGGGGGTGTATTTGGGAGGGAAATGGAAGGGTTGGATGTGGGGGGGATTAATTGAGAGGGAAGGGATGGGATTGGGGAGAAAGTGGGGTGCACCTTGGGAAAGGGGAAAAAAAATTCTACAGACAGCGGACCGATCCGCCTGGGGACCGAACCGGTCCGATACTTTAATGTTCGAACTCATCACCAACCGGATCGATTCGGTCCTAAAATAAAGTAACCGGTCCAGAACAAAATTAAAGGAACCGGTCCGAGGCTTGGACTGAGATGGATTTCGTCCCCTGACTTAATTTCGATCGCTCGTCTTCGAAAATTTTCACTTTCACAGCATACTCCCTATCAATTTTGGACTAAAAACCTCTCGATATCAATAGTCAACGCAACTTGACTCAATTTCCCAAAACATCTGAATGCTCTCTCCCAAATGTACCCTAATCCTATGGACTCTCACTACACACGCGACTCTCATCTACTATACACAAGAATTCACCCCATACGCATCGGGAGTGCGACAACCTCACTTTAGAAACTCACTCTCCCCGTACACGGGGTCCGACAACCAAACGGTGCCGACTTCTTCCACACACGCCTCTAGAAATGGCTTTAGGCGTTGTCCATTTACTTTGAATGTATTTCCCAATTTTCAAATCGTCTAATTCAACAGCTCCATCAGGGAAAACGTTCTTCACAACGAATGGGCCAGACCATCATGATCGCGACTTTCCCGGATAGAGATGAAGCCGAGAGTTATAGAGAAGAACTTTTTATCCAGGAAGAAACTCTTTGCGACGAATGATGTTATCGTGAGCGAGTTTCATCCTTTCTTTGGAAATTTTAGCATTCTCATACGCATCATTGCGTAGCTATTCTAACTCATTTAATTGAAGCTTGCGAGCTTCACCGGCCTTATCCATGGCATAATTTATTTGCTTAATCGCCCAATACGCCTTGTGTTCTAATTCCACGGGAAGGTGGTAAGGTTTTCCATACACAAAGCAGAAATGGGACATGCCGAGTGGATTTTTATATGCGGTGCGATAGGACCATAGCGAATCGTTTAATCTAAGTGACCAATCTTTTCGGGTAGGATTGACGGTCTTTTCAAGAATATTCTTGATTTCTCGATTTGCTAGTTCGGCCTGCCCATTCGTTTGTGAGTGATAAGTCGTTCCAACCTTGTAAACGACACTATACTTTTTTATTAGCTTCTCGAATGGCCTATTGCAAAAGTGCGTGCCATTATCGCTGATTATCTCTTTCAGAGCACCGAAGCGGGAAAGTATGTGTTCCTGTAGGAACTTAATCACCACTTTGTTGTTATTTGTCTTGGTAGTTATAACTTCCACCCATTTAGAAACGTAGTCTACCGCGAAAAGGATGTATAGGAAACCAAAGGACGGGGGGAAAGGACCCATGAAGTCAATACCCCAATAGTCGAAGATCTTAATAATGAGTATGGGGGTAAGAGGCATCATGTCTCGTCGGGTAATGGCTCCCATCCATTGGCACCTATTGCTAGATTTACAAGCAGTGTTCACATCCCGGAATATTGTGGTCCAATGGAGGCCGCATTGCAGAATTTTAGCGGCAGTCTTTTTCGTCGAAAAGTGGCCTCCACAAGCTTCCGAATGACAAAACTGGATGACTTTCGGGATCTCGTCATCCGGTATACATCGTCGGATGATTTGGTCGGCGCAATTTTTAAAAAGGAAAGGATCGTCATAGAAGAACATGTGCGACCAAGTAATAAACCTCTTCTTATCTTGCGGTGTCCAATCGGGAGGGACAGCTCCCGTGACAAGGTAGTTCACTATATTCGCAAACCAGGGCAAAGAAGAGGTAGCAAAGAGTTGCTCATCCGAAAAGTATTCGTCTATGGGTATGGGATCACTAGGTACGTCGGACGAAAGTCGTGATAAGTGGTCGACAACGACATTTTCTACTCCTTTCTTATCTTTAATGGAGAGATTAAACTCTTGTAGAAGTAGGATCCACCTTATAAGGCGCGGCTTTGCATCTTTCTTTGCATGTAGGTATTTCAACGCCGCGTGGTTGGTGAAGCACGTAATGGGAGAACTGATAAGGTATGCCCGAAATTTATCAAGGGAAAAGACTACCGCTAGCAACTCCTTCTCCGTGGTAGAGTAGTTGAGTTGTGGTCCAATAAGAGTCCGTCTAGCGTAGTAGATGACACGAGCCTGCTTATCTTTTCTTTTGCCCAAAACAGCCCCTATCGCATAATCGCTAGCATCACACATAAGTTCGAATGGTAAAGACCAATCCGGAACTTGCTTGATGACACAAGCATGGTTTTCAGTTTTTCAAAAGAGCTTTGACATGATTCCATCCACTCGAATACGGTGTCCTTCATGAGTAGGTTGCTTAAGGCTCTAGCGATGGCACTAAAGTCCTTAATGAACCTTCGATAAAACCCCACGTGGCCCAAGAAGGAGCGCACGTCTTTGAGCGATTTTGGTGGGTGAAGATCAGCTATGACA
The DNA here is from genome assembly GCA_949130495.1 of Sambucus nigra. Lineage (NCBI taxonomy): Eukaryota > Viridiplantae > Streptophyta > Magnoliopsida > Dipsacales > Adoxaceae > Sambucus > Sambucus nigra. The sequence continues at coordinate 17,442,467 of OX422216.1, forward strand.
TCTATTTTTGCCCTATCAACTTCTATTCCCTTGGATGATACTATGTGGCCAAGAACTATTCCTTCGGTGACCATGACGTGGCATTTCTCCCAATTCAGCACTAAGTTCTTTTCCACACACCGGGCAAGTACTTTTTCCAGTTTTTCAAGACAAAGGTCGAAAGAGGTGCCAAAAACGCTAAAATCGTCCATGAACACTTCAAGTCCTCTCTCGACCATGTCGCTAAATAGACTCAACATGCACCTTTGGAAAGTCGCAGGTGCATTACACAAGCCAAATGGCATACGTTTGAAGGCAAACGTACCAAAAGGGCAAGTGAAAGTTGTTTTCTCTTGGTTAAGTACATCTACCTCAATTTGGTTATATCCGTAATAACCATCAAGGAAGCAATAGTAAGGGTGGCCCGCTACTCTCTCCAGCATCTGATCAATAAATGGCAAGGGGGAGTAGTCTTTCCTAGTTCCTGTATTGAGTTTTCGGTAATCAATGCAAACGCGCAACCCGGTGGTGGTACGTTGGGGAACTAGCTCTCTCTTAGCATTCTCAATCACTGTCATGCCCGACTTCTTCGGAACAATTTGAATAGGGCTCACCCACTTGCAATCCGAGATTGGGTAGATAATCCTGGCATCCAATAACTTGATAATTTTAGTTCTCACTACTTCTTTCATATTAGGGTTTTGCCTTATTTGCATTTCTCTCGAGGGCTTGATATCCTCTTCGAGATGGATCTTGTGAGTGCAAATCAAAGAACTTATGCCTTTCAAATCAGCAATGCACCAACCAAAAGTATTTTGATGCTTTCTCATAATCTTTAGCAATTTACCCTCCTGCTCTTCGTCTAGGCTAGAGGAGACAACAACAGGAAATGTCTCATCCTATCCTAAATATGCATATTTAATATGGGAGGGGAGTTTATTCAACTCTAGGGTTGGAAATTTTTTGTTGGAGGGAACCATGCGTGTGTCCCTCGGTAGTAACTCCTCGAATCTAGAAACCCAACTTACATCTCTCACGTTCTCATCCGACGCTTTCTCATCAAATAACTCTCTCAACTTCTCAACCTCCCTCTCGAATGCGGTGTACATCCCCTCACTCTCGTGACTCGACACTAAATAGGACCCTAAGGCGTCTCCACAATAAGTTTCCTCGAAATAGTCCTCTACGATCTCGTCTATTAGGCTCACCGCGTGAAGATCATCTTCTTCCCCCGTCTGTTGGGCGATATGGAAGATGTTAGTCTCTAACGTCATGTTCCCAAAAGTGAGTTGCATTCGCCCATTTCGAGTATTGATGATTGCGTTAGCCGTATCTAAGAATGGGTGCCCAAGGATGATTGGAACATGGTTGCTTGAGGTAAAGGAGGGCTCCGGGTCCCAAATGACAAAGTCTACCGGGAAGTAAAAAGTGTCAACTTGGACGATCACGTCCTTAACTATGCCTCGAGGGATCTTCACGGTTCGATCCGCTAATTGGAGAGTGACCTTTGTGGGCTTGAGGTCGCCCAAGTCAAGTTGCCTATATATGGCGTAAGGGAGGATATTGACACTTGCTCCCAAATCAAGTAAGGCTTTCTCGATTTTATTTTCTCCAATGATGCAGGAAATGGGGGGTGCACCGGGATCTTTGAACTTGGGTGGGAGATCATTAAGTAGGATAGAGCTCACGTTCTGTGCTAGGAAGACGTTTTTCTTTACCTTCATCCTCCTCTTTACCGTCAACAAGTCTTTGATGACTTTTGCATAAGCTGGAATTTTCTTAATGGCATCAAGGAAAGGTAAATTCAGCTTCATTTGCTTTAGCACATCTAGCACTTCATCATGTGGACTTCCTTTATGGGAAGGAATCAACCTTTGAGGAAACGGTGCCGCGGTGGGTGGTTTCACTACTACTTCGGGCTCACTAGTGTCCTCTTTATCACTCTCCTTCAAGGAGACATCTTCGGCCTCTTTCGTGCCGGACGAAATCTCCTTGTCTTTGGTAGTATAATGTGGGGGAGGTGATAAATCAATGACTCTCCCACCACGAAGAGTGGTCACAGCTTGACATTTCTCCTGATGTTCTGTCGAGGTGGAGCTAACACTAGTTTGACCTTGGGGTGGTCTTTGGCCCTAGACAGGAAACTTGCCTTTCTCTTGGATACTCAACGATGATTGCAACTGTGAAATATTTGCATTCATGTCATTCATCATACGCTCATGCCTAGCATTAGTTGCAGTTTGGGTATTGATAAAGTGGTTGATCGTATCCTCGAGACTTCTCCGCGGTGCAGGGATGTATGTTCCTTGAGGTGGTGGTGCCTGCACATATCCTTGTATGTGTGGAGCTTGTTGAAAGTACGGTGGTGAAGGAGGGGCAACATGTGAATTAGGATTCATCGCAGCATGTTGTTGCCCATAGCTAAAACCAGGGTGGTTTTTCCATGAAGGGTTGTAGGAATTCCCGTGCAGGGCACCGAAATCACCCCTAAATCCTCCTATGCCACTGACTTGCTCTTGAAGCATCACTTTGTAGGCGGGTATAGTCGGGCATTCCTCAGTTGAATGACCCGCCTCATAAATCGCACACACCTTATCAACAGGATTAGGGATGGATCCAGTTGGTCCTCTTCCCAATACCTCACGTACATCTCACAGTCCTTTCTCAAGCATATCGAGTCGACTGTCCACTATAGAATTCTTTTCTACATGAAATAGGTCGGACGCCAATGGAGTGGTGGTCACTTGACGATTTTGATTCTGAGCGTTAGGGTCAGATGTATCCCAAGATTGGGTAGTCTCGACGACATACCTCAAGTGAAGCTCAGCATCGTGGGCGTCTAAGTCGACAAACGGACCACTACCCATGGTCTCAACGAGTTGCTTGGAGTTAATGTCCAGCCTATTATGGATAAACGAAATTATTAGCATTTTATCAAAACCATGATGGGGACACGAGGCAATTAACTCATTGAAATGCTCGTAACATCGATGAAATGGCTCATTTTTCGATTGTCTGAAAGCTTGAATTTGAGCCTTTATGGAGATTGTTCGATGTGGTGGAAAGAATTTCTTGAGAAACTTAGATTGTAACTCATTCCAAGATGCAATCGAGCTTGGAGGTAAAGACCATAGTCAGGTCTTAGCTTTATCTTTTAGTGAAAAGGGGAAGAGTTTGAGGCAGATCACCTCTTGTGTGCAAGTTTGATCATTGAGAGCTTCACACACGTCCTCAAATTCCCGGATGTAAAGATATGGCTTTTCAGAATCCATACCATGGTAATGGGGTAACATATGGATCATCCTGTTTTTAAAACAAAATTATTCGGCATTATATGGGAGTATAATGCATCCCGGAGTGACAGTGCGCTCGGGATATAAGATTTCTCTCAGCGGGTGGTATGGGGCTTCTTCCTCACTGGCGGCTGCACTACCGTGTTGCGACATTTCTCTCTCTCTTAAAGACTCGGTGTCCTCACTTGGTGTGCTCGAAGTGTGCTCGGAGGTGTGTCCTAACAACGAAAATGGAGTGTTATTTGAGATTGAGTGTGACGGTATGGGAGGTGGAATCCACAACTGTGGAGCGTTAGGAGTGTGAGGGCTATCGGGGTCGTACTCAATAATTAGATTTTCGTGAATACGGGTTGGAGTATTATGGGGTGTGGGAGTGAGTTCAGAATTTTTCATTAACAGCTTATAAGAGATAATGATGGATCTTTTTGTGCTTTTTTTTAAAAAAATTTTAATGTTTTTTTTTGAGATTTTTGGTCAAAGTTTTAGATTGACTCGATCTAATCCTAAGTCTACCTACTTCCCTGGCAACAGCGCCAAAAATTTGATGCGACTAAGAATGTGTCTTAGAAGTGCGTTCTCTCTAGGCTCAAGTGCAAGCCTATCGCGTTAGTAATAAACCCGGTAAGTTGGGATCGTATCCACGGGAAAATAGGACAACGGAGTTGTGACGACGTTGGATAGATAAGAAAATCCTAAATCTAACTCTAAAGGAAAGGAAAAAATGATTGGTTTGTGGAACAACTACATTAGATGCAATTATGAACTTATGAAAAGGTTCAATTATACTAATTTACCAAAAATACTGATGAAGAAAGATTTAAAACTTTAAACTATATGATGAAGAAAAACAGGACGGGAATACAATCCCGCAACCCTAGTGTATTGATGTTATAAAACTAATCGTAAATTTAAATGATTAATTAGACCCATAATTTAGTACTCCCAAGCATTACGTATATGAGGTTCAAGCCCGCATCATACTTAATTTGAGGACGAGTAAATCGGTATTTCAACAGTTACACTCGTTTTTAGTAGGGAGAATTAACTCCTAATCTTACCAAAGCAGTAAAAATAGCAATTGAAATTACTTGTAACCACAGAATTCTGAATAATTTTCACTCTTGGAATTAAATTTGTAATCTACCTTCAAAACTAGGGTTTAACAAATAGGAATATTATATTAATTCTCCCTACTAAAAACGATAATAACTTGGGTTTATATACCCTACAAAGTTTCAGGAGTTGTAGCTGCACTAGGACTCTCCATTAGAGAAATATAACAAAATTAAAACTCGACAGTCGGACCGGTCTGGCCCTCCTGCGGATCGGTCTGCCTGGAACCCGGACCGATTCTTTTATTTCTGAGGCGGATTGGTCCGGGGCGGATCGGTTCTTTTTATTTTCTTCCATCTTCGGTTTTCTTTCGGTCCGGGGTTCTCTGGAAATTGGCAATGCGGACCGGTCCGGCCCGAATCGGTCCGGGCTTCCTTTGACTTTTTTTCTTCAGACTTTGACTGCTCATATCTTTCACACCGGGACTCCGATTGAGGTGTCAATTCTTCCTATGTGCTCATGAACTTGATATCTTCAACTTCTCTTTAGGTGCCTTATTCGAATTCCGGGTAGAAATTACACTTTTGCCCTTTTGACTTTCCTTCTTTTCTTTCTGATTCTTTCGATTTCTTTCTTTCTTTAATTGACATCAAATACCTGTAAAATCAATACGAAATACCAGAACCTCGATGTACTCGTTAGGACAAGTTAGTAGCAAGATTATGAGATAAAGTCAAATCGATTACGTTGTTCGAGGTGCTAAAAGTAACTAAATTAAAGGGGTAAATTGGGAAGAATTTATGCCTAATCACTAATTGTCTTACATATATCTCCCTTATTCATTAACACGTACGATACGCAACACATAGAAAACCCACAGTCATTCATTACACCTCTCTCTTATTCATTCACATATACCAACCCACCCAAATTAATCATAAGTCATTCATCTTTCCCAAAGAAAAATCAAGAAACAAATTCATTCATCTCTTAAAATGAAAGTTCAAACACCAAGAGTCAAATGTGCCTTTATAAGTTATTTATATGAATTCACCACTCATCTTCTCAATTATCCAAACATCACAAACCAAAGAGCTGAGCTACGACTATGCATGTTTAACGCATCACCTAATATATCCATCAAACGTAAATATTATTATGGTTGTCGCATTAAGTCAACCCTCATCTGCCAACAGATCAAGACTTGTTATCAAGAAGCTCTTGGCCAAGCCACAACACGAGGATGATGGGGTTGTTGTTAGGAGAAGCATTGGAAGGTATCTAATGATCTTTTAAAATTTTCTCATGATTCTAATTTTTCTATTTATGGGTAAACTTGTAGTCACCTGGATATTCATTTTCTGTGGGGGTTTTTCCAATGGGAAATTTCATTTACAAGGCGTAATTGAAATATTTGGATCCTTTTCTTATGTTGGATGAATTTGCGGGCACATTCTGACGATGTTATAATTTTATTACTCTTAAATTGTGATTATTGTTGGGGCTAATTTCTAAAATTGTTATAAAGTATTTTAAGCAGCTTAATACCGTCAAATATTGACCCATTTTTTAAAAATACCGATAAACATTATTTTCAGTTGATTTTTTTTATAGGGATACCTGAAATGTTTATTACCCAGAAAAAAAAAAAATATATATATATATATATATTTTAAATGATCCCGCATGGGAGTCCCTCATTTTGGCTCCCACACGGGAGCCTCTCTCCAAGGGGAGCGGATCCTGTGCGGGAGCCAAACTCAGGGATCCCGTGCAAGATCATTTTTAAAAAAAATGCTTTTTATTCTTATTTTTTGTGGGGGTTATAAACATTTCAGGGTACCCCTTATAAAAAAACAGCTGAAAATAACATTTTTCGTATTTTAAAAAAATGGGTCAATATTTGACAGTATTTTAAGCACCTTAAATACGGTCAAATATTGACCCATTTTTTTAAAATACCAAAAAATGTTATTTTCAATTGATTTTTTATAAGGGTACCCTGAAATGTTTATAACTCACACAAAAAAAATAAAAACATTTTTTTTAAAATGATTCCGTACGGGAGTCCCTCATTTTGGCTCTCGCACGAGGGCCTCTCTCTTCATCATGTTGTAAAATATTACTTTTGCACAACTCAAGAGCTTGCAGAAGTTCCAAATTTTTTTCTTAAAAAAATTAGTCAAGATGTAATATTTTAACGCTACATGTGGGGCATTTGCAGTATTATCAATTTGATGGAAGTTTTATCGACGTATGAGATTTTAAATGGATATTTGTCATTTTACCATATTAATTAATTAATTATAGGGGCATTTCATAAAATACAAATGAAAACGAGCTAAAAAAATCAGTGTAATACTTGTATATTAAATTAAATGGTATTAAAGTTCAGAAAACTTATTATTTGTCTATTAATAAATTTGGTTAACTAAATTTATATGACTTTTCTTGCAGTTTCACCTCCTGTTGGATTTCCTGACCATCCACACAAAGGTTTTTATTAACATTCCCATCTGTTTATCAATGTTGTGTTCCATCTTTAAATAAATTCATTATGTTCAATTCATTTTTGTCTATGGACATTTAACTACTTATCTTTTATAACAGGTTTTGAAACTGTCGCTTACATGTTACAGGTGTGTGTTCAGTACATGTCAACTTAATGAATTTGATTATGCGAAGCATTGTTATTGAAATCTGAGATTGAGCCTTTCTATTGTATTCTGATGGAGCTTTCACTCATCAAAACTTCACTGGACACAAGGGTAATATCCTTCTTGAAAATTAGTCTTCTAGAAAAAGGATAAAGATATGTGTACCCACTTTGGTACACATATTCCATACCGAGTACTTTAAAATCTTATACCTTGTCTTATTAGGCGGGTATGGAAAACAGGTATGAAAGTGTGTCCGTTTAGTAGTACTCCTACAAAAAATAAGGTACTCATAATTCCGTGTTGATTCTGTATTGTTGTAAATGTTAATAATAATTTCAGAAGTATACCTACTGATATAAAAAAAATCGAAGTAGACATTACAAATTTCGAACCTCAGTTTGTTGTTATTATTTATTTCTCGCTCAAAAAGTTGAAGAGGAAGAAGAACCTTCGAATCCTAACAAATGTCAAAAGCAATATATCTGATGAATACATTTTTTTTTATTGCAAATTGTTATTATCCAGTGTTGAGGAATATATATTTTTTCGATTAAAAACAGTTATTATCTAATGTCTTACAAATTTTTTTATCTATTTCTTTGCATTTTACATTTTTCATAACTGGGATTTATTCATAGTAAAGTTGAATATTTGGACTCGCACACACATGCAACGCATGTGGGAAGTTCCTCTTCAAATCTCAAAGTACTGAACTGCCCTCATTAAATTAACATTTCCTATCATACCCTTAATATTAGTCTTACACATTCATTAAATTAAAATCATTCTATGAATCTTAACTTGATACGTTCTCTCTCCTAATACATTCATCTAACAAAACTTTCAAATACATTCATCTTGAAACCCTAGAAATCAAAAGTCAGCAACACAAATTCCTTCATCTTCCCATCAGATTCATATTTGTCATCACAAGTATGCATTTGTTAATTTCAAGGCAAATACATAATTTTTGTAATTATATCTATCTCATTCATGAATGTTGTCTCTCTCTTGTGCTCAAATTTTGTATTTCTAATTTTATTGTTGTTCTATTCATGTTTTATAATAATTCTAAATTCAATGTTAATTTCAGAAAAATTATATATATATATATAATCTAAGTTAAGGAATTACCAAGTTTACACCTTATTAGATTATTATTTTTTATGCATTCATATGTATTTCCCAGTTGGACATGTTTGTATTCATATTTATTTCATAAAGATTCTAAAAATTCCTAAAACACTCCAATTACTTTTTAAAAGACAAACTTGCCCTTTGCTCTAAAGATCGAACAAATACTTTTTATTTGTTAATTTTTTTCAATAAAAAATAGCACTTTAAATTGTTTTTTAAAACATTTTTTTATTTTTTAAAATTAAAAAATAACTGTTTTTTTATATAAAATGTTAAAAAAAACTGTTATGATAGTTTTAAAAATTGTTATGATACTTTTATTGAAGTTTTTTTTTAAATATATTTAAACACTGTTTTTTTTTAGAAAAAATGTTTTTTTACATAAAATTGAGAAAAAATGGACAAATAAAAAACTGTTTTTTAAATTGAAAATTATTTTAATAACCGAACACGACTCAAATAAAAGCAACTCGTCACAACACGACACGACAATTTTTTTAAACCATACACGAACACGATCCTAATAAAAGTGACACGACACAACATGAAATATTATTTTTTTACAAAACATTAACGCGACTCAAGTAAAAGTGTAACGCCACAATATATATTATTTTTTTAACCAAACACGAACCCAACCAAAATAAAAATGATCCGACACGCCTCAAAATCTTATTTTCCCCTATAAAAGTACTATGCATAACACAAAATCTCATTTTTACCAAATACTAATATAACCCACTTAAAATGCAACATGACAAGTGGGCGTGTTCGCATTTCGTAAAAAAATAGATTTTGTGTCGTGTCATATCACTTTCATATGTGTCATATTCATTTTGAGGTGTGTCGTGCCATGTTGTGTTAATTTAATTTTGGTAGCGTACTATAAAACATTTTAAATAAAATGTACAAAAAAACAATTTTAAATAAACAGTTTTAAACATTTTTTTAAGTGCCTAAAGTTTTTTTATAAAAAAAATTAAGATTTTAATAGTTACTGTTTTGGAACTACAGACTTTTTATTTTTATAAAACAATTTTTGTAACTATTAGAATTTTTGTTACAATTTTTGTAACCATTAGAATTTTTGTAACAATTTTATTAAAACACTCCCATGCTTGGATTTTACTTAAAATAATTTTTTAAATAAAATCCTTAGGCACTTAAAAAATTGTTTAAAACAGTTTTTTTTACATTTTATTTAAAATATTTTATAATACCGCCTATATATACCGCTGATGCGTACCAACATACTAAAAAATGGTCCTCACCATCGGTAAGTATAGGTGGTTGTACCGCCTATGAATACTACTGGCGCGGACCATTTTTTTAAATAGTAAAAAAATTATTTTTGAAATAATAAATATTGTTCCTCACCACCAGTATAAAAAAAAAATACAACTCCATGTCATGTCGCGCTTTATTTGTGTCGTGATCGTGTTACTTAAAAAATATAAAAAATATATAAAAAATAATTTGCAATATAAAAGACAATTTTTTTATTTGTTAATTTTTTCCCAATTTGATGTAAAAAACATTTTTTTTTAAAAATAAATCTATCTTTAAGAAAATTAAACTATCATAACAGCTTTTTAAATAAAAAAAGGTTTTTAAAACTATCATAACAATTTTAATAAAAAATAATTATTTTTTAATTTTAAAAAATAAAAAATATTTTAAAATACTATTCTTTACTAAAAAAAATTAACAAATAAAAAAGTATTACCGAATATATGTTTTTTTAACCTAAATTTTTCAAACTATTTTCATTATGTCATAATTGTTGGATTCATATATATGGGAGACTAGATAGATACGTATATAGAGAGAATGGGGATGGGTTTGGCATTAGTTTTATAGGTTGCGACTGAAATTGTTGAGTATAATGAAGATGGTGGCACATATTGTCCCATTTATTTAGTCCTGAAAATTTCGTACTTGACAAAATACTATCGTCTTTCGCCTACATCGGAGATAAGATTTTATTCCCACGTGATTAGTGTAGGGTACATCTGATTGGTAAGTTATAAAAATGGTGAATAACGTTTTAATTTTTTTATGGTAGTAAGAAAAAGAGACAAGTGGTTAGGTACCCACTTAATAAAGTCAATGATGAAAATTCTATTTCTTTGGTACGGTAGAAAAGTAGACCAATATCAAGTCGAAAGCGTTAGAAAACAATCCACCAACTTAACGGAAAATAATGCGATCGGTTATTTCAACTTTAACATTTGCCTAGACATGATTCAAGACCCTGTAACCACCTCTATTGCTGCCCCTGTATTTATAAATGGATTCATTACCCAAGTGTATATGCTGAAATCCAAGATCACCAACAACCTCAATGCCCTGTATGCAAGGCTGAAATGAATGAATAAACCTTAGTACCACTCTACGGCCACGATCAAACAGAAAAAACATTCGAAGAGAAAGTCCCACATGCGGATTTAGTCATACCACGAAGGCTTTCGAGTCCTAAATAGAATTTAGTCATCAGTCGATATCGCCCACATGCATGACAGGCTGGCAACAGCAGCAGCTACTGCTGTTGCTTACAGATACCTGTTAGTTGGCTGGCACAGAGGAGTAAACACGGATGAATAACTAAGCAAGAACAGGAATATCTTGTATAATCTACAGTTGAATGGATGTTTGGTTTTGGGGGGTAATGATTAATGCTTCGTACTAGGTACTTTATGGTATATTCTAACAAAAAAGATTATACATAATATGTTGCAAGTATTTTTATTACTTTGTCCTTCACAGATTTGCAGTGGAAGATTAATATCTGGAAACGGCTACACGTGAAGCGCACGTGGGCACAACTAGTATAATAAAATGCCAGTTTTTGATGGGACAAACTATGCATACTGGAAATCCCACATGAGATCTGTATTAAAAGCCATTGATGAACGTGTATGGATTTTGGTTGAAAAACGGTGGACACCTCCCTCCGTCACTGTTAATAGCATGACCAATTTAAAACCTGTCACTACATGGAATGAAGAAGAATTTAAATGGTCATATTTTAATTCTAAGGGTTTAAGTGCTATTTCCGGATCCATCACACCTGACGAGTTCCGACGTATAATGATGTGCACCACGTTAAAAGAGGCATGTGATGTCTTACAACTCACCCATGAAGGAACTAATGCTGTCAAAGAATCTAAACTGCAAAATCTAACAGCTTAATTTAAGACCATCACCATGCATGAAACTGAATATTTTGATGATTTTTATGCTAGGCTTTCTGATATTGTTAATACTAGCTTTAATCTTGGTGAACACATTCCTAATGCTATAGTTGTTAAAAAGATTCTTAAATCCCTGCCTAAGCGTTTTATCCCTAAAGTCACTGTGCTAAATTCTATGGGTAATTTAAATACGCTAAAATTGGAGGAACTTGTAGGATATTTGCAAACTTATGATATTGATATGTTTTCTAAATCTGTCAAGCGTAAAGATAAGGGAATTGCACTTAATGCCCAGGAGAGAAAAAGTGAGGGGTCGGCAAGAAAGAGATTTGAGTCATCTAGAAAGAGGGAGATAGAAAATTCTGTTTCTGAGTGTGAGTTTGATATAGATGATTTGGCCCTGTTTGTAAAACATTTCAAAAGAATTCTCAAATTCAAGAAAAATTGAAATTTCAAAGATAAAAAGAATTTTGAGAAAAATAAGTTTGAAAAGAAAGATGAAAAAGATTTTAAAGATCCTTCTAAGAAAGACGGTGAGAGATTCTATGAGTGTGACGGTAAGGGTCATAGAGCTTTTGAGTGTGCTACTAGGCTGAAAAGAGAAAAGGGCAAAGTTGTCCTTAATGCTACCCTTAGTGATGACAGTGAGTTCGAGCCGGTGGACTGAGTCACCGTATGAGTGTAACTTCACCGCATTCATGGATAGTCATGTGAGTACCTACAGTGCTTCTCACGACGATAAGGATGCTGCTTCACAGGACACCTCGAGAGTGAGAACGAACAGAGTGAGAACGAACAGGGTGAGGAGGAGTAGGATGGAAGTGAAAGCGAGAGTGATCTTCAACGCGTGAGTTATTTAAAACCAAAAAGTTTAACAAAGCGTTACTTCTTAGAATCACCGCTTTAGATAAAGAGTTAAAAGTGTTTGGAGAGAGAGAAAGTTATTGTGAGAAAGAAAACGAGAGAGAGGAAAACCTTGAGAAGATAAGATGTTTTGAGTGCGATGGGATAGAGCACGAGAAATTTGAATGTCCCACTAGACTTAGGAAAGAGGGCAAGAAAGTTGCTATGTCCACTACCCTAAGCGATAGTGAGGATGAGAATGGAGATGAAAATGTGATCCGAAAAGCTTTTAGGAAGTTATTTGTCGAGACCATGGAAACAAAAAGGCTAAATAGGATCCTAGGTCTTCGGATTTGTGAGTTGAAGTAAGAGAATAATGAGCTAAAAAGGAGAAAATGTAACTTGACCAACACGGTGTCTAGTCTGATGACACGTGTATCCCATCTCGAGGATGATCTCGAACAAGCACGGTAGGTCCAAGTCGCATTAGAGAACGCATCTGAGAAGGTTGATAATATGGTTCCCTATCCCGTTTTGAATAATGGTAAGCATGTCGAAAAAGGTCATGATGGTGCATTCTCTACTTTTAATGTGCTCGAGCTTATCTCCATTTTGGTGAGTGAGTCTCATGGGTGCCCGTCTAGGAAAACTCATCCCAAAATCCTTGATAAATTGATTCCTAGACCGATTTATGTTTTCTCCCACTGCAAGAAGCGAGGACATCTTAGGGAGTTTTGTTCTAAGTTGGATTTTATGCCATATCATGCCACTTCACACATTCATGCATATGCACCCACTCATGATACCTTGTACATAATGATAGAGAGTTTTCACACATTCACGAGCAAGTGAAGTTTTTTATCAAGACTACACATGATCTAGTGGAGTTGGTTCAAAAGATGTCACCATCTTTGAAAAACTCCACCGTTCATCCCGGTTGAGGTCTTGACATGTTTGCTAGCATAGGGTGATTTTCATGATGTCTCTTTTGCCTATTGCTAGCATGTATCATTAGTTTTTATTATTTCTTTTTTCCTTTTACATTTTTTTGAAAAATCAAAAAATATTTTCTTTTTAGAAATTTTTTAGAAAAGCTCAAAAAGATTTTTGTATTTTATTCGCACCATTTATGGATGATAATTTAAGATAGCCGAGTCACAATTTTATTCCATTTATCCATATGACTGTTTGATAGATATTTGAGACGCTACATCATTTCATCCATGTGCTTTACATTGTTTGGAGTCTTTGAGATGTGATTAGTGATATCTTTCTACATGTTTGTGTAATACCCCGTACTTTTGTCTATATTTATTTTTGGGATTAATTAATTAAATGCGTATTAATTGGAAATTAATCCGGGTTATAAATACTAATGAAATGCGAATTGGTATTTGATTAGGTGCATATATGATTATATATGTATTTGGTATTATAAAATTTGTCGTGAGATTTATATACGGCATTTTAGAAATTTTGTTGAGACGCGTGGGACCGCCGCGTCACGGGGTAATATTTTGATAATAAAAGTGAATTTAAAATCTATAATCCGTATGGTCGTTTTGAGTGCGCCAACGCGTCCGGAAGGGTCAAGATAGTCAGAAAACACTAGCCGGGGGTATAGTTTGGGTCCCGGGGTATTTTTAGGCCATACCGGTAACTTAAAGGGTATTTTGGTAATTTTACATTTTTAGGAATTAAAAGTGACGAAAATTAGAGATGTAAATCTGATGTGGATTAAACCCATTAAGCCCATTAACCAACCCATATTAACCTAGAAGGCTACGTAGGTTGTCATTTAGGTTTTCTAAGTTTCCCCAAATCAAACCCTAGCCACCTTAAGCCACCATTAGAGAGGAAGCTTGGAGAGAAGAAATTCTGCAGAAATTCTTCATCAAATCAACATCAAATCCGGAATCAAACCAAGGCAAGTGATTTAAATTACATTCCTTATGCAGTGAATGCTTTTTCCATGTTAGAAACATTGTTAATCAATCTTATATAAGAGTTAAAAGAAAACCCATGAAATTGGAAGATTGTTGTTTAAATTTTGGGATAGGTTTGCATGTAGAAACATTGTTTGAAGATTTGATTCAGAGATTTCATATCTATGTAATGTATAAACGGATTAAAATCTGGGAAATTTTGATGAGAAGAATCTAGGGTTTATGTTCTTGAAGAAAATTGGGAATTTATGTAGAAACCTTGTGATTTAATGATGTTTAGAAGGTATTAAACCCCTTTAATGATGTTAGTATAGCACCTTGGCATGTTTGAGGATGATTAGAGAACTCAATATATTGTAGGAACGAATTTTAGAAGAGGTTTGAGGAGTAAAAATGGTGAAAAACGAATTGGGGAAAAATCTGGGCCGAAACTGATAGCTCGTTAGAAGCAGCCCCCAGGTCGTTCGAACGAACTCGTTCGAACGAGCTTCTAACGAGTTGACCAGTCGTTATTAACGAGTAGGGATTTTCGTTCGATATCTCGTTCGAACGAGATATCGTTAGAAGGGTCAGTTCGTTCGAACGAACTGGGATCTCGTTCGAACAGCCTCGTTCGAACGAGACTTCTAACGACCTGACAGTCCAAACTCGTTCGAAGTCTCGTTCGAACGAGACTTCTAACGAGTTGACAGTTTGATCCTTTTTGGACTGTTTTGATTTTTAGAGTCCCGTAAACTTGTTCGAGGATATAGAAGACCTTCCTTTATTGATGCGAGGATAGATTTGGGACTTTTGGGTTATTGAGAGGAGTATTATACACTAGAACTATATTCAATGAACCATTTGGGTTGAGATGTGAGTGTCTACTACGATGTGAGGATGAATTATGGCGCGTATAATTACAAACCGGTATAGTACGAATTGTGATAATTATAGTTAGTACGAGAATGTGATATGTACTACGATTAAAATACGGTATTACTAAGACATGTGTTTACTTAGTATTGGTATATGGATTGTGTGTATGACATACCTACCATACTTGCTATCACGGGAGGTTTGCGTTCGCTTAGGACCCTCTAATCCTTGTGTGCCTACGGGGGGATATAGACTGGTACCTTGATGAACATAGGTCATAGAAAGACTTATTGTGATATTAATAAGTTCGCTGACCATGGGAGCGTAGGTATGTGCGTGACCCATGTGATGGTGACTGTGTTCGCCTCCATTATTTGTGATGTTGTTATCGGTAAACTATTCCTGAGAGATTCGGAATATGTAATCCTTATGTACGTGATGTACCGGGATGGATAGCAGAGTATGTGTGCACCATAGCTTAGATTGCGGGGTGCTTGTATCGTATATTTATGTTGTGAATAATATACTTTTAATTAATGGAAATCCTCCTGTTAATGTTGTAAAAATATTACGGTATTGTTTCGAGATATATAATGAGTTAACTGATAGTTATATCAATGGCATATTTAGTAACTGAGTTTACGTTAAACCTCTATTTAATTACGAGCATTATATGTTGATAAAACCGGGTAAAGGTTAGGAACTATTACAGTCTAGCTAGTTATGATGTCACTTAGCTAATGGTTATATTATTGTAGATGGGTACTTGCGTTAGGAGTGCACAGTTAGACGAGAGGTGAGAATATCATGTGAGTGCACGTCCTTACATGTATTTTGCATTTAATGTTTTAAATGTTTTTAAAGCACTTGCAGGTTTTTAAAATATAACTCCACATTCGGGCTCTGACCCGTTTGCTTTTCAAATCTCTTTTTCTTTGTAAAACCATTTTTAGGTGCCCAGCCACAAGGACACCAAGCATAGGATACTCATTCAGGTGACGAGCTGTAGCTGCTTGTGGAAGCTACAGGGATTTGCATGTAGACGCTTCTATCTTTTGGATTCCAGAGTCACCATCTATCAGTTGTAGGGCATGTTGCCCATTTCTTTAGAGACATCTTTCATATTTTAGTTTTCAGACTTCAGCATGTTTTATTTCAGTTTCGGTTATTCATTTCAGTTATGGGATTGTAGAGAGGAGTTTTCCTCCAGACTTTCTTTACTCTATTGTGATGGTTATTCATTTTACTTCAGTATGGAATGGTGTTATTTACTTCTTCTTTACATTGTTGCATGTTTAATCAGACTTAAATTAAAATTTGGCAATTTGCTTTTTAAATACTAGGTGGTTAGTAATAATAAAAATGTTTTCGACAGTGATGCTATTAACTGAGCCAACTTGGCATTTTGAATTAATTTTATAAAGGAGTAGCTACCCGGTATTTAATTAGTCGGGGTGTCACAGGTGGTATCAGAGCATCAGGTTCTAGTGCCTTTAGGATCTGTACGGCTATTATGTTTTCGCTACGTTTTCTTTGATATAGAGCCCTATATTTTAGGACTGTTGTACTCTTTTTGTGTATGCTTCGTTCTTCAGCTATATTATGTTTATAAACTGCGAACTTATAAACTTTGTTCTTATTTCAGATGCCTCCACGACGTGCACGACGAGTTCCCAGGAATGCAATGCCCGAACCCCAGCCCGCTCCAGTTCAGGGCATGATGAACGCCGCTGAGGTTGCTGCTATAGTAGCCCAAGCGGTAAATGCCGCGATTGCCGTGATTCAGCAGGCACCGCCTCAGGCGCCGGTTGCCGTGCCAGCACAGGTTAATGCATTCCCGTCTGCTTGGGAGCGTGTACGAGATGCTTTTCAGATAGCGCATCCGCCAGAGTTTGCAGGTAGCTCAGATGTGGTAGTCTCGAGCCAATGGAGGAAGGACATACAGAGGCATTTGAGGACGCATGAGTGCTCTGATGTTCAGAAACAGGTGCTAGCTACTTTCAAGCTAGTGGGATCTGCACTATAGTGGTGGGAGTCTATTACCACCGCGGAGGAGAGGGATACCCTCACGATTCAGGAGTTCTGGGTGCGGTTCGACCGCAAGTACTTTCCGTCCGCAGTTCATATAGAGATGAGGAGGAAGCTGATGAGTTTGAAGCAGGAGGGTAAGACAGTGGCGGAGTATGAGGTCGAGTTCACTAACCTGTTGAATATCGTTCCAGACGAGATTCCAACAGAGAAGAAGAAGATAGAGAAGTTCACCGACGGGTTGAATTGGAGGATCCGTCAGCATCTGCTAGGGAACCTATCGTTGGCCACGTATTCTGATGTGGTTAACGCTGCATTATTACACTGCCAGGACCACCGTTTTCATATGGCCGAGGGCAAGCGGTCGGGGGAGTCTAGCCATCAGGACAGGACTGGAGGACATGGTGCCAGTGGGGCACAGAACGGTCAGGGGCAGAGACAGAATGAGCAGGGTACCCAGCAGGGGGATAATAAGAGGTTCCGGTCAGGGAACTACAGGCAGGGTCAGGGAGGTTTTCGTCTGGGCCATCAGGGCCCAAACGGCCATCAGGGCCAGCAGGGGCAGAATGGGCAGCAGTTCCATCAGGGCCAGCAGGGCCAAGGGAGGAACGGTAACGACCACCAGGGCCGGGGACAGCAGGGACAGAGGGGAGGGAACTTCCCAGGTAAATGCTTTACTTGTGGCAAGATTGGACATAAGAAGCAGGATTGTCCTGATAGGGGAAGGGCCCCACAGCAGCAGCAGCAGGGTGCTCGCCAGGAGCCGCAAAGACCTATGTTTCCCACCGCTCTTCCCGCACTGCCGCAGATGGAAGCGTTGCCACCCATTCCAGCAGTCCCAGCTCAGCAGGGGCAGCTACAGTATGGACGTGTCTACAACGTTCACCAGGCTGCAGTTTCACAGGCACCGCCCGCGATCGAGGGTACGTTTCCTATCCATGGCACTATGGGTCGGGTGTTATTTGATACGGGTGCTACACACTATTTTATAGCTACACACTTCGCGAAAGCTTTAGGATTGTTAGCTACGGCAGAGAGCACAGTGACGTGTGTCGACTCACCATTAGGGAATGGGTCACTTATCTTCTTTATATGCCGGAGAGTGGGGGTAGAGATTGGTGGTTTGGTATTGCCTGCAGACATGTTAGTGTTAGATATGCATGTTCACGATGTGATCATCGGTATGGATTGGCTCGTAGCATATAGGTCCATGATTGATTGCTTCAGCGGGAGCATTATTTTTGCCATTCCGGGGCAAGAGATGTTTATGGTGGCGATGCCTCGCCCAGAGGGAGGATCGACCGCTCATCTGTATTACATAGAGGAGGATACTTCTAAGGAGGTTGTGATTCCTTTGGATTCGATCCCGGTTGTCAGGGAGTATTCAGATGTGTTTTAGGAGATACCAGACTTACCACCCAGTCGGGAGATAGACTTCGTTATAGATTTGCTACCAGGTACGAGACCTATAGCACGCGCACTGTACCGTATGGCTCCAGCTGAGATGAGAGAGCTACGGGATCAGATAGAGCAGCTGTTGGGACAAGGCTTTATTCGCAGGAGTACCTCACCTTGGGGCGCTCTAGTTTTATTTGTGAAGAAGAGGGACGGTTCACTGAGATTGTGTGTGGACTACCGAGAGTTGAATAAGGTCACGATAAGGAATAAGTATCCGTTGCCTCGAATCGATGACTTGTTCAACCAGTTGAGAGGAGCTTCTTTCTTCTCGAAGATTGACTTGAGGTCAGGATACCATCAGTTGCGTATCAGGGAGGAGGATGCCTCGAAGACCGCATTCTTGTCGAGATATGGTTCTTACGAGTTTCGGGTTATGCCTTTCGGCTTGACCAACGCTCCAGCAGTGTTTATGGACTTGATGAACAGAGTGTTCAAGGATTTCCTAGACCAGTTTGTCATCGTCTTCATTGATGATATTCTGGTTTACTCTCAGACAGAGGAGGAGCACGCCGAGCATTTGAGGCAGGTTTTACAGACACTTCGTCAGAACGAGTTGTATGCAAAATACGAGAAGTGCGGGTTTTGGCTGAAGGAAGTCCAGTTCTTGGGTCACATTATTTCCGACCAGGGAATATCAGTTGATCCGGGAAAGGTATCAGTGGCGAGGGAGTGGGGACAGCCCACGACACCAACGGAGATTCGTAGTTTCTTAGGTTTAGCAGGATACTACAGGAGGTTTATTCGGGGTTTCTCAGAGATAGCAGGTCCTTTGACACATCTTACTTGTAAAGGTGTGCCGTTCATTTGGAATGATGCCTGTCAGTTGGCATTCGATGAATTGAAGGACAAGTTGACCTCAGCACCGGTGTTAGCATTGCCGAGACCGGGAGTTGAGTATTTGGTTTACATCGATGCGTCTTTGCAAGGGCTTGGAGGTGTTTTGCAGCAGGAGAGACAGGCCATAGCTTATGCTTACCGTAAGCTTAAGCCTCATGAGAATAATTACCCCACACATGATTTGGAGTTGGCTGCGGTAGTATTTGCCTTACGGATTTGGAGGCACTTTTGGGGGAGAAGTTTCAGCTGTTCACGGACCACAAGTCACTACAGTATCTGTTCACACAGAAGGAATTGAATATGCGGCAGCGTAGGTGGCTTGAATTTGTGAAGGACTACCAGTTCGACATCCAGTACCACCCGGGTAAGGCTAACGTGGTAGCAGACACGTTGAGTCGTAGGCCAGCAGATGAGGTGGCAGAGGTGTGGAAAGCTAAGTGGAAGGAATTGGGACACCAGGATACAGTGGCCCGATCCTTCATGTCTGTACTGACCGTTACACCGCAGATTATCACGAGGATAGTACGGGCACAGGCTAATGACTCGTTCTGTCAAGAGCAGATAGTTCGATTACTTGCAGAGGGAGCCGAGTCCTATACCGTTAGCTCAGACGGGGGATTGCGCTTCAATGGGAGATTGGTAGTTCCGGAAGGGGAAGAATTGTGACACGATGTGATGGCAGAGTCGCACGGCTCATGGTTCGCGGTACATCCCGGAGGGGACAAAATGTACCAAGACATGAGACGGCAATATTGGTGGAGCGGTATGAAGAGAGATATCGCTGAGTTTGTCTCGAAATGCGCCACTTGTCAGCTTGTAAAAGTGGATCATCAGAGACCAGCAGGATTGCTACAGCCGTTGGAGGTTCCGGTGTGGATGTGGGAGAGCATATCCATGGATTTTGTCACGGGGTTGACTACGTCGCAGAGGGATCACGACTCCGTTTGGGTAATTGTGGACAGGTTGTCCAAGGTCGCTCACTTCTTACCCGTAAGGACTGACTACACTACGGGACAGTATGCCCAGCTCTTCATTTCAGAGATTGTGAGACTTCACGGTGTGCCCCTAAATATCGTGTCTGATAGAGACAAGATATTTATCTCGAGGTTTTGGGAGAGTTTCCAGGAGGCAATGGGCACGGAATTGCGGTTGAGTACGGCTTATCATCTGCAGACCGATGGGCAGACAGAGCGCACCAATCACATGTTGGAAGACATGCTACACATGTGCATTATTGACTTCGGGGGTGGATGGGAGCAGTACCTTCCACTGGTGGAGTTTGCTTACAACAACTCCTATCAGTTCACGATTGGCATGGCTCCGTTTGAGGCATTGTACAGTAGGCCTTGTCGTTCCCCAGCATGTTGGCTGGAAGTGGGGGACAACAAACTACTTGGGCCGGAAGTGATCCAGGATACTTCGGCAAGGATTGAGTTGATTCGGAGTCGCATTCGGGTAGCTCAAGACAGGCAGAAGAGTTATGCTGATGCAAAGAGATTTTTCAGGGAGTTCCAAGTGGGGGACCAGGTTTTGCTCAGGGTATCTCCGATGAAGGGTATTATGCGTTTCGGGAAGAAGGGGAAGTTGGCACCGAGGTATGTGGGTCCGTTTCCTATTATTGAGCGGATCGGACCCGTTGCGTATAGACTTGGACTGCCGGAGCACTTGCATCGGATTCACGACGTGTTCCATATTTCCTCGCTGAGGAAATACCTTAGAGATAATTTGGCTCATTCTCACATTGCTGTGGAGGACATCGATCTCCAGCCGGATAGCTCCTACGAGGAGGGGCCAATTGCTATTTTGGACCGAAGCGAGAGGAAACTGCGGTCAAAGATAGTCTCGTTAGTGCGTGTTCAGTGGCAACATCACAAGGTCGAGGAGTCCACATGGGAGCGCGAGGATGAGATGCGCGAACGTTATCCATAGCTATTTTTAGCAGGTACTTTCTAGTTTCGAATTTCGAGACGAAATTCAGTTATTAGGGGGGAAGTATGTAATACCCCGTACTTTTGTCTATATTTATTTTTGGGATTAATTAATTAAATGCGTATTAATTGGAAATTAATCCGGGTTATAAATACTAATGAAATGCGAATTGGTATTTGATTAGGTTCATATATGATTATATATGTATTTGGTATTATAAAATTTGTCGTGAGATTTATATACGGCATTTTAGAAATTTTGTTGAGACGCGTGGGACCGCCGCGTCACGGGGTAATATTTTGATAATAAAAGTGAATTTAAAATCTATAATCCGTATGGTCGTTTTGAGTGCGTCAACGCGTCCGGAAGGGTCGAGATAGTCAGAAAACACTAGCCGGGGGTATAGTTTGGGTCCCGGGGTATTTTTAGGCCATACCGGTAACTTAAAGGGTATTTTGGTAATTTTACATTTTTAGGAATTAAAAGTGACGAAAATTAGAGATGTAAATCTGATGTGGATTAAACCCATTAAGCCCATTAACCAACCCATATTAACCTAGAAGGCTACGTAGGTTGTCATTTAGGTTTTCTAAGTTTCCCCAAATCAAACCCTAGCCACCTTAAGCCACCATTAGAGAGGAAGCGTGGAGAGAAGAAATTCTGCAGAAATTCTTCATCAAATCAACATCAAATCCGGAATCAAACCAAGGCAAGTGATTTAAATTACATTCCTTATGCAGTGAATGCTTTTTCCATGTTAGAAACATTGTTAATCAATCTTATATAAGAGTTAAAAGAAAACCCATGAAATTGGAAGATTGTTGTTTAAATTTTGGGATAGGTTTGCATGTAGAAACATTGTTTGAAGATTTGATTCAGAGATTTCATATCTATGTAATGTATAAGCGGATTAAAATCTGGGAAATTTTGATGAGAAGAATCTAGGGTTTATGTTCTTGAAGAAAATTGGGAATTTATGTAGAAACCTTGTGATTTAATGATGTTTATAAGGTATTAAACCCCTTTAATGATGTTAGTATAGCACCTTGGCATGTTTGAGGATGATTAGAGAACTCAATATATTGTAGGAACGAATTTTAGAAGAGGTTTGAGGAGTAAAAATGGTGAAAAATGAATTGGGGAAAAATCTGGGCCGAAACTGGTAGCTCGTTAGAAGCAGCCCCCAGGTCGTTCGAACGAACTCGTTCGAACGAGCTTCTAACGAGTTGACCAGTCGTTATTAACGAGTAGGGATTTTCGTTCGATATCTCGTTCGAACGAGATATCGTTAGAAGGGTCAGTTCGTTCGAACGAACTGGGATCTCGTTCGAACAGCCTCGTTCGAACGAGACTTCTAACGACCTGACAGTCCAAACTCGTTCGAAGTCTCGTTCGAACGAGACTTCTAACGAGTTGACAGTTTGATCCTTTTTGGACTGTTTTGATTTTTAGAGTCCCGTAAACTTGTTCGAGGATATAGAAGACCTTCCTTTATTGATGTGAGGATAGATTTGGGACTTTTGGGTTATTGAGAGGAGTATTATACACTAGAACTATATTCAATGAACCATTTGGGTTGAGATGTGAGTGTCTACTACGATGTGAGGATGAATTATGGCGCGTATAATTACAAACCGGTATAGTACGAATTGTGATAATTATAGTTAGTACGAGAATGCGATATGTACTACGATTAAAATACGGTATTACTAAGACATGTGTTTACTTAGTATTGGTATATGGATTGTGTGTATGACATACCTACCATACTTGCTATCACGGGAGGTTTGCGTTCGCTTAGGACCCTCTAATCCTTGTGTGCCTACGGGGGGGATATAGACTGGTACCTTGATGAACATAGGTCATAGAAAGACTTATTGTGATATTAATAAGTTCGCTGACCATGGGAGCGTAGGTATGTGCGTGACCCATGCGATGGTGACTGTGTTCGCCTCCATTATTTGTGATGTTGTTATCGGTAAACTATTCCTGAGAGATTCGGAATATGTAATCCTTATGTACGTGATGTACCGGGATGGATAGCAGAGTATGTGTGCACCATAGCTTAGATTGCGGGGTGCTTGTATCGTATATTTATGTTGTGAATAATATACTTTTAATTAATGGAAATCCTCCTGTTAATGTTGTAAAAATATTACGGTATTGTTTCGAGATATATAATGAGTTAACTGATAGTTATATCAATGGCATATTTAGTAACTGAGTTTACGTTAAACCTCTATTTAATTACGAGCATTATATGTTGATAAAACCGGGTAAAGGTTAGGAACTATTACAGTCTAGCTAGTTATGATGTCACTTAGCTAATGGTTATATTATTGTAGATGGGTACTTGCGTTAGGAGTTTACAGTTAGACGAGAGGTGAGAATATCATGTGAGTGCACGTCCTAACATGTATTTTGCATTTAATGTTTTAAATGTTTTTAAAGCACTTGCAGGTTTTTAAAATATAACTCCACATTCGGGCTCTGACCCGTTTGCTTTTCAAATCTCTTTTTCTTTGTAAAACCATTTTTAGGTGCCCAGCCACAAGGACACCAAGCATAGGATACTTATTCAGGTGACGAGCTGTAGCTGCTTGTGGAAGCTACAGGGATTTGCATGTAGACGCTTCTATCTTTTGGATTCCAGAGTCACCATCTATCAGTTGTAGGGCATGTTGCCCATTTCTTTAGAGACATCTTTCATATTTTAGTTTTCAGACTTCAGCATGTTTTATTTCAGTTTCGGTTATTCATTTCAGTTATGGGATTGTAGAGAGGAGTTTTCCTGCAGACTTTATTTACTCTATTGTGATGGTTATTCATTTTACTTCAGTATGGAATGGTGTTATTTACTTCTTCTTTACATTGTTGCATGTTTAATCAGACTTAAATTAAAATTTGGCAATTTGCTTTTTAAATACTAGGTGGTTAGTAATAATAAAAATATTTTCGACAGTGATGCTATTAACTGAGCCAACTTGGCATTTTGAATTAATTTTATAAAGGAGTAGCTACCCGGTATCTAATTAGTCGGGGTGTCACAGGTGGTATCAGAGCATCAGGTTCTAGTGTCCTTTAGGATCTGTACGGCTATTATGTTTCCGCTACGTTTTCTTTGATATAGAGCCCTATATTTTAGGACTGTTGTACTCTTTTTGTGTATGCTTCGTTCTTCAGCTATATTATGTTTATAAACTGCGAACTTATAAACTTTTTTCTTATTTCAGATGCCTCCACGACGTGCACGACGAGTTCCCAGGAATGCAATGCCCGAACCCCAGCCCGCTCCAGTTCAGGGCATGATGAACGCCGCTGAGGTTGCTGCTATAGTGGCCCAAGCGGTAAATGCCGCGATTGCCGTGATTCAGCAGGCACCGCCTCAGGCGCCGGTTGCCGCGCCAGCACAGGTTAATGCATTCCCGTCTGCTTGGGAGCGTGTACGAGATGCTTTTCAGAAAGCGCATCCGCCAGAGTTTGCAGGTAGCTCAGATGTGGTAGTCTCGAGCCAATGGAGGAAGGACATACAGAGGCATTTGAGGATGCATGAGTGCACTGATGTTCAGAAACAGGTGCTAGCTACTTTCAAGCTAGTGGGATCTGCACTATAGTGGTGGGAGTCTATTACCACCGCGGAGGAGAGGGATACCCTCACGATTCAGGAGTTCTGGGTGCGGTTCGACCGCAAGTACTTTTCGTCCGCAGTTCATACAGAGATGAGGAGGAAGCTGATGAGTTTGAAGCAGGAGGGTAAGACAGTGGCC
Organism: Sambucus nigra; assembly: GCA_949130495.1. Lineage (NCBI taxonomy): Eukaryota > Viridiplantae > Streptophyta > Magnoliopsida > Dipsacales > Adoxaceae > Sambucus > Sambucus nigra. The sequence goes on from OX422216.1 coordinate 17,467,449, forward strand.
GAGTATGAGGCCGAGTTCACTAACCTGTTGAATATCGTTCCAGACGAGATTCCAACAGAGAAGAAGAAGATAGAGAAGTTCACCGACGGGTTGAATTGGAGGATCCGTCAGCATCTGCTAGGGAACCTATCGTTGGCCACGTATTCTGATGTGGTTAACGCTGCATTATTACACTGCCAGGACCACCGTTTTCATATGGCCGAGGGCAAGCGGTCGGGGGAGTCTAGCCATCAGGGCAGGACTGGAGGACATGGTGCCAGCGGGGCACAGACCGGTCCGGGGCAGAGACAGAATGAGCAGGGTACCCAGCAGGGGGATAATAAGAGGTTCCGGTCAGGGAACTACAGGCAGGGTCAGGGAGGTTTCCGTCAGGGCCATCAGGGCCCAAACGGCCATCAGGGCCAGCAGGGGCAGAATGGGCAGCAGTTCCATCAGGGCCAGCAGGGCCAAGGGAGGAACGGTAACGGCCACCAGGGCCGGGGACAGCAGGGACAGAGGGGAGGGAACTTCCCAGGTAAATGCTTTACTTGTGGCAAGATTGGACATAAGAAGCAGGATTGTCCTGATAGGGGCAGGGCCCCACAGCAGCAGCAGCAGGGTGCTCGCCAGGAGCCGCAGAGACCTATGTTTCCCACCGCTCTTCCCGCACCGCCACAGATGGAAGCGTTGCCACCCATTCCAGCAGTCCCAGCTCAGCAGGGGCAGCTACAGTATGGACGTGTCTACAACGTTCACCAGGCTGCAGTTCCACAGGCACCGCCCGCAATCGAGGGTACGTTTTCTATCCATGGCACTATGGGTCGAGTGTTATTTGATACGGGTGCTACACACTATTTTATAGCTACACACTTCGCGAAAGCTTTAGGATTGTTAGCTACGGCAGAGAGCACAGTGACGTGTGTCGACTCACCATTAGGGAATGGGTCACTTATCTTCTTTATATGGCGGAGAGTGGGGGTAGAGATTGGTGGTTTGGTATTGCCTGCAGACATGTTAGTGTTAGATATGCATGTTCACGATGTGATCATCGGTATGGATTGGCTCGTAGCATATAGGGCCATGATTGATTGCTTCAGCGGGAGCATTATTTTTGCCATTCCGGGGCAAGAGATGTTTATAGTGGCGATGCCTCGCCCAGAGGGAGGATCGACCGCTCATTTGTATTACATAGAGGAGGATACCTTTAAGGAGTTTTTGATTCCTTTGGATTCGATCCCGGTTGTCAGGGAGTATTCAGATGTGTTTTGGGAGATACCAGACTTACCACCCAGTCGGGAGATAGACTTCGTTATAGATTTGCTACCAGGTACGAGACCTATAGCACGCGCACTGTACCGTATGGCTCCAGCTGAGATGAGAGAGCTACGGGATCAGATAGAGCAGCTGTTGGGACAAGGCTTTATTCTCAGGAGTACCTCACCTTGGGGCGCTCTAGTTTTATTTGTGAAGAAGAGGGACGGTTCACTGAGATTGTGTGTGGACTACCGAGAGTTGAATAAGGTCACGATACGGAATAAGTATCCGTTGCCTCGAATCGATGACTTGTTCGACCAGTTGAGAGGAGCTTCTTTCTTCTCGAAGATTGACTTGAGGTCAGGATACCATCAGTTGCGTATCAGGGAGGAGGATGTCTCGAAGACCGCATTCTTGTCGAGATATGGTTCTTACGAGTTTCGGGTTATGCCTTTCGGCTTGACCAACGCTCCAGCAGTGTTTATGGACTTAATGAACAGAGTGTTCAAGGATTTCCTAGACCAGTTTGTCATCGTCTTCATTGATGATATTCTGGTTTACTCTCAGACAGAGGAGGAGCACGCCGAGCATTTGAGGCAAGTTTTGCAGACACTTCGTCAGAACGAGTTGTATGCAAAATACGAGAAGTGCGGGTTTTGGCTGAAGGAAGTCCAGTTCTTGGGTCACATTATTTTGAACCAGGGAATATCCGTTGATCCGGGAAAGGTATCAGTGGTGAGGGAGTGGGGACAGCCCACGACACCAACGGAGATTCGTAGTTTCTTGGGTTTAGCTGGATACTACAGGAGGTTTATTCGGGGTTTCTCAGAGATAGCAGGTCCTTTGACACATCTTACTTGTAAAGGTGTGCCGTTCATTTGGAATGATGCCTGTCAGTTGGCATTCGATGAATTGAAGGACAAGTTGACCTCAGCACCGGTGTTAGCATTGCCGAGATCGGGAGTTGAGTATTTGGTTTACACCGACGCGTCTTTGCAAGGGCTTGGAGGTGTTTTGCAGCAAGAGAGACAGGCCATAGCTTATGCTTCCCGTAAGCTTAAGCCTCATGAGAAGAATTACCCCACACATGATTTGGAGTTGGCTGCGGTAGTATTTGCCTTACGGATTTGGAGGCACTATCTTTTGGGGGAGAAGTTTCAGCTGTTCACGGACCACAAGTCACTACAGTATCTGTTCACACAGAAGGAATTGAATATGCGGCAGCGTAGGTGGCTTGAATTTGTGAAGGACTACCAGTTCGACATCCAGTACCACCCGGGTAAGGCTAACGTGGTAGCAGACGCGTTGAGTCGTAGGCCAGCAGATGAGGTGGCAGAGGTGTGGAAAGCTAAGTGGAAGGAATTGGGACACCAGGATGCAGTGGCCCGATCCTTCATGTCTGTACTGACCGTTACACCGCAGATTATCACGAGGATAGTACGGGCACAGGCTAATGACTCGTTCTGTCAAGAGCAGATAGTTCGATTACTTGCAGAGGGAGCCGAGTCCTATACCGTTAGCTCAGACGGGGGATTGCGCTTCAATGGGAGATTGGTAGTTCCGGAAGGGGAAGAATTGTGACACGATGTGATGGCAGAGTCGCACGGCTCACGGTTCGCGGTACATCCTGGAGGGGACAAAATGTACCAAGACATGAGACGGCAATATTGGTGGAGCGGTATGAAGAGAGATATCGCTGAGTTTGTCTCGAAATGCGCCACTTGTCAGCTTGTAAAAGTGGATCATCAGAGACCAGCAGGATTGCTATAGCCGTTGGAGGTTCCGGTGTGGATGTGGGAGAGCATATCCATGGATTTTGTCATGGGGTTGCCTACGTCGCAGATGGATCACGACTCCGTTTGGGTAATTGTGGACAGGTTGTCCAAGGTCGCTCACTTCTTACCCGTAAGGACTGACTACACTACGGGACAGTATGCCCAGCTCTTCATTTCAGAGATTGTGAGACTTCACGGTGTGCCCCTAAATATCGTGTCTGACAGAGACAAGATATTTGTCTCGAGGTTTTGGGAGAGTTTCCAGGAGGCAATGGGCACGGAATTGCGGTTGAGTACGGCTTATCATCCGCAGACCGATGGGCAGACAGAGCGCACCAATCAGATGTTGGAAGACATGCTACGCATGTGCATTATTGACTTCGGGGGTGGATGGGAGCAGTACCTTCCACTGGTTGAGTTTGCTTACAACAACTCCTATCAGTTCACGATTGGCATGGCTCCGTTTGAGGCATTGTACGGTAGGCCTTGTCGTTCCCCAGCATGTTGGCTGGAAGTGAGGGACAACAAACTACTTGGGCCGGAAGTGATCCAGGATACTTCGGCAACGATTGAGTTGATTCGGAGTCGCATTCGGGTAGCTCAAGACAGGCTGAAGAGTTATGCTGATGCGAAGAGATTTTTCAGGGAGTTCCAAGTGGGGGACCAGGTTTTGCTCAGGGTATCTCCGATGAAGGGTATTATGCATTTCGGGAAGGAGGGGAAGTTGGCACCGAGGTATGTGGGGCCGTTTCCTATTATTGAGCGGATCGGACCCGTTGCGTATAGACTTGGACTGCCGGAGCACTTGCATCGGATTCACGACGTGTTACATATTTCCTTGCTGAGGAAATACCTTAGAGATAATTTGGCTCATTCTCACATTGCTGTGGAGGACATCGATCTCTAGCCGGATAGCTCCTACGAGGAGGGGCCAATTGCTATTTTGGACCGAAGCGAGAGGAAACTGCGGTCAAAGATAGTCTCGTTAGTGCGTGTTCAGTGGCAACATCACAAGGTCGAGGAGTCCACATGGGAGCGCGAGGATGAGATGCGCGAACGTTATCCAGAGCTATTTTTAGCAGGTACTTTCTAGTTTCGAATTTCGAGACGAAATTCAGTTATTAGGGGGGAAGTATGTAATACCCCGTACTTTTGTCTATATTTATTTTTGGGATTAATTAATTAAATGCGTATTAATTGGAAATTAATCCGGGTTATAAATACTAATGAAATGCGAATTGGTATTTGATTAGGTGCATATATGATTATATATGTATTTGGTATTATAAAATTTGTCGTGAGATTTATATACGGCATTTTAGAAATTTTGTTGAGACGCGTGGGACCGCCGCGTCACGGGGTAATATTTTGATAATAAAAGTGAATTTAAAATCTATAATCCGTATGGTCATTTTGAGTGCGCCAACGCGTCCGGAAGGGTCGAGATAGTCAGAAAACACTAGCCGGGGGTATAGTTTGGGTCCCGGGGTATTTTTAGGCCATACCGGTAACTTAAAGGGTATTTTGGTAATTTTACATTTTTAGGAATTAAAAGTGACGAAAATTAGAGATGTAAATCTGATGTGGATTAAACCCATTAAGCCCATTAACCAACCCATATTAACCTAGAAGGCTACGTAGGTTGTCATTTAGGTTTTCTAAGTTTCCCCAAATCAAACCCTAGCCACCTTAAGCCACCATTAGAGAGGAAGCGTGGAGAGAAGAAATTCTGCAGAAATTCTTCATCAAATCAACATCAAATCCGGAATCAAACCAAGGCAAGTGATTTAAATTACATTCCTTATGCAGTGAATGCTTTTTCCATGTTAGAAACATTGTTAATCAATCTTATATAAGAGTTAAAAGAAAACCCATGAAATTGGAAGATTGTTGTTTAAATTTTGGGATAGGTTTGCATGTAGAAACATTGTTTGAAGATTTGATTCAGAGATTTCATATCTATGTAATGTATAAACGGATTAAAATCTGGGAAATTTTGATGAGAAGAATCTAGGGTTTATGTTCTTGAAGAAAATTGGGAATTTATGTAGAAACCTTGTGATTTAATGATGTTTAGAAGGTATTAAACCCCTTTAATGATGTTAGTATAGCACCTTGGCATGTTTGAGGATGATTAGAGAACTCAATATATTGTAGGAACGAATTTTAGAAGAGGTTTGAGGAGTAAAAATGGTGAAAAATGAATTGGGGAAAAATCTGGGCCGAAACTGGTAGCTCGTTAGAAGCAGCCCCCAGGTCGTTCGAACGAACTCGTTCGAACGAGCTTCTAACGAGTTGACCAGTCGTTATTAACGAGTAGGGATTTTCGTTCGATATCTCGTTCGAACGAGATATCGTTAGAAGGGTCAGTTCGTTCGAACGAACTGGGATCTCGTTCGAACAGCCTCGTTCGAACGAGACTTCTAACGACCTGACAGTCCAAACTCGTTCGAAGTCTCGTTCGAACGAGACTTCTAACGAGTTGACAGTTTGATCCTTTTTGGACTGTTTTGATTTTTAGAGTCCCGTAAACTTGTTCGAGGATATAGAAGACCTTCCTTTATTGATGTGAGGATAGATTTGGGACTTTTGGGTTATTGAGAGGAGTATTATACACTAGAACTATATTCAATGAACCATTTGGGTTGAGATGTGAGTGTCTACTACGATGTGAGGATGAATTATGGCGCGTATAATTACAAACCGGTATAGTACGAATTGTGATAATTATAGTTAGTACGAGAATGCGATATGTACTACGATTAAAATACGGTATTACTAAGACATGTGTTTACTTAGTATTGGTATATGGATTGTGTGTATGACATACCTACCATACTTGCTATCACGGGAGGTTTGCGTTCGCTTAGGACCCTCTAATCCTTGTGTGCCTACGGGGGGGATATAGACTGGTACCTTGATGAACATAGGTCATAGAAAGACTTATTGTGATATTAATAAGTTCGCTGACCATGGGAGCGTAGATATGTGCGTGACCCATGTGATGGTGACTGTGTTCGCCTCCATTATTTGTGATGTTGTTATCGGTAAACTATTCCTGAGAGATTCGGAATATGTAATCCTTATGTACGTGATGTACCGGGATGGATAGCAGAGTATGTGTGCACCATAGCTTAGATTGCGGGGTGCTTGTATCGTATATTTATGTTGTGAATAATATACTTTTAATTAATGGAAATCCTCCTGTTAATGTTGTAAAAATATTACGGTATTGTTTCGAGATATATAATGAGTTAACTGATAGTTATATCAATGGCATATTTAGTAACTGAGTTTACGTTAAACCTCTATTTAATTACGAGCATTATATGTTGATAAAACCGGGTAAAGGTTAGGAACTATTACAGTCTAGCTAGTTATGATGTCACTTAGCTAATGGTTATATTATTGTAGATGGGTACTTGCGTTAGGAGTGCACAGTTAGACGAGAGGTGAGAATATCATGTGAGTGCACGTCCTAACATGTATTTTGCATTTAATGTTTTAAATGTTTTTAAAGCACTTGCAGGTTTTTAAAATATAACTCCACATTCGGGCTCTGACCCGTTTGCTTTTCAAATCTCTTTTTCTTTGTAAAACCATTTTTAGGTGCCCAGCCACAAGGACACCAAGCATAGGATACTCATTCAGGTGACGAGCTGTAGCTGCTTGTGGAAGCTACAGGGATTTGCATGTAGACGCTTCTATCTTTTGGATTCCAGAGTCACCATCTATCAGTTGTAGGGCATGTTGCCCATTTCTTTAGAGACATCTTTCATATTTTAGTTTTCAGACTTCAGCATGTTTTATTTCAGTTTCGGTTATTCATTTCAGTTATGGGATTGTAGAGAGGAGTTTTCCTCCAGACTTTATTTACTCTATTGTGATGGTTATTCATTTTACTTCAGTATGGAATGGTGTTATTTACTTCTTCTTTACATTGTTGCATGTTTAATCAGACTTAAATTAAAATTTGGCAATTTGCTTTTTAAATACTAGGTGGTTAGTAATAATAAAAATATTTTCGACAGTGATGCTATTAACTGAGCCAACTTGGCATTTTGAATTAATTTTATAAAGGAGTAGCTACCCGGTATTTAATTAGTCGGGGTGTCACAGTTTGACTCCTATATCCTTTATTGCACACATGCACAACTATATTTGATTATTGTACTTGTCTATCACATATTGTCTTAAGTGTTTCCATCTCAATTCTGTCTATACAACGTACAATATGCGATAAAACTTGATAAGATTGGAATGCATGTAAAAATCGTTTGGTGAGACTGTGTATTTATTTGAAAGCGGGTAAGGGCTGCGAAAGGTTCATTTAGACTTTGCAAATACTAAGCCATCGTTAAAACGGACCTAAAAAATTGAGAAATTTTATTATCCGGGGTCCAAAGAGGTTAAAAGAGCCCAAAAAAATTGAAAGGCAATAAAAAACAATTCATGCCAAATATGGGCCATTAGGTTTCACCATCAATTCTCCAAAGTTTGAGAATTTAGATTACCTCTATTCAAAATATAAGTTTGAGGGAGTTTGGTTGGAGAACTTAAACGGGTTTGCACTTCCTTGAAAGTCCTGAAAAAGCATGAAATCGTTTTGGACATTATTGGTGTGGAAATCACTTTGAGCTTTGATTTGTTGATTTGATTAAGTCAATGTCTCATATTAGTCTTTTTACACCAAAGGAAGATTTTGAGTTCATTCGTTAAGAGTATCCGATATTCATCGTGCACATATGTCATGTTTGTATGCATTGATTTTCCTATCGAATTTGATCACACCCCTACATTTACACTTTCATCGACTTGATTTTTTTATGTTCGCTCATGATGTGGTTTTTTTTGTTTATTTTGTGTGAAAAACTTTTGAAAAATTCAGAAATAGAATTTTATTACCTTGTGACATTCTCCATTTGCATTTTTTTCTGCTTCTCATATCTATCTATTTGGGGACATCATAAAAAGAGGGAGAAAAAATTATCATACTATGGGGGAGTTTTAAGCTGGTATATATGTTTATCTCATCTTTTCAAACTCGATATGCCACGTGGTATTTTCTTTATCTCATGCGTGTAGGTAGTACATTAATAATCACTGAATTGCACACCCTGATGAGAAAAGCTTTGAAAGTTTTAAAGATTTGAAGAACAAACGATGAAGACTTATTCATTTATACCTTTCCAGTTTTGGGTTCACGGGAGGGTAGATTTGAATAGGAAATTTGATATTTGATAATTCGGACTTTTTATGTATGTACCGGCATAGACATAGGGGGAGATTTGTAAAGACATTTTTATCATGTACGATATCTTACATTTATGTATGTCGTACGCCGCTACATTTGGCACGTCTCTACAAGATCTCACATGACGACCTCAATTCGAATTCCAGGAATCAAGCATTCATCATCTCCATCATGTGTCCCACATCTGCCTCAACGACTTCACATTCCATGTTTTTAGGCTCATTATGCAAGTGGTACGCAAGAGAAGTCAAAACAGTGAAAGAAGGCACGATAGGGAAGTTCAAGGGAATTTTGGTAATTTTACAAACACTGTTAGGAGGACCGATCAAGTGTAAAGCTAAAAATCTCTCCGCAATGAAGATACTGGAAGAAACGACACCTCAATCCAAGCTACAGTGAAGAAGTTATGGCCCGTTAAAATGGAGAAAATTCTGAGAAAAAGACTTGGAAAAATGTTGAGTTCATTAAGCCCCAATCCAACGAACTTTTGCGAACCGAACGCCGAACTGGTTCGGGGGGGCGAACCAAGTGTTTTAAAATCGTGAAATTCCTTTTGGTTTCCTATAAAAGCCAACTTCGGGGGAGTTATTTCATAAGACTTGGAGAGACGATTTTAAGAGTTCTAATTACTCTAGTCTTCATATTTTTGAGTCCCAAGACTCATGTTTTGATTCACACATCCTTGACAAACCTTTGTGAATCCTTTTGTAACCCAAGAGAACAACTTTGTGTTTGTTCAACCTTTGTGGGGAAGCTGTCTTTCTTCTTTATTGCTTCTCACCTGGAGTTCCCGAGGGAGATTCCAGCTGACGACATTAGAACCGATGCCTACGGATATTTTTGTGTCACTCTTGTTTTTTATTGTAATCCGCGTAACTGTATATTACAAATTATAGTGAAAAATAAAAAGGGTTTTACCATTTGGGGGATTTTTCCTCACGTGTGTGTGTTTGAATGTTCTTGAATGATTTCATCATATTTTCATCACACCTAGATGCATGTTTAGGATTTAATTGGGAAAACTGAGTTTAATTAAATAATTTCTTAAGTTGAACGCAAGCGCACTCTTTTCATGTGTTCTAGCGAGTATCACCAGCAAAGGGAGTAATTCGATTTGGAAAGAAAGGGAAATTGAGTCCAAGATACATAGGACCTTTTGAAATCCTCGAAAGGATAGGAGCTGTTGCGTATAGAATAGCCTTACCCCCAGAACTCTCTGGTATGCATAATGTGTTCCATGTGTCAATGATGAAGAAATATGTCCTATATCCAACGCATATCCTAAGTCACGAACCTCTTCAAGTTAGAGAATATTTGTCATACATTGAGCATTCGATAAAAATTTTGGACCATAAAGATCAAATATTACGAACTAAGGTAATTCCGTTGGTCAAAGTGTTATGGCGTAATCTTTCCATTGAAGAAGCAACATGGGAGCGGGAAGATGAAATAAATGAGAAATATCCCTACTTGTTTGGAAATTAATGAAAGTCAAGTTTGGGGACCAAACTTTTTATAAGGAGGGTAGGATGTCATGACCCCAGTTTTATATGTTCATATATAGTTTGTTTTAAATCTTTTATTATTACATATGAGATATTGAAAATGTGTTATTATGGATAATGTTAATTCATTATTTTTAGTCTAACTCTCCCTTCATAAATCATGAAATATCATATTAGTTACAAAAATAAAATTTTCAAGTTTCGATAGGAATGTTCATATTAGAGACTAGTTTTCACCATCATAATATAACAATTGACTTGAGGTTAAAACTAAAAAGTTGTAGATATATGAATTAGGTTTCTAACACAACAAACGGTGTGTTAAATGGAGGTTCGAGCAAGAAGTTATACCGAAATTACAAAATAAGGGCAAACCTGTCCATCCTTTAAGTCGTATTTTATCTTATTACTACACCATGTGTTATATTTTGATTGGTTGGAAGGGTAAGTTAGTTGGGCCGACTTAAACACTTTGAAATAACCTCCTTCTTCATCAAAATGGATTAAATCAAACTCTTATAGTATATCCTAAGCTAAATCATAAGTTTTGGGGTAGAAAATGAAATTTTATGAAACTTTAGGGACTTGACTTTAAATAAAGAAAGTTTCAGGGACTAAAATGAAAATATATAAAGGAACATTTTTTAAATAAAATATTTTCAAGTACCTCTAAGAAATATTGAAATTGTATGGTGTAAAATTACTAAAATACCCTTTAAGTTTAAAATGACCCTTATACCCTTAATAACTTTACACCTCGTGCTATACTTTTGCCACCACACCTTACATGTGTCATCCGTATAAGTAATGATAAAACACGTGTCATCCATATAGAAGAAGCTAAAACACGTGTTGCGATCTGGTGAATTAAGACTGCCAGATAGCCTCGTTACTCAACACGCGACACGCTGACTCGCCAAAATGAACGCTTAGTCATCAGGGCACGTGTCATCACCCAAATAACTTTGAGAAACTATAAATATAAGCCTTAGGATCAGTTCTTACACGAAATTCATTCCAAATATAAAAAATAAATAGTGAGAGAAAGTGTGAGGAAGTTTAAGAAGAAGTTTCGTTTTAAGATTAACGAGCGATCCAAGACTATGTATCTGTAACTTTGAATTTTTGTTCTAGGTGAGTACTCTAACATTCCTTGTGCGTTTTAAATATATGATATTATGCAAACTATATATATTTTGTGAACTGCTTTTATTCTCAAAATTCATATGATACCGATGATTGATTCCTTGTGATATGTTTATATTTGTCCATATAGACATTCCAATTAAAAAGAGTTTTGAAAATGATATTGAATATTGGAAATATGATTCGGCCTAAGGGACCTATTTTACTAACTGACCGTCCCAGCTGGGTTATCGTTGGCGTGCCCTAAATAAGGCGTTGTGACGAACAAGTTCGATTGACCCTCAACTACCGGGGAATATTACGATAGAAGAATACGATATTGGAGTGTACTTGGCCATTAAAATGATATGATTGAAAGAAAAAGATATTGCAATTGATTTGTCGTACCTGTTATATTATGTGCTATTCATTTCTATATACTATCGTCTCAAATTTTATACAACAAATTCCTATCCATATATGTATATGTCTACTCTTTGGATTTGAATAGGTATCAATTTTCTGAACAAAACCTTGGAATGTCTGGAGATTGAACCTCACTCGACTTTTAGCTGATGTTGTATTACTCACCATTTTTCAGGAAATAAGTAGGCTTGACGGGAATGAAATAGGACTATATGGAAGATTCATCTTTTAGAGCTCTTTTTGTTATTTTAAGTAAAAATTTTGTTATATCTTATAGAGCATGTTTGGCTCTTTTGTAATAAAAGTTTGTCTTAAGTTGTAATTCGATGTTACTTATAATATAAATGAAGTTTCCTTTTAGAAAACTCTGATGACGTAATTACTTTAATTTCAATATTTTACGATTCATAACCATGAAATTGTATTTGCGTTGCATTCAATTAAGGAAATAATTTAAGTCAAAATTTGTTGCCTTGGTGGCATGTCAAGACACTCGATCCCCACTACTATTTTGGGATGGGGTAGAGACATTATATGCGTGTTCCCCATATATTTTGATAATTGTGGACATGTGATTATCCTCTACGATGTGTTACTTTTCTATGAGTTATGGGAGGGCCCTAGTGGTTGATGGGTTACATGAGCGCCTTATGCGCTTTGTTAGTTATTCTTAGGTGGTGGAAATTCCCTACTATGGATTCACGGAGTGAACATGATGATAATGATAATGACGTAAGGTGGAAGTGTTTCCATTGGATGTGGCTTTTGAGTTCGAAGTACTCGAATGGGTAATATGCATGTGATTTCATACTTTGTGGGATGGATATGTGGTTAGTACAAATGATGGATTTCTTAGTGTATGAGGATACACATATGTGAAGCATTTATATGTGAACAATTATGTTATTTTGAGGACACTATGGGTAGGGGTGACCTTGGATATATAAAGTGGTGTATGGTCAAATGTTGTATTAGCACAATGACATTGTGAGGGTAACTAGTGATAACAGACCCCTATTAGATTGTAGATTCGTATGTAAATGAGTGGTTGAAACACTCCGTTGGATTCAAAATGGGCAACGCATACTCTATCGGGATGTTAGTGAACCCACGACGTTTTTCGAGGATGGTTGCATTGACTAGCCTAGGGAGTCTATGTATTCTTCTTGGAATGGGTGAGCCTTTTGTTAGAAAAGTCATAATTGGTATCGAAGTATTCTTTACAATGGTGGGAGAGTGTGACTTCGATTATATTAGAGATAGATTAGGCTATGGTGACTTTATGGTGGAAATTAATGAGAAATATTTTCCTTATATTATTACGAGCACAAAGAGAAGGGATTTTTCTTGACTTGGAACATAGTGTGAGAACTATTTTTAAATATTAGTGAGTGCTCACAAATTATCCATGTTGGCACTTGAGGGGGTGAACACTCGGAGGAAATAAATAATTTTTCATTTATGGGTTGACTTGTTCTATTACATGAATTGTATTAGAATCTATGCCATACACCTCTTAGGTTCAGATGGTGGATGTCGGATGTATTTTGACAGGGAAAAAAAATGTCTAGAGAGAATTAGGAAAGAGGAACGAGTCGTGAGGTTTGGGTGGAACCAAGATAGTTGGAGAAGCAAGGTTCGAGATGACCAACCATAGAAGGATCCTTGAATGGGTTAAGATTAGTACACCCTTTAGGAGGGCAATGGGAATCTCGTAGTTTCTTTAAGGACATGGACAAGGATAGGGATATGGACAACATAGAGAGCATATGTAGGGTAAATATTTTGTACCCTTAAGAGATGCTAGTATTTAATATAGAGGGATGTGCAATCGAGCGAGATATCCCAATATTTAGGTCCAGTAGGGCCAAATATTTATAGCATCGGAAGCACCGAGGAAAGTTTGCACCAATAGTAGCATAGGTGGGGAACTCTCAGGAAGCGTAAACTTGTGATTAGTGGGGTAGTTGGACATGACTTTACTTTATGGTTACACCTTATACACACACACACACATACACACACACACACACACACACACACAGATATATATATATATATATATATATATATATATATATATACACATATACACACACATATACTCGTGTAGTATTTCACTTATGATGAGGGGTGAGGTATCTCTTGCATGTGAGTGCCAATGGGCTAGCATGTTTATCATAAATGAGTAGCATGATGATTATTGTTTTGATATTGTAAGTTATTTCTTGCAGCTTTAGGGCCCTGACCCAAATTTCAAAACCCTTTACCCACATGTATTATTATTTTTATATAGAGGATTATCAGGGTTGAGTAGTCAGACTTGCAGTGCATGGCGTTTCATCTTGTCTTCCTTAGAGCATGAGTTGTTGTTTCATTTTAGTAGTAACTTATATTTGGGAGTTTTGATCAGAGGTGGTTAAAATTGTAGCTATGTTTTAGTTGAGACTTTTGTATTAAGGAGATTTGTTATGGTAGATTCAATTGTATTATAGTTTTATTTTATCCCAATGTAACAATCCGTCCTTTTTGGAGACAATTAAATTCCCTAATTAAATATAAATTGGCAATTTGGAGAATTTCTTGAAATAGTGATTTTTGGGATTTTCGAGGATTTAATAATTTTCGAAGAATGTTATAAATTATTTTGGGACTATATAGGTCGAAATAATTTAATGCCGTGGAGTATAGCGACAAAAGATGTAAGATTTTGAGTAGAAATCCCGCATTTAATTATTTTGGGTTAGAATAGTGATTTGCGGTCAAGTACCTCGGATGAAAATTTCGACTGTGCCATGAGTCTCGGAATGTCCGAGATAGTCGGAAAAGAGTGTCCGATTGTCGAAAATAAGTTTCGGGTGATTTTAGAGGTAAAAGTAACTCGTAATTGGGTAAACGAGTCTTTTGGGGTTTTAAGGATTTAAAACCCTTTTCTCTTATAAAAAGAGGGAGAGAGGGAGAGAAAAGAGAAAGAAAGAAGAGAAAAGAGAGAGAAGAGAGAGAGAGGAAGGAGAAAAGAGGGGAGAAATGGAGATTCGGGCCAAACTCCGCCGGATTCGACTCGAGGTCGTCGGATTTTATCCACGAGGCAAGTGTTTACTTGCTTTATTTATCTTTTTGCATAAATATCTCATACCTTAGTTTGGTATAAACAAACCCTAATGGTTTTGGGGTGGGTTATCGTGGATAAAACGGGTTTTTGGGAGTTAAAACAATTAAACCCCAATAAAATTTCAATTTTGTGGAACTAGGGTTTCAATCCAAATTAATTGGTGATTCCGGGTTCTAGGATGTTTAGAACCCGTGTTATAAGTGTATTTGTAGTTTGTTGAGGTTGTAGGACGTTGGGTGAGGCGACAAAAGCTTGGGAGAAGCTTTAATGGCCGAAATCGTCTGGGAAGGGACGATAAATAGTAACACGTCACCTTAGGGGGCACTTTTGGCCAGGAAAAGAATTGATTTAGCTTTCGGCCAAAACACGAAAGTTGTAGATCTTTTCGATATGGTCGCGTCGGCGCTGACCGCGTATTTTTCTGATTTTTCTACGATTTGATATGATTTTTACAAGATGGCAGCTCCGGGTTGGAATTTCCAACTCGGAAATCAAATCGGGAATTGGAAAAATTACGGCTAAAATTATTTCCGTAGATGTTCGGGATAATTTTTGGGGTAATTTAGAAACCCCAAAAATGAATTTGGGCTGTTGGTTAAGGGAATTGAGGAATTTTATTTGGGAGCCTGGTGTGATCGGTCGGCCGTGCCCCTATGGCCGGTCGACCGCGTCAAGGAGAAAGGGCCTACTGTTTGTTTCGTAGGCTTATTTACAACCCGCGGTCGACCGGGGATCTAGGACCGGTCGACCGGTGCCCTGTTTTCCGCCCAAGATTTTGGAGATTAGGATTATTTCTCCTTTTTGAGTTTATGTTTAAAGGCCTTCCAAATTAGAAATTTATGGAGGGTTATGTCCTAAAGGACTTGAGGAATTGGGAGTTTATATATGTGTGTATTCACTTAGAGTGAATTAGTATAATTGGAGATATCCAAATGAATCCGTAGATGGGATTTAAGTATGTTTTATTTATTAAAGTAAGAATATACTTTGGGTTTAGTATCATGCTTATATGAATGCATGATTATGATTCCTGGAGGGAATCTTTGGGATTATTGGTCATCACTAGATGATATAGGCCATTATGGCCGTTAATATATTCTAGGAGGACTATATGGTATGTATTTATACTATGTGAATAAAGTATATATATATATATATATATATATATGATATGATGGAAATGATTTTGAAAATATAAAAATGAATATTTTCAAAATGGAAAGATAAATGTTTTTCATAATTGATAAATTATGGATTATGGCTACACACCTCCCTAAATCGCTATCATATGGGAAGTTGCGCGCATTGTGGTGAAGCCTTCCTGGCTGTTGAGCAGGTTGGATATAGTCCCTAGGCCATGTGAGCGTTTGTTGATATATATTTTTCTGCGCTGGTTAGGAGATTTCGGGTGTGGTTTTGACTATCCCGCAAGCACATGGCCGCTTCCCGACGTTGTTAGGTTCCCAGGTTGTCTTGGAGGCCCTGGAAGATGATAGCCATTTAGGGGCGCGTCCAGTGGGGATACCCGGAGGGACGGTCTTAGATTTGTTAAAGCAATTCATGATAATGTATTGGCTTTATATTTACATTTCCTGAATATAAAAAGGGAAATGGGATAAAGGTTTAGCTTCGGTAACACTCCCGGATGGAAGAAGGGATGTGGAAGCATATGATATGATCAAAGCATTTTCATGATAATGAAAATGGCTTTGGGTACATTTCCTGAGTATAAAAAGGGAAATGGGATGACACATAAAGGAAAAGCATTTTTATGATAATAAAACTGGCTTTTAAAAAGTATATGATTTGGTAAAGCAATTCATGATAATGAATTGGCTTTTATATTTACATTTCCTGAGTATAAAAAGGAAAATGGGAAGTTTTGAGAAAATGAAAAGTATTGATAAATACTTGTATATAAATCCTCAGTCCGGGAGATAGATCCGGATGTGTATTATAGTATGAATATGTATATATGGATGAATCGAGTACCGAGGATCTAATGGATCCCAATGATCGACCTTGACGCATAGTAGTGTATCGGGGGGGTTCCTTGTTTGGATTTCGCTTCGCGAGACACCCCACGCACGAATATGGCAGTGTGTTGAGACTAGGGAGAAGTTTAATCCTTAGTGCTCTTATATTATTAATTCTTATGGTATATATATTTATATATATCTTTCTGTACTGAGGGACTAGCAGATCTCGACGATCGACCGTGCCGCGTAGTAGTGTATCGGGGGGGTTCCTTGTTTGGATTTCGCTTTGCGAGACACCCCACGCACGAACATGGCATAGCGCTGAGACTGGGGTGAAGCTTAGCCCTTAGTACATTACTTGGACTATCTAGGGTAGATAGTGGTTGGGTGATAGACTAGTTTAGCAGGGTAGCTTGACTAGAATGTTCTAGATAGATGCGCTAGGAGTGCACTATTAGCAGAGAGGTGAGGGGTATCTCATGGGAGTGCGATACCAACCTTAAATATGAGATAAAACCTTTTTCAAAATAATAAGGCATTTATGCACTTGCAAAATATTTTCAAAATTCGGGGCTCTGACCCGTTTATCTACTTCTCCTTTCTTGTTATATTATATATATACATAGGTGTCCAGACACAGGGACGCCTGGATGGAAATTCTTTCGAGTCAGACGTCTGTTGCGGCAGCTGTGGATGCTTGCAGGCTATCGGTAGACGTTTCCTTCCTTGTACTCTAGATAGGAGATATTGTATAAACTTTTGAGCCAATGGCTCAATTTCATTTATTTATTCTTTCAGTACAGCATTCTATATGGTTGTATTATTTGAACCGAGTGTTCGGTTATTTTAATTTATTTCAGTTTCATTTACGCATTAAATTGTGGATGTTTCATTTTAATCGTAAAAAGAGTAGTTAAGTAAAAGTTTTTAACAGCCACCTAATAGGATATTAGTAATTACATGGATTTTCGACAGTGATGCTAAGGATGATCCATATGTGACTCCTGTTTTAATTTAATATTGGAGTGATCGCCCGGTATCTTATTAGGCGGGTTGTTACAGATGGTATCAGAGCATCAGGTTCTAGTGTCCTTAGGAATCTGTGCGGACGTACTACGCTTTCAGCGTTGCTCTCATTTGTTATAGAGCCTCAGGATTAGGATTGTTGGTTTCTCTTGTGAGATTTCGTTCTCCTGCCATATTATGAGATTATAGAAATCTTTTGCGCGCTCGTTTGAGAATCGTGTGCGGAGCTTGGATGGCAGCAGGAGGTGACGCATAGCTAGAGCAGCTGGTAGAAGGTTGGGATGAGGACCTTAGTAGAGGTCACTCTTCTTGTGGCAATTGCTAAGGATTTCGGTGGCGACTACTAAATAATGGTAGTTAGGATTACCGCAGTACCGCTGAAGTAGAGAATGGTGCTAAAGTCGAATTCCTCATGGAAATTGGGGGTTCGAAAGGGACCTTACGGATAGTTTTAATCGTGAGTCCCCATGATTTAGTTGGAATGAGAAGGATGTTGTTATGATTTTTACCTCAATCGAGGAGGTATATTTGGAGTGACTAGATAAAGTCGCGGTACTAGTTAACCCTAGACTCGTGTGTGTAATTCGAGCTCTATATTTGGTCTCGATAACATAATAATGTGGGCTTGTGTGTTTTCCGCGATAGTGGAATTTTGTTTTCTTTCACTCTCCATAGAGGCGGGTGATTATATTTTGTATATATACGTATAATGTATTGGTTGATCGGAGCGATAGCAGGCTAATGATCGCAAGTCTATCGTGTCCACAGTTCCTGGAGGGGACAGGTTGTTATTGTGATGTCTCACCTTGATAAAGGTCGAGTTCACCTTTATTATTATGGCTTAATGGAACCTCGATGAGTAGAGGCTTCCTTATTTTAGTTGGTATGTGTGGCAACCTTATAGATAAAATATAAGGCCCACAGGATCATTGTTGAGCTGTAAGGTTTAGCTCAGTACCGGGTTGCGCAAGGACTTAGAAATAGTGCGAGCGCTGGGTGGTGTGACTCTTAGTTAGAGATAGGAGTTCAGACCATCTTTTTGTTGGATTAGGGGATAGGGATATCCCGGGTGCATGTCTGAAATAACGGGACTCCGTGACCAACGAAGTCAAGGGTTAATGTGTGGAGGGGTTCCTTGTTTGGATTTCGCTTTGCGAGACACTCCACACATGACTCTTAACGGCGCCGGGCGTGGAGAGCTGTTATGGGGCGCAAGGATGTGGGTTAGTCTTATAGTGTGGATGAACCACTATAGATTATGAGCCCTGTTAGGATGGTATGTTTATGGAGATATGGTGCTATGGAAAAGCACTAAAGTGGTCCTCTCACCACGAATAGTTGGGTGGAGTAGGACTTAGAGAAATTTATTCGAGGATGTTAGCCAAGCCTTAATGAGAAGGCAAATTTGGAGAAAATCTTTGATCGGTGTGATGTTAGTAGTGTTCCTACAGAGAGTAGGCACTTTGATTAGTTAGGTTTCCTTTCGTATGGGCGGAAGGATAAGATAGTAGGAATGCGTTCGTAGGTTAGCGAGGTAGGATTTAGGACGTTCCGTTGGTGTGCCTTGGCCTGTTACATCTCGATGACCGACGACGTGAGGGAGTAGTGTAACGGGAGGGTTCCTTGTTTGGATTTCGCCTTGGCGAGACGTCCCATGCACGAAACCGAGCAAATGTCGGGATTCGAGAGAGGCCTTGAGCACTAGGGACATACGTAGGATTTTATTAGTTTCGCGTAGGTAGGGTAACGCCTAGATAGTAGCACTATAGGATGTAGGCTCGATAGAGTCGGTAATGCCGAGGTTAAGAGTTTAGACTTTCGCGGGTCGGGAGGACCCATAGATGAGTATTACACCGAGGAAAGGAGACCCTTATTGGGAGAGAGTGTTGCGTGTCAGACGTTCGCTAATGTTTGTGCAGCTGTGCACAAGTTAGAGAGGTGTATGGGCACCTTGGTAAGTTTGTTTATATACCGCCTGAAATAGAATGGGCGTAGTATATAAGGTTGAAATTCATGCCGATAGGCATTATACTTGATGGGCATTATGTGACGTATAAGAGTCACTTTGCGATCGTGATAGTCGTGTAGCACATGGTTAGGAATCGTTGGGTTAGTATCGTTTTCCTTGAGGTATTAGGATTTGGAGTGATCCTAAGATTGGTGGTGTAGGTCGTATCTGAATTTCGAGGACGAAATTCCTTTATAAGGGGGGGAGTGTAACAACTCGTCCTTTTTGGAGACAATTAAATTCCCTAATTAAATATAAATTGGCAATTTGGAGAATTTCTCGAAATAGTGATTTTTGGGATTTTCGAGGATTTAATAATTTTCGAAGGATGTTATAAATTATTTTGGGACTATATAGGTCGAAATAATTTAATTATATGTCGCCGTGGAGTATAGCGACAAAAGATGTAAGATTTTGAGTAGAAATCCCGCATTTAATTATTTTGGGTTAGAATAGTGATTTGCGGTCAAGTACCTCGGATGGAAATTTCGACTGTGCCATGAGTCTCGGAATGTCCGAGATAGTCGGAAAAGAGTGTCCGATTGTCGAAAATAAGTTTCGGGTGATTTTAGAGGTAAAAGTAACTCGTAATTGGGTAAACGAGTCTTTTTGGGTTTTAAGGATTTAAAACCCTTTTCTCTTATAAAAAGAGGGAGAGAGGGATAGAAAAGAGAAAGAAAGAAGAGAAAAGAGAGAGAAGAGAGAGAGGAAGGAGAAAAGAGGGGAGAAATGGAGATTCGGGCCAAACTCCGCCGGATTCGACTCGAGGTCGTCGGATTTTATCCACGAGGCAAGTGTTTACTTGCTTTATTTATCTTTTTGCATAAATATCTCATACCTTAGTTTGGTATAAACAAACCCTAATGGTTTTGGGGTGGGTTATCGTGGATAAAACGGGTTTTTGGGAGTTAAAACAATTAAACCCCAATAATATTTCAATTTTGTGGAACTAGGGTTTTAATCCAAATTAATTGGTGATTTCGGGTTCTAGGATGTTTAGAACCCGTGTTATAAGTGTATTTGTAGTTGGTTGAGGTTGTAGGACGTTGGGTGAGGCGACAAAAGCTTGGGAGAAGCTTTAATGGCCGAAATCGTCTGGGAAGGGACGATGAATAGTAACACGTCACCTTAGGGGGCACTTTTGGCCAGGAAAAGAATTGATTTAGCTTTCGGCCAAAACACGAAAGTTGTAGATCTTTTCGATACGGTCGCGTGGGCGCCAACCTCGTATTTTTCTAATTTTTCTACGATTTGATATGATTTTTACAAGATGGCAGCTCCGGGTTGGAATTTCCAACTCGGAAATCAAATCGGGAATTGGAAAAATTACGGCTAAAATTATTTCCGTAGATGTTCGGGATAATTTTTGGGGTAATTTAGAAACCCCAAAAATGAATTTGGGCTGTTGGTTAAGGGAATTGAGGAATTTTATTTGGGAGGCCTGGTGTGATCGGTCGACCGCGCCCCTATGACCGGTCGATCGCGTCAAGGAGAAAGGGCCTACTGCTTTGTTTCGTAGGCTTATTTACAACCCGCGGTCGACCGGGGATCTAGGACCGGTCGACCGGTGCCCTGTTTTCAGCCCAAGATTTTGGAGATTAGGATTATTTCTCCTTTTTGAGTTTATGTTTAAAGGCCTTCCAAATTAGAAATGTATGGAGGGTTATGTCCTAAAGGACTTGAGGAATTGGGAGTTTATATATGTGTGTATTCACTTAGAGTGAATTAGTATAATTGGAGATATCCAAATGAATCCGTAGATGGGATTTAAGTATGTTTTATTTATTAAAGTAAGAATATACTTTGGGTTTAGTATCATGCTTATATGAATGCATGATTATGATTCCTGGAGGGAATCTTTGGGATTATTGGTCATCGCTAGATGATATAGGCCATTATGGCCGTTTATATATTCTAGGAGGACTATATGGTATGTATTTATACTATGTGAATAAAGTATATATATATATATATATATATGATATGATGGAAATGATTTTGAAAATATAAAAATGAATATTTTCAAAATGGAAAGATAAATGTTTTTCATAATTGATAAATTATGGATTATGGTTACACACCTCCCTAAATCGCTATCATATGGGAAGTTGCGCGCATTGTGGTGAAGCCTTCCTGGCTGTTGAGCAGGTTGGATATAGTCCCTAGGCCATGTGAGCGTTTGTTGATATATATTTTTCTGCGCTGGTTAGGAGATTTCGGGTGTGGTTTTGACTATCCCGCAAGCACATGGCCGCTTCCCGACGTTGTTAGGTTCCCAGGTTGTCTTGGAGGCCCTGGAAGATGATAGCCATTTAGGGGCGCGTCCAGTGGGGATACCCGGAGGGACGGTCTTAGATTTGTTAAAGCAATTCATGATAATGTATTGGCTTTATATTTACATTTCCTGAATATAAAAAGGGAAATGGGATAAAGGTTTAGCTTCGGTAACACTCTCGGATGGAAGAAGGGATGTGGAAGCATATGATATGATCAAAGCATTTTCATGATAATGAAAATGGCTTTGGGTACATTTCCTGAGTATAAAAAGGGAAATGGGATGACACATAAAGGAAAAGCATTTTTATGATAATAAAACTGGCTTTTAAAAAGTATATGATTTGGTAAAGCAATTCATGATAATGAATTGGCTTTTATATTTACATTTCATGAGTATAAAAAGGGAAATGGGAAGTTTTGAGAAAATGAAAAGTATTGATAAATACTTGTATATAAATCCTCAGTCCGGGAGATAGATCCGGATGTGTATTATAGTATGAATATGTATATATGGATGAATCGAGTACCGATGATCTAATGGATCCCAATGATCGACCTTGACGCATAGTAGTGTATCGGGGGGGTTCCTTGTTTGGATTTCGCTTCGCGAGACACCCCACGCACGAATATGGCAGTGTGTTGAGACTGGGGAGAATTTTAATCCTTAGTGCTCTTATATTATTAATTCTTATGGTATATATATTTATATATATTTTTCTGTACTGAGGGACTAGCAGATCTCGACGATCGACCGTGCCGCGTAGTAGTGTATCGGGGGGGTTCCTCGTTTGGATTTCGCTTTGCGAGACACCCCACGCACGAACATGGCATAGCGCTGAGACTGGGGTGAAGCTTAGCCCTTAGTACATTACTTGGACTATCTAAGGTAGATAGTGGTTGGGTGATAGACTAGTTTAGCAGGGTAGCTTGACTAGAATGTTCTAGATAGATGCGCTAGGAGTGCACTATTAGCGGAGAGGTGAGGGGTATCTCATGGGAGTGCGATACCAACCTTAAATATGAGATAAAACCTTTTTTAAAATAATATGGCATTTATGCACTTGCAAAATATTTTCAAAATTCGGGGCTCTGACCCGTTTATCTACTTCTCCTTTCTTGTTATATTATATATATACATAGGTGTCCAGACACAGGGACGCCTGGATGGAAATTCTTTCGAGTCAGACGTCTGCTGCGGCAGCTGTGGATGCTTGCAGGTTATCGGTAGACGTTTCCTTCCTTATACTCTAGATAGGAGATATTGTATAAACTTTCGAGCCAATGGCTCAATTTCATTTATTTATTCTTTCAGTACAACATTCGATATGGTTGTATTATTTGAACCGAGTGTTCGGTTATTTTAATTTATTTCAGTTTCATTTACGCATTAAATTGTGGATGTTTCATTTTAATCGTTAAAAGAGTAGTTAAGTAAAAGTTTTTAACAGCCACCTAATAGGATATTAGTAATTAAATGGATTTTCGACAGTGATGCTAAGGATGATCCATATGTGACTCCTGTTTTAATTTAGTATTGGAGTGATCGCCCGGTATCTTATTAGGCGGGTTGTTACACCCAATTCAAATATTCTACTTCCATTCACATCTCTTTTGTCCTGGATGTTTTTTTATTTACTGTTATTTTATTTATCGTTGATGTTGATAATGGCATAAATTGCATAGCCCTCCAGGTGTTCGATGTTCAGTTTGATCAACTGAGCGTGGGAATATAGGGGTGTTACAAGTTGGTTCATCATTTTGTGGGGAATTGAGTCATATTGTTCATTATTATTTTTAGAAGATGAGACTAAAGAAGACCGAGATAAGAAATCCTGGAGCTAAGTCTAATTTGATAAGGAATGTTTCTTTTTGCACCTCTTGTAGGTTACAAGGACATTCAAACCAAGCTTGTAGGTTTTTTAATGAGAGGAATGTGAAGTTCATGAATAATAGGAGGACAATTATTTAAATAGATCCTATTAGTGAAGTTAAAGGTGAGATAGGAAGGTTGGTAAAGAGAGTTAAGTTTTTGGATAATTAAAGGAGTGAGTTTAGGATAAAGTTTCCTATAAATAGGACATTTACCTAAATTCCAATGAATATGCGTAAGAATCCTATGAGGAATGAGACATGGATACCTAAGCATGTGAGAGGTACATCTAGAAATACTCCTAGAAGGAAAGTTGAGCTTAAGGTTCCACAAAAGTAGGTTTCTAAGAGGGAAGTTATGTACGTTCCTCCTAAGGATACGGGAAATTCTTTGCCCGTCACTATTTAGTTTGTAGTTTTTTAGGCAATCTAGGGTTTTCTTGGTATAAGTCCCCTTCCTAGTCACTCGATATGTTGGGATAAAATAATTTTGGGTGAGAGGTTGAAATTGTTCATTTAGATCTTTTTTCATAATTTGTGAGGAATTTACGTGCATTTTATAATATGTTTCATTCCTTACATGATATGTTTGTTTATGTTGCATATTTCATAATTTCAAATATTTCCAACA
The DNA here is from genome assembly GCA_949130495.1 of Sambucus nigra. Lineage (NCBI taxonomy): Eukaryota > Viridiplantae > Streptophyta > Magnoliopsida > Dipsacales > Adoxaceae > Sambucus > Sambucus nigra. Next base: position 17,491,669 of record OX422216.1, read on the forward strand.
AGATTTTCACTTTATTCTTTTTTTGAGTATGTGATTAAGTTCTTTGATTCATAGATTTGATGAAAGAACTTAACTTGAATGATGATTATAACAAGAATTCTTATCATTTTGAAACAAATGTTGGTTATATTAATAATAGGTTAGATTTTACTTGATGAATCATGAATGTCAAATTTGTTGGAATCATTGGTTATGATTTCACTTTACACACTTGCAAATCATTTGATTCATATGATTGTAGTTATGTGTATTGAATTTAGTAATTGAATTAATCATGATTAAATCCTGAGATCTCCTATTACTTGTTAAAATGTTTCTATGGTACGTTTGAGAGAATGTGTGATTTATATTTTATTTGACGGAGTTGATTTATGAGAAGTTTTCATAGATTGAAAGGGATACTATTAGTGAGCTATTGTTGACTTGAATTTAAGTATCATTAATAGTTATATACTAAAGCATATAAATAATCCATCATAGAAAAAGCTAATATACTTTGGAAAGAGCCAAAGCTAAGTTCTAGAAAATTCAAGGGAAATAAAAACAAGATAAGGCAATTTTACAATTTTTTGTAGTGAATACTCATGTATCTACTTTAAGGCTTGAGCATCATTGAGGGATATGTATTGATATATAGTACAATTTAAAGGATCTTGATTTAATGATAAACCTAAGCATCATTTATAATTGTTATAACTTGTTATGTGTATTCATTTGATTTTGTGATCAATATTTTTTCACGATTCATACCATAACTAACACAAATAATTATTGATATGATTTGAGTGAAATTTTGAATTTTTTGTAGATTTCATTGATGTTTGTTTTAAATGTTTTCTCAAAATATGTCATTAACTAAGATTCAAAGGAAATTTATTTACCAAGTATCGTTTATCATATGATGCCTAATCACTATCATAATTTTTCACCTTAGAGTTGAATTTGTAAATATATGTGTGTGAGTTCTTTAGTTTGTGAATTTTATCTCAAAATTTTTCTTAACATTTCTTTAATACCATGTACATTTATGGATATTTAAATTACCTAAGTGATGGTAATTTAATAAATATGATGGATTATAATTAAAAGGTCAAAGGTGTATAAAAACGGCAGGTGGTGTTATTTTATTTAGGAAAACACGTGTGGATGTGTGTTGGGTTTAAGACTTGAATTTTTTTATAAGTAACTCGGATGGGAATTTCAAGTGCACGGTTGGTCTCAAAAGGGCTGAGATAGTCAGAATAGAGTACCGGGGGGTAGTGTTTGGGTTCTGGGAACTTTTTGGACATGTAGGGACTCGAAATTGTGTATATGAGTCAATTTTGGGTTTAAAAAGGATATACGCTTATCTCCCATTTTATAAGCCACGAGATAGATAAAGAGAGAAAAGAAAGAAAGAAAGAAAGAAAGAAGAGAAGAGAAGAAAGGAAGGAAGAAAACGAGAAGAAGAGTAAGAAGAGAAAGGGGGCGAACTCCGACGGGTTTGAGGTAGGATCTTCGGATTTTATCCACCCAGGCAAGTGCTTAACTTGCTTTAACTAGTATGTGTGTATATATTTCATATTAGAGTTGATAAAAATATGAATATGGGTTTGGATTCATGTATGAAAATGGGGTTTTTGTGAAACAAGCCTAACTAAATTAAGGTGTTATATCTCCACATGAAAATTGAGATTCAAAATATGTTGATGGTATCGATATTTGTAAAAAATGGGAAGAATTGGAGATTTGTGTGTAAATTGGGTATAAGGGTTTAACTCATGATTTAATTGTTGTGTTGGGTACAAACATGTTGGGACATGTGTATTTTGATGTGGGGTGTTGTTGTAAGCCATAAGAATTGGGTAGAAGGAGTGTGGGTTTAAAAATGGAAGTTGGAGAAGACGATAACCCGTAGCATATTTCAGATCCGCGTTGGGAGGATCGATTAAGACATAAGCAGAAGCAAAATTAGGACCATTTCGAATTGATTCGGTGAAGGGTGAATCAATTCGATCAAGCGAATCGATTCGGACCTTGTCGAATCGATTCGGACCTGACAAATTGGAAAATTTCTCCTTAGGTTTTTACGGATAAAATGGAAAAAATTCTTGGAGATAAATATTAGGGGATCCAATATAGAGTATAAGGACCTATAGGAGTTTAAATGAGGGATGTGTGACCCTTAGTATTCATGTGCAAGAAATCCTAGAGATGATTTGAAAGAGTATTTGGGTTGAGCGACACTCGGTAAATTAAATTCGGCGGATATACATATAGATATATATCATGCGAGTAGGATTTGATTATATGTCGATTATACGAGATTAAATCCGAAAGTGCGAGTAGGATAAAATAAGAATACTAGCTAGACGTGATAGGCTATTAATCGGAAATAAGAAATGTAAGAATGGTATCACAAGTGAGTGAATACTTATGGATCGAATATAAGTTGTGGGTATACTTATATTAGTATTACAAATTGTTATGTTTGGATTTTAAGCTAATGCCAAGTGAGATAGGCATAGATATCCAGATTAATGATATATATATATATATATACGGGTATAGAGACGGTATATATATGATATGATTATGAATATATCTATGTGTGGATGATATATTTATGTGGAGCATACCCCTCTAGTGTTATCATGGGAAGTTGCGCGATGTGGGTGAGGCCCCTGGCTTGAGGAGAAGGTTGCTGATAGGGGAAGGGTTTTCGCCGCGGCGCGAGAGTCACCTACGCACCGATCGTTTTATATTCGGCTCACCTGAACTATACAAAAACCTAAATTACGACTACACTCAACTGGTGAGTACAATAGTAAGTCGGGCATCGAATCCACAGAGAATGTTTGATAGATCGTAACGAATTATTAATTCAAGAATAAAAGTGAAAAAGGGTGATGTATAAATGTAAATGAAAGAAAAGAGAAGTTAAGTCTAAATAAAGTAAAGCGAGGATCGGGATATCATCCAACCATACGAATCGAAACAACTACTAATCAAGATTCCGGCTCGAAAGAAATTCAATCGAGCATTATCAATTAAACATAAACTTCACATAATAAGGAATTTAAGCCAAAGTTGCGAGAATAAACACATAACCGAAAATTGGTCGCACGCGGATTAAACTCAAATTATCGCTTTAAACACTAACGATGCATGACATAGAAAGTTAAATGCATAATAATCCGACTTTAATTCACGCGGGTTCAATTAAATGCAATTTTACACAAAACCTAATTTTTGAAGCTCGGGGCCTGAAAATGGTGGAAATAAAATCCCGACCCTATTTATCTAAGGGTGCATGATGAATTAAACTAAATTATGTTAATTAAACTAGGATAGCAAGAATTAAAGCATGTAAACTAGTTAGAAAGCATGGAAACTAAATTACAAAGCAAAGAAAGAATGAAGAACAAGCTATATTAAAGGAGATGGTAATGAATAGTTCAATCTTACAAAACCCATGGGTTGTCAATCCAAGAAGAAGAGAAAATGAACTCTCCAAACAAAACCCTAACATAAAATGTATCCTCTAACTATCTATATCAGAATATGAGAGTCTTTGTATCTCTTATTACAACAAAAATTGGCTTAAGTAGTAAGTTGGAATAAAAGAAAAGAAGAAAGAAAAGAAAAGAAAATATCTGTAGGAAAAAATTAGGGGATCGATCGATCGACCCCTGTGGTCGATCGATTGACTGTTAAAATCGTGGAAAAATTCTAAAGGGTTGATCGATCGACCCCCAGGCTCGATCGATCGATCAAGCAGGGCAGACTGCAGTTTCCCCTGTTTTGGCATGCTTTCCATCTCCGCTCAAATCGCCGTAACATCGTCATACGGACTCGGAATCGAGCACTGTTCATGGCCACGTGAAGCTAGCGAGGAGGGATACAACTTCAGTGTAGATGTCGGGCTAGGTGCCCAAGCTGTGAAATGACCGGATTGCCCTTGAACGTGCAGTTGCGTACAGAAATTGCACGGAACGCATCCGAACACCATTCTTAGTACCTAAATACCTACAAAAGCCCAATTATACCTCATATAGCATGTTATCAATATAAACCGAGGTTTCTTGGTTAACGGGCTTAAATATAGAGATTAAGGCACCCGAGGAGGCTAAAATGCGTAGGTTCGACGGATGAAATACGCAATATTTGCGTACTATCACACCCTCTAACTTACACATTGCTAGTCCCTAGCAATGAAATAGGATACAGCAAGAAGAACAAGTAAACCAAAATAGGAGATAGTATAAAAGTATGGTATAAAATCAATAAAAAGATAAGGCCACTTTCGCGGGAGATTCGATTGCATTTAGCATATGCAATAAGCCGTTAAACCCCTAGGTTACCCTAGTGGACGAGTGTCATCTCGTGAGGTTTTTCAGTGATGATACCCACAAACATCATAAAGTTTCCTCAAAATATGCCCAATCAAGCATGCAACAAACTCAACAATGCGAACAAGATTTCAACATGTTATTAGCATAGCAAACGAATTCACGTGAAAAGTCCGTAGTTATTAACATTATAGAATGCACCTCAATGAATTGACACTCTAACATGTGGGAGGGGAGTGAGCATATGCAAAGTATGATTTGGCAAAAAACTTAAATAACTCGGATACTAAATATCAAAGCATGCATAAAAGTCAATCCTCATGGGCATTACACTCATCAAATGAATTCACTTGAAACAGGGAGGTAACACACGGGACATACGGGCATAAGGAGTAAATGTAAATGGAAACTAGGCCGCGCACATGTCTCAAATGAAGAACGCTATATAGGAAATAAAAATTGCAATCTCAGTGAAAGGATACCTCACATATTAAAGAGGCGAAATGCATTTTCACAGATTATCAAAACTATTTAAACCTTTGAATTACATCAACTTAAGATCACATAGGACTTGTAATAGGGTTGTAATGTAGGCTAGGTTAAGGTACGACGTGACAGGGATGTATATACGGATTCAACGTGTTTGGGATGAAAACTCGGGATAATGAGAAAATGCGGGCAATATCAAAAGTGGACAAATGATGTCCAAATAAGCATTAGATATAACAATCGAGAGAGTAACAATAATTATTGAATCACATACAAACACTATAAACAACTTTCTCTTTCTTTTTCTTTTCTTCTTTTTCTCACTTTTTTTTCTTTTGTTTTCTTTTGTTTTTAAATTTCTCTTTTTCACTCTTTTTCTTTCTTTTTCTTTTCACTTCTTACTCTTTTCATGCTCAAATTGCAGCCACAATACACAACAATACCATTCAATCCCAAGCAACAGTCCAAACAAGGGTATGTATGGTATAAAACTCCAATTTGGAGTTGGTTATGGGATTTTGGGTAATGAAAAGAAAGGCTAGTATTTAGGCTCAAGTGGGTTGACTACGGAACATATAAAGGGTGAGGTCAAGGTCATATGGTTGACATACAAAGATGACCTATGATCATTTCAAAAAGTATACGCAATTCTCGAGTCAAACAACATATGAAAATCATGATCAAGTAACACATTTCAAGTATGAACTCAATTAATGAACGGTCAATGAAAGAATAAAGAGATTACCAACGACTGTAACGTTTTTAAAGAGGAAAGAAATGTGTATACACTCACAAATGAAGATAAGTCTCTAATCCCACTCGGTGCAAGTATATATAATGCAACAAAAGCACACCGAGTTATAAAAATCTTAAACCAAATTAATATAACAAGAATGGTGCATGTGCACACGGGATAAATTTTAATTCATGAAGTTATTCATAATATTAATGATTTAAGACTAAATTCTAATAACTTCTAAAATCGAGAACATGCATCGTTGAATTTTCTATTTGATCGGGTAATTATTAATATTTATCATCGAAAACAAGGGCAAAATGCCCAATAAAGGAGAAAAAAGGAAGAAAATATTTTTGAAAATTTTCAAATTTTTAACAAAAAAATACTTTGTAACTAAATTGTAATAAAATTCAAGGACTACACAGGAAATGGATAGAATATCCCACACCCCCAACTTAAATGTTGCATTGTCCCCAATGCGTCCATTAAAGAACACAACACAAAAATAGGAAAAGAATGATATTACCCAACTTTGGAGCGATCTCCAAATGTACAAGTCCAAATGAAGATGCAAAACAAGTTAGTACAAAGCATATGAAGAATATGTACCGATGTATTAAGTTAAGAGAATCTATGTCACAAGTCACAATAATATAGAGGGGCTGAAGTGAAAATACTAGATAAATTGATGGTGAACTTTTTAATTTTATAAAATGGAAGGTCACACACATCAAAATCCAGTAAACAATCACAAACTACATTTTCATTTCTCATTTCATAAGTTCAATACAAAATCACTTAATACATTACAACTACTGAAATGAAAGAAATACAAAATAAAAATAAAAAGTACAATATAATATTCGACCCAAAAATGCCAAAAACGACCCAGTACAACAGCAGCCTAGTGGTCGGAACCACTAGGATCAGAAGGGTCCTAAAAATGAGGAGGTAGAGGTGTGTCGGAATCACTGCGCTGCAAATAAAGATCTCTCATCATTTGCTGCATCATCCGATACTCGTGTCTGTGCTGCGCTCTAGCCTGCCTCTGTTGGGCCCACTCCTGTCGCCGCTCAGCCTGAAACTGCCGCTGCTCGGCCTGATATTGTCGCATCTCGGCCTGCTGCTGGTCCAGGCGGTACTCCCATGTAGCCCACCTGAGTTGGGTCTCCTCCCAGCGCTGGTCCTGCACGGCCTGAAATGCCTAAAAGCAGGCATCGTAATCTGTGTGCGGCGCGTGAGAACCCTCACCCATCTCCATCTCCCGAATCTCGTCCTCCTCATCGTCTGGCTCATCAGCCACCTCCTCCCTCTGTCTTTTGCTGGCCGGTTGCCCCCACTCGTGCTTTAGCATCTTTGAGATATTGTCCTTGGAGAGAAGCCCGAGTGGCTCGTGCTTGCGATCAACGTCAAACTCTGGGCTACCGTGCGATAAACATATCCTTGTAATGAGGGCAGGAAAGGGAAGGGAATACCACCAGGAAATCTCCTTAGCCTTCGCGCACATCATATCCAGAAAGATACTGGGCAAGCTGATATTGCCCAAACCATTAATCAGCACGTAGATCAATGTGGCGTGCTTGTGACCAACCTCTGATCGGTTGTTCGTCACTATAAAAGAGTGGACATTAATGTAGTGCAGTAACCTCGGTAAGTCCTTCATTACAGCCGAGCGAAAAGCACCCTTTTTCCATGCCTCCCCCAGTGCAAGGGACTCTATCAATGTCCCACGGCCGAAGATGTTCCCATCCATAAAATTGATCGAGTCCGCAGGGTTTGGCACACCCATGTAGTCTGCCAAATATGATATGCTGAAAGGTATCCTCACCCCACGGACCATACCCTCATAAGTAGTCGGCCCATCCCCCTTTACCTCTACCAACGTCGCATAGAAAATACGGACCAACTCTTCATTGATGCACCCGTTGGTAGCGAGAAGGGGCTCCCACACCTGACGGAGCAAAAGAACTGGCGCCTCTCTCGGTATATAATCAATGGTCCACGCAAAATGGTAACCAAGTGGACGCTCGGATGTGTGAAAATGTGCGCGGAACCAATCTCGCTCTTAATCGCAGCGAAACCCATCAAAGCCCCCGACGGGCAAGCACCTAGTAAACTTGTATTTCTTTAACTGTGCCATTTCAACCTATAAAACAAGAATTAAGCAATACAAAAAAGATTGTAAGCACAATTAATGATTAGTTAGTGTACAAGTTGAAATAGAGGTGCAAGTGCGTAAAACCGAGGTAACAAAGTGCAACATTACGATAAAAAATGTCGGAATGCGACAAGGAATGAAAATCACCCAAGTGTGCGCCAAAAATGGGATTGAAAACTGTTTGGGGCTTTTTAGAGAACACTTGGCGTGCGCAATGTGCATCAAGGTTGAAAAATACCATTTTGAACCAACCAAATCGCCCCACTCATGAACAAAACAACAATGCATCAATATACAAGTGTTCATGAGTGGATATTCAACAGTAATCATGAATGAAATGGGTTGGAACAACACAAATCAGGGATAAAAGGAACACATCCAGAAATTGTCAAATAATGGATAAAACATGAAATTTGTGACAAAAATCAACCCAAATGCACAAAACAATAATAAAGTAGGAAGAATTATACCTTGTAAGTGTAGAAAAAGGGTTGAAATTAAGGAAATGTGTGGGGGAGAAATCTAGGGCACGAAACAGCGTAGGAGAGGAGAAGAGAGAATAAGGAGATGGGGAAAAAACTAGCAGATTCGGCCTAATACTTCTCAATCGATCGATCGAGCCTGGGCCTTCGATCGATCGATTGAGCAGCAAAATGCACACTGCTTTGCTATTTTAAAAGTGGGGGGAATTTGCAATAATGGGGAATTAAGGGGGTTTAAGTATAATATATATATATATATATATATATATATAAAGTATATATAAGTATATAAATATGAAATAAAAATATAAATATAAAAATAAAAATAAATAGACATAGGCTAAAATATACACACAAATAGGCCTATGCTTACCAAAAATTAAAAAAAAAATATGTACAACGAGCAACACACATGCATGGTCACGACAAAATGAATAATAAAATAAAATAAGAAAAACAAATGCAAATGCGTGATAATGAGTGTGTGAAAAATAAAGAAAAATGTTTTTGGGACGTTTTTTATTATTTTCTTAACAAATGTGTGCCGGGGCGCATTGTCTCCGCAAATTCAAGTGCGTTGAATCTACAAAAGAGTTAGAACCAAGCACACAAAAAGAAATAAAAAGAGATTAACTAATTACACTAGGCTAATATTAAGAAAAATAAAAATGAAGAAGTTAGCTATATACAACTACATTTAGAACTCTAATTAGCTTTATACTAAAAGTTGAAACTTTTGAGGGTCCATCCAAAACACAATTTGAATTTGGCGGATCAACAGTGGACCCTCCCGAACATGCATGCCTCCCGGAAAATAGGAATTCCGTTCGAACGACGGAAGGCATGTGTAAGGCGGTAAAAGTGAACCATCCCCAATTGAAACTTTGGGAGGGAGGATGGGGGATTTTGATAGGATGGGCAACAAATACACATGCGGGTCGAGAAAACATGAATCAACTCCCAAGTATTTTAAAGTTGGAACGGGAGGCGGCGCACATGATGGCGAAAATGCCATTATGGAAAGCGGCTCGAGCGAGTACTCCTTGTCGGTGAAAAGGTTTGGAACTAAAAAGTTTTGAATCGATTCATCGGGTATTCGAATTGGTGTGACAGTATATAATGAAGACGGGGATGAAAGAAATTCAATCTCAGGCGATGAGTGATCATCGATTGAAAATTGAATTTCGGAAGAAATAAGATCGTTTACAATGAAACTTTCTTCTTTGAAAATCAAAGAAGAAACGAATTCATTGCAAATAGATACTATGCCCTTTTCATCCTCATTTTCATTCTCTACTATACTGTGGGTCAAGTCAAGGATTATTTGTTCCAAAGTAGGAACGAAGTCCTCATTTGGTTCAAAACAGTCCTCGACTTCGGCAGTCTCCGAAGAAAAGTCGTCGTCGGATTCAAATAGTAAATCCAACTAGTGTTCCCAATAACGATTTTCTTCCCGATAACGTTCTTCAATCCTCTCATTTTCAAGCATGCGCAAACCCTCACCGAAAGTCATACGGCGAGGAGCGGATTCTTGGAAATGGGAAGTTTGGAAATTGTTCTTGGGACTACACTCAAAATCATTAACATAAGAATTTTGAAAATGATTACAATTGGTTTCAAAATTCTTATCATAAGGATCTTGCGACCCAAAATCAGAATGATCATGCACAAAATTGCTATAATCAAAACTTTGACTTTCGTAATACTCACCCAATGTCATTTTAGATGTTGCAACTTTTTGGGATTGCAAGGATTGACCAAAAGTCAAAAGTTTACCAGAATTTTGAGAATTATCATTAGGATTACCAGAAAAGTTAGAATAAGACATGCTTACCCCAATAAAAGCTCGAGAAGGCGACTTCCACAAAGAAGATGTGCGGCGGGATAATTCAAGCGTTCCTAGGTGCTCATATGTAGAAGTCCTGCAAAAAAGGTTAAAAGAAAGAATACAAATACAAAGAAAAGAATACTACGAACTAATAAGTTAATTACAATCTATAACAAAACATTCCCCGGTAATGGCGCCATTTTGATAGGGGTAGGGTTTTCGCCGCAGCGCGAGAGTCACCTATGCGTCGGTCATTTTATATTTGGCTCACCTGAACTATACAAAAACCTAAATTACGACTACACTCAACTGGTGAGTACAGCAGTAAGTCGGGTATCGAATCCACAGAGAATGTTTGATAGATCGTAACGAATTATCGAATCCACAGAGAATGTTTCAAGAATAAAGGTGAAAAAGGGTGATGTATAAATGTAAATGAAAGAAAAGAGAAGTTAAGTCTAAATAAAGTAAAGCGAGGATCGGGATATCATCCAATCATACGGATCAAAACAACTACTAATTAAGATTCCGGCTCGAAAGAAATTCAATCGAGCATTATCAATAAAACATAAACTTCACACAATAAGGAATTTAAGCCAAAGTTGCGAGAATAAACACATAACCGAAAATTGGTCGCACGCGGATTAAACTCGGATTATCGCTTTAAACACTAACGATGCATGACATAGAAAGTTAAACGCATAATAATCCGACTTTAATTCACGCGGGTTCAATTAAAGGCAATTTTACACAAAACCTAATTTTTGGAGCTGGGGGCCCGAAAATGGCGGAAATAAAATCCCGACCCTATTATTCTAAGGGTGCATGATGAATTAAACTAAATTATGTTAATTAAACTAGGAAAGCAAGAATTAAAGCATGTAAACTAGTTAGAAAGCATGGAAACTAAATTAAAAGGCAAAGAAAGAATGAAGAACAAGCTATATTAAAGGAGATGGTAATGAATAGTTCAATCTTACAAAACCCATGGGTTGTCAATCCAAGAAGAAGAGAAAATGAACTCTCCAAACCAAACCCTAACCTAAAATGTATCCTCTAACTATCTATATTAGAATATGAGATTCTTGGTATCTCTTATTACAACAAAAATTGGCTTAAGTAGTAAGTTGGAATAAAAGAAAAGAAGAAAGAAAAGAAAAGAAAATATCTGTAGGAAAAAATAGGGGATCGATCGATCGATCGACTGTTAAAATCGTGGAAAAATTCTGAAGGGTCGATCGATCGAGCCTAGGGGTCGATCGATCGATCAAGCAGGGCAGACTGCAGTTTCCCCTGTTTTGGCATGCTTTCCATCTCCGCTCAAATCGCCGTAACTTCGTCATACGGACTCGGAATTGTGCACCATTCAAGGCCACGCGAAGCTAGCGAGGAGGTATACAACTTCCGTGTAGATGTAGGGCCAAGTTACCAAGCTTTGAAATGACCAGATTGCCCTTGAACGTGCGATTGCGTACGAAAATTGCGCGGAACGCATCCGAATGCCATTCTTAGTACCTAAATACCTACAAAAGCCCAATTATACCTCATATAGCATGTTATCAATATAAACCGAGGTTTTCTGGTTAACGGGCTTAAATATAGAGATTAAGGCACCCGAGGAGGCTAAAATGCGTAGGTTCGACGAATGAAATATGCAATATTTGCGTATTATCAATTGCGTATAGTCCCCAGGTCATAGTCGTCCATTATTTATATTGTGTAATTTTTATTCTGGATGAGAAGTTTTGGGTATGATTCGTTCTCACTTTCAGGTTCAGAACTATGACGGCTTCCGATACGTTGTGATTTGGTTTATACCAAGTCGGTGTGAGAGTCGGACCGTTGGTACCCATAATGATATGTGACTAATTCCCTGGAAGATGAAAGCATTTAGAGACTGCATCCATTGAGTTATAGCTCTGTGGGATGGTTATTTTATTTATATAGTGTAACAACCCGCGTAATTTTTGGGCTATTTTAATTAATTTAGGAAAATGGAGGAAAATAAAGTTTTTGATAAAATTATTTTTATTGCTCAAACTTGTTGGTTATTATTTTTAAAGGCGAGAATTTCAAACGGTTTCAAAATCGGAGTTAAAACGGATTTTAAAATGATTTTTAAATGTTTTTAACTCTTGGAGTTGTTTTGACTTCCAACTCTTCATTTCTTTGCCTTATTTAAAGGAGTCTTTTGGATTCCAACTCTTCATTTCTTTGCATTATAAAAGGAAGTCATGGGAAAGCCTTTTAACATACTTTTGGCAAAATTTTGGCAGCAAATATATTTTATATTCCTCTTCTTTTTATATACACATTGGCCCTTGAGATTTGTGAGTTCCAACCTTAGATTAGAGGTGTTCTTGGGGCTATTTTGTTGGAGGTTCTTGGAGGAGCTTTTGTAGATCTTTTTAGTTGATCTTGAGGATGTGATCTTTGGTTTCTCATCATGGTTTGAGGTATGTGGTTTTACACAATATGCTATTTAAATCTCGCGAGTGTCATTCTCTTTGATTTCTTGTTAATTGAACTCATATTTGAATTGATAAATTCATTAAAATCTAGAAAATAATTGTTGAAATTATTTTGATTCATGTGGTATCATTATATTGTTGATGAGCACGTTGTCATGAGATTTTAATATGGCACGGATGTTGTGAACCCGCCAAAATACCTATTCCCGGCTATGGCTTGATAAAGCATATGCGAATGGGGAGAGGCCTGGTTATCCATTGATGTGTTGTTGAGAAATTATATTGATAAATGCTTTGAGATTCTCATTTTGATTTGAATATTTGTACTCGTGTTGTTACGTTTTATTCATCGCTTATATACATTTGTTGAGCATCTTTCCTGTCGTATTGTATACTTTCCCATATTTTTTTTAGTTGGCAGGTTAGCGCGGATCTTAGGGCGCTATGGGGATTGATTTTAGCAAGGATTATTTGGGAAAGAGTTGTATTATTTTGATGTATAGAGCTTTGGAGATTTGTATTTTATTTGAGTTAGATAGTTGTATTTTATTATTCGAGAGACTTGTTGTAATTGAAAAGATTGAGATTAGTGGATTTATATTATTGTGGGTTTATTTAGATGCTCTATACCTTGTCACTTGTGGATTTGGATTTATTTTATCGTATTAGCGCTCTGTTCGCTCTCCCCGGGTGGGGTGTTACAAATGGTATCAGAGCTTAGGTATACGACAACCCTCGGGGCTTGGGTTTTGGGTTCATTGCGTGGTTAGCAATTTTTGGAGATATCAAATTTTAGGTGATATTCGTGATAGGCATCTAAATTAGATGTGAGGAATTATTTTTGGAGACGAGATTATTTTTGGAGATTGTTAGCCTGATTTTTTAGAGTTAGGCATTCGGCGAATTTTGAGGGCGAAATTCCATTGTTAGTGGGGAAGTGTAACAACCCGCGTAATTTTTGGGCTATTTTAATTAATTTAGGAAAATGGAGAAAAATAAAATTTTTGATAAAATTATTTTTATTGCTCAAACTTGTTGGTTATTATTTTTAAAGGCTAGAATTTCAAACGGTTTCAAAATCGGAGTTAAAACGGATTTTAATATGATTTTTAAATGTTTTTAACTCTTGGAGTTGTTTTGACTTCCAACTCTTCATTTCTTTGCCTTATTTAAAGGAGTCTTTTGGATTCCAACTCTTCATTTCTTTGCATTATAAAATGAAGTCGTGGGCAAGCCTTTTAACATACTTTTGGCAAAATTTTGGCAGTAAATATATTTTATATTCCTCTTCTTTTTATATACACATTGGCCCTTGAGATTTGTGAGTTCCAACCTTAGATTAGAGGTGTTCTTGGGGCTATTTTGTTGGAGGTTCTTGGAGGAGCTTTTGTAGATCTTTTTAGTTGATCTTGAGGATGTGATCGTTGGTTTCTCATCATGGTTTGAGGTATGTGGTTTTACACAATATGCTATTTAAATCTCACGAGTGTCATTCTCTTTGATTTCTTGTTAATTGAACTCATATTTGAATTGATAAATTCATTAAAATCTAGAAAATAATTGTTGAAATTATTTTGATTCATGTGGTGTCATTATATTGTTGATGAGCACGTTGTCATGAGATTTTAATATGGCACGGATGTGGTGAACCCGCCAAAATACCTATTCCCGGATATGGCTTGATAAAGCATATGCGAATGGGGTGAGGCCTGGTTACCCATTGATGTGTTGTTGAGAAATTATATTGATAAATGCTTTGAGATTCGCATTTTGATTTGAATATTTGTACTCGTGTTGTTACGTTTTATTCATCGCTTATATACATTTGTTGAGCATCTTTCCTGTCGTATTGTGTACTTCCCCATATTTTCTTTAGTTGGCAGGTTAGCGCGGATCTTAGGGCGCTATGGAGATTGATTTTAGCAAGGATTGTTTGGGAAAGATTTGTATTATTTTGATGTATAGAGCTTTGGAGATTTGTATTTTATTCGAGTTAGATAGTTGTATTTTATTATTCAAGAGACTTGTTGTAATTGAAAAGATTGAGATTAGTGGATTTATATTATTGTGGGTTTATTTAGATGCTCTATACCTTGTCACTTGTGGATTTGGATTTATTTTATCGCATTAGCGCTCCGTTCGCTCTCCCCGGGCGGGGTGTTACAAATGGTATCAGAGCTTAGGTATACGGCAACCCTCGGGGCTTGGGTTTTGGGTTCATTGCGTGGTTAGGAATTTTTGGAGATATCAAATTTTAGGTGATATTCGTGATAGGCATCTAAATTAGATGTGAGGAATTATTTTTGGAGACGAGATTATTTTCGGAGATTGTTAGCCTGATTTTTTAGAGTTAGGCATTCGGCGAATTTTGAGGGCGAAATTCCATTGTTAGTGGGGAAGTGTAACAACCCGCGTAATTTTTGGGCTATTTTAATTAATTTAGGAAAATGGAGAAAAATAAAATTTTTGATAAAATTATTTTGATTGCTCAAACTTGTTGGTTATTATTTTTAAAGGCGAGAATTTCAAACGGTTTCAAAATCGGAGTTAAAACGGATTTTAAAATGATTTTTAAATGTTTTTAACTCTTGGAGTTGTTTTGACTTCCAACTCTTCATTTCTTTGCCTTATTTAAAGGAGTCTTTTGGATTCCAACTCTTCATTTCTTTGCATTATAAAATGAAGTCGTGGGCAAGCCTTTTAACATACTTTTGGCAAAATTTTGGCAGCAAATATATTTTATATTCCTCTTCTTTTTATATACACATTGGCCCTTGAGATTTGTGAGTTCCAACCTTAGATTAGAGGTGTTCTTGGGGCTATTTTGTTGGAGGTTCTTGGAGGAGCTTTTGTAGATCTTTTTAGTTGATCTTGAGGATGTGATCGTTGGTTTCTCATCATGGTTTGAGGTATGTGGTTTTACACAATATGCTCCTTAAATCTCGCGAGTGTCATTCTCTTTGATTTCTTGTTAATTGAACTCATATTTGAATTGATAAATTCATTAAAATCTAGAAAATAATTGTTGAAATTATTTTGATTCATGTGGTATCATTATATTGTTGATGAGCACGTTGTCATGAGATTTTAATATGGCACGGATGTTGTGAACCCGCCAAAATACCTATTCCCGGATATGGCTTGATAAAGCATATGCGAATGGGGTGAGGCCTGGTTACCCATTGATGTGTTGTTGAGAAATTATATTGATAAATGCTTTGAGATTCGCATTTTGATTTGAATATTTGTACTCGTGTTATTACGTTTTATTCATCACTAATATATATTTGTTGAGCATATTTCCTGTCGTATTGTGTACTTCCCCATATTTTCTTTAGTTGGCAGGTTAGCGCAGATCTTAGGGCGCTATGGAGATTGATTTTAGCGAGGATTGTTTGGGAAATATTTGTATTATTTTGATGTATAGAGCTTTGGAGATTTGTATTTTATTCGAGTTAGATAGTTGTATTTTATTATTCGAGAAACTTGTTGTAATTGAAAAGATTGAGATTAGTGGATTTATATTATTGTGGGTTTAGTTATATGCTCTATACCTTGTCACTTGTCACTTGTGGATTTGGATTTATTTTATCGCATTAGCGCTCCGTTCGCTCTCTCCGGACGGGCGGGGTGTTGCATATAGTGTGTGATATATAACTATTGATATACTTGATGTGGATAGTATATATATATATATATATATATATATATATATACACTAGATGGGTATAGTACATCCTATAAATATATTTTACAGAAGAATATATGCATGGATTAAAATAAGGAAAAGAATTGTGAGTTAAATTCAGGGTTATCCGGGAGTATAAAATTCGGAATAAGATGTGGATGATATATGTATATAATGTGAGGATGTTATATATGAGATTGATAACACTAAGATGAGATTAGTGTAATAACTAGAGATAGTTATTTTATATAAATCGAAAATATTAATAAAGGGTGAAATTATAATGTATAAGCTTGGGGTAAGCTTAGGATAATGTATAAGCTTTGTGGTGGTCGACGCCAGGAATGCACATGGTGTTACATCTACATTCTTAGTTGGTCTTAAAATTTCATGGGTATGGAGTTTAAGAAGATGGATGATTAGATAACTCATATGTAATATCAATTTAGTTTTCGTCTCAATCAGGTTGATAGAGATACATATACTTCAAAGAAATGTGTGACTACTGTTGGTCATTTTTTAGAGGTACTGGACCCACACCTAATTTTCATACATCTATATCTATACAAGCACCAGCAACTGCTCTTACTTATACTCCTTCTCCTACACCAACTGATAAGGATGATGATAAGAACGATTATGTTGAGGATGACAAGATTGTTGATGAGAGGACCAATAAGGACTAGAAGTTTTGATTTATCTATATGTTTATTTAATGCGACATTTATGTAATTTTTATTTGGTACATTTAGTATTTTCGATATTTATCTTGTACCACTCCTATTCAGTTTTGGAGTATTTTATCCTTTTTATCGAATAATGATACATTTGGATGGTTTTATGGATTTTCTAGTTATTTATGTATTTTGAGCTTTATCATTGCTATATCTATTGCTATAATGTTCTCTTTTAGTTAGATAGATTTATATCACATATCATTTTTTGCACGCTTTCATGATTTATATATCTTATTTTAAGTTTTTGTCTTGAGATTCACATTTATACATCACTTGATCTTATGTCACATGTTTGGATGATGTTATAAATTCTTTAAGTTCTGTATTTCGATCATACTCATGATGATTTCAATGAATACCTTCTTTATAGCATTGGTTGTGTCATATATTTTCTATATTTTGCTCTGCTATGGTTTCTTATACATTATGATTATTGATATCATTACCATGTTATACCCATTATCTAGGTCTTTCTTCATCTCTTTGACTTTTTATATAAAAAGGGGGAGAAACGTCTAAGAAATGAGGGTTTCCTTTATTAGTATATTCACATTTTTAAGTGGAGAAATATTCATTTGGGAGAGATGTTTCATAAAGAGGGATCATATACTTGTTTTCTCGATGATATTAGATGGATTTATCTCTTTGCATATGAATTAATTATTTGTACCATCTCTATATCTCATATTGATTTTTCAGAGGGCTCCAAAAGTAAGGGACTTACGGTTTATGCATTCTTTACATGCATGATCTTGTATCTTTGATTCATGTATTCCAAGTTTAGTCATGTTGAAGCGGCCCAATCCTAAGTTTCAAACTCAAAATTTGATTTTTCATCATTCTATGGGTTTTATGTGTTTTACACCTTACTACTCTTATTATGAGTCTAATGAGTTTTGGTAGGTGTAATCAATACATTTTTTTAGTTTTGGGGGTTTGACACAAAATATCTAAGGGGGAAATTGTGTTATGTCATTAAAAAAAAAGCTTGAATCCTTATAGACATTATGTAGAGAGTGAGGCTCGTTCACTAGACTTCATGGACATTGGACTTTGAATATCTACTTGGCTTCTCTACAACACAAAGACTTTCATTGCTGAACTTTGTAGACATATGCTTTCAAATAAGGTTTTATGATTGAAAGTCTTTGGCTATACACACACACTTTTTTGATAAAATGGTATTTTTAATCCGGACAAGTGATTTTGATCTTTGAGAAGTGATATGTTTAACCTTAGGAAATGTCTATTTTTTCAAATGTACTTTGATTAAGCCAATGTGATTTTTGGCTTAATCCGTTTTTATGCCCCATTTTGGCCCCTTGCGCACTGCCCTGCACACTTTTAGGCTTTTGAAATATCTTTTTAAAAGCATGACCTCATGTGCACGCCTTCACTTTGTAGGCTTGAGGTGAGACTCTGCCTAAAACTATGCTCACGGTGCCTTATTTCCCCCGTGTGCATGATGGACCTAAAATTAATTTTTTTTCTATAAATAGGTATTTTCCCTTCACTTTTAAAAAATATGAGTTCCTCATTACTTCTCTTACATTTAGAAGTGTTTTTGATGTTACGATCATTTCACTTGCATTTCTTTATTCAAATTAATTGTTCCTTCCAAAATTGAGTGAAAACCTAGATTTATACCTGATTTATGATTGTTGAGCTACACTTCAAGGTCTAAAAAGGAAATTCTTTGAGCTCTTGGAGAGTTCAAAGCACGGTGTGAATTTATGGAGGAGGATGTACTTTCTTGTTCATCCTATAGACCTTAAGATGGATCATTCATCATCAATGAGAGAAAATTCAATGTTTATAGGTAACATCTCATGAGTGCACGAGAGAGATTTACCTTCTTTCGTTTTATAAAACATTTTCAACTTGAATGAGATATTAGTGTGCATCGAGATTTTTACCCCTTGGTGGGGATTTTTCCTCATAAAATATATCTTGTGGATTGTTTGTATGTTGTTTACTTCATGTACATCAAACATATAACTTAGATCTAATCTAATCCATAAAATTGACTTTAGGAATTTACATCTAGTGTTTATTGATCTCGATTTTCTAACTGAAGCTATAATTTGTTGACCCACGTGTCTCTTATCGCTTAACCTAGCAGATCATTATGTTAGGATTGCTAAAATTGATAAGAAATCTAAAATTGACAAAAATCGAAATTTTTTTTTAATTAAAACTGTTCACCCCCTCCCCTCTAAGTTTATTTAAGTAGAACACTAATATAGAAAGAACCAAATCCTTACTATGGAATGACTGAGGGCTAGGTTTTGGGTTTTCTTGTTTGGATTATTCACTTGGCATCGGGTCCCACCGATCGTGAAGTATGATATTATAATGTCGAGTCATAATCTAATTACTTAATAATTAATATTTAAACTTAAGTTACGCATCACGACTAATAATTAATGTAATAAGATAATTAATTAATTTAATAAAATAATTTACTTGTACAATATTTTAACTTTCGGGTTGATTTGAGAGATGTTTAAAACGTACAATTTGATTTAATAATAGTGTTATTTTGGTTTATTGGGTTGGTATGTGAGTTGGGCAAGGTTTTAGGCAATTTTGAGTTTGTTTTGGATTTGGTGATTATAATATAACCTATTAATTTAACCTAATTATCATAACACGTATTGGGAAAGTCATAGTTGCTAAGAAACGAGATGAGGAAACCCTAGCTTGGATATTAAAGATTTTACTTAGATAATTTGGAAAAATTAGGGATTGATTCTACATTTAATTAAAAATAAGTTCAATTTTTTTAAAAATGTAATTGAATTTGGGCTAGAATAATCTTAATATATTGAAACAAATAACGATCATGTTATAATCTGATTTTGTTCATAATAAAACCTTAATTCTTAATTAAGATTATAAATTTTATTAACCCTAGTTGAATATTGAAGAAACTATTAAAGCTTGTTAATCAACCATCTAATCAACCCTTGAAACTATATAATACGATCTTGAAATCATTAGGTTCTGTAATTTAAAATCAATGAAAACCCTAATGTTTTGATGTTATTCTAATTAGATTTGTAGGGTAATTGGCTAATTATTGATTAGAATATAAACTTAGTGTTAATTGTATAAATATTGAGATTAGATCTTTAAACGAGTTGTTAATCATTTGAAACTTATTTAAATCTGTTAATGGATCTTATATGTTTATTAGAAATAAAAAATTTGGGTTAATTTTGAGATATAAGGGCTTTATGAGTTGAACCTTTCTCACTATGGCCACAAAACAAAAATAAACTAAAGGAAGAAGAGGACCTGGGCTCGTAGGATTGATCTGGCTAACGCTCGGATCTATCAGACCCTAAGGGTTGTCCAGGTTAACTTGGCGCGAGGGTTGTTTTGGTCCATGTTTTGAGTTGGGTTATGTTTGGGGAGTTTTTACCAATTAAGATGAATATAGAGGCAGTATGTTTGGAGATTATTACATAGTTTAAAGCCTTTTGGATTCGAGTAGAATTTTTTAATGTTGGGTAACATTGAGTGATTGAATAAATATGATAATAAATAAGATTGTAATTATAAACCTGAAGGTAGGTTGTTGGATGTTTTGTAATATGTTATATATAGTAGATTCGAGAGAATATATCTACTTATAGAGAACCAAGGGGTTCGGGTTGAAATGTATAAAATCTGTTAAAGTTAAACGACAGTAATTATATGGAAATAAAAGAGAAATATGTATGGTCCTTAAGTAGGTTTTGTTGCAAAAATATTTTCTTATTGTGTAATCATACCATGAGAGTATGTGTGCTTGTGGGTGACCTACTAGTTGAGATTTGTGTGTGGGGGGGGGGGGGGGGCATGTACAACGTTGATCGCGCGTGTCCCGGTGAAAGAGACAGGCTCTACCTAGTTACTTGTTATCCCAATCGTACGTGTTGAGGTACCCTTCCTTCGAATGGCAAAATTGGGAGGAATCTCTTGTATGGCCTTGGGTATGGGGCCATACATTTGGTGTGATGGTATGGTGATTTTACTTTAATGTTTCTTTGAGGTTATAGGGTTGGGACATCCTATAACTAAACCTAGTAGTGCACGAGCAAACCCCGATGGAATTAGTGATAGGCCATCCTACTTTGATTTGCAAGATTGAGTATAACCCATATGATTTTATATGAGTTGCACATACTCATGGATATTCTGGATTGTGTGATTTTACATTTGTTGTATCTTGAGATTACGACTTGGGAATAATGTTATAAATATACTAGAGATGTATATATCGAATATGACTTGAGAATATTAAAATATGATACGCTATAGATAAACTTGTGGAATCATAAGTTGAGATTATTAAAGTAAGAGATTAATGCTTAGTAAATGAAATACTATTAATGTAGGAAAATACATTAGAGTAAGTAATTTGTATCCAAAAGATAACTTAAATTGTTATAGTATAAAATATAAAATTTAAAAATAAAATTATATCATACGGGTCTCATTTGGGATTCAGAGTATAATCACATTCTTATTTAGGTTGTTTTGGTTGGGGATAACTTAAAATCAAATTAAATACTAAAGGAATATGTATTATTAATATTGTGGCCAAAATATAATTATATTCTTAAACACTGTAGACTTTTTAGGATTAATCCTCTATGTGAAACTGTTTTCACAAGTCTTAGGACGCAGTCGCTGCCTCAGACTTAAGCCACTCATTGGAGGAGTTTCTCTAGTATGAGTTCTATTTATCATGTCCTATGATGTAGGTATTGAGCATTGTAGCTCATTTATATTTTAATATTGTGTTATATTTCAATTTTCAGTCAATTGTATTATTTCAGATTTCTTGAGTCAGCGATTTGTATTAGACGTATTTAATTTTGATTATTATTATTATTATTCACAGTTGGATATTGGGCTATTAAGATTTTTATATATCAAAGTTAGAGTTTTATTTCATTATTAGTTGGATGGTATCAAATATGTTTTAATTTATTCAACTCTTTATTATTAACCCTTGTTTTTACATATATCACTATTATTTATCCCGTTATGCTTAAAATGTTACTAATTATTTTTTACTCCCGTGATTTTTATATTAGATATGATAAATTTATTTATGAATTTAACGGGGCGTCACAATTGCAATAACTACTATTGCTACTACTCTATTTTATCCTAAATTAATATATGTACTTCTGAAAATAGTTTAGGAGAAAAGACAATGTAAACCCTGAAATTTGGGACAATTTACAATTATTATCCCAATATTTCAATTTGACATGACAAACGCCAAAGTACGTAATCATTAGCAATTGGAACCTCCAGTCTAACACCGTTAGGTTAACATAAAATCGATTATATGTGGCAGCTTATGTGGAAAATGACGTGACATAAGTTGACAGT
This sequence comes from Sambucus nigra, assembly GCA_949130495.1. Taxonomy (NCBI): domain Eukaryota; kingdom Viridiplantae; phylum Streptophyta; class Magnoliopsida; order Dipsacales; family Adoxaceae; genus Sambucus; species Sambucus nigra. Next base: position 17,513,986 of record OX422216.1, read on the forward strand.
GCACCCAATAAAATGATGTCATGGTGAAAATATAATGAAAAGAAGAAAATAAATTATAAATTAAAAAAAATATTTAAAGCTAAAAAACGTAGATAAAAATAAAAGGGGCATATACCAAATAGTCCCTTGAACTTTTTTTAATACACGTTTAGTACAAGCCTTTTTATTTTGCACCAAAAAGTCCACCGTGCCAAAAAAGTTTTACTATGCCACTGGCGCGAACCTTTAAAGATAAGAGAATAATGGACTTTTTGGTACAAAATAAAAGGTTTGGACTAAATGTGTATTAAAAAATATTTAAGGAATTTTTGGTATTTGATCCAAAATAAAAACTAGAAAAAATTATTTTCAAAAAAAAAAAAAGAATTTAAAAAAATATGCCAACAACAAAACTAAAACTAAAAATGTACATAACAATTAGAAAAATTAAAAGAAAAAATAGAATAAACTATTTTAAAAAGGGAAAAGTCACTAAAATACTAAAAGACCTAAAATAATAATTGAGAATACAAGAAAAAATATGTTAAAAACTAAAAAAAAAAAGTTCCAATAAAGAAAATAATATAATTTAGAATGGAGGAAAATATATTTAAGAACTAAAAAACAAAATAGACCCAAAAAGCCAAAAAAACGAAGTAAAACTAATTTGGCTAAAAAAATAAAATCATTTAAAAAAAAATGGGAAAAAGAAAGAAAAAAAAATGTATCATAAGTTAACCCATCCCCCAATCTCCCAATTTCCATGCTCACCCTTGGCCTAGCCCTATCCTCACCCCGATCCCCACTCCCATGACTAGTGCCGCAATTTTCACTCACTCTCTCTCTCACAAACACACACACACACACACACACACACACACACACACACACACACACACAATGACACAAACAAAGACCAATTTGATTTAATAAAAATAGGGTTTGGTTCGATTGTGATTTGTAAGTATTGTTGAAATTGATTTGTGGGATTTGTTGGAATCGATGGTGATGTCGACTCGCCTGCTGGTTGTTTTTAAAATGGATTGTTGGTTTGTTTGAGTGGTTGTGTATATGTATGTGTGAGTGAGTGAGGTGGGGTTGTAGATGTAGAAGCCCGTATGAGGGTGGAGGATGGTGGTTTGCGGGGGGGGGGGGGAGGAGTATTGATTTTTAAGTTTTTTATCCTGAATTTTTATTCTTTTTTAATGATTTTTCAAATAAGTTATTGATTTTTTTTATTATTATTTCTATTTAAGAGATCACAAACATCTAATCTCACTTTTAAAGATTCATTTGTAGTCACTCCCGTGTTTTTTATTTTTTAGTTGTTGGTCATATTTTAACGATTATTGAACAAGTGTCATTCTTTACGGAAAGCTAAAGAGGCGGTTACAATGGAGTATTGGATCGTTTTGAGTAGTTATGATGTAATTTAAAAAATACATGAGAGAAGAGACTAACAAAATATTAAAGGGACATATACCAAATAGTCCTTCGAACATTTTTTAATATTCATTTAGTCCAAGCTTTTTTATTTTGCCTCAAAAAGTCCTTTGCCACATATTTTGAAGAGGGAGTGCCGCTGGCGCGGACCTCTAAAAATAAGAAAATATTGAGTACTTGAAGGACTAAATGGGTTAAATTAAAAATATGTGTCCTTTTTAAAAAATATACATTTATAATAGGGACTATTCAATAATTGACCCAATATTAAAAATGAAATTAAACCCAAAAATACTATTTAAACAATTTTCTATATTTTTTAATGTTATTTTTCAGATGGTATAATTTAATTGATTATAATATAAGCTCTTTACACATCATCTGTTACGTCAACGTCACGTAAGTATGCTATTAACTTCAATTAACTAAGTTACCATTTGAGGTCCTAATTACATTACTAAATGTATTTCAGGGTTTACCATGCAAAACTAAAATATTGGGATAAGAATGGCAAATTACCTCGAACTTTAGGGTTTTACGGTGTATTTTTCCCTAATTTTTTTTACACGTCATCTGTCAAGTCAACATCACGTCAATGTTTCTTTAATTTCAACTAATGGAGTTACCTTTGAACGTTCTGCTTGCATTATTAAATATACCTCAAGGTTTACCATGCAAAATTCAAACATTAGGGTAAAAAATGACAAATTACTCCAAACTTGAGAGCTTACAGTATCTTTTTCCCTAGTTGGAGATGGAGTATTGATTTTTAAGTTTTTTATCCTGAATTTTTATTCTTTTTTAATGATTTTTCAAATAAGTTATTGATTTTTTTTATTATTATTTCTATTTAAGAGATCACAAACATTTAATCTCACTTTTAAAGATTCATTTGTAGTCACTCCCGTGTTTTTTATTTTTTAGTTGTTGGTCATATTTTAACGATTATTGAACAAGTGTCATTCTTTACGGAAAGCTAAGAGGCGGTTACAAGGAGTATTGGATCGTTTTGAGTAGTTATGATGTAATTTAAAAAATACATGAGAGAAGAGACTAACAAAATATTAAAGGGACATATACCAAATAGTCCTTCGAACATTTTTTAATACTCATTTAGTCCAAGCTTTTTTATTTTGCCTCAAAAAGTCATTTGCCACATATTTTGAAGAGGGAGTGCCGCTGGCGCGGACCTCTAAAAATAAGAGAATATTGAGTGCTTGAGGGACTAAATGGGTTAAATTAAAAATATGTGTCCTTTTAAAAAATATACATTTATAGTAGGGACTATTCAATGATTGACCCAATATTAAAAATGAAATTAAACCCAAAAATACTATTTAAACAATTTTCTATATTTTTTAATGTTATTTTTCAGATGGTATAATTTAATTGATTATAATATAAGCTCTTTACACATCATCTGTTACGTCAACGTCACGTAAGTATGCTATTAACTTCAATTAACTAAGTTACCATTTGAGGTCCTAATTACATTACTAAATGTATTTCAGGGTTTACCATGCAAAACTAAAATATTGGGATAAGAATGGCAAATTACCTCGAACTTTAGGGGTTTACGGTGTATTTTTCCCCTAATTTTTTTTACACGTCATCTGTCAAGTCAACATCACGTCAACGTTTCTTTAATTTCAACTAATGGAGTTACCTTTGAACGTTCTGCTTGCATTATTAAATATACCTCAAGGTTTACCATGCAAAATTGAAACATTAGGGCAAAAATGACAAATTACTCCAAACTTGAGAGCTTACAGTATCTTTTTCCCTAGTAAATAATAGAGTAATTTGGGTTTGACCGCCATTGATTATTTGATAGACTTCCCCCCCCCCCCCCCCCCCCCCTACACACCCACTTCATCCACACACACACAACATTTATACTTAAAGTTTCACTCAAAAAATGACTTGTAGCGATGTGAAAAGTGTCACAAAAAGTTCAATCACATATCTTTTGAGATATATTTCTCTCGCTAAAAGTCATTTTGGGGCAAATCCCAATAAGTATAAATGTTATCAGCCAAAAACAATATTAAAGAATTAATGAAGATCAAACCCCAAATATCTAAATAATATGAGTGCGTCCAATATTTTCGAGATTAACGAATATATTCACTCTCGTTCAATTATGGAATTTTATGTCATGTCTAGTTATTACAATGATACTAAAGCTAACTTGGTCATATTCGGTACACTTCAATTATACCAAAACATCTAATTATTTTGTACAGTCAATATATGTTATACTACAAATATTGTAATACAATCTTACTAATGGTGTGCTAAATCCATTTAGTTGTGAACTCTTTTTATTCAACAAGAATTTAGTAAGCTGGTCTTTCGTGAGGAAAATATTATGTATACCAAGTGTTTATACTAAAAAATTATTTATCAAATATATTAAACTGTTATACTTAGAGTAGTATTAAACACTTTAATGCACTTAGTAAATCATTTTTAGTGAAAAAACTTGGTACGTATAATAATACCCATAACTAAATACTATTAATGAATACAATTTTGATCTAAAATGAGTCCATAATGAAATGACAAGACTTTTGGAATAAAAACTACCGTTTTGTACAAAAGGCTTTGTTGAGTTAAGTTAGCCCATGTGTAGAGAAGATATTCCGACATTTATCTTTTTTGCAATATGTGGTGTATTGTTGATGGAGATAAAAAAAACTATTAGTTCAAGAGAGAATATCAGGTGCAGGCTTAAAAATGCGAATTCTTTTTTAAAAAATATATAAAAAAAATTTAGGATTTTTTTTGTGTTGTCTTAAACATTTCAGGTTACCATGAAAAATACAAAAACTGTCAAATATTAACTAATTGTTTTTAAATAGAAAAAAATTATCTTGAGCGAATTTTGTTATGAGTATCCTAAAATATTTAAAATTTACAAAAAAAAATCAATCCAGTTTTTTTTTTTTTTTTTCTTGTATTATGCGGACTATTTTTAAGCCCTTGTAAGAGAAGGCCTGGTTAGTTTAAAAGGGTTATTGTTGAGATTAAGATTGTATCATTTAAAGAAATGTAAGATTTGAAATGAAATTACTAACTAAATTTGTAAAGAAGATATTGAATACAAATGTGTTCTTCATTTAACAGAAAATAACTAAATATGAAGTGATAGCATCATTTTAGCGTGTTTATTGTTTTAGAAAGTGACATAAATGACAAATACAAGCAATTGATATGGCAACACAGTCAAAGAGAAACAACTCTCTCAATCATATTCATTAATCACTAAAAGGGTCTATTTATATTATTACATCAAAATCTAAGCAATAAATAAAATCAAAAATAAAAAAAATTGCTAACCCAATTAGCTCCACGTTGCCCATCATCATTTTCATCAGAAGGATAACACAAAAACCATCCTAATTAAGCTTCCACAAATGCAAATGACCAACGACTTAGCCTTGAGAATTGAGGGTGTTACAAAAAATAAATAAACATTACAATACAAGTAATTACACATTATATTCAAAACTATAGAATAATACCTTAATCAAAGGGAAAGAGAAGTTCATAATTGTAGTCCAAAGTAATTCGAGTACGACTCAAAATTTCGATTTTTTTTTTGCGACACTGATTATTCGCGTCTGTATTAATTCGTGTATCAGTTTGATCCCGAATCAAAATCCAAAATCAATCTAGAATTACTTTCCTAGTATGCTCCAACCTAGGAACAATAATTTGGAATAATACCAAATTCTAGTGACCATTTTTTTTAAAGAAGTCATATTCTTATTATATATAGATTATGCTAACATATCAAACCTAGGTCCTAGAAACTTAAATATTGGTATTAGAAAGAACAACCAATTAAGAAAGAAAGAGATATTTACATTATTAGTCAATGCCCTTCTTGAAGAAAAATCCAATCACTAATACCTAACTCTCTCTTTTTTCCCTTTATGCCCCTGTTAAAAATTGTAATTACCTCCACTACCCTTGTTCTCATCCGAGGAAGAAAAACTAGAAAACCCACCCCCACTACCACTCCCCTCCACGTTACCTCTAGTATTTGCATTCCCAAACCTTTGAAGAAGCGCGTGATGGTCACGTGCCATAAAATACTCTTGTAACATCTCTTGTTGTGGTTGTGGTACTTGTTGTTGAAATTGCATGTTAATGTCAAACCCAATATTTGAAACATGGTGGGGGTGGGGGTGGGGGTGGTGGGTGGGGGTGGAGGTGGGGGTGACAAAATTGAACCCACCCGGACCAGTTGGACCACCAGTGAATTGTTGAACCATGGCTCGGAAATTTGTTGTGTCTGTGTTTAGTAGAGTAGTTGGGGTTCTCCTTGAGGCTCTAGACCTTCTCCTAATGGGTCTTGAGCTTGTGGGATTTGTGGGGGTGGGGGTGGGGGTGGGGGTGGAGGGGGGGGTGGGGTGGGGTGGGGAGGGGTGGTGAAGTTTTGTTGGTAGAATTGATCCCAGTTATTGTTGTTGGGACTTGACATGGGTGGTCTTTAGTAAACGTTTTTGAAAGTGTTTGAAAAGGAGGAAGGAGTAAGAGATTAAGAAGATAGGAGGATGGTGTGTATATATAGAGGGAGGGACAGGGAGAATTATCAATTCCACTTTGGCGTTATTTTTAGGAGTAATGTTTGGCTACCCGGGTGTTAACCCCGGGCTAGCACAGGGATGCCCTTTTCTTTTCTTTTCTTTTTTTTCTTTTTTTTTTGATTTTTCATGTAAAATGAGTTAAAAATAATTATAAAAAATAATTTTTTATTAAAATACTTTATTTTTTTTTTCAATTATTTTTTTTAAAACTCATTTTATCCCTCAGACACCCATTTACTCAATATTCTTTTATTTTTAAAGGTCTGCGCTAGCGGCACTCGTTATTTTTAATTTTTTTTTTTTTATTTGACAACATTTGAAATAATTTTTGTATTTCTGCATTAAAAAACTAATCTAATAATTTTTTTTAACTCATTTAGTCCCTCAAACACCCATTTACCCAATATTCTCTTATTTTTAAAGGTCCGCGCCAGCGGCACTCGTTATTTTTAAACTTTTTTTTTACTTTTACAACATTTAAAATAATTGTTGTATTTTTGCATTAAAAAACTAATCTAATAAAAAATTATGTTTTTAATTATTTTCAACCTATTTAGTTCCTCAAACACCCATTTACCCAATATTCTCTTATTTTTAAAGGTCCGCGCCAGCGGCACTCGTTATTTTTAACCTTTTTTTTTAATTTTACAACATTTAAAATAATTTTTGTATTTTTGCATTAAAAAACTAATCTAATAAAAAATTATGTTTTTTATTATTTTCAACTTATTTAGTCCCTCAAACACTCATTTACCCAATATTCTCTTATTTTTAAAGGTCCGCGCCAGCGGCACTCGTTATTTTTTGAACTTTTTTTTTAAATTTTACAACATTTAAAATAATTTTTGTATTTCTTAAAACTGTTTCAAAATGTAAAAAAAAAATATTTATATTAAACAACTTTTCTTTTTGGAAACTATTTTTTCAGAAAAAAAAAATCTTTTTATATTAAAATAGTGTTTTTAAACAATACATTTTTTTTAGTTTATAAAAAATATTATTTTTTAATAAAACAGTTTTTTTTAAATAAAAAAAAAGTCAAATAATGCTAATAAATCACACACACACAAAAAAAAAAATTATCTCCATGTACTAACCCGGGGTTAACACCCGGGTAGTATATCATTACTCTATTTTTAGAAGTTCATGTTGGCTCCTTAAACTAAGGTTTGTATTAGTTTGCACCCCAAACATTTATTAAAAAGGTCACACGCACTTCACAATACTTTCATTTTATTGTAGGGTTCGGAAGATGTAGGTGTCGGCTGATCTTACTCCCATATTATTTTATAATATAAAGAGATCGTTCTCAAATCTCGAATTTGAGATCAAGTGTAGCTTGGACGAGAACGAAGGCATTTACTCTTAAAGTTATTTGACATTTAATACATGCTTGTTATGTTTATATGGGTGCAAAAGTACTGACAATTATCTTTTGGGCAATTTATAATTAGGTCTCTTAGTAATAATTTTTAAACATTTAAGGACAATTTACAATTAGGTCCATTTGTTATGCCACTACTACTAGCGTAGATTTCTACGAGAAGAGAATTAGTGGACATAAGTGTTTAAAATTTGTCAAAATTCCTTTAGCGTTTAAAATTTGTTTGAGGAACCTAAGAGTACTTTTTCCTTATCTTTTTAGTTATAACTTTCACTTTTTTTTAGACGTTATGTGTTATTTTTTTATGATAACTTTTAGGGATAATTATTTTGAAGTCTCATTCACTTGGTCAATAATGCAAGAGATCCTTTGACTGAGTCAATGGTGTCAAATGTTCTATTTTGCCAACTCATCATATTAAAATGACAAATACACCCTCAAAATCACCCTCACAACTCTTTAGACCTCTTAACGTCGTTTTTTTTACAAAAAAAAACAAAATCTTTAAAACTCCATTACTTTAAATCTACAAATCCAAAATTCATAAAATTTATATATTTGGAATCTACTCGTCGAGATCTATCAAGCAACACCCATATTCGATATTTTTTTACGAAAAAATCGAAACAGATAAATTTATCTGTTTCTGTAAAATCTCCATTTTTTCCGGCAAAAACTCTTTATCTCCTGTTCGGGTGATGGTGCCGCTGGCACGGACAAAAAAAATAAAGAAATAGACGAAGAGAGAGAGAGAGAGAGAGAGAGAGAAAACACTCCGGCGAGAAATCCGGCGGCGTCCGGCGAGATTTTTCGGTGGACTGTTTCGGTGAATCTCCGGTGGAGGTGGAGGTGGGGGTGGGGGTGGAGGTGGAAGTGTGGCTGTTAGAGAGAGAAAGAGTGAGATTATATATTTATTTTCAAAGAGAGAGTAAGTGGGTTTAAAATGAGTACATGTGAGGGTATATTTGTTTAAATATATATAGTTTATAATGAAAAATGACGCATTAAAAAAAAGTCAATGAAATTTGGTGCATCTTTGATCCAATAAATAGGACTAACTTTGAATTATCCCTAATTTTTGTTGTAATGTATCACAAAAAGTGAAGCCGACAATCAAATTGATAATAGCTTAACCATGATATCCACTCTAAGGCCATCTCCAATGGGACATACACAAACAATGTATATTTAGATTTTTTGGGTAGATTGTGTAGTGCGGTTGCCACAGAGTGTGTAAAAACGAGCTGGACGGGAGAGTTATTGCCGCCCAAGGTCTGGGAGGGAGACATTTATCCGCCCAGGGGCTGGCCCCACCCTGGGCGTAAGACTTTTAACCGCCCAAATTCCTCCATTTTGCCCGTTGCAATCCAGCCGTTATAATCCAACCGTTATAAAAATCTATCCGTTATTATAAAAAAGGCCCTATATAAATCACACATCTGCTTCATTATTTATCATTCCCATTATTATATATCTTTCATTCAAAATAACACACATTATAATTTCTGTAAAATAATTTATTTAGTCATCAAAATGTTTCACATTCAAAGAAAATGGTGTGGCAAAAAGGCCAAACCAAATGAAAACCCACCTCCACCACCCAATTTACCAATCGTTTATCGAAATTTATTTCGATTATCCGACGAAACACCTCGTGTGACGGACACAATTATTGATCTTAACGCACAAGCAAATGAGAGTCAATTTCATATGCATGGTAGTGTACAAGGTCCAATTGAAGTGTACGCAAGTTTATCTAACGTTCCTGCAGTCCGAGGCACCATAAATAATTTCGGGTTCAGTCATTTGTTCAGTGAAATTTATCCCAACTCGGATAACCAAATGACCGGTGCCTTAATTAATAGGTGGTCAGAGAGAACACACACATTTCAGCTACCGTCAGTGGAATTGGGGATAACCCCGTTTGATTTTTTTCATTTAACCGGTAATTTATCAATATCTTGCTACGCACTTTATTTATGTTAACTATTTATATATCATATTTGCAACTTTTAATCATTGTAAAATTTTTCCATATCAGGAATTGAAATTGGTATCAATCCCATTTTGCCACCATTTCCTCATTCTAGTCCTTTTACGGTGGAGGAAATATTTGAATTATATTATCCTGGAATAGGCCACCCATAGTACAAAGGTCGAAATATTTCGTGTGCAACGTTAAAACAATACATGTTGCATTGGCGCCAACAAGATCCGCAGCATAGACTAGCGAACGCGGATCAAATCGCTCGAGCTTTTATTGTTTATGTCATGAGCTCCATATTTTTTCCAACGGGCCACAATTCAGTGTTTGTGGATTGGGCAACTTATTTAGACGACATAAATGACATGGCTGCGAAAGATTGGGGTTCTGCCATTCTTGCCCGAGTTTACTACGCACTTGACGCATGTGCTGCAAATGTCCAGAAAACGGTTAATTGTTTTTGGCAATTAATAGAGGTAAAGTATTTACGAAGTGAACATTTCATTTTTTTTCAAATAATATAAATATAGTTACTATATGAAAATACAAATGTATTAATTGCTTATTCTTATAAATCGCAGTATTACGGCTACGAGTACCTCCATACCATGGCTCCCCTATTTCACAATGATGTAGTGGAAAGATGACCGCGTATTTTACGATGGGGGATCAATAATCGCGATAATGTTCAGGGACAAATGCGTTTTAAAAATTCAGTCATGCAGGAGCATCTTGAAATGCGATCACCAGAGTCAATTATATGGCAACCGTTTATAAAATTGCCGCAAAACAAGTTTCCTGCTACTGTAGTTGCTCATGATTTTGCTTAGAGACGGTACATGCTCTTTGATCCGGAATTAGGTGGGGGGTGGTATCTCGGAGACCGTTACCGTCAAATGACAAGCCACATTGCTATCCCAAATAACCCACTATATCCAATGGCATTCATTCCTCTTAATATATATATGCAACATATTGGCAATTGGCAACCTGCAATTGCTAATGTAACAATCACAGGGCAGGATGAATGGCTTACATACTGGAGAGCTGTAACTAAGGGTCCAATATTACCTTCGTTAATTCGGTGGCAGAACCATTACGGGGTTGGGTTTGCCTCAATTGTACCACATGATTTACGAGTACCCATCTTACCGACAAATAGATAGCAAGCTCCACATTTGTATAACACACAGGGTCAACCTTCTTCCTCGAGTTTGATACCGTTATCACGGGAACTTGAGGTGACAAATATGAGTGGAATTGGCACAATATTTATTCAGGTAGATCCACCAAGTACGCCGAATGACTTGGCTCCGGCTGAATTTTACTCACGCGAACAGTGGCGTGATATGTTTTTTTATAGAGAGGACTTCATTCGAAAAATAAGGTCCTTAACGTTAGAACGAGAGATTATGTTGCAGAGGCAAATTCGTGAGAAAGATCAAGAGATTGCAAATCTACGTGGGGCGGGATCGAGTTCGGCCCCGGAACACTACCCCATTCCGCAACGTACACCCCCATATATATATGGAGATGAATATCGTAGTGCTTCTCCCAATATTTCCCATCCACCCTCCCAAGATCCTTTAGGATCGTCTTCTCAACCATCTCTTGCCGATGACGTTTTTGGGATTTTCAACACATTTCCTTATGACCAATATGAGGGAAGAGGTCCAATGTAAATTGCATTTTCCAGTGTATTTTCCATATGTAATTTTCCAGTGTATTTTCCATACAATGGGATTTTCCAGTGTATTTTCCATTAACTATTTTATGTTACAATCATGGACATTAATACCAATTATAATTCATTAATATTAACATATAAAAACATTAAAAAGTTAAATAATCTTATCATTTTTATTTTCTATGTAACCACGGAACACAACATAAGGCATTCCCATCCCCCATCAACATGTTAGGTAGATGATGTACGAAATCCAAGTCCGAATCTAGACCTTTGTAATCCGGGTGTTTCGAATCCGATTCATAAATTGGATCGTCAAGTTCAGTCTTTATCAAATGTTTAGAATGCCACCGCTCTAGCCTTTTCTCCATCTGTGCAATTTTGCGTTCCAATAAACGAATGCATTTTTCATTATCTTTCTTTACATATTTGCAATATGTTGCTGATTTTGCATGTGGCACGGGTAAACCATGCCACTGACGACAACACTCCAAATCACAACATCTATCAAATAACCTAGGTCATTTCAAATGATCATCCCATGGAATATTTCCTTTCGTCGGTGTTGATACCAAATTTAATCTGCTGACGTGGACCAATCATACGAAGACACCCGGCTATCTACATGGCAACAACAGACCTCTCCGAGGAACTCACAGGCTCCGAGGAACATACCTCTACGAAGAACTCACAGGCTCCGAGGAACATACCTCTCCGAGAAACATACCTCTCCGAGGAACTCTTGAATACCAGGAAGATCAACATACCCGAGTTACTCAGACGGTCCGAGCTGCATCTCGGCCACAGCATTGATTGCCAGATAACGAACAGTCCAACTGGTTCATTAAATGATTATCCTTGACGCACAAGTCTAAGGGCATTAAATGTATTACCCTTTCATATGTATATCATTTAATGTATCGACCCTTTCATGTACAGCCTCAAGGCTATAAATACCTTGTATCACCCTCATTCAAGGGGACCGGAATTTCTTGAGAGATCTTGTAATCAAGAATTCCACAAACACTCAGCAATAACATAACAGTGGACGTAGGCTTTATTCCTAGCCGAACCACTTTAAAAATCTTTGTCTTATTTATTTATCTGTTATTAAAAAATTAGAGCGATCTAGTTTTTTACATCAACAGATTGGCGCCGTCTGTGGGAATCGTGTTACAAGCGTTGTTCTCCACCAAAAGCTAAGTTTTTATTTTCTCTACGTATAATCAATTATACATACATCTTCTGATTCAATCATGATTTTTATGTTTATATACATAAATTAATCATCCATTTTTATCTGCAAATTGTTGCGTATCATGATTTTTAAATCATAACTGTTAGATTCATTCTTATTTAGAAATCTGAAAAATAATGGATTTCATAAATCATAATTCTTTGCTTGATTCTCAAGTTTCTATTTTATATCATGGAATAAATATTGTAAATGATTACATATGCCAATATATATGACGGTGGTAAGATTTAATCATTTTCATTGTTGATTTTGAAACAAATTTTGTAAGATCTTTGATGTCTATTCAAATTCCCAGCATATTTTTAATAAAAGAATGGGAAAAGGTTAAAGACAATGAAAAGTCTTCTCATGGAAATCATGACCCATATATATTCTCTCTCTCTTTAAGTTTGAGTCTCTTTACATTCATTTTTATGAACTATATAAATAATTGGTTCATCTTCCATCTATGTCAATAAAGTCAAATTGATTGATTTTTTATTTGGTAATAACTTTAATCATTCACCATATTTTTATCTCTCCAAATTGGGAATATGAAGGGATCAATATAAAAAATAAATTTTTCTCACCTGAAAAATCATTACCCACCTCTTGTAAAAGAGGATCAGTAAAATAATCATGACCATATCAAGACTCTGGGCACAAATTTAATATTTTGGCCCCTCGTTCATCACATCACAAGGTTTCTTTGTCGAAATCACATGATCTATTGGATTATATAGTTATTCGTTTAATTAACATTCTTAAGGCCTAAATTTTACATTGAATGTTATTTTTTGATCTCAATATTCGAGATATTCTGGTCATCCAACCATATATTCTATAACTTGAGATATCCTTAAATGTTGGTCGGCAACATCCATGTTGTTTGTCGGCAGGACTAGAATCTTGGGCTATTAAGAAATGCTAAGCAACCCTGATATTTTGAAATAAATATTTTTATTTCTCAAGCATATATATATCATATATTGATTGGATGAGTAAATCATTCTCATGACTAATCAATTCAGCCTACACAAATGGTAGAGCAAGATATTAATTTTTACAGGTACAAGATTCAACTCCGACGAATGCTCGGAAATAATCTTACTCTTCTGAAAAATATTATCATAGCTCGGCAGTATGAAATTTCACCTCAGCGAGGAACTATTGATTTTATTATTGCCCAGATATCTGCTCCAGCACAAATTATTCTATATATCCATTGGGATTCATATTCTATATTCATCTCAACATGGAGCTCGACGAGATACTTATTATCATATTCAGTTTTGAGGAGAACTGTAACATTTATTATATTTCACCCCCAACGGATAGTTGGTCGGGGTGATTCTTATTGATATGCAGGCCCAACAAAGTTCTCGGCCATATTCTTATATTCTGGAAAATATTATTCTTATTCGGCATTCTGCAATTATGCCTCGACAGGATACTTATTCAGCTTTAAGGAGAATTACAACATTCGTTCGGATAATTCTTATTTATATTCAGGCCTGACAACATTCTCGGCCATATTATTATGTTCTGAAAGATCTTATTCTTGTTCGGCATTATATGATTCTACCTCGACTGATCGGCGAGGCACTTTATTATTTTTAATTATTCTTTATATCTATTTGGATGCATATTCTATTCTCATTTCAGCATGGAGCTCGACAAATATTTATTATATCTTATTCAGCTCCAAGGATGTCTCCAACATTTATTATATCTTATTCAGCTCCAAGGATGTCTCCAGCATTTATTATATCTTATTCAGCTCCAAGGAGATTTCCTGCATTTATCTTATTCCCAACAATCTGTTGGAGGTATCCTGCATTTATATTATTCCCAACAATCTGTTGGTCATCGCCGAGGAGGTATCCTGCATTTTTATTATATCTTATTCCCAACAATCTGTTGGTCATCGCCGAGGAGGTATCATGCATTTATTATATCTTATTCCCAACAATCTGTTGGTCATCGCCGAGGAGATTTCCAGCATTTATATTATCTTATTCCCAACGAATCTGTTGGTCAGCGCTGAGGAGATTTCCAGCATTTATATTATCTTATTCCCAACGAATCTGCTGGTTAGCGCCGAGGAGGTCTTCAGCATTTATATTATCTTATTCCCAACGAATCTGTTGGTTAGCGCCGAGGAGGTCTTCAGCATTTATATTATCTTATTCCCAACGAATCTGTTGGTCAGCGCCGAGGAGATCTCTAGCATTTGTATTATCTTATTCCCAACAAATCTGTTGGTCAGCGCTGAGGAGGTCTCCAGTATTTATATTATCTTATTCCCAACAATCTGTTGGTCAGCTCCGAGGAAGTCTTCATCATTTATTATCAATTACCACCAACTCTGATCGGTAGATAAAATCCAACTCCGGTTGGTAGACAAAATCCAACTCCGGTTGGTAGATAAAATCCAACTTCGGTTGGTAGAAAAAATCCAACTCCGGTTGGTAGACAAAATCCAACTTCGGTTGGTAGAAAAAAATCCAACTCCGGTTGGTAGATAAAATCCAACTCCGGTTGGTATTGGTCGATAAATCTCATTCAAAGTTCACATTCCACAGTTGGGGGCTTATATTACAGATATATTTGTTCATTTGGTGGCACATTCTTATATCATCATGCAGTCGAGCATCAAATTCAACCCCGACTAATCATCATTCAGGAGTTATTTTTCTCAGGAATTACTTTTGATATTGAAGTTCAGGAGGAATATTGAAGTTCAGGAGGAATATTGAAATTTAGGAGATATATTGAAGTTCAGGAGGAATATTGAAGTTCAGGAGGAATATTGAAATTCAGGAGATATATTGAAGTTCAGGAGGAATATTGAAGTTCAGGAGGTATATTGAAGTTCAGGAGGAATATTGAAGTTCAGGAGGAATATTGAAGTTCAGGAGATATATTGAAATTCAAGAGGTGTATTCAGAAGTATCACGACATGATGAAAGAAAGCGACAAGTATTCCCCCGAGGAACTCTGTCAGACCAGAAATTTGAAGACGAGGTACCTACATGGAGATTATATGTAGATGGATCATCTTGCACAGCTGGTTGTGGAGCAGGGATTGTTTTAAACACCCCAGATGATATTGACATGGAGTATGCCTTGAGATTCCAATTCAAAGCTTCCAATAATGAGGCTGAGTATGATGCTATGATAGCAGGTTTTCATTTGGCGAAAGTCATGGAGGCACGGCAAGTAATTGTTTTCAGTGATTCTCAATTAATTGAATCAAATGATGGGAATATATGCAGTGAATGGAGAGTCGATGGTCAAGTACCATGCAAAGGTGATGGAGTTATTGACAGAATTTGATGCTATTCAATTGGTGAGGACACCGAGGATGGAGAATGCTAGAGCAGACGCATTGGCCCGATTAGCATCAGCTACTTGTACCGAGCTGCGAAGAACGATACCAATTGAAGTATTAGAAAGTCGGAGCATATATTGAGGAGGAACAATTACCGGAGGATAAACTAGCTGCCAAGAAATTGAAGTATAAAGTTGCTCGGTATGTGTTAACTAATGGTGTTTTGTATAGACGAGGAATTATGGCAGGTTTGCAGAGATATGTGCATCCATCAGAAGTCAAAGAATTGATTGAAGAAATCCATGAAGAATCCTATGGAGCCCATGTAGCAGGTCGAACACTTTTGCAAAAGGTGATGACGCAGGGATACTACTGGCCGACGATGAGAGCTGATTGTATAGCTTATGCCAAGAAATGTGACAAGTACCAACGCTTTTCCTCCATCCGAAGAACTTCACAAGCATTGTTGACACCCATAACTCCCTTTGGCCATTTGCCATATGGGGATTGATTTGGTTGGACCATTGCCGACGACTCGAGGAAGATTCAAATACCTCGTCATCACAGTAGATTATTTTACTAAGTGGATAGAAGCTGAGCCACTTATTGACATGACATACGAGAAGAAGAGTATCCAGCCCCGAGAAGAATCAAGCTATACAAGAGGAAATGAAGACCAAGCAAGAGAGATATCTAGATCTCCTCATCGGGCAGAAGAAAAACAATAAATGAAGAATGTGTGTTGATTTCACCAATATCAACAAGGCAGTGGATGCTACCTCGGGACACGAACTGCTCATGGATACTTACTCTGGCTACAACCAGATCAAAATGAAACCTGAAGACAAGGAACGACATAACAACGGCTGATGAACAAGGTTTTTGCTGAGCAAATCAGTTGCAGTATGGAAGTCTATGTTAATGACATGCAAGAAAGCTGCTGATCATTTGGTTGACTTGAGTCAAACTTTTGATCAACTGGATAATTATCAAATGAAACTCAACCCGACGAAGTGCACATTTGGAGTACGAGAATGAATGTTCCTCGGGTACATCATCAACCAGCGAGACGTTGAAGCAAATCCAGACAAGATCAAAGCCCTTTTAGGGTTGCGATCCCCAAAAACGAAAGAAGAGGTGCAGAGATCAGATACCCAAAGCTGGAAAAATTGGCAGTAGCATTAATTAAAGCAAATAGAAGAAGGAGGCTGTGTTTCCAGGCCCATACCATGCATACCGACATGCCATTAATACAAGCTATAGCAGAGTTTACTGATCTTAATACTCCTGAGAAACAAAAAATTGCTCGCTGATCAACCTGTGGATATTACAGGATCAACCAAGAAGACTGCTCTAAGGAGTCATGCTCTACGGAGCCATGCTCTACGGAGTCAAGCTCTCCGGAGCGCTCTACGGAGCAAAAGTGCTATAAGTAGCCAACCTCCTTTGGTTAGGAGGATAAGCTCTCCGGAGCGCTCTACGGAGCAAAAGTGCTATAAGTAGCCAACCTCCTTTGGTTAGGAGGATAAGCTCTCCGGAGCGCTCTACGGAGCAAAAGTGCTATAAGTAGCCAACCTCCTTTGGTTAGGAGGATAAGCTCTCCGGAGCGCTCTACGGAGCAAAAGTGCTATAAGTAGCCAACCTCCTTTGGTTAGGAGGATAAGCTCTCCGGAGCGCTCTACGGAGCAAAAGTGCTATAAGTAGCCAACCTCCTTTGGTTAGGAGGACATGCTCCAAGGAGCCAAAAAGTTCGAAAGAACCCTACTACTCCTTTGATTAGGAGGTGTAGACCAGCATGATCAACTACGGTTGGTAAGACTTTATATACTCTCGCATTACAGCTTATGTTTGTCGGGAGGTAACATTATTACAAAAAGTTCTTTAAAGAACAAAATATTCCAAACTATACCAAGTATGGTTGGTCGGGGATAAAAACCCATCAACTGTAGTTGGTCGACAAACATTATTTATCCACCTTGGTTGGTTGGAAACACTTTGAATAAATTATACTCATTACTTTATTATTAAGTGATCGAGCAACATTACTAATACTTATAATTTTTTTGGTCGATGAACCATACAATATTGTTATGCAAGCACAGATAATAAAGTGTTTGATATTTACAAAACAATAGCAAATTCAAATTTGCGAACAAAAATGAAATTCTTTCACTGAATTCAAAATGAATTATGCAAATTTATTACATTGTGTACTAACTATTACATTGAGATTCCTACTCTATTGGTTTCTCTCCCTCTGATTTTGAAACAGGTTCCTCGCCAGCAGGAAGATCATCCAAAGCATAATGGAAATTTTATGAAATTAAGATATTTCAGCATTCTGATCTTCATCACAGATGGTCTGTCCGAGCAATTCTTGTTCGTCCCCGAGCAGCTCTTGCTCATCCCCGAAAACCTCTTGCTCGCCCCCGAGTGGAGGTAGAAGTTAAAATCAGCATCTACATCACTGAGATCTTTGCTACTACTGTCTCGATCAACATCGAAGAAGAAGTTGTAAGAAAATGTTTCAAAGTCCACCACTAGCTCACAGAATGCAGTAGGTCGGCTAACAAACCAATCAACATACTTGAAGATTATGATAAGCTACAAGCGGCATCATATGTCGTCCAGGAGATAATGCCCTTTATGTTCAACAAATCAAGAAGGTAGATCAAGAATTTCACGAGCACCGAGCAACATTGCAAAATAAAATACTCCATCCTTTCAAGTAAACCATCAAGCATGAAGCATTGGGGGCTTCTGTTGATACCAAATTTAATCTGCTGACGTGGACCAATCATACGAAGACACCCGGCTATCTACATGGCAACAACAGACCTCTCCGAGGAACTCACAGGCTCCGAGGAACATACCTCTACGAAGAACTCACAGGCTCCGAGGAACATACCTCTCCGAGAAACATACCTCTCCGAGGAACTCTTGAATACCAGGAAGATCAACATACCCGAGTTACTCAGACGGTCCGAGCTGCATCTCGGCCACAGCATTGATTGCCAGATAACGAACAGTCCAACTGGTTCATTAAATGATTATCCTTGACGCACAAGTCTAAGGGCATTAAATGTATTACCCTTTCATATGTATATCATTTAATGTATCGACCCTTTCATGTACAGCCTCAAGGCTATAAATACCTTGTATCACCCTCATTCAAGGGGACCGGAATTTCTTGAGAGATCTTGTAATCAAGAATTCCACAAACACTCAGCAATAACATAACAGTGGACGTAGGCTTTATTCCTAGCCGAACCACTTTAAAAATCTTTGTCTTATTTATTTATCTGTTATTAAAAAATTAGAGCGATCTAGTTTTTTACATCAACAGTCGGCGTTAACCATTTCATCACATGATTAACATCGCCTAAGGAATGGAGTGTACATATAGGGATGTTTTCAAACACCTTTTTCTCACCAAACCAACCACCTCCATGGGGATCTTGGTAGATCCTTGGGTTAGTCAACACTTGTTCAACATTGTTGTGGGCCGCCTCATCATGGTCATCTCTAAATGATGTTGACGCTTTAGACTTAAACTTTTTCTTCTTGACCTGTTGCATCCTGCTTATCCCCCCACTTGAGAGGAATTATTTTTGCATAACTTTTTTTGGCGGTGACCAGTTATAGTACGGAAGTTTTTGCCCTGACAAAGTTTTCAGGGGAACATGGGTTAAGGAGGGCGAATCTTCATCAGGCATGTACACTTGGTTATGCATTTTGCAGTTTATGATCTGAAGTTAGTATAGCTAAGATTTTGGTGTATATGTATGACAAAATGAAAAAAAAATGTTATTGATGCTATAACTAATAACGAGACGATCTACTTATACGGAAGAAAATGGATGAATAAATGTTTACCGTTCAATTTTGGGCGGTTCTTTTTTTACCGTCCAAGTACGACTGGTCACATGAATAAGTCAGAGGAGCGTTATTTACCGTTCAATTTTGGGCGGTTCTTTTTTTACCGTCCAAGTACGACTGGTCACATGAACAAGTCAGAGGAGCGTTATTTACCGTTCAATTTTGGGCGGCTCTTTTTTTACCGTCCAAGTACGAGTGGTCACATGAACAAGTTAGAGGAGCGTTATTTACCGTTCAATTTTGGGCGGTTCTTTTTTTACCGTCCAAGTCCGAGTGGTCACATCATATGTCAGTTGAAAGTGACTATGAACAAGTCAGAGGAGCGTTATTTACCGTTCAATTTTGGGAAGTTCTTTTTTTACCGTCCAAGTACGAGTGGTCACATCATATGTCAGTTGAAAGTGACTATGAACAAGTCAGAGGAGCGTTATTTACCGTTCAATTTTGGGCGGTTCTTTTTTTACCGTCCAAGTACGAGTGGTCACATGAACAAGTCAGAGGAGCGTTATTTATCGTTCAATTTTGGGCAGTTCTTTTTTTACCGTCCAAGTCCGAGTGGTCACATCATATGTCAGTTGAAAGTGACTACCAAAATAATTCCAAGTACCGTTCAATACTATAAATAATCGATTTAGATAGATATTGAGCATAACAATATTTCCTACTCATATAATATTTTTTCCCACGTCCATAAAAAAATGTCTAACAACGATCTAGAGGAGATGATATTAGCGCAGATCGCCCAATCTTATGATCTTGACTCAGATGATGAAGCCGCCGCGATCCACAACAGATTGCAGAGTGCAATCTATCAATCGTCCTTACTACACAGTGGTAGGGAAATACATGAGAGAAGAACGGTGTATAGGGATAGAGAGATGGGTCATCGAAATTTGTGGAAAGATTATTTCCAAGAGAACCTCACTTATCCTGAAGAAATGTTCAGACGTAGGTTCAAGATGAACAAGGCGAGCTTCAATCGTATTTTAGAAGCATGCTGTGAAAAAGATTCATATTTCATCCAGAGAGCCGATTGTGTTGGACGAATAGGATTAAGCTCTCACCAGAAGATTGTTTGTGCACTTCGTATGTTGGCGTACGGTGGATGCAGGGATTTGCAGGACGAATATTTAAAAATAGCCGAGACGACAGCGATTGAGACTTTAAAACGGTTCTGCAGGGCTATAGTGAAGGTGTTTAGCCCGGAGTATTGTCGCACACCTACAGTCGAAGATATTGCCCGCATGCAACCCGAAAATGAACGACGCGATTTACCCGGGATGATTGGGAGCATTGACTGCATGCATTGGGAATGGAATAACTGTCCACATGCATGGAAAGGACAATATCAAGGACATTGTCATGCTGCCACTATTATTTTAGAGGCAGTGGCATCTTATGATACTTGGATTTGACATTCATTCTTTGGGATGCCTGGTGCATGTAATGATCTGAATGTTCTTGCCAAATCTCACGTGTTTGAAGAACTTCTAGAAGGAAATCACACCCATATGCACTTCGAAGTAAACGAAAACACATATGACACAGGTTACTACCTTGAAAATGGTATCTATCCGCCCATCGCAACTATCGTCAAGAGTTTCAAGAGACCAGTCACTCAAAAATAAAAGGTGTTCACACGAGCTCAGGAAGGAGCCCGAAAGGATGTGGAAAGGCATTTGGGATCTTACAACAACAGTTCCAGTTTATCCGGAACCCGGCGAATTTCTGGGAATATAAAGACTTACGTGTAATTATGAAGGCTTGTGTCATATTACACAATATGATTGTCGAGGAGGAGTTGCGTGACGGGACATGGCGAGCTGACCTGCCCTTACGTGACCCACCCCCATGCTTAAGCAGGCAGAGTCTCGCTGGCCACTATCAGTACCAGGTGCGGCAGGCAAAGATGTGGAACAAGGAAGCTCATAACCAGTTACGTGACGATCTTAAGGAACACATTTGGATTTGTCATGCAGAATCATCAACTTGATTGTAATTTCATTTTTATCCATTTTGGGAAATTATAACAATTATCTTCGTGCTAAATAAAATTTGGTTTGATAATAATAGTCATTCATAAACATTGGTACAAAATTTAATAACTAATAAATTTGGATTACATATAGAACCCGGCAAAATCTATTTATCTATTCTAAGAAGTTACGATATGCTTGAGACCGACGCTGCATTATCTATTTCATTCGCATCTCGTGAAAGGCATTTTGTTGGGGAGTGAATTTAGTTGTATCCATGTAAATAATCTGATCTTCGTCACGTTGGAGTTGAGCTTAGAACTCTTTGGTGCGAATTGCAATTAAACCATCAATCTTTTCATTTAGAGTTCTCCTGATTGCTTGTGATTCTGCAGAATTTTTGTCATAAAGTGTGTTGAATTCTTCGGAGTTCTCTAAAAGGGACGTGTTTGTAGCCGCACTGTTGGCGGTCGCTCGTTTCTTTCCTTTCTGTTTTGCCATTTTACGTCCTTCCGGTCTTCTAAGAGCATTATTGAATTCCCTTGATTCGTTGTCGTTCGAATAAAGCGGGCTCTCATTATTTTCTTCATCCGTATATTGTGAACCAGTGGTTGACATGGAATACTTTGGCAAGTCCTTGAGCACCTCGTAGCAGTGGTCGTAATTGAATTTATGACCTGCTTTGCTTAGAAAGTTATCTCTAGCTCGTTCGATCTATATGGAAAAAAATTTCCGCATTAGTGATGACAATTTAAGAATTTACTAATAAATAAATAAAAAACTTGAATTTAATTGTAATTACCCACGTAACCTCCGTCGTGCCGCTATCTTTCCCGTTTCCGTAAGCTTTGGACAAATTCGACGTATACAACAAACATTCAGCATTAATTTTTCGGTATTTTCCCTCCAACGCATTCTCGGTTCGTTTGTAAATAACACCCTCGCTTGAGTTATATTCGTTGGTAATTTTTTCCCACAAGGTTGTTCGTGATTGGTTAGTCCCCATACGACTATCTATAGAATATTTAACGTATGCCAGACAAAGTAACACCTCGTCGTGTGGAGTGAAATTTGGTAGCCGACTAGAACTTGGCGGAGTACCTTGTGAAGGAGTATCCATAGAATTTTTTTTTGAATTGATGATAAGTAAAATAAAATATCAAAGTGTTGGTGTTAAAGATTTTAGGAGAGCATAATATATATATACAAAAATAAATGTTACCGTTTTAATTTTTGTTACCGTTGTAATTTTTGTTGCCGTTATAATGAAACCGTTTGGCTAATTATTATTTTTTTTTTAATTTCTGGTGGAGCAGCTGGGCGGATGAAAGGTGCCCGCACTGATTCTGGGGGGATGACAGTTGCCGCCCACATTCTGGGCGGACAAGTTTTAGCCGCCCAGATGTGGGCCCCCCCTCCAACACATTGTCTTCCGGCCATGCAAGTTTACACATCCCTTACACTTTCTCTCGTCTAAATGTATACAATTTCTTACCCAGTGTGAACTCAGACAATCTAAATGTATACATTTAGACTGTCCATTGTAGATGGCCTAAGTATAGCATGTTGGGGGTATAAGAGAGAGAGAGAGAGAGAGAGAGAGAGTACCATAATTTAACTTATTAATATTTTGGGTATCATTTTAATAATTTGTATTTTTTTAGGGGTTGTAGTTCGTGTTTGGGTTACGTTTGGGCATGACATCATACGATACGAAATAATCACTTAGACATGAATACAACGCGATTAACACGTTTAGTAATTTTTACACACAATTAAATACGATAACAAACAAAAATATTAATAAAAACACAAATAACATGATTTATAATTTTCTTCGTGTAAAAAATTCTCAACATGAGTTTGACATATTGTGTCAATTTCAAGTCGATTTCGTATTGTGCTATCCTATCATATCTAATTTTATCACCCTCCACTTTTTTTTTATACATTATAGGATTAAAACCAAAAAAATTATATTTTTTTTTTATCAAAGTGTCGCCAATTTGAAAATGGTACTAAAGTGATTATACATTCAACTTTGATGCTCGGATGCATGACATAAAGGGGCCCTTAATTTTATCCCTACAAACTCAAAACAATATAATATGATAGCATTGTGGCCCAATTAAGTGACAAAGTTATTTCTGGTAAAGAAATGTTCACCCACTTTGCCGACGTAATGGCAATTTTATCAGTTAAACATAGTTTAATTAATTATTTTTAAATTAAAGGGGTGAATCTTTATTTGGGTGAAACAAAGTGGAGCAGTTCAGGTTCGGGTTGATAAAAATTTGGTTTGGATAACAAATGATTTAAGTTAGATTTAATTAAAAATTAAACTTATTTTCTTGATCTTATTCCCTTAGATAATGTTGTTGTCTTCACAAATATTCCTAAACATTCAATAATTAGATATGTCTCTCACAACATTCAATAATTAGATATGTCTCTCACACGTGCATTAATCCAGTTATATCTAATGCAATAGCTCACGTGTAAACTGTCAAAAAATATCATAATCCGTTAACACGATACGATCCGATACGAAACTATAAGTTAATGGGTTTATCTTTATTGGGTTTGGGTCATTAACGAATTAACACCGTAGATCCGTTAACACTAACGACTTGAGTTTGAAAATTTACTTGTACCAATTTTTATCCGTTTCTACCCATTAACACTAACAGGTATTAGAGAATCACCCAACCCGTACCCAATAAAAATAACCATTAAAATCCATTATTTCTAAATCCTATCTCTAATGTAACATTATCTAGGGCTAAAGAAAAAAATGATTAATTATACTTCACCACTTATGTTTTTATTTTCTAGAATTTATCCCCTTAACATTATAAACTCATAATTTTACAATACAGTGTTAAGTTTTTTTCGGACGAAAAATAGGTCATTTGCACAAGTGGTTATGCAACACACATGATCAACGGGGTAAATTGGCTTTTTATAAGTTGAAGGGGTCAAATCTAGAAAATGAAAGTACGTATGATGAAGTGAAATAAGAGAAAAGTTGGAGGAGTTAAAGTGCAATTAATCCAAAAAAATATTTAAAAAAAAATTCTTCTCACTTAGAAAAATATAACATTGCAATTTGCATAAAATTAAAAAGTCCATAAAAGCTATGATAAAGTGAAATGTCCATTTTGTAACTAATACAAACCTTAATGTTTAATGGGGTCAAAGTGCAATTAAGCTTTACGTGTGTGATTATTATGTTTGTGGTTGTGGTAGCACACCAGTCTTGGTCAAAGTAAAGACTTTTCTTCTATGAGATGATCGTGACCCTTTATTTGGGAAAAGGAGAAAAAGCGCCACGTGAGAAGCACGTGTGAAGACGGCTAAAAAGTGTTTTGTCATTCGTGTGACTTAGGCTTCTAGAAGTGGCATTTAAGGTATAAAGTATACCACATATAGATGATTCCTTTTATATCGAGAGACACTTTTGTGACACATTTAGTGCGATATGGTGATGTATTATGTCGTATTGATATTGATTAGTGTTATTGACACATATTTATATTCATAAAATAATAATCAATATTGTTACGATACGTCATTATATCGTACTTTTCTGTATCAAAACTTTCTGTCGACGTAACATTTGTATAATAGAGATGAAAAAATCTATTTGCACAGAGACAATTGTACAGAGGGTTGTACCGAGTGATTAAAGGGTAATTTTGTGGGTTCATTTGATATTAACACACTAATATTTTATATGTTAAAAAAATTGAATATTATTTTTTAATTTAAAAAAATCATGATCCACAACATAAAAACGGTTATTTTTTTAAAAAAAACTATTTTTTTAAAAACTGGATTTGTCCAGCTGGATTTTTTTTAATAGAAACTAAAAATTTGTATTTTCAATAAAAACTATTTTTATTTTAAAAAAAAACTGTTTTTTTTAAATGTTTAAAAAACTAAAATTTTGTATATTTAATAAAAGCTTATTTAAAAAAAAACTCATTAAATGACGTGGGTTCGCGCCAACAACACTTACCAATCGCGAGTATAATGTGGATCCACGCCAGCGGCACTAACCCAACGTGATGGTGATGTGGGTCCGCGCCAGTGGCACTAACTAATCGCGATGATGATATGGGTCCGCGCCAGCGGCACTAACCCATCGCGATTATGATGGGTCCGCCCCAGCGACATTAACCAAACGCGATGATGTTGTGGGTCCGTGCCAGCGGCACTAACCAATCGCGACGATGATGTGAGTCCGCGCCAATGACACTACTCAAACGCGATGATGATGTGAGTCCGCGCTAGCGGCATTACCCAATCGCGATATTGTGGGGTCCGCGCCATCTTTTAAGAAATTGTTTTTCATATTTTTAATAAAAAAAATATAGTTTTTTAAAATAAAAAACTGTTTTTAAAAAATAAAAATAAAAATTAATTTTTTGAAAATAAAATAAAATTTCAAATTTTTTTAAATAAAATATTTTTACACAATATTGGGATTGGTTAGTGATGTTGGTGCAGACCCACATCATTATCGCGATTGGTTAGTGATGTTGGTGCGGACCCAAATATTTTTACTCAATAATTTTTTTTTATAATAATAGGAAAATAGTTTTTTTTTTTTTATAATAATAGGAAAATAGTTTTTTTTTAATATAAAAAATATTTTTATATCCATTGTTAAAAACAAAAGAAAGAGAAGCCCCTAAAAAAAAAGGAGATGGATGCTACGTGACCACGTCACTATGTACATACTCTATACAAAAATTCCCTGTACAATAGAAAAGCTCAATAGAGATAGGGAGGATGCTTGATGGATAGTTCTAGGAAAGAACAAGGTAAGCTAGCCTAAATGGAAGATGATCTAATGAGGGTGACGTGTATGTGTATGGGTCCATTTTATAAGTAAGAAGATTTTAACTCCGCGAGGTACGCAAAAATTTTACAAATTTGTACTGAAAAATTAGAGAAACATGTTATTTATGTACGGTAGAAATATATATTCAAATATTTTTAATGAGCAAAATTTTTTATTAGTTATAATTACATAAAAATTGGAGTTAAATTTTAATAAAAAACTAATTGACATGAGATTTATTTATATCAAGTAAAAAATATTCAACCTTTTATGAAATATACTACTTTTTTTTTTATGGTAATTGTTCTAAAAATAAATTTGTCATAATTCTAGTCTAATAGTTTCGCGGACAATGCTACAACTTAATGGTGGACGCTATCTATTAATGAATATTTTGTAATTTGGTCATAGTTTTAACTAACCTAAATCTTAATGGTGACAAAATAAGATATAGGATAAATTATTATTTTTATCGTTAGATATTTTTTTTCTTATTGCAAATTAAAATAATTAAATCATCAATTAAGTTGAGTAATATTGTTTCTTTTATTTAAGCAAAAAATACAAATACATTTCGTATTACAAAGTGATCAAATTTTTTAGTCAAACAAACAAATAAATATAGGTAACTTCTCAAAGATATATATATATATATATATATATGGAAAGGATCAAGTGAGGTCCCAGTTTGAGGACCCTAAATGAGGAGCATTTTTTTAAAATAGTAAAAAAAATATTTTTTGGCTGATTTTTTTTTTATGATTTTTAAACATTTCAATAGGGCCATAAAAAAATAATCAGCTCAACATGAATTTTTTTTTATTTTAAAAAAATCAGTCAAACTTTGTCAGTTTGTAAGTTGATTTTAAGTTGTTAAAAACTGACAAAGTTTGACCGATTTTTTTAAAATAGTAAGAAAATTCATTTTGAGCTGATTTTTTTATATGGCCCTACGAAAATGTTTAAAAACTATATAAAAAAAATTAGCTCAAAAATATTTTTTTTACTATTTTATCAAAATTAGTCCGCGCTAGCGGTATGCAAACAGGTACCTCCCTCTCTCTCTCTCTCTCTCTCTCTCTCTATATATATATATATATATATATATATATATATATGTGGGGGGGGGGAGGGGGGAGAGAGAGAGAAATCTCTTATACATACGACATATGAGGTCCACTAATGCGGACAATTTTTTTAAATAGTAAAAAAATATTTTTGAGTTAATTTTTTTGAAGGGTATTTAAATATTTTAAGGGACTCCACAAAAAAATCAGTTCAAAATAATTTTTTTTGTTATTTGAAAAAAAATGGTCAAACTATGTGAGTTTTTAAGTTGTTAAAAACTGACATAGTTTTAAAAACTCACATAGTTTGACCGATTATTTTAAAATAGCAAAATAAATTGTTTTTAGTTGATTTGTTTTTTGAGGTTCTCTGAAATATTTACCCCACAAAAAATGAATTCAAAAATGTTGTTTTTACTATTTCAAAAAAATAGTCCACATAGGTGATATGTATGAATGCTTGCATATATATATAATGCCTAATACTTAAATGATTAACAAATTTTTCAAAAAAAACACTAACTCTTCATCTTCTCTCTTAAATTTCAAATAATATAAAGAATGAGTAAATTGAATGAGCCATGTGACGAAACTACTTTAAGAGACGCCATTTTTATATTTATATATTAGATTAGATAACTAGTTGCAAGTTCGCGCGAGGTACACAGTTTCTAATAAAACTCCCAATAAGAGAGGATGAAGAAGATTGAAAATTGAAGAGAGGAAAAAACATTTTATAGATGGAGTCTGAGAGATGAATCGATCTGGAAAACTTTTGGTTAACAACATCGTAAGTCGAAGATGAATTGCGTTTCTAAAGTTTTTAATAAAAAAATGCACTCAAAAAATGTATTTATAAAGATAATAAATTTTTTAAAAAGTTTGTTTTATCAAGTAATTTTTATCTTTGCAAAAAACAGTAATTTTTTTTTATATAACATAGTTAAAACTATTATTTACTTTTTAAAAGAGTAAACAATTTTTATTTTATTTTATTTTATTTACATTTTCAAATAATTTAAGCACTTTTTTATATTTTTTTATACCCATGTGTAAATGAATGGACGTTTTAATATCGAGAGAGAAAGGTAAATGAATGTGCATGAATTTTATAGGACAGAAGAAAGAGAGCGAAAAAAAGAGTATTGCTACGTGGATAACTTCAAAGAGTATGATCATTAACTCGTAGAGCATTTTATAATATATATAAATATAACACATGAAACGATACAAAATTTGAGTAATTCTAGCCCGATTCAAAATTTTAATTTATTTTGTGGGATTAATTGACATTCCGTGTTTTTATTGATTTGTGATTTGAATAATAGCCAATTGATTCCAGACATTAAAAAATTTCGACACAATACGACAGTGTATCACACAAAATTAGTCGGAACCCTGACTCAGCATAGAATTACTCCATGAAATTTATTTGAAGCTGACATTATATGTCATGTTCGTATTGTGTTTCTATTGGGATCATTTGAGATAAAACCCTGTCTTTTTGTATCAAAATTATGACTCGTGTCAATGGTTTTATTTTGATGTTACTCGTTTTGTCGTGCATTACTTTGTTTAATTTGGTGTAAAAATTATTAATTGTGTTAGTTATATCATGGCGAATATCAAAACAATCTTCTATGGCATTTTTTACAATAAAAAGTTAGGCTCCAAAAGACTTCTTACAATGAACACAATATTAAATCAATTTGAAAAATCTTCACATTCTCTTCCAAGTGCCTTTCATAAGAATAACTTGTAGTAGACTTATATTTTTCTAATCGATTTTATATTGTGAATAAATATGAGAAGTCTATTGACATTATATATCAATTTGAAAAATCTTTTTGAATGTGCTTTTTCAAAGAGGGCTTGACAAACATATCTTGTTTACATAACACAATATTTAATTGTTTCTATCAAAACAATTCTTTTCTCAATAGGTTATATTCATACATGTAGTAAGTATTCACTGCCTATTATCTAATAGACTTTATTGAAACGAAAATACTTTTTCATGAAACCTATTAGAGAAAAGAAATATCAGTGCAACCTATTTTATTACATAGTTAGTAAACGGGACCAATCGGTAAAAATACATTTTTTCAAATATGGTATAATCTGATGGGTTTGACAATTTTTATTAAATATATTAGTCATATTAGTAATGTTATCGTATTTTGTTGTGTTAGTAATGCTTTTAATCATGTTATTTTTATTATCATAATTCATTTAATATAAAATTATCAATTTTGACAAGCTTATTATATCATATTTTAAACAAATTATATGATAGTTAGGTAAAAAAAAATATGATTGTGAAATATTATTTATTTTGTCATGCTGAGTCAAACACCATCTTACAAACACAAATTTTCATGAGCCATATTAAATTGCATATGTAAAAGGAAAGAGAAGTGAGTGACGTCAAATTTGGTTGGTGCCACCAACTTGGTGGAATAAATAGATGACTTTTGGGATGCATGTGGATTGGAAAGAACAAGCAAACATCTCCTATAAGTTATTGACTCATTTGTGGTGCAAAAACTCAAATAGTGAGACCGTACGCTTTAAGGCTACTCATATAATGACAGGACAGATTTTGGGGAGCCATACTTTTTGACCAACATGGGGACAAAGAGCAGCATAAATATAGGGTCCTACTATTTCCTCTCCCCCTCGTGTTTTTTCCGCTTCATTTTAATGTTTAAAGATTATAATATTATTAAATCTATTAACTCTTTTCTTATATCATGTTATGTGATTAATGTTTTCAATGGATCGGGCTGGACTCAAATCTAACTCGAATTAACGGATTTGAGTAAATTTTATAGACCCAATTATTCGATTAGTTAATGGATTGAATCTGGATATACATGATTCTGATCCGATAAACACCCGGCCCGAATGTGTATATATATAATATAATAAATATATATATATATATATATATACAGTCCTGCTCTTGTGCTGACTAGTCCGCATTTTAAGAATGCGGATCGGACATGTGTCACCTAGCGGTGAGCGCAGAAAAGAGAGAGAGTATGCTTATAATTTAGGGGATAATTTCTAGCCGCACCGTTAGGTGACACATGTCCGGTCCACATTCTTAAAATGTGGACTAGTCCGCACATGAGCATTATTTTGTGTGTATATATATATATATATATATATATATATATATATATATATATATATATATATATATATATATATATATATATCTAAAGGAGAACGCTCACCTACATCATGCTCTATACATCATCCATACATCACACCTAGTTATAGGGCATAAAAAACTTTTTTTCCAAATTTTTTATTTTTATCTTGAAATTAACCTTCCAATAAACTCATGTTCAAAAAATTAGATCAAAATACGTTTTATAGGTATTTTTAAAAAATTCACAAAAAACTGCTCAAAATTGTGATTTTTTTAAAAATAGCTACAAAATGTATTTTGATATAATCTTTTGAATATGGATTGGTTAGAAGGTTAATTTCAAGGAAAAAATAAAAAATTTGGAGAAAAAATTTCTTAGGCCCCAGAACTAGATGTGATATATGGTATGATTTATACATCATGATGTAGGTGAGCGTTCTTTTATATATAAACTAACTTACTTACAATATATGTAAGTTAGTTAGTTTATATATATATAGCTAAAGCTATATATATATAGTAAGCTATATATAAAGGAAGTTAGTAAGCTATATATATAGCTTACTATATATATAGCTTTATATATATATATAGTAGCTATATATAAAGCTATATATATAGCAAGGTTCTAAAAAACGCGGGGCGTGATCGAGGCGTGGAGGCCAAGCCTTAAGCCTTAGAAGCCTAGGCGGGCCTTGGCGTAAAAAGGCGTGAAAAGGCGTTTAGGTCTTTTTAATATATTTTAATATTTTTTAACCATAACAAGGTTATTAAAATACTAAAATTGTACATATCATAAAAATATGTCTGAATATTTGCAAATAAAAATACTATTTGATTATTTTGGATGAGATAATGATCCGATTTGTAAAAAGATCTTTAAAATGCGATATCGTTTCACTAAAGCATTGTTGTTTTTAGAGAAAAAGTACGCCTTAAGGGTTTTACCAAGCATAAGGCGTCAAAATCTTAAGGCGGGGGTTTCTTCCAAGCCTCAAGCCTAGGCGGGTTTTTTAGAACAGTGATATATAGTAAGCTATATATATAGCTTACTATATATAGTTATATATATATATATATAACTAGGCTGTCAACGGGTCGGATTTAGGGAGATCCAGATTCGTGTAATCGGGTCTTCATCGGGTTCGGGTTCGGGTCTTCATCGGGAATATAATATTGGATCCAGACTCGAATCCGTTCGGGTCTTCGGGTTCGGTTCCGGGGCTGGCCAAATATACATTTCTTTTATATTTATTTTATTTTATCCCCCTTATTTATTTTTTAATCTTAAATAAAAATATTTTGTAATGTATTATAGAATATTATTAGTATAAATAAAGCATATATTACCTATATTTATTGTATATATAAATATATATTTATATATATAAAAATTTATAGTGTATATATATATATACACTATAAATTTATATATATATATATATATATATATATATATATTTAAAAAATAATAACGTATAATTCGGGTCGGGTCTTCGGGTCCGGGTCTTGTATAAGATCCAGACCCTACCCGTTTAATAAACGGTTATTCCGGTCTCGGGTCCAAAAAAATATGCTCAGACCCTATTATATGGATCGGGTCCGGGTCCAGACCCGACCCATTGACAGGCTTATATATAACTATATAGTAAGCTATATATATAGCTTACTCTCTCTCTCTCTCTCTCTCTCTCTCTCTCTATATATATATATATATATATATATATATATATATATATATATATATATATATATATGAGTTTAGTTACAGCTATTCGGGCCGGGTATTCGAGTCCTTAACGGATCCGAGTCTGGATCCATTTTCTGAGACCCGACGGGTAATCGAGTAAGACCCGACCGGTTAATAGAATACCCGGATCGGATCTGGATATATCTTACTCGATCTAGACCCGACCCGTTTACACCCCTATATGTGATGTCCAGATAAGCTTTAAACACACCTCGATTAATTCACGTTTATGGTTTGTGACTTTCACTGGACAAATATTATTTTGACAGTGCCGAAAATCGAACTGGGCACCAAATTGAATTAACCCCCAAAACTATTCCAGTGAGAGCCTTATACCACTGGACCAAAAAACTTAATTTATTAACTTTTTTTCATTCATTCCAAATTCACATTTATACTCAAAACTTATATTCACTTTTTTATCTCAATTAAAATAAATATTTTACTTATTTAATAAAAAAGTTTTATTTATATTAAAAGCAGTTTTGAATATAAAAAATGTTTATTTAAAAAACTCTTTTTAAAAAATAAAAGAATAAATTTTGTATAAAAAATTGTTTCAACTTTATATAACCATTTTAAAAAGTAAAAAAAATATTTCCACTGTTAAAAAAAATTAACTGTTGTTTTAAAAAAACTTTTGCATAAATTATTTAAACAAACTGTTGTATAAATTATTTAAAAAAATTGTTGTATAACTTATTTGGTTAAAAGCAGTTTTTTTTGCAATTTTAAAAATAATATTTTTACTATTTTAAAATAACATGGTTCGCACCACCGGTATATATAGGTGGCTCGACTACCCATACACACCGTTGGCGCAGACCAATATATAAGAAAAATGGTCCGCGCCAGCAGTATGTATATGTGGTCGGACCGCCTATATTTACCCGTTGTCACGGACCATTTTTTTTAAATCGTAAAAATATTATTTTTAAAATAGTACAAAAAGAACTGTTTTCAACCAAAAATAAAATTTGTAAACAAAAGAAAAAAAAATTAAGAAAACAAATTTTACGTTTTATAAACATTTTTTAAATAATAAAAAAAAGATTAGATTTGGGTTGCTGTTGTATAATTTTTTTTAAATATAAAAGACCATTTTAATAGCAAAAACTATTTATTTTTGTCATAAAATTGTCTTTTATATTATATAGAACACTGTGTTAGTTTTATGAACAATTTTTAAAAACAACAGTTAATTTTTTTAAGACAATTTTTATTTTTTAAAACAGTTATAAAAATATTTTTTTGTAATAAACAGTTAATTAATTTATCCAATTTTAAAAAATAGTTTTCTTTAATAAACAATATTTTTATAATCAAAACAATTTTTAATATAAATAAAGTTTCGTTAATAAATAATTAAAATGTTTGTTTTAATTGGGATAAGAAAGTGGATATAAGTTTTGAGTATAAATGTAGTTTTTGGATGAATGAAAAGAGAAAATAAGTATAGGGTATTTTGGTCTTTAACCATAAAAGCGGAGTGGGGAAGTTAGTGTTTGGAGTGGAAATAGAGGGATCCTAAATATATCCTTTAAAATATGACATTACCCAATAACTTGATATGAATTAATATAAAATCAGGAATATTAAGGAAACTAGTTTTTGTGATTTTTTTGTTATTCGATTTTGCATCAAACACCTTGAATGATATTTGTAATTTACATGAGTTCATTTGAAATATCACCCAATGTATGTTTGATACATCAGTCGAATAACAAAAAAAGATCACGAAAAAGGGTCTCCCTACTATTACACATATAAAATTATTGAATAATTAATAAAATTTTAATAGTTTAGGAATATATTAATGTCAGTAAGATATGATAATTAACGAATGAGTTTGATGCTAACTCACGTTACCAGTTAAAAATCTATAAGATTCATTAACTAAGTAAATAAAAATATTGCCAAAGATATTATACACTTAAGTGTTAATTTCCTTGTAACAATATTTTACTAAAGGGTATTTTTAGTAGTGTTTATAAATTGATGGGTGCAATTAGAATTATATGATTGAAAATAGTTTTATATTTTAATGATTATTGACATGTTGAACATGAAACGACACAATTATACAAGGGGAGGGTTTGGATATGATTTTTTCATTGGATAAAAAGTTATCAATATAGACACGATCATGATAAGATCTGAACACGATAGACATAAACACGACCCAACATTATCCATTGTCAAATCTAATTTTGATGGTTGTTTAACACTTTTTTGTAAGAAATCATGTGTAAATTAACTATTAGAACTATCTTAGGGTATCACCATCTTGTAGGAGGTTAAGGGTTCTATTATCCTTCCAAAGCCCCCTCTATTTTTTTTTTTTTTGGTGTAAAGTGAGTATACACATGCACACAAACAATTATAGTTTCACTTTAATAATTATTCTTAAGATTTTTGTGTAAAATTTTGATTATAAAATCAGATACATGATATATTAATATGTATTAAAAAATGATAAATAATAACAAGAGGATGAGTGGATCTAGTCATAGTTGTTAAGAGGTTGAATTTAAATGAACCAGTTTAAACAAAACACATGTACTTCGTCGAACTCGCACTAAAACATAAGGTCGTCTGACCTCATTTTGCATCATCCAAGATCGGTGAAGCCAAGATCATTCAAGATAATGACGACTCCAATTTTTATAAGCCAAGTATGGATAATTTCACTCAAAAATCATAATCCAACACACAAGGGACTATAAAAATGAGCCACAATATGATTGTGAAGTCTTCTAATATATGGTTATGGACTGTAGTTGAGAGTTTGATAAAACAATTATCTCATGTAATGTGAAATTGCTTACGTGTCGATTGGCCTCACCGATATGAGTTTTTATTTTAATGTGAGAACATATTCTAGGCATTTTTTTGCGTGTCTAGATGATTGAGTTCCATACATGCCTTTATTTGTGTCCGTACCGATTTGCATTGCATCGCATCATCAACTAAGAGACTCCGGTGAATTTTTGAACATTTTTGAATCGGTATATGAGCTATAATGCACTTTAAGATACCCCCCACCCCACATACTTTTATTGTTGAAAATTGGTTTCAAGGTTTGTCTTAGCAAGTTGAGATCCAATTCGAGATTACAAGCAATAAATATGCAGTAAATGTAATACCCCACCCTTGAAATATATGTTTTGATAATAAATCGGGTGATTTATTTGACAAAGTAATTGGAGAAAATATACGCAGAGATAAATATATTACTATTGCACACTAAATGACGCACTTCTCATAATATATTGGCGTGTTTGTCTTGCATGGGTGCGTATGGGGGTGTGCGACACCTATTTAAGGTTGATATTATTGAATTGGTGATACGTCAATATTAAGTTACATACATAAGAATGTGAATTGGGAATCTAGCCGGCGCGTGATGTGTCAAAATTGTAACTTTGCACGATTTTTGTGAAATACTCCATTGGTAAGAAAAATGGTTTGACTACTTTTTAAGGACACTAAAAATAAGGATAAAAAGGCTATGTGGTCAAATTGGGAAAATAAAAGAATTTTTGGAAATTGGTCCATCGATCAATGAAATTTTTCCCTTGGAACTCGATCGATCGAGCGAAGCAGGTCAGCGAAACGTCCCCTTATTTTATTTGCTGCCTTAATTTTGGCCATTGATCTTGGACACGTGTCAACCTTTTAGAGAGCCCTGACTTGATCATTCCGTGTTTTGCTTCTTACGTAGGGTTTGGTGGGTTCCTTTATATATAAACATAATGAGAGGGGTGGGGGAAAAACCATCAGATTTATTTTTCTCTCTCTCTCATTCTCTCAAGCTCCCAAGGCATCTATGGGGGAAAAGATTTCTACCCCAAAATTCCCGCCAACATACACCATTATTTTCACTATAAAACAACCATTAGAAGGTCTCAAAGCACCTTATATCACCATATAAAACCCTAGGCAGATTTATTGGGTTAAGTAAGATAATGTTCTTGGAGTTGGGTGAAGGTTTGAAGGGGTGTTCTTGGAGGAGGAAGATGGATTTCGTGGAGAAGAAGGAGAGCTTCAATGGAGCTTCCATGGAGAAAGCTTGGGAAGAGCTCTTAGTAACCCCTTGAGACCACCTTTGGAGGTGGGGGGTTGCTCCTCCTACACCACCATTTTGGAGACTTTAGAGGTGAGAATACTAACCTTGGTTTATGTTTAAAGTTGTGTAGATTTTTAGCTACTTTACTTACATATATTAGACTTAATATATGTAGGATATATGTTAGTTTTCATCCATAGATTAACTAGTTGCCTTTTATGATTTTATGAGCAAATAGATTTCAAAGAGATGATTTAAAAAGGGTTATGAAAATGAATAAATTTCAGAATGTATAAATTCAATATTTTATGAAATAAAATATGTTAGAATGATGTTTTAAAGATAAATAATGTGATTTTATGCAAAGAAATGCATTTGGCTTGTTTAAGCCATCTTATGACAGTAAAATGTGATTTTTACTTGAATAATGAAGAGAAATGTAAAAAGGAAATTTTCACTTCAATGGGTTATTTACAGTGTGTAGAACTCACGTAGAAAGTAAAATGGGTTTAATGCGTAAATATATAAAAAGTAAGGATTTTGCATAAGTTGTGGGTTAAAAGTTAATAAATGGAAGCTAATATTTTAAATGTGTAAATAGTAGCAAATTGGGTGATAAGATACAAAATTTCATAAATAAAGTGTGTATTTCAAATATTTGAAAATTGGACTTTAATATGTAAAAATGTGTTATTTTATATATTAAGGGTGTTAAAGTAGCAAGTAAGAATATTATGTTGATTGTGATACTAAACAAGAGTTAAAAATGGCCAAAAATATTTAAATGTTAAGTTGGAAACTTAATAGCCATTTTTAAAAAATAACACCTGTTAAAGGACTAAATTGCATGTTTTGGCAATAAAAGGGTAAATTGCTAAATTTACTTAAAGTGAAACATTTTTATGAAATAAAAATATGTTAAGAAATGGTGTTACACTAAGATGAATGAAATGGGTATAAGTCCTTGAACGTAAATGGTTTTGGTGTAAAATCAATGATTAAATGTGAAAGAAAAGGACTTAAAATAAAGAAATAATATTCAAAATGTGACACGAGTAAAAAGGGGGTGGTAAAGTCCCGGGTTTTGGCTTCTCACAGTAAAATGGTGAAAAATGGTAAAGTAATGTGGATATTTGCAAAATGTTAACCACATAAAAGGAACTCGGATGATACCGTGATAATTAAGGAGAGCCCAAAGCACTGGGGTGAAAGACCCAAAATCACTGGTCATAGCATATGGTGGTGTCGACGGAGGTGTGGATCCCGTTAACGTACACGGTTACTAGAAGATTCCGAGAAAAAAGATAAAGGGATAAGAAACATATTAAGAAATGGGTTATGTAGTGAAATTGTGTTAAGACAACCTAACTTGAATGAATTGATAATTGTTTCGATAAAGGTTAAAATGGACAAATAAATATATAACTTGAATAATGCCCATAAGGTAAAGAAAAGGTAATGTAAGTGTGTAAATAGGTGGCTAAGTAACCTAAGTGGTTAAACCCGTAATTAGCACAAGGGTGTGTTGTAAAAGGTTTTCAAAGACTAAATAAGTATTTTCTAACATGGTGTTCACATGTGTTGAAAGGGTGATTTTCAATGAAAATATTAATGTGCAACGCTTTAAATGGAACGGGTAATTTCGGTAAAGAAATTATTTCGATTAAACAAAGTGTAGTAGTTTCAATTATTTAATCGTGTGTGTTAAATAAAGGTGATTAGGCATAAATTCTTCCGATTTATCCCTTTAATTAGAGGCTTTTATCACCTCGGACGATGTAAAATGCATTCTCATACTGTGATACTAACATCTTCAAACAAATACCCAGAGTTTTGTGTATTTCTCATAAATTTTGTAGGTGTCTAATGCATGAGACAAAGAAAGAAACCGAAAGAAAAGAAAAGAAGAAAAGAAAAAAGGGCAAAAAAGTAATTTGCAGTTAAAATTCGGACGAGGACCCAAAATGAAAGTTGAAGACCTCGAGTCTACAAGCACGTAGGAAGAAACGAAGTCCAAATACGAATCCCGGAGAAAACATTATAAGCCTTGAAAGATGCGAGAAATCATGAGAAACTAATGAGAAAATGAAGAGAAATTTATCCAAGGACCCGGACCGATTCTGATCTCATAAAAAACAAATCGATCCGCCCCCCTTGAAGTCCACTGTATAAGTTTTGTGAAACGGACCAATCCGTGTTCCATAAAAATGAACCGATCCAGACTATTAAACTCATTGTATAACGTGTGTAAAGCGGAGTGATCCGATATAAATAGAAAATGAACCGATCCAGTATACACCGGACCGAACCGAAATATCAAGCCAATCCGGTCCAGAGGTTTAATTTTGTACTTATCCAGTATTCCAAGTAGAGTCTTGCATGGCTAAAACTCTCGTAATTTCGTAGGTTATTTATTCAAAACGATTTCCAAACATGGGAGAGCTTCTTTTTACATAGTTGTTGAGAGAGAAAGTAGAGAAGAACCCTAGAAGCTCACAAATTTTAGTTGTTAATTCTAAATTACAATTTATGTAGTAAATTTGATTTCTTTCTCTTCTGTATTATTTGATTTCAATAATTCTTGCATAATAAGTTTATTCCCATTAGATATTACGTCTTTATTCTTCTTTAGAAGAAATTTTGCCATGAGTTCAGTTGCATGCACCATAGAAACCCTAGTTTTTGTTAATTGCACCATGCCAGGCTAGACTTTTAGGGATTGGGATGCATGAACCTAGCCCGATGTGGTTTACATGCATGTAAAATTAGTTCCCTGAATTAAGTAAATGATCGAATCGTGTTGTGTGGTGATGACAACCGTTGTAGGACTTTTGATCTCGTTTGCCTTAGGTAACTGGGATGCTTAAGAGTGCAACACGTGTGTAGCTACTACGACACCGCTTTGTTATTACTTTTGATTATGTATGATGCAGGATAGTACCCTCATATAAGTAATGTTTGAGATTAATAAAAACTGGATTTAATCAAATATTTAATTTATAACTAGTTTTATAGCCGGTAAAAGTACTAGGGCCGGGGGATTGCATTCTAACCTATTTTTCCCATTCATACTTAGTAAATCATAATTAGCTTACTCTTACATATTTCGTTTCATAACTAGTTTAATTAATTTTCATTTAGTTGATAGAAATTTTCCCACTTCGATCATCTTTTTTTCGTGTCTTTTTAGAGTCAGGTTATGGTTGACCGTCTTACCGTTTGTCGTCACAAGTATTCGTCTTATTTCCTTTTGGATTCGACCCCATCTTATCGGGGTTATTACTTACGCGACAGGCTTGCCCTTGATCCTATATAAGCACGCACTTTAGACATATTTGTGGTCGCGTCAAGTTTTTGGCGCCGTTGTCGAGGATTTAGGTAGAGTGTAGGTTAGATGGAGTTAATCTAAAACTTTGACCAAAAATTCGTTAAAATCCAAAAAAAAATTTAGAAAATATAAAAAAATCCAAAAGATACAATATTTCTCATAGTCCTTTTATGCAAAATCCGTAATAAACTCCTCAATCAACTCCAAATTGCGTTTACGAGAATGTGTTAGTTGTGTACGATCCTGATAGCCCACATACTCCTAACGTTCCTCAATTTTGGGTTCCACATCCTACACCTCCAAACTCAATATCAAGTTACACTTCGAGTGATCCTTCCAATTACCCTTCGAGTTACCTTTCCGGTTACACTCCAAGC
Organism: Sambucus nigra; assembly: GCA_949130495.1. Classification (NCBI taxonomy): domain Eukaryota; kingdom Viridiplantae; phylum Streptophyta; class Magnoliopsida; order Dipsacales; family Adoxaceae; genus Sambucus; species Sambucus nigra. The sequence continues at coordinate 17,554,087 of OX422216.1, forward strand.
ACACCGAGTGAGGATATTGAGTCACTTGAAGAGAGAGAGAGAGGCATGTCTGATCAAGCTAGTCATGGTACGGGTGATGGAGAGGCACCGTATCGCCCTTTGAGAGAATTCTTATATCTTGAGCGATCAGTCACTCCGGGATACATTCTACACCTGTACAATGCAGGGCAATTCCACTTTCAGAATGGGATGATCCAAATACTTCCCACTTATCAAGGAATGGAGTCGGAGAAGCCATATCTCCATGTTTGTGAGTTCTAGGAGGCGCGTGAGACTTTCAGCGATCAAACATGCACAAAAGATGTGATCCGCCTCAACCATTTTCCTTTCTCTCTAAAGGATAAAGCTAAGACCTAGATATGGTCTTTATCTCCAAACTCGATTACGTCGTAGAAGGAGTTGCAATCCAAGTTTCTCAAAAAGTTCTTCCCTCCGCATCGAACGAACTCCATTAAGGCTCAAATTTAAACTTTCTGACAATTAAAAAATGAGCCATTCGATCGATGTCATGAGCGTTTTAACGAGTTAGTCACTTCATGCCCTCATCATGGTCTTGATAACAACAACTTATCTCGTTCTTTCATAATGGGCTGAATATAAACTCCAAGCAACTCGTTGAAACTATGTGTGATGGACCCTTTTTCGAGCTAGATGCTAATGATGCTGAGATCCACCTTAAGTATGTCACCGAGACTACTAAAGCGTGGGACACATCAGATCCTAATTCCCAAAATCGTCCTCGATAAGCGTCCAACGCTTCTTCTGCATCCGGTCTATACCACGTAGACAAAGATACTTTGTTAGACCGTCGACTTGACCAATTTGAGAGGAGCATGAGAGAAATACTCGAAGTACGGGTAAGAGAAGTAGTCGGTTCCATCCGCGCCCCCGTAGAAAAGGTGTGTGTTATTTGTGAGGAGGGACATTCAACAGAGGAATGCCCGACGATAACCGCCTATAAAGTTATGCTTCAGGAGCAGGTGAGTGGAGTAGGAGGATTTAAGGGTAATTTCGGTTCCCCGCATGGGAATTCTTACAACCCTTCATGGGAAAATCATCCTGGTTTTAGCTACGGGAAATAACATGCTGCGTTGAATCCTAATTCACACATTGCCCCTCCTCCACCACCACACTTTCAACAAGCACCATATATGCAATGGCATATGCAAGCACCACCTCCCGGACCGTATATCACTCCACCGCAGAAAAATCCTGATGATACGATACACCAATTCATCAATGACCAAAATGCAACCAATGCTAAGTATGATCGCATGTTCACCGACATAAATGCAAATATCTCGAAGTTGTAATCATCGTTGAGTATCCAAGAGAAGGGTAAGTTTTCGATTCAAGGCCAAATACCTCCTCAAGGTCAAACTAATGTTAGCTCTACATCCATAGATAATTAAGAGCAATGCTAAGCCATCACCACTCTACGTAGTGGGAGAGTTATTGATTTATCACCTCCCCCACACGACACACCTAAGGACAAGGAGGTTTCACCCGACACGAAAGAGGCCAAAGATCCCCCCTTGAAGGAGAGTGAATATGATGATACTAGTGAGCCTAAAGTCATAGTGAAACCACCCACCGCCGCACCATTTCCTCAACGGTTGGTTCCTCCCCAAAAAGGAAACCCCGGTGATGATGTGATAAAGGTCTTTAAGCAAGTAAAGCTGAATTTACCTTTCTTCGATGCCATAAAGAAAATTCCCGCCTATGCTAAAGTTCTTAAAGACTTATTGACGGTGAAAAGAAGGCTAAAGGTAAAGAAGAACGTGTTTATAGAACAAAATGTGAGCTCCGTTTTACTTAATGATCTCTCACCAAATTTCAAAGATCCGGGTGCACATACCATTTCCTGCATCATAGGAGAGAACCGAATTGAAAAGGCCTTACTCGATTTAGGGGCGAGTGTCAATGTCCTCCCCTACTCCATTTATAGGCAACTTGATTTTAGTGACCTCAGGACGACAAAGATCACTCTCCAACTTGTGGATCCTACCGTGAAGATACCAAGAGGTATTGTCGATGATGTGATAGTCCAAGTTGACACCTTCTACTTCCTGATAAATTTTATCATTTGGGACACGGAGCCCTCCTTCACCTCAAGTAACCATGTTCCCATTATCTTTGGGCGCCCATTCTTAGTTATGGATAACGCCTTGATTAGCACTAGAAATAGGAAAATGCAACTTATTTTCGAGAACATGACCTTAGAGACAAACATCTTCGACATCGCTCAACATGTGGGCGATGAGGATGATTTTCACACAGTGAATCTTATTTAGGAGATCGTAGAGGAGCACATAGAGGAAAATTTTAGTGGATATTCCTTAGGAATGTGCCTTATATCGAGCAATGAGAGTGAGGGGACGTATACCGACTTCGAGAGGGAGATAGAGGAGTTGAGAGAGATATTAAACGAGAGAGCATCGGATGAGGACACCAGAGATGTAAATTGGGTTTCTAGATTCAACGAACTATCAACAAGGGGTTCGCGCACGGTCCCCTCTGATGAAAAATTTCCTATCCTCGAATTAAAGAAAGTACCCTCCAATGTCAAATATTTTTATTTAGGAGAGGATAAGACATTTCCTGTTGTTGTCTCCTCTAGCCTAGATAAAGAGCAAGAGGGTAAATTGCTCAAAATTTTTAAGGAAGCACCAAAGTGATTTTGGTTGGTGCGTAGCAGATTTGAAAGGTATAAGTTACTTGATTTGTACCCATAAAATCCACCTCAAGGAGGACGTGAAGCCCTCGAGGGAAATGCAAAGAAATTGAACCCTACCATGCAAGAGGTAGTGCGAGCTAAAATTATTAAGTTATTAGACGTCGGGATCATCTACCCAATTTCGAATAGCAAATTGGTGAGTCCTATACAAGTTGTCCCGAAGAAGTCGGGTATGACCGTGGTTGAGAATGCCAAGGGTGAGTTATTTCCCAATGTACCATCACCGAGTGACACATTTACATTGATTACCGAAAACTCAATGCGTGCACTAGGAAAGACCATTTCCCTTACCATTCATCGACCAAATTCTAGAAAGAGTAGCGGGACACCCATACTATTGCTTTCTTGATGGTTATTCCGGATATAACCAAATAAAGGTAGATGTACTTGACCAAGAGAAGACGACTTTCACATGTCCTTTTGGAACGTTTGCCTATAAATGTATGCCATTTGGATTATGCAATGCACCCGCGACTCTTCAAAGGTGTATATTGAGTCTTTTTAGCAACATGATTAAAAGAGGACTTAAAAGTTTTTATGGATGACTTCAGCATTTTCGGCACCTGTTTAGCGAATCTAGAGAAAGTACTTGCCCGGTGTGTGGAAAAGAGCTTGGTGCTGAATTAGGAGAAATGCCATTTTATGGTCACCGAAGGAATAGTTCTTGGCCACACTGTATCGTCCAAGGGAATTGAGGTTTATAGTGTTAAAATTGATTTCATAGTTGATTTACCCCCACCGAAATCACTAAAAGATGTGCGTTCTTTCTTGGGCCACGCGGGGTTTTATAGAAGGTTTATCAAGGATTTTAGCGCCTTTGCTAGACCCTTGAGTAACCTTCTTATGAAGGACGACCGTTTGAGTGGAATGAATCATGCCAATGTGCTTTTAATAAATTGAAAAGCATGCTTATTTTCGCTCCCATCATGCAGGCTCCGGATTAGTCTTTACCATTCGAGATTATGTGCGATGCGAGTGATTTCGCGATACGGTCTGTTTTGGTCCAAAGGATAGATAAGAAAGCTCATGTCATCTACAACGCTATATGGACTTTAACTGGACCGCAACTCAATTACTCCACCACGGAGAAAGAATTGCTAGTGATAGTGTTTTCCCTAGATAAATTTTGCTCATACCTCATTGGTTCCCACATCACATGATTCACCGACCATGCGGCTCTAAAATATCTCCTTGCTGAGAAAGATGCTAAATCATGCCTCATAAGGTTGATCGTACTCCTGCAAGAGTTTAATCTATGTATTAAAGATAAGAAAATAGTAGAAAACGTCGTTGTCGATCATTTGTCCTGACTTTCGTCCGACGTGCCTAGTGATCCCTTACCCATTAATGAGTATTTTTCGGACGAGTAGTTATTTTCTACCTCTTCCCTCCCCTACTTTGCAGACATAGTTAACTATCTTGTCACGAAATCCATCCCTCCCGATTGGACACCGCAAGAGAAGAAGAGGTTTATTATTTGGCCACGCATGTTTTTCTACGACGATCCATTCCTCTTCAAATATTATACGGACCAAATCATCTGACGATGTGTACCGGATGATGAGATACTAAAATTCATCCAATTCTATCATTCAAAAGCTTGTGGAGGTCATTTTTTGACAAAAAAGATGGCCGCTAAAATCCTTCAAAGCGGACTCTATTGGCCCACAATGTTTCAGAATGTTAGCAATTTTTGCAGATCTTACGATAGGTGTCAACGGATAGGAGCCATTACCCGACGAGACATGATGCCACTAACCCTCATAATCATTATTGAGATTTTTTATTGCAGGGGTATTGACTTCATGGGCCCTTTTTTCCCGTCCTTTGGATTCCTATACATCCTCGTTGCGATAGACTACGATTTCAAATGGGTGGAAGCTACAGCTACCAAAACAAATGATAACAAAGTGGTGATAAAGTTATTGGAAGAACACATACCCTCTTATTTTGGTTCTCCGAAGGCGATAATTAGTGATAACAACAAGCATTTTTGCAACAAGCCATTTGAGAAGCTTATGAGAAAGTATGGGGTCGTCCACAAGGTTGGAATGACTTATTACCCACAAACGAATGGGCAAGCCGAGTTGGCGAATCATGAGATCAAGAACATCCTTGATAAGATCGTCGATCCTAACCAAAAAGATTGGTCCCTTCGATTGAACGATTCGTTATTGGCTTATCGCACCGCATACAAGAACCCCCTCGGTATGTCTCCTTTTCTCTTTGTGTATGGAAATCCTTGCCATCTCCCCGTGGAGCTAGAACACAAGGCATATTGGTCCATTAAGAGGTTGAAATACAACTTGGATAAAGCCGGTGAAGCTCACAAGTTTCAATTGAATGAGTTGGAAGAGATACGGAATGATGGGTACGAGAACGTTAAGATACCCAAAGAACGGATGAAAATTTCACATGATAAGATTATCCGGTGCAAGGAGTTTCATTCCAGACAAAAAGTTCTTCTCTATAATTCTAGGCTTCATTTATTTTCGGGTAAATTGCGATTTAGATGAACTGGACCATTCGTCGTGAAGAAGGTATTCCCCCATGGAGCTGTGGAATTGGAAGATCCAAAGGGGGGGGGATACATTCAAAGTTAACCCTATTAAGAAGCGTGTGTGGATGAAGCTGACACCATTTCTTTTTGAACCATGTTTACGGTGTTGAGTGAGCTGTAACAGAGAGGTCGTTGCACCCCCAATGCATATGGGGTGAATTCTTGTGTATAGGAGCTGTGAGTTAGTTAGGGTAGTTAGAGTCCGTAGGTTAAGTCATGAGATCTGAGGGATAGGAACACCAACACACATTCCGAGAAAGCGTATAGGGTTTGGAGTAATCGTTGGGAGGTTTTAGGTCGATCATACGTAGGAATAATGGTAGGAACATCCGAGGCTTGAGAGAGAAGAGAATTCTAAGTTAGGGGAAAAATCAGCCTTCCTGGGAACTGGATCAGTCCGATCCTAGGGATCCGGATCAGTTCATTTTTAAGAAATTCAAAAATAAAAAAGTCGCGGAGCGATCCGGTCCTGGGAACCCAAATTGGTCCGATTTTTGCAACTTCTTATCTTCCCTAGATTCACCCCCCTTTTCACCCAATCCCTCCATTTCCCTCCCAAATCGTCCCCTACCACTCTCCCCATCCATTTTCCCTCCAAACCCATCCCTCCTTCCCCACAAAATGTTTTCCCTTAAAAAATAACCACCCAACTCCCCTCACCAACTATAAATACCCCCCCCCTTTTCACCCTCTTCCACCGCCACTCTCTCATCACTCTCTTACTCTCTCCCTCTCACTATCCCATACACCCAATTTTCCTTCAATCAACATGGCTAACCAAGACCTTCCCCAAAAATACAACTCCGTTGAGATTCTCAACGATGGTGGGGTCGCACACTTCTCCCTTCAAGAATGAATATGGTGTGAGCGCTTCTTTAACCCATCTCAGAAACTACACATAGAGCGCGCAGTGCTCTTGCATGAGATGATCAATTATGTTACCAATCTCTTCATGGTGAAGGGTTGGTGTGGTTTCCTCAATGAGCCACACATAGCAGTGTGGGCAAACCAAGTATGAGCTTTTTATGTCTCCTTAGTCCGCACTGGTAATAACGTCTCCGAGGCTTATGTAGGCGGGATTCACGTCCCTTTCTCCTTGAACATTCTTATCCACAAATTAGCAACAAAAGAGGTTCCAATCCCTTTACCATACACATATCCCAACCACCTCCCTCCCCTTGACAAGGACATATGCATGTCCCGCATTGCACCCGGCACACCATGGGCTATCGATACTTCCCAGTGGACCGGCTAAGCGATAAGGCATGCCTCACCTTTCAAATTGTATGCGCAAATATACTCCAAACTTCTAATGCCTCGTCCATGCGTCCACGTCAATCAACTTTCATTTATCACCTCTTTAACCCCAACACCCCAATCCACCTGGGCCAAACCATTTATAAGACATATTTTATGCGATCGTGGACCAAAAGGGTAATACCCCTCTCCCTATGCCCGACTCATCACTTCTATCCTAGCGAACACTGAAATTGAGCCTCCCACCAATTTTCCTTGCCTTCCCAATCCTCTTGGGCAGGGCACACATACAAAAAGTCAAAAGTAATGGGATATTATACGGGCACGAAGGGAAGCTCAGGATGATTCAGACGATGATGAAAGTGTTGATGACGAGGGTGATGATGATGAGAGCGTCGAGGAAGAGGAAGAGGAATAGGAAGAGGAGGAGGTGGAGGCGGACATTGTGATGGGCGAGGGCGAGGAGGAGTACGATGAGGATGCCGATTCAGACTATATGCTGGAAGAAGAAGATCTCACTGCCCTAATTGTCTCTCTCAAGGGGCATTTTGAGGGGGTTATGATTGAGTACCGTGAAGACCGTCACGCATATTAATGCGACACTAGTATGATGGCGTGTCTTCAGGCTGAGATGTATTGTTTGTCTAAGGATACTCCCCCAGTAACTCCCGCACACTGCCCTAATGAAGCTCGTTTATGGTGTTTTGTGTGTTGTTTGTTTGTGTTGCCTTTCGAATTGGTTGTACTTGCTGGTTGTTTTGTATCCCTGTTTCTTGTAACACATGTTTGCTAGTATATAAAAATCTGCATTTTCACTATTTATTTATTTTATTTCTTCGTACTTTTAATTCGCTCTTAGTTGGATTTTCATCCTTTTTGCTCGAGGACAATGCAAAAGTCTAAGTTAGGGGGGTGACAAGTGCGTATTTCTAAAACTCCACAAATTTTTAAAATGCTTAAAAAAATTAGAAAATTTTAAAAATTTCCAGAAAAATTGAAAATTTTTGAAAAAGCCAAAAATATTTTTCTTCAAAATAAATGAAAATTGGAATTTAAAAGCTTCAAAAATGTCACAAATGTTTTGTCTCAAATGGTAAAAAGCAAATGCACAAAGCCGAAATTAACCAAAGAATGAAATTGAGCGAAAATTAACGACTTAACGAATAAGTGTGGAGATTAACCAACCCAGTGAGAATTCAAGCCTAACACTTTTTGAGAGTTTTTAAATCAATTCGAGTTAATGGTTAACTCAAAGTTCATCATAGCATATTAAAAAGTCATTAATGATCTCAATACCTTTGCTTTGAACGGTTACGGGAAACGTGTGCGATGTTGTCTCGAAAAGCGCTCTAAATATATCTCTAAACTTCAATTAATCTCAAGACGCATATGGTAAAGCATTTAGTAATTTGGACAATGAAGTAAGCCCTCGTTTGACACCCAAAAATATTGACCAGAAAATGTAATGAAAATTTCATCCCTTTTACAACCCTAATTGAGCCTAATAAATGTTTTCCTTTCATTTGATAACCCGAAAAACCCAATTGGCCCGGAATTGTGAAAAGTGAAAAGTCAGAAATAAAGTCTAGAAAATGCATAAAAGGGGCAAGAAAAATAGAAGTATGCTCAACAAAAATAGCAAGAAAAGAAAAGGGTGAAAAGTAGAAAAAAATATAGAAAAAGCAAAAAAAAATGAGCAAAGTCCTAAAAAAGAGCTAACGGACATCATAAGGACATTTTCCAATTCCCAACTATCCGACCATTCTCATATTACCCAATACACCTTATGACCCAAGAAAAGTCATAACCGAGTGTGAATTGCGAATTAATTACTGCATGGAGAGCTAAGGCATAGAAAGATAATAAAAAAGATTAAAATGGTGTGAAAAAGAGATAATGTTTCCCGTTTCCCAATAACCGTAGTCCGATGAAGATATCTTTTCACCTTAAATATTTCGTCTTTCAAATGGTGTTCGTGAGTTTGTGTCCATTATATTTACTCTTATATGTCACGCATACTAAGAGAAAATAGCCACATTTCGAGTGATTCGTTTGTGAGAGTATCCCGTGAGCATATAAATCAAAATGAATTTTTGAAAAAGTAATGTAATGATCAATCGGTGAAAATTTGTGATTTAATTTCGGATTCACACACACTATGATTTGAGACTTGTGAATATGATTTTAAGGTGACTATTTTTTCGGAGAGTTTAAATTGTCCAATTTTTTTAGATATTTTGAAATTTCTTGAGTCGAAAATGAATTTTGTGCGTATATTCACTGCAAACCCTCACGAGACACAACTCGTCCTACTAGGGTAACCTAGGGGTTTAAAGGCTTGTTGCATATGATAAATGTAATCGTTTGCCCGCAAAATAGGTATTATATCCTTAGTTAGAGTTTGACCATGCTTTTGATTCTTTTACATTGCTCGAGGAGATCAAAATTCTACGTTAGGGGGGTTTGATTAGGCATAAATTATTTCAATTTATCCCTTTAATTTAGAAGCTTTTATCACCTCGGGCGATGTAAAATGCGTTGATTTATCTCATATCTGTGATGCTAAATCTTCTAACAAATACCCCGAGTTTTGTGTATTTATCAATAATTTTGTAGGGGATTAATGCATGAGAGAAAGAAAGAAACCGAAAGAAAAGAAAAAGAAGAAAAGAAGAAAAGAAGAAAAGTCAAAAGGGAAAAAAAGTAATTTGTAACTGGAATCCGGACGAGGACCCAAACTGAAAGTTAAAGACCTTGAGTCTACAAGCACATAGGAAGAAATGGTGTCCAAATCTGAGTCTCGGAGCTAAAGTTATGAGCCTTAAAGATGAGAGATAATCATGAGAAACTGATGAGAAAATGAAGAGAAATTGATCCAAGGGCCCAGACCGATCCGAATCTCATAAAAACGAACCGATCCGACCCCTTGAAGTCCATTGTATAAGTTTTGTGAGCTATTCCGACTATTGGTAAGCCAGGGACATGTGAGAGATTCCTTGGAAGTTAACAGCATTTAGAGATTATTAGTATACATATTATGTGTGAATGTCTGTGTACTTATTGAGAATGATAAATCATGTATAATACGTGCGTGTAACATTATACAAGATTTATAGATAGTGTGTGATATCTTAATATTATAACTAGAGGAAGTTATAAAAATGTGTATGATGTTTTGCCTATGGTATCATGAGAGTGGATGAGTACTTTGGACCGAGGGCCTAACGGATTCCCATGATTGACAATGTTAGGTGGTAGTGTATCGGGGGGTTCCTCGTTTGGATTTCACTTTGCGAGACATCCCACGCACGAAAATTAGCGTAACGTTGGGCGTGGGAAGATGCTTGGTCCTTAGTTCTTCGGTGATGGTGAAATAGAGGGGATATATTACTAGCATTAATGATGACGTGGGATACCTTATGCTAATAACTTGTGAGGTTCAAGATTAGAATCGATAGAATATAATTGAGATATATTATTGTATAACTTTGGGTGTAAACTTAGGAGACAATATAAGAAGTAGATAGATGGATATGTTAGAGATAGTGAGCTAAACGATTGAGTCTTAGGCGTAGATTTAAGAGGATTCATCCCTAGAATGTGTTGGGTAGCTTAGTTGAGGTTCATATGCATACGTTAGGTGAGCACTATAGATGAGGGGTGAGGTTGAGTCCCAAGAGAGTGCGACACCACTATAATTATGATATCGTTCATTCATAATTATTATGTATTTTAATTCACTTGCAAGAACTATTTTCAAACCTTGGTCTCTGACCCGTTTATATCTTCTCTCTTGCTATATTTATATATATTGTAGGTGTCCCTCTGCAAGGGCGCCGATGATGCCTATTCTATCCAGAGTCCTTGGAGATGTAGCATATGCGGGATGTTACATGATTTTGTTATAGTCGCTTCCTATTTTTGTACATCGAGTTTAAGATCCATTTTGTATATCGGATGTTACCCTAGAGTTTCATCTGTAGCTCTTTTATATTTTTATCAGCTTGATGTTGTATTGTTAGTGACCCGACAACATATTCGAGTATATCTTTTATTGTACTCGTGTATATATTATCATGTTTTGTAGTCATAATTCATGTTAGTTTGTAGTTTCTTGTATTAATTTTTTTTCATCCTCTTATTTTATTACTGGGTGGTTTGTTAGATTTTTAGTCTGTGCGGCAGTGATGCTGAGAATGATCCACTTGAGATTCCTGTTTTATCTTGGTATTGGGCTGGCCACCCGTTACTAATTTAAGTGGGGTGTCATAGGTGGTATCAGGGCATTAGGTTCTAGTGTCTTATGATCTGTGCGGGTTTTTTATATTCTTTTGTGAGCTTTCTCGACATAGAGCCCTATTATTAGGATTGTTGTGTTCATATTGTGTATACGATCTTTTGCGATGCGTAATTGCTTGAACTGTGAGCTAATACAGTTTGTTCTCATTTTAGATGCCTCCTATAAAAGACTATCATGCTAAGGAAAACATCAAGGCTAGGAATTTGGAACCCCAATCGCCTCAAGGGATGATGACTGTAGCCTAGGTCGCTAATATTGTGGCTCAAGCAGTCAACGTAATTATGACCACTGCTTTAGATTATCATCAGGATCATCGTCCTCAGTTGACGGGGATTATTAGGTGTGAATATTCGGGTCAGTCTAGTAGGTTAGGAGGAAAGGGTGCAAATGGAGCACAGTCGTCTCAGCAGCGTAGTAGGCGTCAGAAGAAGAGAGATCCTCGCGTGGAGAAGGCAGTTAAGAGACAGCGTTCAGGAAACTTTAGGTAGAACTTCCAAGGATAGCAGCAATACTCGAATGTTCCGTGGGACTAGGTTGGCCGAGTAAATAATGGGGGATGCCAAAAGGGCCACGGTCATCAGGGCCCTAGATCGGGAACATTTTTAGGATGGTTTTTTCAGTGCGGGGAGGTTGGTCATATGAAGGTAGAGTGCCCACATTTGAACATGGCACAGGCACTAGGGGTTCAACAGGCTCAACAAGCACCTTTACCACCTCCTCTACCTATTATAATTATCCCGCCTTCACAGGATGTTATATGGGGGAGATTACCATGTCTAGACTGTGACGTTATCGCGAGTGATACAACCTCCAATAGCTTATTCTGGTACATTTTCTTACCTCTAGTTTTATGGGTTATGTATTATTTGTTTCGTGAGTGTTTCATTTGCTTATAGATGTTTTTTTCACTCGTACGATGGGATTTTTGAGTTAGTTGAATTAGATGGGTGGTTGGGTGTATAACCATATTATATGTAATGTCTTTGGGTAGCAGGGCTCATTGGAGTCGAGTGTGTGAGAGCCGATATGTACTCTAGATGTTTGCGTTATTTGTGAGAGGTCTAATTTTGAGAGTTATGAGAGTAGAGAGGCTGCTTCCTACGTCTGACGGATGGAGATGATGTAAAATTTTAAAATATCTATATATTCACTTTTGAGTGGAGGGTCTTTCTTGGCTGGGGAAATATTTCTTATGTGGGAAGATAGGCCATAGGAAGTGGAAATGTCTTAATAAAGGCGAAGGGTAACTATTTGAAGAGGTTTTGGATATACAATCCCTACAACAATTTATGGGAAGGTTCGTACAAGAGAACTTTGATCAGGGGCCCATTGAGGAGGCAAGGTAGTTAGATTATGGAGGTAATATATGAACCATTTTTGGTGTACAGGGTATGCTTTGATTGCATTTGAGAGTGTCGTGTGTAAGATTGTTATCTTTAGAATTCGCGAGTGGATCTAATTTAGTGCGTGGTTGGCTGTTAGACATCGATTGTAAATATATGTTTACCTTGAGGAGGATAAGTGTGATATCTAGATGATATCTTTTGGGAGAATATATCATTTTGAGACGTGCCAACAAAGTTGTGATTTTTTCGGAGTGCAACTATTGAGCCGTGTTGAGTAAAAACGGTAAGGCTATCATTATATTGTTTGGCTAGAGGTATGTAATTGCCATGTACCATTGGTGAACGGTTATATCTTGTAGGTGATATTTTTTGATGATGTAATGGGTCTTTACTGATGAGAACAGGGTTTAGCGGGTTCAATGTTGAGAGAAGAGTCTAGCTCATAGTTATGTGCATGTTGTGAACTTAATGTTGGTAAGAACATCGTATTAAGTGATGCCTTGTGCCTAAGGCATATTATTTAAATTGTGTGTATCAGAACTCACTAAACCACTTTCTATATTATATTTTAGACCTATGGAGCCATATAAATTTATTTAAAAATAATTTTAAAACTTTAGTCCTGGTCTGACCGAACTCAATCCCTTACAGAGCTTCATAATAGAGTATTGGGAGGGTTCCTTGTTTGGATTTCGCTTGCGAGACCTCCACTGCATGAAAGTAGAGAATGTCGGTAATTGAGAGAGGTTAGATCTTTGAACATTTTCCAAATTTTTATTTCGGTACGATTTATTGGATTAATTGTTGAGAGTTAACGTATCCTTATAGTGATATGGGACTAAGATTAGTTCATGGGTTGGTGCCTTGGTTATTTCAGGCATAAAATTGTAACAGTGAGTGGAAGTTATGTTACAATTTAAGGCTAGTGGATCCAGGTAATGGTTGTGCAATTGAGATCGTATGGATGCCTTGGTTATATATTGTTATTATGAATTCACTACTGGGAAGTGAAGAGATAAGAGAAGTTTTCTTGGGTGTAAGATGTGAGATTTGTACGTAGACACTTATCCAAATTTCGAGAACAAAATTTTATAAGGAGGGGAGATTGTTACACCCCGTGTGTTCGAGGTTAGGAATTTATTTTAGGAGAAATAGAATTATTATATTGGAGAATTTAGATTTTTATTTTTCGGAGTCTCGAATGATGAATTGGAGTGCACGGTTGATCCTAGATGGGTCAAGATAATCAAAATGACTGTCCGAAAGTTTTATTTGAGTTATGGAGTATTTTGGACCTAGTTTGACTCAAATTGGAAAAAACGAGTCATTTAAAGTTTGTATTATCATTTAAAGTTGGGATTTAGGATTTAAAGGCTTAAGGGGCTCGTGAGTTAACCAATCTCATTTGTGAGAAAGAGAAAACCCTAGAAAAAGAGAGAGAAAGATGAGAAAAGAGTGGAAGCTTTGGATTTTTTACTCAAATACACGAATTCAAGGAAGATTCAACCTCTACAACTTTGAGGCAAGTGATTAAACATGCTAAATAATGGTGTATGTGAGTTAGCTCATAATTTTTTTATTGGTGATTTACTTGTCTTTAGCTTTTATGGTTAAATCCTAAAATTTGATGAGTAAATCTTGTATTTAGGGTTATATTTGTGGATTAGATGATAAAATGGTGGGGAAAATTTTATGTGTTGAGTTTTGATGATTGGGATATTGTTGGAGTTAAGTAGAATTGGGTTTTAGAATTATAGAGAAAATCTTATGTAGTGTAGAGTAAGGTTTTGTGGTACAAATCTCGTGGGAATAAAATTTTGCAGAATCGGACCGGTCCAAGTAGGAAAGACGGATCGGTTCATTTTTGAGAAAATCAGACCGGTTCGTTTTAAGGGGCACTGGATCGGTTCAGCCATTAAAGGTGTAGAGGGGGCTTGAAGGTAATCCTGAGATTAGGGATGATTACCTAAATAGCAACAGTATTTGGGATTAAGCAACCGAGGCAGCTCAAGCGCGGCAACTCAGCGTGGCAACTCAGTGAGGCAGCTTAGCGTGGCAACTCATACTTTAGCTTGTTGTATCTTTGTTTATGTTGACTGTAAGCTATAACGGTTTTAATGTTGTAACAAGAATAATAACGAGTTTTAGTGTGAGGTCAAACGGTACTCACGAGAGACCAGGCTTGGCAGGGCCTGGGAGAGCTTTCATGCTCTATCGAATGACCTCGCCGTGGGAACTTTAGAGGGACTTGGTTTGGAGGATTGAGACGTGAGGCACCGTTGGGGATTGTCCCGACCATCTTAGATACACCTGATAAAACACCGAGGGACCCTAGTCGTGGAACCTCGGGCGGAGCAACTTGGATTTCCATCGGGCGTTGAGTTATAAACCAAACAGCTCTCTACTTAATGTCACATCTACTTTATTTGATGTCACTAACCATCTAGGCAATGTCAGACCTGCACTTGAGTAAAACACCATGGTATTTGGGGCTGTCAGGCTGTTGGTGAGACACCTCTGCGATAACAACCCCCTGACCCACAGTGGTTAGGCAAAAGGCATGTCTTGGCATTTAATGCTTATGACTTGGAGACAACTAGTGAATCAGGCATTTAATGCTGTGACATAAAGTATAAGGGATGTCTTTCATAGTCTTTAATGACTGAGTTGCCTCGGGTATGGTATGGGGGCTATTTAAAGACCCCAACCACCCCTGAGGAAAGATGATATTTTGAGAGATTAAGAAATTATTGCTAGAGAGAATATACAGTCAAAGAGAGTTATTACAAACCAGAGGGTTTACTCGCTCACCATTGTCATTTATTACGAAGCTTTTAATACTTGACATAGATTCTTGAAGATGCTTTGGTGTGTTTACCTGCCTACCAAGGTGTATTTAGGGTGCTTACTTCTCTCTCCCTCTAGATAAGCTACTTCTAAGTTCTCTATTATCTTCTGAGTTATACACGAGAGGTTTGTGAGTTTAAACTAAGTTCATCTTCATTAAGTTTGTGTTTGCATGTCCTATCATTAATCCAAGGTTCTGACTAATTATCTCATCATTACCATACTCAAAAGAGGTTACGCCTCCATCTTATCTAAACTACCCTCTTACATTTGGCGACTCTGCTGGGGAGGCATTCTTCTACGTAAGTAGTATGGCGCAAGATAACTTTAATCGAAGGCTCAACTTTGATGACATCTAACATAATGAAGAACAAGTTGCGAGAGAACTGGAGGCTCTAAGGGATGGGGCTCCTCGAATAGAGGTACTTCTGATTCAGGCGATGGCAGGCGTTCCAGGGGTGACACAAGCTTCCACGAGTGCAGGGTTGGGACCCACTCAGGTGGCACTCCTTATGAGTAAGTTTTACGAGTTTTTGCAAACTCCAGTAGCCTCAACAGTGTTGGTAGGATTTGAAGCCAATTCCTTCGTAACACCAGGGGAAGCCCCAACGGCCCCACCAGGCACAGGTGTAACGGGAACGGTCCTAACAAGCATACCCTCTGTTGTGAACCCAGCAGTGGGAACACCGAGAGTATCAACGACCCCAACTGTGATGACTGCTCCAGTTGCAACGGGCACTCAGCCCATAGTTCCATTGGTTGTTGCCCCAGTAGCATCACCCATGGAGGAAATGTGGAAGGAAATGCATAAGGAGATGCTGAAATTCCTGCAAGCTTCCTCGCAATCTGCGGGCGAGGTAGCTTCGATATACGATGACTTTCGAACACCTTATCCTCAGGAATACAATGATGAGACCTATCCAAAGGACTATATTCCTCTTATTTTTTTAGAAATACACAGGAAAAAGGCGGGAATCCAAAGGAGCACATTAAGAGCTTCATTGAGCACTTGGGGGCACATTGTAACAATAAGAAGCTCAGGTTGAGGGAGTTTTCTAAGTCCTTAACAGATAAATCATATACCTGGTATTCTCATTTGGCCCCTAAAAGCATTTCTATATGGGAAGAAATGCATGTTTTGTTCGTCCAGAAATTATTTCTGGCGAAAGATGAGTTTACTTTGACCCAACTGGGCAGGGAGAAGCAAAGACCTGGGGAAGAAGTGGTGGCCTATGTTCGAAGGTTCAGGGAAAGATTCCTCGACGTGAGGGAGGAGGCTAAAGAGTCCAAGTTATTACAGATCTGTGCTGAGGGGATACTCCCTGAGTACATCTGCCATCTTATCAATGAGACGCGCGAGGGGACATTTTCAGCGTTTTTAAAAACGATAAGAAATATCTCTTTGGTGGTATGACCAAATCCGATGGCGGTGCCCATGATGTTTAGGCAGCCGATGCAACCCGCAAGGGGGAGGTCTCAGCCCCCATGGGTAGGGTACACCAAGAGAGGAGATGGGGGCAAGGCACCGAAGAAGGAGAATAAGAGGAAGTTCGAAAGAAACATGGAGGACCCACCACCATTGCCTTGTACAGTAGAGGAGGCTGTCAGCTGTTACAACGCAATGGTCCAAGGCGGAATGGTCTACGAACCAAAAGATATTCCCGTTGGGGAACCCGATGCGGCAACGAAGGCGGATCCTAAGTACTGCCAGGTTCATTGAAGGATCCAACATCCAACATAGAGTTACTTTACACTGAGAAGAATTATTGATAAGTACATGAAGGCAGGGACATTGCAAATCCCTCCACAGAATGTCCACAACCCACTATCAGCACATGGGGATAATCTCATGGTGGCCTGTGATGAAGAGGCGGAGAGAGGAGAAAGAGAGGAGTACGAGGAAGCTTTAGAGATTTGTACTAAGGCAATGGCTAACGTAGTATTGACCTACGATGAAGCAAGTGCCGAAGATGTGGAGGATGTATACAGCTTTGAAGGTGAGGAAGCAGATCCAGGCCTAGAGTATTGTGCAGTTTCAAAATCCCCAAAGTTCACCTGGTTCTTCGACTAGGTAGGGATACCGAAAGAGAGCAGGTTAGGAATAACCTAAGCAATACTTGATATTATGAGGAAAAATGCAATCCCTTCGCTGAAATGGAAGGGACCCATGCCGGAAGTTTATATTAGAAGTGACCTTAAGTGATGCCGATAGAGCTGTGAGATTCCCTCATAACAAGCCATTGTATGTGACTGACAGCGTCAATGGGGTTAGTTTTGCAAGGACTCGCATGGATGGGGGAGCTTCCATTAATATTATGCCAATTAACTCCTTTCATGCAGCCAATATCCCAGAAGAAAGGTTGGTTCCCATGCCCTTGGTAATTTTGAGGTATGATAACCAATCTTCTAAATCCATTGGGTATGTTAATGTTGGGATTGTGATGGGAAAACTGAGTTCCCATATCAAGTTCCACGTGATAGAGAGTGCAACTTCTTATAATTTGTTAATAGAAAGGGTGTGGATGCACAATCAAGGGCTAGTTCCTTCTACGTACCACCAATGTGCTAAGGCGAACATCAATGGGACAAAGGTGACCATTAGGACTACAAAGAGGCCCTTCGCTGTCGAAGAAGCCCACCTAGTAGACGCATCATTTTACACTAAGTTGGAGGAGGATGTTCGGGTCCTAACAAGAAGAATGGAAGGAGCACGGGTTCCCTCGATCAGGGAAAGGATGGGGCCCTTGAATAAGTAAAGTAAAGAGGTTACAAGCAGCGCAAAAGTAATGATCGAAGAATCTCATCAGGTGGTCCCTCGGCCCCAAAACATCTCGAAGAAGCTCAAAGACAGGATGAGGCCCAAAGTGGATCTGATGGAACACGAGGTCCAATGACAAAGTGTGCTAAGCCAGTTCTCAAGAAAAAGAGTGTCCGATGCATCTGGAGAGAAGAAGAGGAAAGCAGTCACCGCTATTAGCAGACAATACAAGAAAGTCATTACTGAAGAAGGAAAGATGGTGTATCGATTGTAACGGTGTGATCGGGAGGCCGAGGAAACTAATGATGAGGTTGAACCGATATATGAATACTTTCTGGTGGATCAACGGGGATAATTTATGGTGATAAATAATTCCAACATACATGAATTTGTGGAGGAAGTCGTCGAGGAACCAAATTACATGGAAAATCAACCAAAGCCCCAGGCACAAGAGTTGGAGCAGCTGAACCTGGAAAAAGAAGGAGAATATTCAAGGCCTATCTTCATTTTGAAGGATCTCAGTAAGGAGAAACGAGAGGCCTTGGTCGAGTTGAATCGAGAATTTATAGATGTTTTTGTATGGAAATACACAGAGATGGAAGGGCTGCATAAGGAAGTGAGCTGCCACAAGTTGAACGTAATGCCTTCAATCATTCCAGTAAAATAAGCAATAAGAATATACAAGCCTGAGCTGGATCTAAAGATCAAGGAAGAGGTTCAACGCTTACTAACGACAGGGTTCATCGTACCGATACAACACCCACTCTGGCTATCTAGCATTGTCCCAGTGGGAAAGAAAGATAAAAACCAAATAAGGATCTATGTGGATTTTAGAGATTTAAATAGATCTTGTCCTAAAGATGAGTTCCCTCTACCCTCCGTCGATAGCCTGATAGATGCAATGGCTGGTCATGAGATGTATAGCTTTATGGATGGGTATGTAAGGTACAACCAGATCAAGATGGACCCCTCGAATGCAGAGAAAACAACATTCAAAACCCCGTTGGGTAACTTCATGTACAGGGTGATGCCATTTGGCCTCAAGAATGCTGGGACGACTTACCAAAGAACAATGATGGCCATTTTCCATGACTTCTTTCACAAATTTATAGAATTCTATGTGGATGATTTGGTCATCAAATCGAGGAAGGAGGAGTCCCATCTGAGCGATTTGAGGAAGGTGTTTTCCCATTGCAAGAAGTATAAATTGAAGATAAATCCACTGAAATGTGTTTTTGGGGTGACAAGTGGGAAATTCCTAGGCTTTGTAGTTGATCGACAAGGGGTACAGATGGACTAGGAAAAATAGCGGGTGATCTTGGAAATGCCATGCCCAAGAACGACGAAGGAGTTGAAGAGTTTCCTCGGTAAAGTATCCTACCTTAGGAGATTCGTGCCTGGATTAATCGAGGTAACACATCCGTTAATGCAACTGTTATGAAGGAACACGAAGTTCAAATGGGAGGAGATTCACCAAGAGTCTCTCAACGGGCTGAAAAAACTACTCGTTTCACCACAGACCATGGTTCCCCCAAAGGCAGGAATACCATCGCAGCTGTACATTACATCTACCACGAGGTTCGTGGGAGCTTTGCTGGCACAAGAGATCGACGGGTAAGAACGATCAGTTTACTACCTCAGCAGGATCATCCATGGGCCAGAAGTCAGATATAGTATCTTAGAAAGGCATTGTTTAGCCTTAGTATTTGTAACACAAAAACTTAGACATTACATGTTGTCTTTCACAATTCATACTGTAACTAGATGTGACCCCATTAAGTATTTGCTAGCAAGAACTATACTGATTGGCAGGGCATCTAGGTGGTTCCTTATTCTTTCTGAATATGACTTGAAGTGTGTGTTTCCTCGCGTAATCAAGAGTCAAGCGTATGCCGACCTATTAGTAATATTCCCCTCGGGAACTTTTGAACCGCCTAAAGAAGGTGTTCTGGGAGACGATTTACAGGCCAATCACCTAGACACAACGGAGGAGGAATGGACAATGAAGTTCAATGGATATTCGACAGAGAAGAAAGGAAGAGCATGGGTTATTCTTTCAAAAGGAATGGAGGAGATTTGCCTTTCCTACAAGTTAAATTTCCCTTGTTCCAATAATGAGGCAGAATATAAAGCATTGGTGTTGGGATTGTTAGAGGCTCTTCGAAGAGGAATTCGTTCACTTTGCATCAAAGGAGATTATAACTTGGTGGTTCAGCAAGTGAATGAAGAGTATGCATTAAAATATATGAGACTGGTGCCATACAGAACAATCATACAAAGACTCCTTTGCCAGTTCCATCGGACCAAGATCAAGAGATAGTCTAGAACGATGAACCTCCACCCGGATGGCTATGACACTATTACCTAAAAAATGGCCATGAGGAGCGATAAAACTACCGTAGTGATCCAATGAAGAACAACTCCTTCGATGGTACAGTCAATTCTATCGATAGAGGAGGACGCGGACTAAAGGGGAGAGATTAGGAAGAACTGGAGTCTGGTGAAGGAACGATGGGGCTCAGAGAATTAGCCCAGTACTTTATAAACCAGGGAAACCTTTACTTTAGAAATGCAGGAGGATGGCTGTCAATATGTATCGGCCCAGAAGAAGCAGGGAAGAGGTTGAAGAAAACACACAAAAAGCACTGCGAAACGACCAAGATATCCTTTTACTAGAGAATTCAAAGAGAGGGATATTTCTGGCCTAATATGAAGCAGGACGCAGCCGAGTTACAACGAAAGTGCGACAAATGCCAATTATTCTTCGAGGCAGCTGAATATCATTTCATGGAGGCTCAAACTAACTGAAGATAACCCTATATTGAGTTCATTAGGGATGGAGTTGTCCTAACGGAGAAAATGGATGCGATGGGACTCCGACAAAGGGCCCCGAGATTCTACATTCAAGAAGGGCAGCTTTATCGAAAGGGATACTTCAATAGGCCATTGCGTTACATCATGAAGGAAGAGGCAACTGAGGTTCTCAAACAGGCGCATGATCCAGCTCATATAGGAGGGGCCAAGTTATATGTCCAGTTGATGACTCTGGGATACTATTGGCCAACGATGGAGAAAGATTCTGCTGAGTTCGATCGAAGGTGAAAGGCTTGCCAGCTTCATGGAAATATGATCCATGCCCCATCGGTGGACCTACACTCCCTGGCAACACCTTATCCTTTTCACACTTGGGCATTCAACCTGGTAGGGGCGATATATCCTTATTCGAGGGGGAAGATATGGATACTAATGGCAATAGAGTGCTTCACAAAGTGGGCTGAAGCGATACCACTGAGAAGGGCAACAGCAGGGGTGGTGAGAAACTTCATCAGAGAACATATCATTTGCCATTTTGGGATCCCAAAGGTTATCCTTTCAGACAATTCCCCCTTTCGTCAATTCAGAAGTAACGATGCTCACAGATAAATACTCCATTGTCCATCACACTTCGACGGTGGCATACCCAAAGGGAAACGATCAAGTCGAAGCGACTAACAAAACTTTGGTTAATATATTGGCTAAAACGATGGAGGGTTTCCCAGGATCGTGGGATGAAAAGATACCAGCCATTTTATGGGCCTATCAAACGACTAAGAGGAAGTCTATAGGGTATACACCGTTCTCTCTTATTTATGGGGCCGAGGCAATTCTCCAAGTGGAGTTAGAATTTCCCTCTGCTCGATATGCCTTGCGAAGTAACATGCTTCCACAGAATAGACATGTGCAACTGGAAGCGTTGGACGAACACAGAGATAATGCAATGCAACACTTTCAAGTGTACACGAAGCATCTCTCCAGGGCATATGATAACTTGGTGAGACCAAGGAAGTTTGTAGAAGGAGACCTTATCTTGAAGGCAGCAGCGAAACACATCAGGGGACTCCCTCTACTTTAGTTTTCAGCGAATTGGGAGGGTCCATCATCGTGAAAGAGGCTCGCGACTCAGGTTATTGCTTAATTTCTAAGATAGAAGAAGACAGGCCATTTAAGATTAACAACAAATAGTTTAAGATTTATTATGTGTAAGCAATTACATTTGGGGACACTAATGTATCTTAACCGTTATGAATATACGAGTTCATTTTTTATGTAAGTTATCTTTATTATAATTCAAGTAGAGATGAAAGAATTATAGAGCTTCACACTTCACAATTTATGTAAACAGTTATAACACAAGGGAGAGGCATGAGAAAACATATATTTTTCTTCATTCATAAACCTTGGAGTATTACAAAATTGGGAGCTATTGCCCAAGAATTACATGAGAAGAAGAAAAAAATACATATACAAAAACTCATTGGCCTAGGAGGAACCATAAATCTGGGGAGGAGAAAAAAATCTCCAGGAAGGCCCGAAGAAGCTTCTAAGCAAGACCGTTGGGCATTAATGGAAACCTCCAACCTAGTCTGTGCTTGCGTGCGTTTGATAAGAATTTTTTCTCATTTTCACTTCGCCAAACGCAGAGCCTCTTCAAGGTCCTCCACCTCCTTATCAATGGCTCTGAGGAGAGGTGCTAGCTCGACCAAATTAGCTTCCTCGGCTCGCTGATCCTCCTGATGCTTCCTCAAGAGTTCCCTTTGGCTGTCTAGTCGTTGGCTCTTCAAAGTTTTCAAATGTGTGATAAGCCAGTCGAAATGGAAGCCGTCGCGACACAACTCCCTCAGATAACCCAGAAATTAGTTAAGAAGGGGTCTGGTAACATCTGAGGTCGGAGTGTTGGCAATTTTAGCAACCACGATAGCCATGCCTTGCAGCCTGTAACTCATAACGGGGATATTTGAACGCAGGCAATCCACCGTGAACGTCTCAGGATGATGATTTATAAGCTGTTCAATGACCAGACAATGGTTGGCAGGCATCTGAGGAGAACTTTGGAGCACCATGAGGCAGAAGGCGTGAGGAGCCAAGTCGGGCAGAGGAAGCTCGCACCCAGATTTGCTCTCGGCAGCAGCATCGGTCGTGGAACCTTGGTCATTATGGCTAGAATCTTCCGAGATGATAGGTTCCCGATGGGATGAGACAACAGGCGAAGGAGCTGGTGGAGAATCCTCCTGAGCAACCTGAAATAATTAGAAGAAATAATGAGTTTATGAAAAATCTTAACAAGCGTTTTCTTTATTAAGTCACCGATATAGGTGGAGTTTATGAAAAATCTTAACAAGCGTTTTCGTTGTTAAGTCACCGATATAGGTGGAGTTTATAAAAAATCTTAATAGGTGTTTTCGTTATTAAGTCACCGATATAGGTGGAGTTTAGGAAAAAGAAAAATCTTAACAAGTGTTTTCGTTGTTAAGTCACCGATATAGGTAGAGTTTATAAAAGATCTTAACAAGCGTTTTTGTTGTTAAGTCACCGATATAGGTGGAGTTTATGGAAAAATCTTAACAAGTGTTTTCATTTATTAAGTCACCTACATAGGTGGAGTTTGAGAAACTGAGAAATACAGAGAAATTAGATAAGTACCTCAACAGCAGTAGGAGCGAGATCGGGAGTCACCACGGGGGCTATAATGGTCCATTGGAGGTGAGCTCATTACCTCAGCAGCTTCAACGGGGCCCTTGGCTGCAGAAGCCTCAACGGTAGGCACACTCCCCTTTCCAACATAAGGTACTAAAGCCAAAATAGGCTCATCATCGGAAGAAGGGTTTGGACCTTCAAGAAATGCCCCAACGAGAGCAGTAGCACCAACCTAGGCCTGGGAAGGGAAAAGTCCACTCAGAGCAAAGGGCGGAGTGAGACTTGGAGAAATCTGCAAATGTAAAGCCAAGTGTTAGACACAAGGAGTAAACACAAAAGAATAAGAGGGATAAATGCACCTAATTTACCCCCGTTATGGCATCGAAAAGAGGTAATGCGGCAAGGGACCTTGTCAATACAGGAGGAATGAGAATACTAGCTAGTAGTGATGCCACTTCCTAAAGCAGCCCAATATATTAGAAATAATAAACAAAGCAATGGGATAAATAAAAGATGTGAGACTTGGCAAGAAACTTACCTGAGGGACACTCTCCTCGACCACAACGAGGGGCAGAGGGACCTCTCGCTCTGAGGGTAACTCAGATGAGGCTGGAATAGTTACCTCGGGTTGGTCAGACATCTCAGTAGCCCCCGTGGCAACATGTCTAGCCCGATGGGAGGATGAACGGAGAGAGTAAGTAAGACCTATAAAGTGGGAACATTTAAGGGCAACAGTGGCTGGAAGGACACTGCAACGTCTCCCCACGAAACGGCTCACCGGGGGACTGGCCCTCGCTTCTTCAACTCCTTAAACCAAAGTTATCAGGAAATAAGTAAAGGAGCTACCTTAAGAAAAGGGGAATAAGAATAAAACTAGCACACATACCTCAGACCCAAAGGGAGAATGAGAAGGTATAACCATTAGTGAAGGTGGCGAGGAGGCAACAGTAGAAGGAGTTAGAGATGGAGGTTTCTCAGGTGTCTGCTTATTCTTGTGGGACTTAGTACCCATCATTTTCTTCCTAGAGATCGTTGCATCACTACTTTCAGGCACTCTCGACATTCTTCTCCTTTTTACTGATGGATCAACCACTATCATAGGAAAAGCAACTGAAGGAGGAATGACGACTGCGTGCCATTAGAACTCAGTATTTATTTATACAACCTCAGTCTGCACCTGCCTCCTCAGCTCTTCAGCTACCTCTGGAGCCATAGGAAGGGGAACCGAGGCAATGGATAATGCCTCCAAAGGAGTTGGTGCTTGGGCTTTGGAATTGGATTTCAAAGACTTGGATCTCTTGGCCTTCTTAGCAGGTGGATGAGAAGGCCCCTCTCCTGTCATTACAACTTCGGCCGAAGGAGCAGATAGTTTGGGGGTAGCAACGGCCTTGGGTTTGGGCGCGACAATAGGGATCATGGGGCAGTGTGGGGGAAGTTCAGTGGGAGGATCTTTGGGGGTTCGGCTTAGGGGGAACTCAAACCCAAGAACGAAATTGCCCTTCAACCCCAACTCCAGGGCAGAAAATGAAAGAATGGGGGATACACGGGATCCCCCTCGATGAATTCAAAAATTTGGGCCAGTTGTCTCGACCAGTAATTTATCTTAAATAGAGGGGTCATGTCCCCTTGCCTGGTAATACTGGGGATAGTGACTCGCCCAGCCAATGTGGAACTCACTCCCCACGTAGCAGTTGAGGAGAATAGAGAACATGCCTCGCCAAAGGACACCTTGGGGTTAGATAATTGGAACATCGGGCAAGGGGCCCCTTGATCAAAGCCAAACTGACGGCCGCATCAGTTGGAATTATAGTGCCCGCTTGTGTATCCCCACTCGGTGTAAGATGGCAGGTATCCTGGTGAAAATAGAAGCACAACGTCCAGTGAGGGGTCTATAGTAATGAGGTCTAAAGTGGTTGGCTGGACCACTTTTGCCCCATGTTTGAAAAAATCACAAGTATAGAGAAAAATATCCTCTTCATAGGGCCTCACAACAAAACTTAAAAAGTCATCGATAAAGGAGGTCAGCTCATTTCGGCTCTGCTTCTTGTGGTAAACAAAGGACCGAGGGGGCAGGATTATTTCCCTCGAAGGAGGGCGGCTAGTCTTGGCTGGTACGGCTGGGAAGCACACATAAAGGAAGCCCATTAGGAGGACGTAGTTGGGAAAATTATCTAGGTTGTAACGACCTAGAGTTCGCTGCATGTAAAAAAGGGCTCTATCAAGCCATGTGTAGAGGGATCCCAAGGCGATTGCAACCAGAGGGAGCTTGATACTCTGGGACAAACGGAGGGATATGTTGATGAGATCCTTTCGAGGCTGGTTGTTAGGTTTTCCCATTAAAAAGAATCCAGAAAGAATGATAAAGATATAGGCAGGAAGCTCTAGCGATGTACCTTATCTAGGGGCAACCTTAGAGGAACTACCTTTAGAAGGATCCTTGAAGATGTAGTTGATAAGAGGAGTGAAGGTAGCTTTATTTGAAGTACCGATGCACCTTCGGCATATATAGTCCAACTCCAAATGGTCGGCAGTCTCTAGGGCATCCAGGGCTTTATCGGAATAGGGATCATGGCCTGTTGCCTCAAGGACTAGGAGCTCTCACACTTCCTCCAATGTTATTATGAATTCGCCCCACGCAATGATGAATGTATGAGGGGTAACGTTCCAGCGGGATACCATAATGGGAAGGGCAACATTATTTTTAGAGAGGGTGAACTCACCAAACCCTTGGCCCGATGAAGCCCAATCTTAGTGAGGGTATCAGCATGGGAACTCTGCATATGGGAGTTCTAAGCAGCAAAGTGAGCAGGAGAGCCCCCAGGACCTTCAAAATCGATGTGGGACCATAGGAAGTCCCCTCGCTCAAGACGGAAGCGAAGAGTTCCCTCGGGAGGTAGAAAGCCCCAGTCATCAGCATTCTCATCTTCATCACCAAGTATCATGGCATCATACTTGGCATTAAAAACACAAGTCTTACACGACCCAGTAAAGTCATCACCCTTGCCAAAAATGGGAGACCGGTAGTAAAAATGCAACTGTTCTTGACGAGCAGCTGTTAATGAGGCGGCAGAGGGGGCGTTGACAGCGAGGGCCGCAGGTGTAGCACTTGTGGCAGGTGTGGCAGGGTTGCTTAAAGAGGCCATTGTAGACAACATAAGTACGACAATCTTGGTAAAATAAGGGTTGGGAAGGAAGAGGAAGATGCACAACCACAGGTAGTGGCGTAAAAGAGGAGAGATGAAAAAAGGTAGGAAAAATCTTGGTACACAATGAAGTTCGCACAGAGTTTCTCTCTCTAAGGAAATACGGGAGCTTAAAGAAGAAGAAGGAAAGGGAAGGGTTTGAAATAAAAGAGACGTTTGAAGCTTTTAAACCTTTTAAAACTTGTCGCTTGAGTTTCCCACCATCGCACGTGCAAGGCCGTCTATAATCATTTCAAATGAACACGTGGCACTTCGAGAAGTGTTTTGACAGCTGAAAAGACATCGTTACGTCGAATACGAAGTGACGTCTGTGGAATAGAAAGGGTTGCCTTCCTAATCAAGTTCGAGTTTTGGCGCTAAATTTGTGTCAGACATATCCATTAACTCCCATCGAAAAAGATGTCCCAACAGTTGAAAAGGATACGATGTCCCCTCGCCATAGGTCCAAACGTTGTTTAAATTGTGACTCAATTTCATCGGGGATAATATATGCTTTTTCGAACATAGCGAAGTATTACAAGGGAAAATTTCACTTACCAAGAGTCCAAATGAGTATTTGAGAAGGTTAGTAGGCCATTCAGGAGAATTTTAAATAATAAAGTCAGAACGGTTGAAGCTCAGTATAAGGAAAAAGTGGTATTGTCCCTTCAAGCCGTAGTGCTTCAGCTCGGGCGCATCGGGGAGAATTTTACTTTTTCTTGGAGGTTCTAACGTGGTGGTCCTAACAAAGGCAAAGAGGCCAGAATTTTCTTCACACAGAGAAGGTTCATCGGATTGAGAAGTTTTCGTACAGACATTTCTCATTCCCATAATAAATTTCTCTACAAAGGGGCAAATGTAGAGGGGGATTGAAGGTAATCCTGAGATTAGGGATAATTCCCTAAATAGCAACAGTGTTTGGGGTTAAGCAATCGAGGCAGCTCAAGCGTGGCAACTCAGTGAGGCCAATTAGCGTGGCAACTCATACTTTAGCTTGTTATATATTTGTTTATATTGACTGTAAGCTATAATGGTTGTAATGTTGTAACAAGAATAATAACGAGCTTTAGTGTGAGGTCAAACGGTACTCACGAGAGACCAAGCTTGGCAGGGCCTGGGAGAGCTTTCATGCTCTATCGAATGATCTCGTCGTGGGAACTTTAGAGGGACTTGGTTTGGAGGATTGAGAAGTGAGTCACCGTTGGGGCTTGTCCCGACCATCTTAGATACACCTGGTAAAACACCGAGGGACCCTGGTCGTGGAACCTCGGGCGGAGCAACTTGGAGTTCCATCGGGCATTGAGTTATGAACCAAACAGCCCTCTACTTAATGTCACATCTACTTTATTTAATGTCACTACCCAACTAGGAAATGTCAAACCTGCACTTGAGTAAACCACCATGGTATTTGGGGTTGTCAGGCAGTTGGTGAGCCACCTCTGCGATAGCAGCCTCCTGACACACAGTGGTTAGACAAAAGGCATGTCTTGGCATTTGATTCTTATGACATGGAGACAACTAGTGAATCAGGCATTTAATGCTGTGACATAAAGTATGAGAGATGTCTTTCATAGTCTTTAAGGACTGAGTTGCCTCGAGGATGGTGTGGGGGCTATTTAAAGACCCCAACCACCCCTGAGGAGAGATGATCTTTTGAGAGTTTAAGAAATTATTACTGGAGAGAATATACAGTCAGAGAGAGTTATTACAAACCAGAGGGTTTACTCGCTCACCATTGTCATTTATTACGAAGTTTTTAATACTTGACAAAGATTCTTGAGGGTGTTTTGGTGTGCTTACCTGCCTACCAAGGTATATTTAGGGTTCTTACTTCTCTCTCCCTCTAGCTAAGCTACTTCTAAGTTCTCTATTATCTTCTGAGTTATAAACGAGAGGTTTGTGAGTTTAAACTGACTTCATCTTCATTAAGTTTGTGTTTGCATGTACTATCAATAATCCAAGGTTCTGGCTAATTAGCTCATCATTACCATACTCAAAAGAGGTTACGCCTCAATCTTATCTAAACTACCCTCTTACAAAAGGTTTCTATTAAATTTTAAGAATCGAACCAGTTCGTTTTTAAGTATCCCTAGTCCGGTCCGATCACTGCTTTTGACCAACTCTTATTTTACCCCTCTTCAATTAATTTTATTATTTAGGGACCCTCTAATAAAGTGTTGTAAACATGTTTATAATATGTTTTGAGGGTTTCATATTAGGATACGAAAGAGATGCCACTTTGGGGGCTATAATAGGGGTATATGCAAGAGTAACTTGTGTTGTTTTCTTTTAGAAAATCCTCCAAGGAACGAGGATTCTTTTGAGGATGGTTATGGGTTATTATGGAGGTATGCTTGGGAGTTTAAAATACTGAATCCTTTCATCAATTTTTCGAGTAGTAGGAAATATAATTAACACCCAATATGGACTAGATGGGAGATATCGTGTGTCCCTAGTGTTGTTAAATTGGGTGACTATTCACATCCGAGGTGTGATGAATTAGTAAATTTCAAGTGAGGGTTTGAATAATAAAAAAGAATTTGGAAGGCATATGATAGTGTATCGGTTAGTATAATAAGAGTTATACACATATAGACGGATTCTTTACTTTTTGCATACGGGCGTGAGATAATATATATATATATATATATATATATATATATATATATATATATATATATATATATATATATATATATATATATATGGGGTGAACGTATATACCTTATATGATGACTTATATATTTGATGTGATAGAATGTGTATATATCTAGTGTGTATGATATATATTATGTGCTTCATACCCCTCAAATACTATCAAGTGAAGTTGCGAGATGTGGGTGAATCTCCCTGGCTTGAGGAGCAAGGAGAGTATAATCCCCAGGTCATAGAGTCCATTATATATATTGTGTGATTCTTATTAGGGGTGAGATGTAGTGGGTATGCTTCGTTCTCATTTTCAGAGAGGAACTATGGTGTATACCATACATTGTGTTTTAGGTTTTTACCAAGTTCGGCATGAGCTATTCCGACTATTAGTAACCCAGGGACATGTGAGAGATTCCTTGGAAGTTGATAGCATTTAGAGATTATTAGTATATATATTATGTGTGAATATGTGTGTACTTATTGAGAATGATAAATCATGTATAATACGTACGTGTAATATTATACAAGCTTTACAGACAGTGTGTGATATCTTAATATTATAACTAGTGGAAGTTATAAAGATGTGTATGATGTTTTGTCTTTGGTATCATGAGAGTGGATGAGTATACTTATGCCTATAGAAGGGAAGAAATTTTGGGGGGGGGGGGGGGGTACTTTGGACCGAGGGACTAACGGATTCCCATGACCAATAATGTTAGGTGGTAGTATATCGGGGGGTTACTTGTTTGGATTTCGCTTTGCGAGACATCCCACGCATGAAACTTAGAGTAAAGTTGGGCATAAGGAGACGTTTGGTCCTTAGTTCTTTGGTATAGGTGAAATAGCGGGGATATATTACTAGAATTAATGATGATGTGGGTACCTTATGCTAATAACTTTGTGAGGTTGAAGATTGGAATTGATAGAATATAATTGATGTATATTAGTGTATAAGTCTGGGTGTAAACTTAAGAGACAATAGAATAAGTAGATAGATAGATATGTTAGAGATAGTGAGATACACGATTGAGGCTTAGGCATAGATTTAAGAGGATTTATCCCTAGAATGTGTTGGGTATCTTAGTTGAGGTTCATATGCATACGTTAGGTGCGCGCTATAGATGAGGGGTGAGGTTAAGTCCCAAGAGAGTGTGACACCACTATAATTATGATATCGTGCATTCATAATTAAATGGATTTTAATTCACTTGCTAAAACTATTTTCAAACCTCGATCTCTGACCCGTTTATATCTTCTCTCTCGCGATATTTATATCTATTTTAGGTGTCCCTTCGCAAGGGTTCCAATGATGCCTCTTCTATCCAAAATCCTTGGAGATGTAGCAGATGCAGGATGTTACAGGATTTTGTTGTAGTCGCTTCCTATTTTTGTACATCTAGTTTAAGATCCATTTTGTATATCAGATGTTACCCTAGAGTTTTATGTGTAGCTCTTTTATATTTTTATTAGCTTAATGTTGTATTGTATGTGACCCGACATCATATTCAGGTATATCTTCTGTTGTCCTCCTGTATATATTATCATGTTTTGTAGTCGTAATGCATGTTGGTTTGTAGTTTCTTGTATGTTTTAAATTTTTTTTGCATCCGCTTATTTTATTACTGGGTGGTTAGTTAGATTTTTAGTCTGTGCGGCAGTGGTGCTGAGAATGATCCACTTGAGATTCCTGTTTTATCTTGGTATCGGGCTGACCACATGTTATTAATTTAAACGGGATGGCACTCCTAGTTATTTTTTTTGTTCCAGTTAGTTGATATACTCATTTTATCGTTCTTGTAATTATGTTTTTGTATTTTTTTGTGGCAGTTGATTTTGTCGGCAAAGCCTGTATCTATTCATTTTTCGTATTGTTTAATTCAGTGATTGTGTGAATGGTTTATTATACATTCTTTCGCATATTTTTAGTGGGGTTAATAAAAAAGATAAAAAAAAATTACATCATGTATTTTGAGTAATGGGTAGTTAGTAAGTTCTAAAAAGTTTTCGACAATGATGCTAAGAATGAATCAGATGAGATTCCTGTTTAATTTGATATAGGACTGATCACCTGGTATTTTATTAGGCAGGGTGTCACAGTTTTCTTTCTTCCGTTCGTTTTTATACTGCAATTTGTATATTCCCACTGGGCATTGGCTCACACTCTCGTCTTTGTTATGGAAAATTGGGTACGGATTCGTATTTTGAGAGCGTTATACAGGTAAGTATTCTATTTAAGTTTACGTTAGTAGGCATGTATGCTTGGACTCCCGGGATGCATTCCACGGGCCCCTCACATAGTTTGAACTTGAAATTGGAATCGCTTGATAAACAAGTGAAACATTAATTAAATAAAACTGGACTAGCAACATTAAATAGGCTGTTTCATTGCACTTCACACCTAACGCTCGGGTCGGACCAGGTTGACTAAAAAACCCCATAAATTCAGGTCGGGGCATTACAGTAAAATGTAGGTATGAAAGACGGAGATGAGAATACGGAGAATTATACAAAGATTTATGTAGTCCATCCCTCCTGTAGGAGCTTACCTCCATGGGGTAGTTTTTTGTATTATAGTTTTAGGTGACCAGAGGTCTAATAATAATACAAATTCACTCAATCTCTGCTCACTCAGTGATTTAACAGTCTAAGTGTATGAGTATCTCTCTGTCGGTATAGATCCCAATATGGGATCCCTCCTTTTATTATGAATGAGTGTGAGAGAATGTATGTTAGGTCCAGAGCATGGGGCTACATGTGTCCTTACATTATATATTTGACATGAGCATATTTTTAATGGATTATAACCATGATGTAGAATGATTTAAATGTTTAACCATGAAGGAATGTCCCTACGCATGTTTGCTGATGACGGTGCTACTCACATGTACTCATCAGCTTTTAACAAAGTTATCAAAGTTGTATTCCGTTGGTTAAACTTGCTGGCAATGATATCGTTAGTTCAGATGGAAAAGGGGCCGACCACATTGCCTATGGCCCATCTGCTATGTTGAGCCGAGATCATCCCTTGGTAAGCTGCTCGGCCATGGATGAGCTCATACTCACTATTGAAAGGTTTTACTCAGTCTTCTTTAGGTAATGAGATGCTTTATAAATATGGTATAACAAAATCCCCCAAGACTTTTCTCAGGAGAAGCGTAAAGTAAATAAGTGAGTGAAGTTTTTATAAATGGTTCTGGGTTGACATCTCTTGGTTCAGAGGTTAACATTTATTCTGATCGACCGATCGAGCAGATTGACTTGTGAGTTTATTAAGGAAATTTTCAGCTGACTTAAATGTGCCACACGTTAAAAATCTGGTTGGTCTTCAACGGACGCATTTAATACGTATCTTTTTGCCCTTATAGAAGAGGAGAAAATCTAGATTTTGGTATTTTTAAATTCTGTGTCTACATGCTTTCTATAGAGAAAGATTGATCGTGAGCCAATGCCAAGTCGATCGGAGCTTCTTCAACTCATCTTTCATTTTGTTTCTAACATCAGGTGTCCTTTTTGCTTTAATTTCTTCCTTTTGCTTTAGTCATTTAATATTTTCTCCCTTAAGTTTGTGTTTGTATTGAGTTGAGGAATCTTTGCTAAGTTTTTCATTTTTATGGTTTAGTGAGGGTTGTTTTGGTTGGGCATGTGCCCTGTATGAGTGAGGCTTTAAGAATTTGGAAATACATTATTGATTTTAACAAGGCCTTATCTAGAACGTTTGTCGATAGGTTTCACACTCCACTCTAAGTCTTTAGACCTGAGGATGATTAAACGAACCCAAAATTCATCCCCCAAACTAGTTCTTCTTTTGCATACCCCATAGATCTGAGTATAGCACATCGAAATATCATACCCTAAAGAGTTTTGACAGCATAAACTATAGAGTTGGGGGGAGAAATTACGTTGAGACTAGTGACACAACTTCATCTTACCACTTAAACTCCGAGGGAGAGATTTAATGGAAAATCCTTCACCCTCCAACTTTCCTACTGAGGTTCCTTTAATCTTTTAGGAGTGGGACATTGGAGAAGTCTGCACGGCCTCTTACGATCCTTCTACCTCTGATGCCATATGGTATATAAGTGATATCCGAAAAATTGTTCTAGTCGACCTTAAGATTTAGTATATTATACGTGACTAATGGATCGTTAGGATTCCTAATCCAGAGGATAGGGCCTACGATAAGAGAAATTCTAGCAAGATTTATTTTCCCCTTTGGGCATTCCATGTTAGAATTCTCCTTCCCATTTTATCCCTCAATAAGATCCATCTTAATGGGTTATGGAGTGGCTCTTACACACATTCCTCCAAATGCATAGAGATATATAATTGGGTACTTTGATTTGCATTAAGAAATATGGGGGGTTTGATAGTAGTGGAGATATATTTATGTTTGTATATTGTTTAAAGGATAATGTTAAAAACCTTGGTTATTGTTATTTTTCTCCTCGAAAGTCCAACACCAAAATAATCTAAGTTTCCCAAAGTAGAAAAAATAATTGGAAAACTAAATTCTTTTATATCTTTAGTGCATGGGAGTTCTTTCCCAATGACCCCCAAAAGGGGTCAACATTCCCAGGGACTAGTGGTCCCCATATTTGATTGTAAAAAATCTCCCATTATTGGACAAAAGGCGGGTAAAGATGATTAGAAAATTTTGCACCTAGGGCCCTCAATTCTTTGAGGATGTATACTCCCCCAAGTATTTTAGGGATATGAAGAAGTACTTGAGTCTTAATACTATTAGTCTTAAGACTTTTAGGCCACCAAGGTCAGCTGATGATGATGAGGAAAGTTCTGAGGAAAAGGAGGAAAAAAAGGTGGAGATCATATTGGATGAAGGGAATTATGAAGAGGCTGATCAGAAGGTCGAAGAAGTTGAGAAAGTTTTACAAGTGTAATAGGGTTATCCCCTTGAATCCTGGGAGTATAGTAATACCAGTAGAAGCGTAACCCCTATAAGTGTGGTAATAAATGACAACCCAAGAACTCTTTAATAAAGACAAATGAACACACAATATTGTATATAATCAACACTCAGATTTAACTCACAAGTGCCTCATGTATAACTCAAATAATAATAAAGGAAACTCAGAAACTTCTTTAAAGGGAGAGATAAGTAAGAACCCTAGATACACCTTGGAAAATATCCAGCACACCAACAACCTCTGATATATCTTAGGTTAGCTATTAAAATCTTCACAATAAATGACAATAGTGGGTGAGTAAACTCTCTCTGGTTTGCAATAACTTATCCTTAAATATCTTTCTCTCTTTAGCAATAAACTCTCTAGAAATAAATCCTTTTCTCATAATTGGTTGAGGCCCATAAATAGCCTCACCCCCTTTCTAAGTCGTCATAGTCCACCTGCATATGAAAGGACTCCTTATCACACTTTACGTCACAAGCATTAAATGCCTGATGGGTTAGCACACCCCATTTCATGTTCATTAAATGCCAGGACAAGACTTTTGCCTAACCACTGTGCGTTAGAGGACTGTCACCACAGATGTGGCTCACCAAACTGTCTGACATCCCCAATACTACAGTGGTTTACTCGAGTTTGGATTGGACAGTGTTTAGTTGGTTGGTGACATCACCCAAAGTAAATGTGACATTTGGTAGGGGACTATTTTGCTCAAAGCTCAAAGTATGATGGAACTCAAAGTTACTCTACACAAGCTTCCACGGTGAAATATCTCTCAGTGTTTTATCGGGTGTATCTAAGATGGTCAAGACAAGACTTAACGCAGTGAAAGTTATGTCCGTTTAGACTTATGGAAAGGGGACATCATGAGTTTGTTAAACTATGCTACGAGCAACCTCCTATTATTTAGAGGTTAAAATTCTCCCCGATGCATCTTCAACCCGTGGTATCATTTTTCAGTTTTACAACTTGAGGATTTTCCTTAATTGGGCATTTTAGCTTTAAATGTATTTCAAAATTTATGGCTCCAAAACTCATTATTTCTTTTGAAAGAAACCTTCTCTCTACTAAGAGTCACCTCATTAATTACGTGATATTGTCTTTTCAACTGTTAGGGCACTCCCTGAAGTGCCATGTGTCCCTTTGTAATCATTATTGGCAGTTTCACACGTGCTTTAGTGGGAAAACTAAACCATATGTTTGTATTCCAAACTTTAAATATCTCAAACATTTAACCATTTCTTTTTTCACGCTTTCATTTGCTATCAGCGTCTTCAGAGATTTAGAGAGAGAGAAAGGTTTTTTTTCGTTATTGTTGCTCAAGCCTCCATCTTACTCTTTTTTTTCCCTCTTCACCTCCCGTTGTTCAATTATTTCTAGCCTACTCTTTCTTCTTACCACCATTACCTCGCCTAAAACTCCTATGGCTTCTTCATCTAACATCCCAGCTACTGTATTTTCTCTAGCCACCCCTGCTTCTCCTTCCATCGCTACTACTCCTTCCACCTCTTTGGATACTATCGCCCTTATGGCAGCTCGTCAAGAGCAACTTTGCTTTTACCGTCATTCTCCTATTTTTTCCAAGGATGATGAATACTCAGTCTTGTGCAAAATCGTATTTTTCTAACGATAAGTGTGATTCCTTAACACTTGGTGATCAAGATAACAAGGTTGTCATTTGAGGTTTCTTCCCCCCAGAAGGGACTCTACATTTTTCCCTAGACCGAGGTGACTTCTCCTATTCTCAGGTAGACTTCGAATGGCCAGGAGGCTCCCTAGCTAACTTTGTTTCCTGGAATACCTACATGTAGATAACTTATATATATTCCCTCACAAAGGTTGGGCTCCATCGGGCCAAGTGGTTTAGAGAGTTTACTCTTTCCAAATACAACGCTGTGCTCCAAGTACTTATATCCCGTTAGAAAGCTACAACTCACACCTTCATGGCCGTATGGGGGAGTTTATCGTGACCTTAAAGGATGTTTGTGAGATGCTTAGGATTAAGCCGATAGGTACCTCGATTTACTCTGATAAAGTTTAGACACCGAAGATACTATTTCCCAGGCGAAGTTAGATTAAATATGTCGAAGATACACAGGGTCTTCCAATAAAGATACGTTTTCCCCTCTCACTAGTTATTTCTTTACTTATGAAAAGGATGGTTCTTATGGTTTTGGCTAAGGAAAATGCACCATTTTATGATTACCACCTTATATAATTGTTATTATTTCTCATTTTGTGATGATTAGAAAACCCAATGATCAGCCCCGTTGAGATCTCATCAACATCTCCGTTTACTTAGCCAGGGGGTTCAAGATCCCTCTTACAACCATGGACTTGGGGTCTCTTTATACCTGGTTGGACAGGACCCATTTGGACATGGAACGATCCCTTGGTCGCTAAAACTTAGCTAGTTTTTCCAACACCGTCATCTTGACAGGTTTTTTCCATAACCATTTTCCCGAAATAACAGCGAACAAAAAAACCTATCCAGTTTGTGGAGACCTAAATCCCCATCGATTATTTCGGTTTAACAAAAAGAAGAGCTGAAAGGAATTTCTTCCCGTTATTGGAAGGCACGGTTACTTCGTCATGCCTCCCTATGACAAATATTGGTTTTCCCAGACTTGGTCCTTCTTCAGCCATACAAACAAAACAATTCAAGTCACTTCAGAAGAACTCATCAACGAAGACCCTTCATTTACCGTTGTGCTCTAGTTAACGTCATGTTAACTTTGTTGTTACACTGAGCGGGGATACACCTCAAAACACTATAACCCCAATCACTGTTCTCGTTAGTTTGGCTTCGACTAAGGGGTTCCTTACCCTATTTTTCAAGAATCCCATGTTAGGGCTACATTCTCTGAGTCCTGCTCTTTTTATACTTCATAAGCTGCCTCATTTATTTGTTCGACGTTTACTGGCCAAATCACCATCCCCAAGCTAACAGGTTAGGGTAATGTAACTTCTATTTTTGCCACAAGATACTAGTCGATGCAGCTGGATAGTATCAAGGAATTCATTTAAAATTCCCCAGTCTATCCACTTGTTTTCATTTTCTCATCCTCAGAGTTGGGACTCAAAGGCAATTCTTTCATAGGGGTTGAGTTCCCTCTGAGCAGTACCTCTAAATATCCCCCAAGTGAACTACCTCCCTATTGCCCCTTAGTTGTCACAGCAGCCTCCAAGGATAAAAAAACTCTAGTTCCAAAAACTACTGCCCCTGCCGAAGGGGCCTTTATGGAAGGTAATGTTATCGTAAGTGCGTTTGGCGAGGGGACATCTCACCCCCATTTTAAAAAGTCAAGGATAATAAAAGGTGGAACTTCCCAAAAATCCAAGTCTAATCCAACTCCCAAACCCCTATTGATGCCTTCTCTATTGCCTCTGTTCCTCCTATAATATCTAAAGATCTAAGCGGGGAGCTATGAGCAAAGTGCCAAGCAGAACTTGAACCGGTGTAGCGTGAGTTTCAATAATGTACTCCTCATTTTCCTCCCGTTGCTGCATTTACCACCATACTATTAGATCCCATTAAGGGGGACATGTCAGGAAGATAAAGTTCTAGAATCCCATCTTCTGCTGGTTGCTCTGGTACAAGGAAGAAGACTCTGGGTACAAAAGTCCATAAAAAACATGCCTATGAAGTGCAATCGCTACCTACTGCCTCTGTTCCTAGGACTTCTTATCCTCCATCTCCCGTTCAGGCCATTACCCTTGATGATAGCCCTGAAGCTGAGCGAGGTCCCACTGGAGGAGCTTTTGCATTACATTCACCTCTTGCTTCTCCCATGGTCACTTTGTCCCACTTTTCTCCAAATAAAGAGGTATGTTTTCCCACACTAAACCATTTTAGAATTAGTGATTGTCTTACACTTATGCAAATATCTTTTGTCTATGCAGGAGGTTGAAAGAGATAGACCTTCTCCATCCATGAGACCTTTCATGGGAGGAAGTTTTAGTATTTTTGAGATCATTGCATCTCCTCCTAGTTCTCCTATGATTAGGCTTACCTATTCTCGTTGTTTTTGCCTCTCAACGTGAAGAGGAGGTTTCCAGGAGATCTGCTTCTTCTGTGGAATTCGTTGGAGCTTCCCATCAACCAGAGGAGACTCCTTTGGCTACTTTTGAGGCATCTCCTCTTCCTATGGTTCCTCTAGATGTTATTCCAGTAATTTCCAGTCCTTCAGTGGTAATAGATTTTTATTTTTTTGATATCTTTTCCACTTGGTTGCCTTGTATCCTTAGTATTTTCTTGCCTTTTAGGTTGTAGATGCTTATAATCTAGCCACTTATCTTGCTAGATCACTTATATAGCTCCCTCTGGTGAGGCCTGTCATTATGTTTGCCCCCTTTTCCACCATCACTGAGGTAAAGCTAATTTCTTGTTCATTTACCCTCTTTCATGTGGTGTGTCTTATGTCTAACACTCTGATATTATTTGCAACTTTCTCTAGGTTTGACTCATCCCTCTCGTTCTGGGACCCCACAGGTTCTTCAGGCTACCGTTGATTTATCTTCTCTCCCAAGGGTTCCTTCGGCCCTTATGGTAGGTGATACAATTGGAACTCAAACTACTTCAGTGGGACCTTCCCTAACCTTGGCACTTTTACCCTTTCGCGCGAAAGATGCATCACCAGGGGTTGAAGTTCATCTTTCTGAAGGCTCAGGTAAAACTCAGAGGGATGTTAAAATCACTCCTACAGCTGTTACTCAAGCAGTTGCCACTGAGGTAACTACTGCCTTCTCCCTCATTTGCATAAGTCCTATCATTATACTTATTAAAATGAATTATAAAGTAAAGCTTCCTTAACAATAAAATCCCCTTGTTAAGTTTATTCACAAATTCTCACCTTCAAAGTGACTTAACAATGAAAACACGCTTGTTAATTTTTTTTCGTAAACTTCACCTATAACGGTGAATAAATAATAAAAACCACTTGCTAAGATTTTTTTCCTCAAACTCGACCTATAACGGCGACTTAACCATGAAAACTACTTCTTAAGATTTTTCTCAAACTCCACCTATAACGGTGACTTAACAATGAAAATAGCGTGTTAAGATTTTTCTCAAACTCAACCTATAACAGTGACTTAACAATGAAAACCACTTATTAAGATTTTTCTTAATTTCTACCTATAACGGTGACTTACCAATAAAAACCACGTGTTAAGATTTTTCTCAAACTCCACCTATAACGGTGACTTGACAATGAAAACCACTTGTTAAGATTTTTCTCAAACTCCTTCTTTATCATGTTTCAAGTTACGAGGGAGCCTGCTACTGTCAAAGATCCAACGCAATGTTGTCCCTCTCCTGTTGCCTCTGCTGATCAAGGGCTATCTCTTCAGAGGAAACTAGTCACAATGACCGTGGTTCCACTACAGATCTTTCAGCTGATAATGACTCTGATTGTGAGGTTCCTCTACCCAACATGACCCCTTATGAGTTATGCCTTACGATCCTCCGCCAGTCTCCTCAAGAATCTGTGATTAATCGTTCTATCATTGAATAAAGTTCCACCCATCACTTTTAAACCTTCACTATTGACTCTCTCTGTTCAAACACATTTATAATGAGATATAGGTTCTAGGATCTGGCACCTATTATTGCTAAGTTTGTCAATACTCAAACGTCCAGGCTTACTAGGCCCCTCATCAATCGATACCTGGGTTTCTTGAGGGAGATGAGCAAGGATGGATTTTAACTGAACTGGTTGATAGCCACTTAAATATTTTAAAGAGAAAATAATTAGAGAGCCATAAGGAGCTTGATATAAAATATGTGGAAGCCTAACGAGCTGAGGAGGCTAGGCTGTTATAGTTGGCCCCTCTATTGGGAAAAACTAATGAGGAAGTTAAGGCTTTCGAAGAAGCTCTACTGAAGGCCAAGAAAAAGTGTAAAGCCTTATTGATTGAACATGCCTAAGGCCAAACCAGAATTGAAGAATGTATTACTACCCAGAGAACATGCTTGGAGGCTTCTTCTAGATTTCCCGAGGACTTCTTCTCTTCTTCTGACTTGTGGTTTCTTCTTAGTTGAAGTCCCTTTTTTTTATTGTGTTGTAATTTTTTTCATTTCCTCATATATAATTCTTGGGCAATAGTTCCCAATTTTATAATCCTTTTGCGTATATGAATGAAAAAAATAGGATTGTTACTATGCCATGATTTATTGCAACTCTTCTATTTATTGCAAAGATTAAACTCTTACAATTTACTAGAAAAATTTTCTTCTTAACTCATCCCAACAAAAAGAAATAACTCATAATGAATTTGAACATAACTTTAACACAAAATAAAGTTGTAACTGAGGTTACTCGCATAAATATGATATACTTTTAACCACTTGTTATTAATCTTGAAAGGTTTATCCTCTTCTATCTTGGAGATTACGCAGTAACCTGAATCGTGAGCCTCATTTACAATGAAAGGTCCCTACTAATTCCCAATAAATTTAGGCAATGTGAGCCCTTTAATGTGCTTCACTACTGCTTGCAAAACCAGATCCCCTTCTACGAACTTTCTTAGCCTCACGAGGTTATCATATGCACTAGAGAGATGCTTCGTGTACATTTGGAAGTGTTGCATTGCATTATCCATGTGTTCATCCAGTGCTTCTAACTGTACATGTCTGCTCTAAGGAAGTATACTGCTTTGCAATACATATCCGGTCGAGGGAACTTCCATCTCCCCTAACAGAATTACTTAGGCTCCAAACATAAGAGAGAATAGTGTATAACCTGCAGGTTTCCTCTTTATCATCCGATAGGCCCACAAAACTACTGGAATCTTATCATCCAATGAACTGGAGAAATCCTCAATCGTCTTAGCCAAGATTTTAACCAAGGTCTTATTTATTTCTTCTGCGTGACCGTTACCTTCGGGATATACCATCATTGAGGTATGATGGATAATGGAGTACTTATGTGTAAGCATCGTTACTTATTTGTTGATAAATGGGGTCCCGTTATCAGAGATAATAACCTTTAGGATCCCAAATTGATAAATTATGTACTCTCTAATGAAGTTGGCC
The DNA here is from genome assembly GCA_949130495.1 of Sambucus nigra. Lineage (NCBI taxonomy): Eukaryota > Viridiplantae > Streptophyta > Magnoliopsida > Dipsacales > Adoxaceae > Sambucus > Sambucus nigra. The sequence goes on from OX422216.1 coordinate 17,595,138, forward strand.
ACCAAACCTACTATTTCTCTCTTCAGTGGTATTGCCTCAGTCCACTTTGTAAATCACTCCATTACCACTAATATCCAGATCTTTCCCTTCGAAGACGGATGTATTACCCCTACTAGGTCAAACGCCCAAGTGTGGAATGGGTAAGGAGTGTCCAAAGAGTGTAAATCCGCCAAGGGAGCATGAATCATGATTCCATATAGATATCATGCCTTGCATTTTCAAACAAACTCATTAGAATCTTTCTCCATGGTTGGCTAATAATAACCCAAGGTTATTAATTGGTCATATAATTTTCCCTTTCAGTGCGACTTGTATCGTGAGCTTACTTCATGACTTCCATTTCCTTCTTATTAGTGATGCATCTTAATGTCCTATTAAAGTATCCTCTGTGATAGAACTACTCCTCTTAGATGTAAAACTATGGGGCCCTTCATTTGAGTCCCCTCACGTCAATTTTCTCCATCGAAACAACTTCGTAATTGATAAAATCAATGTAAGGCTGCCTTCAATCCCCCTGAGTTTCAATGAAGTGACATCCGATTGCCTGAAAGAAATGTTGAAATTTATTGCACCTTCATTGTTACTATGTTGAATCCAGTTTCATCATTGGTCATAAGTATCCCTCTCTCTGGACTCTTCTGTACAGAGGGATCTCAGTTATTTCACAGTATTCGTCATGTGCCTTCTTCAACTTCTGCTCTTCTTCCTCTAGATCGATGCATATTGATAGCCATCCTCCCACATTCATGAATTGAAGTCTTCCATGGTTGGAAAAATATTGCGCTAGCCCTATCAGTTCCATCTTGCCTTCCCCAGACTCCAACCGCTTCCTGATCTCACCTCTTCAATTCAAATCATCTTCCATGAATAAGATCGTTTGTACTAGCGAGGGAGTTGTTCTTCGTTGTATCAATGTTTTTATATTTATCGTTAATGTTATCAATACCCAATTTATCTGCTTCGGGTAAATATTTTCAGCCCAACATCAAGGATCCCCTCTGAGTATCCAATTTGGATAACTCCTAGTAAAAATGGGAGTTGATGAAAATTTTACACTATCGAGAGAATTCAAAGATGAGTTAGCAAAAAATAATGGAGACATACTTATAAGACGATGCCTTGGACCATGAATAAGAGGTAACTATAACAATATTTATGATATCTTCACATGGCTTTGCCTATGGTTTTGAAGAATCAACTTTTGGCATGACATAACATATAAAATATCTGTACATAAAGGAACATCTTAATGGGATTTTAATAAATGGAGTTCTTATTGATAATAAAGTTGCATTCAATGTAGTCTCATTATCAATGCTAAAAAGAAGCAATAAAAAAGCACATGGAAATATCTGGGTATATTGATCATAAAAAGTACAATAATACCGTCTTACCAATTGAAATAATAGTTGGATCTAGAATGTCTAAGACTGCTTTCTTTGTCATTGAAAAAATGCCCAATTTAAATTCTTTGTTAGGTAGGGATTTGATCCATTTTAACAAATATGTTCCTAATTTTAGGCACAAAAAATTATTGTTATTAGGAGAAGGAGGAAGAGTGGGAGAGGTAGAGGTTAATCCACACCCTTTTACCATGGGCGCAAGCTTCATCATAGATTGTAACTATTAGAAAAATATGAAGCAAGTTAATGTCATTGTTTTCCAAAAAAGGAAGTGGTTCAAGACTAGGGAAGCTTATTTTTTCTCTTATGGAACAAACAATTTACAAAGTGGTTGGTTAATGGGTAGTTATCAATTACATATGGTCGAAGTAAAGAATACCATTGTATTAATATTATAAAAAGTTCAAAATAAAATAAATTGAATCTAGTATAAGGGAAACCATCACTTTTAATTTTCTTTATTATATCTTAGAAGAGGAAGATGACAATCTCAAAGCTTCGAAGTAAGAAATGTTGGCTTGTTAGCTCGATAGAATCCTTAGATCCTTTAATAGAAGTAGACATTGAGGATAACTAAAACAAAAATATTGATTATGTTAATGTTAAACTTGACCAGGAAAATAAAGAAAAATGGGTTGTTGTTTTAGCATAAATATAAGGGTTGTTTTCAATGGGATTACCATAAGATTCTAGTTTGGTAAGGAATTTGGTTGAGTTTATGCTTCCTGCAAAGCCTGGGTGCAAACAAGTTAAATAACCTCCTCTAAGGATGTTAGTAGTGATAACTATTAAAATAAAAGATGAAATATACAATTTTTATAATGGAGACTTTTTTAAGATTGCTAAATTTGTTAAAAGGGTCTTTAACATAGTCTCTCAGATTAAAATGAATGAAAAATTAACCATATGCATGGATTTTTGAAATTTAAATGAAATCACTCAAAAAGATGATCATTTAATACTAGTGGTTGATCTCTAGGTTGATAGGTAAATAGGACACATAATCATGTCAATGTTGGATGGACATTCGATTTGTAACCAAAACATAATTCTTGAAGATGATTCATAAAACAACATTTAGATTTCCATGTGATATTATAATATTTATTTGAGTTGTTTTGACTTTTTAATGTAATGAATGTAGGACCCACATATCAAAGAGGAATGATTCTATTTTTAGGGTTTGACAGTTATAACAATGGAGTCTTATATTGATGATATAGTCATTAAGTCAAACCCCATGGAAGACCATGCGCATCATTTGGCAAAAGGCTTTGAAAAAATAAAATTTGATAAGTTGGAGCTCACTCTTATGAAGTGTGCATTTGGAGTTTTAGGATATCTAGTGCATAAGAAAATAGTTAAGGTGGAAAAATATTGCCAATGCAATCATTGATAGTTTGAAACAAGAAATAATTATAAAAATTTTAGGCTAAGTTAAGTTTATTTAAAATTTTATTTCTAATGTTCATAAAGAACTAAAATATTTTCTCAATTTTTTAAGATAAAGGATCATGAAATGATGGGAGTTGAATAAGGAACATGATCAAGCCTTTTAAGTTTTTGAGAATTACTTGGCTAATCATCCTATTACGACGCCTCCAATAAATTATAAGCCTACAGAGTTATATACATAATACCCCATATTGTATGTCCATTATTAAATTATTAAATTTATTATATTTGCTTTCCGTGACATGTGATGTCACTATTTATCTTTTATATGTGTTATACGATCTGTTGTTGAAATTGGACTTTATACACTGTAATGAATTAATTAAATATTAAGAACTGACTTAGTATTATGGGAGACTATAGAATGGTCAGGGAGTAGGTTTCGGGGGTTTCCTTATTTGGATTATTCCCTTAGTATCGGGTCCTACCAATCGTGGAAGAGTTTCTTATAATGTCGTGTCACATGTAACTAATAAATAACTAAAAAATTAATGTTTGGACTCGTACCGACTAATATATTGGTTTATTGGGAAATTTGATTTGTTGGAATATTTTCATGTTTTGGGTTGGCAATTGGAACGTTTAGAATGTCTGTTTTTACTTAAAATAATGTATTTGAGTTTCTTAGGTTAGTATATGGCTTATATAGAATTTTGGGTAGTTTGGGGTGGTATTAGGTCATTGATTTTAGGCCCATATTGCGCCTAAGACTAATTTCATGGGAAGCTAGATTAGGAGGTTATTAAGCTTAACCTAAGGATTAAAGAGAAGAGGAACACAAAAGAGAAGGACATTTGGAGGTTTGAAAGATTGAATTCATCTAATTTGGTGAAGCCAAGTTTACTTACTTTACGAATTTGGTTTGGGAATGTGTTATAGTGATAATTACTCATTGAAATCGGAATTTACATGATTATAAATTTGATTTTTGATAATCAAACTTAATTTTGAAATTTAATAGTTGCAAATTAAACCTTAATCATTTTCTAATATTGTAGAGGAAATTGGTGATGAATCCTATGAATTTTGCTTTAGAATATATATGATATTGTTATACATTGAATCATTATAATTAATCAACATAAAGCCCCTTGTTTCATTCTATAATTAAATTAAATATGAAATTAATGGAGAAAAACTATGAACCCCTTCTTCATAGTTTAATTCAAAATTAACCCTTCAATCCATGTTAGAATCAGATGAAATTTGTAAATTTAGGTTAGTATTAGTGCTATGTAACTTCTTTCTGATGGAGGATGGTTTTATAAATATTTAGAGTCATCTAAATTAGGATTGGTTGTTATTAATGGTGAATTTTGAGATTTGGAGGAGTTGAACTCATTTGAACGATATTTGAACCTCGATTGAACGGGATTTGGGATCTCGTTAGCACAAGATTTAGGATCTCGTTATCACGAGACAAGAAGTCATTAAAATGACTTTGTGTATTTGTTCAAATAACTTGGGTGGTCGTTGGAACGAGATGTGGAATTTCATTAGAATGAGCCAGGGACATCGTGATAATGACTTTGGGTAAGTTTGGCTTTTTAATTCTGAATGAAATTAGGATGATTAATTTAAGAATTTTGAGATATGGTTTAGTAATTTATATGAGTATTGAATTATTGTTAGTAGGTTTTGTGTGTAAGAATACATGTGTGAGTACTCGTAGGAGATATACTAGGAGAGATTCTTTATGGAGGAATGTACGATGCCGACTGTACTGGTACCCCAATTATAGAGACAGGTTTACCTTGGTCATTTTACACCGGGTCCTACGGCTGATGTACCTATATCCCTAGGGGGAATAAAGGGGAGGTCCTCTTCTTATAGTCTTGGGTGTGGAGGTCTATATGAGTTACGAAAATTCCTAATGACATACCCCTTTCTTGATGCTTTGTGGTTATATGTATGGGGTGGCCTATAACTATACCTACTATGCATAAGTGATCCCCATGATTAATAGGGATAGGGCTCTATATTTATATGCGGGTTCGGTCGTAACCCATTTACTTGTATATGTTGAGGACCATAATTATGTGGATATTATACTTTGAGATGGTTTTTCCTTCATTGATATGTATCAATTGGCATTCATTATGGAACCGTTTAATTATATTCTACTGAGATGAATTATAATTAATCATTGGGTTCACTTGGGTTTGGGATTAGAACCACATGCTATATTTATGGTTGTTTTGGTTGGGTTAACTTAAAAATAACTCAAATATGAGAGGAAGATACATGGTTATTATTGTATCCCAAATTTGTGTAAATTTTCAATGTTTGTACACTTGCTATTAACGTCGTTATTGAATCATATTTTTAGGTCCTATGACGCCGTTGCAACCTCAACAATTATTCTCACTTGTTTTCCTTTCAATTGCTGATCTTACGTAGGATGTAGGTGTCATGCCTACATGCTCATTCCTTTATTTCATGTACATTTGAGTTGTGTTGGACTATTATAGTAGTTATTATTTCTTTTGGAGTTGGATTTATATTTGAGGCAATGTGTATTTTCCCATGATGGATTTTATTTAATATTGAGATTATGGTGTCAAAGATTATGTTTACTTATGCCAATTGCTATATATCAGTTCTTTATTATTATTCACATGGGTTTATTTATGTTATGATTAGAATGGTATTCAATTATTTAGACTCATGTGTTATTTATTTTCAGACCGAATCAATCTAGCTATAGATTTTATGACGGTGTCACAATTGGTATTAGTGCATTACTAGTTCTAGGATCCTAGGGTTTTTAATGCATTTATCATTATTTCGTGTAGCATTCTTTAATACTTTAGATCCTTATTATTTAGCTTTATGTATTCTTATTATCGTACGTGTACTTATATTCTTTTATTTACTATCTTTGATATGGTTAACACTAGGAGGAGGGAAAAACTAATGAGACCAGCCACGGATATCGAGTCTGAAGCTGCACTGCCAAAATAACAACAACAAAGATAGGCGCCCGCATTAGCACTGACTGACTTGGCGACTATTATTAAACAGACCATATATCCATCACCACCACCAAAGAATGTTGTTATACCTACCCCTCATACTACATCTACCTAGGAGCGATCCGGGAGTGCCTTCGAGAAAGGAAACCTATAGGAGTTCACAGGATCCATGGAACTAGTTGTAGCTCTAAATTAAAGGAGTGATATAGAGAGGTACCTACGTCTGGTGGAGTGCACAGATGTTCTGAGGCAGATGTTATCCATGCTCAGACTTATAGGAGATGCTTTAGATTGGTGGGAGTCTATTACCACTAAGGATAACATGTCACTTTTGATCATACAACAATTTGAGGTGACGTTTGAGGGAAAGTATTTCCCTCCATAGCAACATGCACATTTGTGACCACAGTTTGATACGTTGAGGAGAGAGGATCATAATGTGAATAGGTACGAGTGGGTTTTTATGACACCCCGCCTAATTAAATATCGGGTGATCAGTCATTTACTAAATTAAATCAAAGTATCCGATTGGTTCATTCTTCGCATCACTGTCTAAAATAATTTTTCTTTATTTATCACCTAATAACTAATTAAGCTAAGTATAAAAATATTTAATTATATAGATTAAGTTCCATTGTTATAAGTTTATATACATAAACCATTTTATGAATACAGATAATAATATTGAATACCAAACCATCCTAGGGGAATAAACGGGCTAGATTAATCATTTTAAATAAAATATCCCAAATTGAAGGACAATGTAATAATTAAAACAATCCCAACTAATCTGAATAATGAAATAAATAAGGAGTAAAAAGTCTCTCTGAACTAAATAGAAACTGGAAATGCCGACACATGCCCTATCTAAAATGACTAAATGAAGAGCTGAGATGACAAGGATGAAGTCATCTAAACGCAAAGACCCACAACTCCCACACTAGCTACAACACGTCAATAGTCCGAAGATCTAAGTCTGATGCCCCTGTGGCTGGGCACCTGTAATATATATATATATATATATATATATATATATATATATATATATATATATATATATATATATATATATATATATATATATATATATATATACACACACACACACACACACACACACACACAAGAGAGAGAGAGAAAGAGGGGATAACCAAAAACGGGTCAGAGCCCGAGTGTAAAATAGCTTTAAAATAGTTCAGAAAGTATATAAAATGCTTACGAGTTGATATTTCATACAAGTTAGTGCCTCGACACTCACTTGGTAATTCTCACCTCTTAATTATTGTGCATGCCTAACGTACTACTGAATTAATCTAGATAAAGCTAACCCAGTTAACTAGTCTAACCCAATCTCCCCTTATGAATCCTGATTCACGTGATCGCATAACTATAATTTATACATGATAACTTTTTCTTATGAATTTATCAAGCCATCTATGTACATCTCAATACAGCCTTAAGTTCTCAACCTTGCAATTTATTTAATATTAATTATTCAATTTTATCTACTTACAAGCACATTAGATGAATCACAGGTACATATATTTACCACTCATAATATATATACTAATAGGGCACCCCACATAAAATCTATGGTGCTGGAATACTCTTCTATCAAGTCCCTATACCTATCGTACAAATGAGAGAAATACTAGTTCGGACTCACTCTTGAACTCTTTTAACACAAAATACACATAATGGAGGCAAAGCATAGTTCCAAGTCACTAAGAGGTCATCACATACCCTCACGTCTCTTAGGACCGTCTGACTATCATTCTCAGATAGCCTGTACTAAGGATCTTATGTTTTAGGGTACGAGTCAATATTCCCCATAAAGGTCACATCAGAATAAGACTGTCCCGGTGCAGAAACCTCCGTGATAGCAACTAGTGCGGGTATGATTATACACAGAAGTTCACAAAATATACATATATATATATATATATATATATATATATATAGGGAGAGGTTCTAAAGTGAACCAAAAGAATGAACTTTTTAATGAACCTATTAAGAAATTAAAAAATTGATCCTTAATTTCTTGTTATAATTGGTCTGCGCCAGCGGTAATGAATAATTTTTCAATCCCCCCGCTGGCGCGGACCAAATTCAATACGAAATCAAGGATCAATTTTTTATGTCTTAGTAGGTTCATTAAAAAGTTCATTCTTTTGGTTCACTTTTGAACCTCTCCCTATATATATATATATATATATATATATGTATATACACTCATATAAATGTATTTACATTATTCAGATAGGTAAACCCATGACCCATAACATATTCTAACCATACGTGGCATGTAGCGCCCTAGTCCTACGTATAATTAATTCATTCTTTTATTTTCTCAATTATCGCAAGTTCTAAAGTACTTCTCGACCCTCGAAGTGTATCATTCTGATAAATATGAAATCAGTAGGTGTACATTGTCTACCCTACTAGTCTAAGTCATTCTTAATTCTCACAAAACCTAATTTAACATACACACGATCTTCACTCCATTTTATACCCTCGTGACCCCACGGTTAAATCTCATATAAGAATCGTACTACCCGAACCTTGCCAACCACCCTAGTGGTCCTTCCCAAGTCCCATTAATGTAAATAAATTGTGTATAAGGGTTCCCATGAAGTGACATTGGTTGAATCATTAAAAAGGAAATGAGTTTCAAATTCTAGGAGAGGTCGATCGATCGATGGAAATGGTCTATCGATCGACATTCTTGAGTCGATCGATCAGATATTGGTTTCATTTCTGCAACTATAAGCTACGGGTTTCTTCCATTTTAATCATCAAAACCTCCCTTAAAATGTTCCAAACTCCCAATCAAACGTCATAAACATAGTATAAACATGTATGTATGATTTCTAACGCAAAACATTCATTACTTCTCTAAGAATTATCATTAAAAGGATTTGAATTCATGATTTGGTCTCTAACCCTAGTTTACCATATTAATTCAAGAATTCACATGATATTTCCAGATTTCCTCTTCTAATCATCATTAAAATTCGTGATAAATTTTCTACATGTGATAAGGACATCTACCTAACATGATTTTTATCCAATTATGTGAATTCTAGTCTTCCTAATACATTTAATCTCCATAAAAACTTATAATTATATTTTGTACTCTAACATGGATGAAATATTAACTCAAGAACAGACGGATAGATACTTTCTTGGAAATCAAAGGTCTGAGTTGTAGAAGATGGTGGGTATATCTATACTCCTCATTCTCTGGTCTACGCATTGGTGGTGGAATTGGTGGGAAGGGTGTAGGATTGATGGTTCTCCCCCTTGTAAACCTTCTCTCCTCTCTCTTCCTTAACCTCTATGCAACTCAAGTGTTTCTAACCCTTGAAGACTATAACTTCCATCAGATATAACCCCTTAATTTTCAACATTAATTAAGGCCCCAAATTAAAAATTACTAAAATGCCCTCCCGAGTAACCAGCTAGGCCTAAAATCATTCTGAGATCCAAACTAAATCCTCGGGTACACTTTTCTAACTATCTCGACTCTTTCGGACACACTGGCGCACTCAAATGACCATACGGGTGACTTAGAATTAATTTACTTTTTATTTCAGTAAATTAGTCCTAACACGATTGACATGTGCATCCCGATTTAATTCCTATAATTGTCGTATTATTCACTCGCGAATTTTTTTATAAATTTAATCTCATATATTACTTTACTCATTAAGTAATATTCAATATAATTCTTACCAATAATTATAAACTCTCATCACGCTAATAAAATATTTAATTTAAAAATTCAGATTAATATTAAATTAATTTATCCTAATTTATTTTAATTAATCCCATAATCAAAGGCCATAAAAATACGGGGTATTACAGTGTTATCGACATTGTACACTTTGCTTAATATATTGTTAGTTAAAAGTCCAAGAAGATGGATAGGTTTAGTAGAGGTTTGACATGGAACATCCGACAGATGTTGCTTGGCAACCCGACCTTAACAACATACACAAAAAGTAGTGGATGTCACATTTCATCACTATTAGGACCATCGGAACTTCCAGAAAGAGAGGGAGTAAAAAAAAAATAAGGTGAGAGCCATAGAGGCCGAAGATTTTTGAGGGTGGTAAGTCTTTACGAGGATATGGAGGTTTATAGTAGCACCAGAGGTGTAGGCCATAGGAGGATAAGCCCCCTAAGACGTTTTGAGGAGATACGCCATGCTATATGGACATTGTTGACAATAGGTCTAGCAACATCAGGGTCAATGTTAGACAGGTCGAGATGGCGAGGCCAGAGAGGATAGGATCAACCCAAGGGAGGGGTCATTAGGGTCGTTAATAGGGCCTCCCTTTCCGAGGCATATATTTTTCTTGTGGTGAGCAGGGCCATTATTTTCGGAGGTGCCTAAGGGCTTCCAGGATGGATTGGTTCAATTCTATCAACTTTAGGGGAAACATAAGTTTGGTCCATCCCCATTGCAGTAGAAGGCATTGCATCCAGCATCTCAGTACTTACTTTGCCACCACCGAGAGACCAGGCACCAGGGCCGTAGAGTGCGCTATTCTATGATGGATTAAACTTATTGAATTAGATGTCAATTCCACAAACAAATTTTAATTTTTATTAAACCCTAAACATGTAACTAGGTGATTAGAAGTAGTAAATTGTATAATAATGTAAAGAAATAAACAATTTTAGGAAAAATCCCCGTAGGGCAAAACCTTTTATTTCACTAAAGTTTGGAAATCGCAACTTACAACAATTTAGAGAAATACTATAATGAATTCCCGTAAGAACCCATAAAGATCGCAACCTTTAGTTAGTAGTGTTTCTTTCGAGAATCACAAGAACCTCAACCTTCCTCCTTTAGTAGTGAATACCCTCGAGTATCCCCAAGATCAGCAGTGAAGAAAGCTCTCCACAAGAATAACTTCGTTACAGAAGTGTTTGGGTTCCAAAGAAGATTCAAAAAAGTATTTGGGATTTGTTTGTGTGAATCTAAAAAGTGTTTTAGCCCTAAAAAGTGAAGACTATTTTGTCGTTATTCTACAGTTTGCATAAATGAAAAGTCTTAACGAAAAATCTTCACGAAACAGGTTTTTATGGGCAAACAAAGTATTTGAGGCGATGGAAAGTCGTTCAAACGAGATTGACATCTCGTTAGATGTGCCTTCGAATGACACTTTCAAATGACCTTTAAAAAACATAACAATATGCCTTCGTTTGAGCCAAATGAGAAAATGAGTTTCAAACTAGGCATCGAACGACATTGACGTGTCGTTTGAATGACATGACCAAGTAATTAGAATGACTAAAACAACATTTTAAAGCTCCGCCTACAGGTAACTAAGAAAACATTTTAAGTTTGAAAAATGCCTCGTTTTGTAAAAAAACAGTTTAGAAAAGTATCCCAATAATTAGTAAAAATTCAAAGTAATACAAAACTAATACCATATCAAAATTTCGTCAAGTCGTAGAACTTTGTTGAAGATGCTTGATATTTGGATTCGTCTTCTTGAACTTGTGAACTTGAATGCCTTGACAGTTGGAATGGGATACCCGATACCCAATAAACTAGGTACTAGAGACATGATGAAAAATATGTCCTTACAAATCTCTACCTATGGCTATTTCGGGTAAAAAATAAAAACAATCTGAATTATCAATCAAATATCCTATACAGATCTAATACCCTCCCAGAAACCAATAGTGGAAAGATACTAAACTTGCAAGTCTTCAAAATCTTCAACTTTCAAATCTTCAAATCTCCTTGCTTACGTTCTTTTCAAATGCTCATCAAAGCCCTACACAGAATAGATAAAGAAATACTTTCGTGACGTATCGAGTTTGAAATAAGAAAAAAACTCATAAATCAAATCTCTCCCATAATTCATAGTTCGTTCTCCTCCTTTTTATTTGTTCAAAATAGACAAGGAAAAGGATAAAAATAACAAATCAGAGTGGGTCACAAAAAGTATAGCAAATCATCGCAAACATATATCAAATAGGCTTATGCAAGAAAAAACTCAAAAGGTTCCACAAACTATTTTTAATTTTTCAAATATTTTTCAACAGAAAATAATTTTACAAAAACAACACACACCATGAACTAAAACTAAGATAACTAAATCATAGAAATGGAATGAATGGGTGTGAACAAATTCGATAGGAAAATCAACTCAAACAATCATAACATACGTGCATGATGAATTTTGGAATACTCCAAACGAATGAACGCAAAATCGTCCTTAGGTGTAAAAGTGTTGAATTCATATGATATCGACTCAATCTAGTTAAGTCTAAAATGATTTTAACACCAATAACGTTTAAACTATGTAATGCCTTTTCAAGACTTTTTCAGGTTGTGAAAACCCGTTGATTACCAACAACACTCCCTCAAAAGATAAACATGATCATATTTTCTATTCTTTTCTTTTGAAAGATTAAACTAAACTATTTGGACCCTTTTTGGCATATTTTCTTTTTATTGGCTTTGTTTTTTCTTGGGCTCTTTTCAAATGGGGGCTTTCACGACGAGTTCACTTGCCTCTCATAGCCCTTTTGCGTGTTCACTCATATTTTTTTAAAATAATAAACAAACTCTCATGGGCAACGGTTCTTTCATGCACTACTTTTATTATCTCGTTTTATCGCATTTGGTTCGTTTTAAAGATAGGATTGAGTTGAAAACACTTTGACCAATATGTGATAGACAAGTACAATAATAAAATAAATTCGTGCATGTGTGCATTAAAGGAGATTAAGAGTCAAACATGTAGAAATTAATCATTAATCACATCTCAATGAATCCAAACATTATAAAGCACGTAGATTAAATGATGTTGTGTCTCAAAACACTATAAAAAAGTCATGTGGATAAGGGGATGATATAATGACTTGGTAATCCTAAATGTCCATCCATATATGGTGTAAATAGAAATACAAAAATCCTTTTGGATTTTTCAAAATTTTTATCAAAAATAAAATCTTTTTGGATTTTTCATTTTTTCTAAAACGAAACCAATTTTTTTTTGTATTTTCCCAAAAATTTTCAAGAAAACGAAACCCTTTTTGGATTTTTTGAAAATATATCAAAATACAAAAAGCTAAATACAATGGCTGTACACACTAGAAATAGGCGTGAATAATATAAACATGAAAATAAACCTATGCTAACGAACAAGTCTAAACCTCAATCATTTGGTCCGGAGGCATTTTTCAAAGGTGGCAACATCCTATGAAAAACATCCAACAAATCATGTGAAGTCTTGACGAAATACTCAACTTGCTCAGGAAAATGCTTTAAATCTCTCATGTGATGTGTGGGAGCATGAGGAGTAACTTGTGTGGGAGAGCACGTGGGAACACGTATAGTAGCACAACGAGGTAAATACCTATGAGACGCACTACCCAATTTAAAGAAAAATTTCCTATGATGTCCTCTTTTCTTGCAATGGGAATAAACAAAAACGGGACTAGGAACACCTCTCTCAAAATGACTAGGATGCGCTCTCCTATGGGGAAACAGACGCCTAGGTGGGTTAGGTTGAGATACATATAGATCTATTATAAACTCGAGAATCGTCTCGGGTACAACAAGGGAAGTAGATGTACCGTCATGACCTATTCCTAGTCTCTCAATGTTACCTAAAGAGGGACTGAGGAACACCTTTATTATCGTCTTACATGTGTCCTCTAAACTTACATTGACCTGTTGAGCACGTTCAAGATCTCTATCGTGTTGGGATACAAGGGCTTCAAGTTTTTCAGGAGTCTCCTATGAATATTGAATATCTCTTGTATTAATAGCCATGGTATTGGTCAATTTACTCTTTTCGCGGCCTAAGATGATCAACTACTCAAATAAAGAAACTTTCACCATCACGAGTTGACTTTTTGATGCCTCACACACCCTTAAAATTTATCTTTCCCTCTCCAAATCTATCACCCTAAGAGATAACTCCTTATTCAAATTTTTCGTCTTAAAAGTCACGGGGTATAAATCACTAAATGCCTTTTGGAGATTCCCTTATCCTTTACTTCCAATCTCACTCTCACACTCACTATCTCCCGAATGACTCAAAACATCATCGAGGATATCACGTTTACAAGTGTCCTCATCATCGTGGGACAAAGTAGATGTGCTCACGTGACTATCCATGAAAGAAACACACTTTTCATGTGGTGATTCTCCCACAGAATCATCAAACTCAATGTCACTATCACTAAGAGTGGTCGTATTAGCAACTTTCTTACCCTTTCTCTTTAGCATAGTGGGACGCTGAAACGCCCTTTTCCCTTGCACTAAAAAAACCTTATATCTTCCTCATTCTCACCGCAATCCTTGACCTTATTTTTCTTTCTTTCTTTCAAAAATCCTTTAATAAGAAGAATTATTTTTTGAAATTTTGAGAAACTTAAAAAAATTGGCAAATAAGGCCAAGTCATTGAAATCTACCTCACCCTCAGAATCTAGATCACAGACTCTCTCTTTTTTATTTTACTTAACTTGAGTCTTTAAAGATATCCCTTTATCCTTAGTCTTAATGTTTTTGGGAAACATGTCAATCTCATTAGTTTGAAGGTCTCCTACGAGATATTCTAATCTAAGTGTATCTAATATCACCAACGAGTTCAAAGCAGTTACCTTAGGAATAAATCGGGATGGGAGTGACCTCAAAATCTTCTTAACAACTCTTGAATCCTTAATTTTCTCCCACATAATAACCCATAAGCTGTAATACCCCGTATTTTTATGCCCTTTAATTATGGGATTAATTAAATTTAATTGGGATAAATTAATTTAATATTAATCCGGTTTTAATTTTTTTTTTTTACTAACGTGATGAGAGTTAGTAATTATTGGTAAGAGTAATGTTGAATATTACTAGATGAGTAAAGTAACATGAGATTGAATTTATTAAAATTATCGCGAGTGAATAATACGACAATCATAGAAATTAAGTCGGGACGCGCATGTGTCGTGTTGGCACTAAATTAATGGAATAAAAAGTAATTCAATTATAAGTCGCCCATATGATCATTTTGCATGTGCCAATGTGTTCGAAAGGGCCTAGATAATCAGAAAAGTGTACCCGAAGGTTTAGTTTGGGTCTTGGGATGATTTTAGGCCTGACCGACATCCCAATAGGGCATTTTGGTAATTTCAACTTTTAGGATTTAATTACCTACGAAAATTAGATAAGTATATCAGGTGTTAGAGGTTTTCTTCTAGGGTGAGAACCTGCATATTTCACAGAGGCCATTAGAGGAGGAAGGTGAGGAGCTCCCTAAGGCTAGAGCCACCATAGTTTCACCGTTTTCACCACAAACGCCGTCGGAGTGTAGATCGGAGGATGGAGAACAACCGCATCATCAAATCTCAGAGATTCAGACTTATATTCTTGAGGCAAGTATCTATCTTGCTGTTCTTGAGTTGATAATGCATCCATGTTAGACGAAGAATAATAATCGTATGTTTTCATGAAGATTTTTATGTTTTGGAAGAATAAATTCACATGTATAAGGAGAATCTATGTAGGCTAAATTCCTCATCAGGTGTAGAGTACAATCCATGAATTTGTAAATGATATTAGAGGAAGAAATTTGGAAAATATTGAAGTTCATAAAAAATCATGCAAATATAGGATTTGAGTTAAAATTTTAAATTGCCCCTTTTCATGATGATTCCTTCAGGAGTTATTGAAGTTTTTACGCTATAAATCGATCAAATCTATTATTAATATGTTTGTTATGTTTGGTTGGGAGATTGGGTTAATTTAATTGAGGTTTTGAGGATAATTTGATTAAAACTAGTAGGCTTAAATTTGCAGAATCTGGGCAATATCTGATCGATCGATCATGAATATCGATCCATCGACCCTTCCAAACATAAATATTAATTATGGCCTTTAATTATGGGATTAATTAAATTTAATTGGGACAAATTATTTTAATATTAATCTGAATTTTAAAATAAATATTTACTAACGTGACGAGATTTAGTAATTATTGGTAATAATAATGTTTAATATTACTAGATGTGTAAAGAAATATATGAGATTGAATTTATTAAAATTGTTGCGAGTGAATAATATGACAATCATAGAAATTAAGTCGGGACGCGCATGTGTCGTGTCGGGACTAAATTAATAGAATAAAAATTAATTTAATTATAAGTCGCCCGTATGGTCATTTCTAGTGCGCCAATGTGTCCAGAAGGTCCGAGATAGTCAGAAAAGTGTACCCGGAGGTTTAATTTGGGTCTCGGGACGATTTTATGCCTAATCGGCATCCCGGTAGGGCATTTTAGTAATTTTTACTTTTGGGATTTAATTACCTACGAAAATTAGGGAAGTATATCAGGTGTTAGAGATTGTCTTCTAGGGTGAGAACCTGCATATTTCAGAGAGGCCATTAGAGGAGGAAGGTGAGGAGCTCCCCAAGGCTAAAGCCACCATAGTTGCAGCGTTTTCACCACAAACACCGTCAGAGTGTAGATTGGAGGACGGAGAACAACCACATCATCAAATCTCAGAGATTCAAACTTAGATTCTTGAGGCAAGTATCTATCTTGTTGTTGTTGAGGTGATAATGGATCCATGTTAGAGTAAGAATAATAATCACATGTTTTCATGAAGATTTTTATGTTTTGGAAGAATAAATTCACATGTATAAGGAGAATCTATGTAGGCTAAATTCCACATCAGGTGTAGAGTATAATCCATGAATTTGAAAATGATATTAGAGGAAGAAATCTGGAAAATATTGAATTTCTTGAAAAATCATGAAAATATAGGGTTTGAGTTAAAATCTTAAATTGCCCCTTTTTATGATGATTCCTTAAGGATTTATTTAAGTTTTTATGCTAGAAATCGATCATACCTATTGCTAATATGTTTGTGATGTTTGGTTGGGAGATTGGGTTGATTTAAAAGAGGTTTTGAGGATAAATTTGATTGAAACCTGCAGGCTTAAATTTGTAGAATCTGGGCCATATCTGATCGATCGATCGATCGATCTTGAATATCGATCGATTGACTTAGTCGATCGATCGACCCCTTCTGGAATTTGAAAATGTTCCCTTTTTAATGATTAACCCAACGCCACTTTGTGGGAACCCTTATACATAATTTATTTCCCCTAATGGGACTTGGGAATGACCAGTAGATTTGTGGTTAGGGTAAGGGTAGTGCGAGTTTATGTGAGAATTAACGGTAGGGTCATGAGGGTATAAAATGGGTTATAACTGTGTGTGCAATAGATTGGGCGTTGTGCAAGTTAATGATAACTTAGGACAGTTGGTTATAGAGAATACACCTACTGATATTATTTTATGATACACTTCGGGGGTCGAGAAGTATTTGGGAACTCGAATATTAAAGGGTGAATTGATTATACCTAGGACTCGGGCGCTACGTGCCACGTATGGTTAGAATATGTTATGGGTCATGGGTGTACCTATCTGAATAATGTCAATATATATATGAGTGCATGTATGTATATATATTACTAGTGGTGACCCTTGCGATGCACGGGCGGGTGTAATGCGTTTTGAAATATTTTATTCAAATATATAAATTAAAATTTAATTATTATCAGTATTTAAAAAAAAGATTGTAGCCATAACAATGAGCATGTAAATATAAGTAATGTGGTGAATAAAGAGTACGAATTAACATAAATAAGAGTAAATGATTGGTAAGAACGAACCATAGTCTGAAAATCCTAGTTAGAAAAAAACACTATATTTCAAATTGAATTTTAAAATGAAGTAGTCCTTAAAACGGCCGAAAATTACATTTTACAAAAATGACAACGATGTTCATTTTTTAAGCCACTATAAATATGGATTTTCAGGATCTTCGTAGTGTGTAAATCCATATTTTCTAATCATAGTCTTTTTGACATATCCCTGTCTTGATGTAAATGCATCTCATGAGTGGTTCAAGCAGGTAAAAAATGTAAATGCTTTGTTATTTTTATTGCATTATAATAAAATATGGTTCGAGCAATTAAAAAATAATTTTCATTAAATTTTGGGCTGGTTAATAGTTGCATCACTCATTTACCACGTACAGTTTCATTCTCTCTCTTCCCATGCATAGTCTTGGTTAACAAATTTTGGGTTGGTTAAGCGAAGTTAATAACCTACCTTTTTTAGGGTTTTGTACATAAAGTAAAAAAAATTAGTGAAATAACAAAGAAAAAAATTATGCATGGGAAGAGAGAACAATGCAACCGCGTTACTTTCTTTTGTTTCTTGTACATAAAGTAAAAAAAATGAGAAAAATAACAAAACAAACACAAACAACAATCTGAACTCCCAACCTCTTACCTACCACCTGCTGAACCCATAACACAAACCACTTGAACCCGTAAGCTATTAACCTCCACCAAGAGACCCATGCACCTTTACACACCCTTTAACCCCACCTAGACAGACCACCCCCCATACCACCTGTTGACCCAACCCATAAACTCCTAAACTACCACCTTAAAGCTCCAAATCCGAATCAATAAACCCAACATCTCGACCCAAAGAACCCCACTCAGCAGCAACATTTGACTTCCATTACACACTCAGTCGAAACCCACATACATGCATGTATATTTAAATTTAAATGCTTGTGTTTAGGAGAGATCATGTGTCCCCCATGCCTATAATATTTAAAACGCACACATGCATGAAGAGAGAGAACAATGCAACTGTGCGTGAGTGATGTGTGTTGTGTGGGAGGGAATGTTAGGAAGGTGGATTTACATGTATTGGGTTTCTTATTGTAGTGGAGGAAGTGAACAGTTAGTGGAGACGGAGGCTATTTTTTTTTAGAGGGAGAGAGGGGAAGATGCATGGGAAATAAAGTTGCAGATGTAGTGGGATAAACTGACTAATGTGTAGTAATTGTGTAGTAACTATCTTGCTAAAGAAAGAGATGTGGGGTGTGGTTTGAGGTAGAGGTTACCGTAAGTAATGGTTGATGTTTAAAGTAGAAACGTGTATTCTTGTGGTTAAAAAAATGCAAAACTCTCAGAAATTAGGAAGTATGGTTTTCTCGCTTCTGGGGTAGATATAACTACATACGTATATATCTCAAAAGTATGAAGAATACACGTACTTGGAATATACATAGAAATTTATGTATGTGGTGGGAGTGTAATTAGTTAAATATAAAAGGGGTATGGAAGTAAGTTTAAGTTATATATGGGGTGGGCGAGGTGGGTTGAGTATATTTTTATAAAATCCGAACCCGTCCCGTTTAATAAATATTTTTTTTTAAAATCCAAACCCACCACTATTATTTTAACCGAGTTTTTAACCCGCCCATTGGGATCGGGTCGGGTTAAATTTCCATCCCTAGATGTCTCTGCATAAAATCTTATGCAAAGGTCTCTGCATAAGATCTTAATAAAACATCGACTGTATAAGGCATATAAAAATAAGTAAATAAAATTATTCAATTTAGTAATAAATTTTTATTAATAAATATCTTTATCAATAATTTATGCATAAATTTTGTGCAAAATTTATGCATAAATTTATTAATAAATATCTTTATTAATAAATTTGATATTTATTAATAAATTTGAGATCTTTATTAATAAATTTTGCATAAATATTAATCATTATTAATAAATATCTCATATTTGACATCTCAAATTTTGCATAACATTTTAGTGGAACCCAGTTGAGATCATTATTAATAAATATTATAATGACATCTCAAAGATCTCACAAAATGTCAAATTTACTTAATAAATTGTTATGCAAAGATCTTTGACATCATAGTCGATTAAAAACCCAATTGACATCACATAACTCATAATCACCTTCATTAAATAAGATATTTGACATCATATCTTTCTTTCCATCATTAGCAATGATCTTTGACAACTAGGTTGTCGGGATGGTGTATTTTGGGATTACGTTAGTGGCAGTTCATAGAAGAGCGTTGCGATTTAACTATTGGAAACAAAATAAAACGCACATCCAAACAAACCCCACTCAAATTTTATGTAGGAAACAAACCCCACTCAGCATTAAATAGAATTAAAAATAGTATCAGATTTCTCTCTCTTTACACTCTGTCAGATGAAGGGGTAATCGGTCAAGCCGGTGATGTCGTCGGTACATGGACGTCATAAGTAAGGACACTAACAACTTCACATAAGAGGTTAAAAATGATTAAGAAGTTGGTTATAATATATTTAAGAGGGACTTAAAAGTGATTAATTTGAAAAAAATTTGATGGGTTCGAGGGATGTGAACACATTGAAAATAAAGAATAAAGGATGCGATTAGAGAGAGGAAATTGAGGGATAAATGAAAGAGAAAATGGTAAGGGTTTTGATTTATCTACCTTTAATTGGAGTTTATTCTGTTTCTATATTCTCTCACTCTCCTTCACCCGCAACACAATACGCTCTCCTTAAATCCCTAAAAAAATTCTTACATTTTCATCCTCTCTCTTTTCAAATAAAACCACCCCCACATCCACTCCCACCCAAATTGGCCTAATCTTGGCAAGTGAGAAGAGAGAAATAAGAAAGAGTTGGTGTGGCATGAGATAGATGTCTGATGTAAGATGAAGAAGAAGAGCCTTAGACTTTAAAATGAATCAACTTTCTGCCCCTTCTACCACAACCATCTCAACGCCTTAGTTGTCGGAACAAACTTCATGGACAATTAACAGAGAAATGGGTAACTCACCAAGTTGTATGAAACTACCAAGGATATGAGCCCTGGCTAAATGAACACGATGATTTTGGCATAATTTTTTTAGCTAAATTTTTTCTCAAGAAATGCAGATATTCCAGAATCACCACTCATCTTTTCAAAATTAGAAATACATACAAACTAATCATTAGTTGTAAAACTTAATTGAGAAATTGAGTTGAATTTTTTTATTATTCAAAGTTCATACCATCAGAGTGTAAGTGTAAGTGAAGCTGAAAAGCCTATACATATGGGTGGTTGGTTCGATTTGTTTGAAACACATAGAAAGGGAGATGAAAAAATGAATGGAAAGTGAAATTATACCTTTTAAGGAAAGATTGAGTATCGATAGTCTTAGCAGTATGGAGAGGATGCTTGGTGATGAGCGTAGCAGTCACCGGCCTGTCGTTATTGCCTTGATTGTGGTTGTTGTTGTTGTTGTTGTTGGTAGTCTTCTTTTTCCTTTTTGAAGATGATTATTCTTATTATATTAGTAGCTGTGGGGGTTGAAAAAAGAGCAAGATAGGAAATTAAATGAGTGAGGGTTTGATATAAACGGTTTTGTACACCAATAGTTGGGGTTGGGGTTTGGTTCTCTCATATGCTTTAAAAAATTTGTACAAATAAAGGGAGAGAAGATGGGCGGAGAAGAAGACAGTTGAGGAGACGTGGGAAAGAAGGATAGATGATGTAGCTTTTGAGATATCGTGCAATGGGAGGTTAATATGCCTAATTGAATTTCCTTTAAATTAGGAAACGATCTGTAAGCCCACGTCGTCTTTTTTGAGTTAAAAAAATTCAAAAATCTGAACAAATTACATTGGGAGTTTGGATCTTTTTCAAGCATCCAACTACATACGTATATATAATAAGATGTGAATATCTATGTGTAATCATGCCCTCGCTACTTATTATCACGGAGGTTTCCGCATTGGGACAGTCTTATCTCGATTGGACCTTTATGGGGGATATTGACTTGTACCCTAGAACATAGGATCATTAATACAGGCTATCTGAGAATGATAGTCAGATGGTCCTAAGATACGTGAGGGTATGTGCTAACCTCTTAGTGACTGGGAACTATGCTTCGCCTCCAATATGTGTGTTTTGTGTTAATACAATTCGAGAGTGATTCCGAACTAGTATTTCCCTTTGTTTGAGAGATACGGGGACTTGATAGCATAGTATGCGGGCACCATAGATTTATGTGGGGTGCCCTAGTAGTATATATATATATATATATATATATATATATATATATATATATATATATCTTGTTGTTCTTGTGTTGATAATGCATCCATGTTAGAGTAAGAACAACAATCGCATGTTTTCATGAAGATTTTTGTGTTTTGGAAGAATAAATTCACATGTTTAAGGATAATCTATGTAGGCTAAATTCCTCATCAGGTGTAGAGTATAATCCATGAATTTGTAAATAATATCAGAGGAAGAAATCTGGAAAATATTGAAGTTCTTGAAAAATCATGCAAATATAGGGTTTGAGTTAAAATCTTAAATTTCCCCTTTTAATGATGATTCCTTAAGGATTTATTGAAGTTTTTACGCTAGAAATCGATCATACCTATTTTTAATATGTTTGTGATGTTTGGTTGGGAGATTGGGTTGATTCAATAAAGATTTTGAGGATAAATTTGATTGAAACTCGTAGGCTTAAATTTGCAAAATCTGAGCAATATCTGATCGATCGTCCTTGAATATCGATCGATTGACTCTTCCCTTCGATCGATCGACCCCTTCTAGAATTTGAAACTTGTTCCCTTTTTAGTTATTAACCTAACTCCGCTTTGTGGGAACCCTTATACATAATTTATTTACCGTAATAGGACTTGGGAAGGACCAGTAGGTTTGTGGTTAGGGTAAGGGTAGTGCGAGTTTATGTGAGAATTAACGGTTGGGTCATGAGGGTATAAAATGGGTTATGATCGTGTGTGCGATAGATTGGGCATTGTGCAAGTTAATGATAACTTAGGACAGTGGGTTATAGAGAATACACCTACTGATATTATTTTATGATACACTTCGGGGGTCGAGAAGTATTTGGGAACTTGCGTTAATTAAGAATATTAATGCAAAAATTATGTCCATACATGATTCTCATTAAAATAGGAAAAAAATGATTTTTTTAACTATAAATCCATAACTAAAACTATTGCATAAATCATGGTTTTAGTCTACTAATCTAACATGGAGGTCTATAGGAATGATGGGAAGGTGTCGTGACATATCCCTTTATTGATGCTTTGAGGTTATTGGTATAGGATGGCCTATAACTATACCCGCTACGAATAAATGATCCATGGGGCTAGTAGGGATATGCTTCTATATTCATGCGTGGGCTTTGGGCGTTGCCCATTTCCTTTTGTGTCGAGGACCATACTTATATGGATATGGTATTTCCTTTATTGAGATTATACTAGGGATGTATGCATTGACATTTATTATGGAACCATTTAATTATATTCTATTGAGAAGAGTCATAATTAATCATTGGGTTCACTTTGGTCTTGGATTAGAACCGCATATTATATTTAAGGTTGTTTGAGTTAGGTTAACTTAAAAATAACTGAAATATGAGAGGAAGATGCGTGATTATTATTGTAGCCCAAATTCGATTAAATTCTTATTCTTTGTAGACTTGTTGTGAAAGTTGTTGTTGAATTCTGTTTTCAAGTTGTAGGATTAAAGCTTCAGGCTTGATTCTCATTTTCATTATTTTCAGTTGTAGATATTACGTAGAATGTAGGTGTCGAGCTTGTGTGCTCATTCCTTAATTTCATTTTCAGTCGAGTTGTGTCGGATTACAGTAGTAACTGTTATTTATTTTGGGAGTTGCGTTTATATTTGAGACAATGGGTATTTTCCCATAGTAGATTTTACTTACTTTTGGGATTATGGTATCAGAGATTATGTTGTCTTATTCATATTTCTGTGTATGAATTATTTATTATTAGGAACATTGATGTATTTATGTCATTCTTAGAATGGTATCAATTGTTTATACCCCTGTATTATTTATTTTTGGACCTGGTCAATATCGCTATAGATTTCACAACGTGTCACAATATATTTCAACAAAAAATACATCCATTGAGGTCTTGCTCACCTAAGATAATAATTCAAACAAGGATCAATTTATTTATTACCTTAGTAGATTTTTATATCAAAATGATTGTAAATACCCCTTAATGGAGAAATTATGTTTTACGTTTATATTTTGTTGCATAATAGTGAGATGTTATCTATTATCTAAATAAGTATTTGTAATTTATCAATCTGATTTGATTAAATTAATGCTCATGCGGATAATTCTCATAAATAAAATTGGAAAATAGGGGCTACTTTATGAGAATTATGTATGAGATATGTACCACACAAGGTTGTAAAAGGTTAACCTTTGATGAATTTTTACCTGGTCACCCAAATAGAGATGAAACTAAAGAAGGGTGTGATGTAGATTCTTTCTCAATAATTCCATGAACGTCATTGTTTGAAGATTCCAAAATAGAGGTTAGAGATGGAATTTGTTTAGTAATATAAATCCCAACAGGATTTAAAACCCAAAATGGATTTACTTTGGAATCACACCAACTGTCTAATATCAAGTTGTGTATGAAGTAGTTATAATGGAACTAGAAAACATAAGTGGTTTCAAACCTTTAAGAATAAATATTTTTGGTGTTTATCAACTTGCCATAAGGCAACTAAGTTGTAAATAATAGTGTTTAGTGGAGTTTTACAAGTTTATCACCATACTGTTTTGTTCAAATTTGATTGTCACTTTAAATTATATTATTAGATTATTTAATGAATAGGACAATAAAGTGGCTCAACAAGAATCATGTTTTTAAATTAAAGATAACTCAAGTTTGCTAATTTCAGTTATTAAAATGTTACCATTATAAAAATATAGGTTTCATTTGTTTGATTTAAGTAGATATGGACCATATAGATATATGTGAGGATTAGAGAATCCCAATTATTAATTATTTAATGGATCCTATTATTAATGTTGATATGGTAGTAAATCAAGAGCAATATGTTATATCATATATGTTGATATATTATTTAAAAGAAGATATAATTATTATATGAGCAAATTCTTAAGAGTATAAGAAAGCAAATAAACCATTGCCAAGTTCATAAGGGGTTGTGTGGTTCCTATCAGTGATATATAAAAAATATATGGTCGATTTGAAGGCATGATTATAGAAAGCAGATATACAATTTCTAGATTTTTGTCCAAGCAGGCTTTTTTTGTTTTATCATATATATATATATATATTATTCCTAACTTTTTCATAGGACACACACCTATGGGTTTCGTCCTAATGGGCACCTTTATTAAGGGAAAGAATGTGGTGAATTTGGTGACATGAATATAGAGTGAGAAGAGCTTGGTAAAGGACCGATGAGATGGTGTATTAGTGAAATGGGGAACCGACGATCCCATTGTCTTTCATGACATGGTGCCTCTTGCGATCGAGGGCTGCTTCTCTTGTGGATAGTATGGAACCCAAGGATGTATATGATTTATCATGTGTGCTCCATCTGGTTCGCAGTTTTATTTTGGATGGATTGTGATTATCGAGAAAGTGATTATCAGGAAACCTCTTATTAGGTTTCTAAATCTTTTCGTTCTGTTTGGTTAACTAATGGATTCCTATTGGGAATCAAAATTTTGTGTTTGTTTCATGCATGGAAAGTGATATGGAATGTACAATATATACCAATAATACACTTTTGTAATCATATTTCTCTCTCTTTATCTCTCTCTCTTTCTCTCTCGCACGCACACACAAATATATACACACAATAGTACGATTCACTATTTATAAATACATGAACTCAAATATTCTTTTATTTTTAAGACATATATTTTCCAATATTGAACAAATATAATAATTTATTATAGATGTGTGAGTATTATATTGTAAATTAATCAAAATAATAATTACACGAGTAGAAAAAATAACTAAATAAAATTTGTTCGACTTTAATTTTAATACAAATTGACATAACAAAATTGTCCTCACAAAATATGTATTTTGGTTTTATGGGTAATCTTGTAATTTTATATGTTTAAAGGTGTTTTTGTCTCACAAAGTTATTTGTAAGGATTTTCCTGGGAAGTAAAAATCCCATCTATATTGGATGGATTTTGATTCCACCCATTTTCCCACAAAAGAGGTAAGGGTCCACATTCCCATGTAACTTAATCTCGCATTAAAAATGATAATCTTTCACTTTTCTAGGAATGTTCGGAAGGAATCAAATTCTACCCAACTTTATCACGTACCAAACGGGAACATGAGGACAAGTGGTCCCAATCGTTGGATTGCCTTTGGATCAATTAGGTCGAAAGAAATAATAAATTTTTCTTCCTCTTTATATTAAATAATGTAATGGGTAGTCTACATATCTCATAACGAGGACCAAAGATATGAGCTTAAGTGAATATGATAAGATGGGTTTGCATTTAGATCAGGGCCATCTGTAATGGAGTTTGATTTGACCACAAAGTTTTATGAACTATCACTCAGCAAGGAGTTAGTGTAGGTTAAAAATCTAACTCAATTTGAATTAAAGATTTTTCTTTGGTATGAGTACTTAAGTTAGTTCATGAATGGAGTATTACGTTCACTCGTTAATATTACGACACCCTTTAATTTTTAATAATTAAGTTGATCAAGTCTATTTTTTAATTATTACCAATTGTCAAAAAAAATTAAATACCATTCTTAGCATGAAATAGGATAAACCGCAACAAGACAATATACTATCACTCGTGAATATAAATAATAAACTCGAAAGTTATTAGATGGATAATTTTTACCTCATCCTTGACGGTGTCCAATTATATGAGCTAAGTATTTTCAATAGTTATGTTTTAAACTCCAACATTTCTCATATAATCAGAATTTACAAGGTAATGGTGCACTTATAAAATTATCATGAAAATCCTTAATTTATCGAAGTTACAAATTCTATTGCATCCGCGCACATGATACAAATCTTAACCATGTGCACACCACCGTTCTCATGGTAAAAATATTGTCGTTTTCTTGGCTATCGGATCTAAAGTTTTCCAGAATCAGATATGTCTTCAACCTACACCCATTGTCACAAGTGCGGAACCTATAATCACCATTTTTTCCCCTAAAATGAGGTTGTCTGCCCCAATGCCCTCTCCTTACATAAAAATTTCACTTTCTCATATCTATTTGTGTTATTTCAATATATAATTCCATATCCAAGTACAAAATTAAAAAATTATGGGAAATATAAAAATACATTTAAAGTAATAGCATGCCAAATGATTTTATTTAAGTAAGAACTTTTAAAAGTGAATATACAATTATCTAACCCAATTCCATTAAACCACTTTAAGATAAACATTAAATTTTATGAAATAAAAAATTAATTTAACCTAAGCATCAAATTTCAAGGATTGGATTTATTCATTTATGGACAAAGATCACTATTTTTCAATACAGCAAATAACCCTAATTATTTCTACACTATTTTTATAATTTATAAAACTCATTTAGGTAGAGATTATTGTTTACATCAGAAGAGAAGAGAGTATAATTATCTTACCTTGAATGATGAATACAAGTCCCAAAAGAAAGATCAGAAAATCCCTTGCAATCTTTCCTCAAAATCCTCAATTTGTGTAAAGAAGATCCCAGTGATGTAGAAAGCTCTCCATTTGATAAAACAATTGTATTGTTCTTCCAAGATGTCCCTAAAAGTGTCTTTGTAAAACCAAGTTTAGAATTGTAGGATTTTTAGTTTGTAAGTCATGAACTGGATAGGTATTTTTGTATGAATTTTGGTTAAAGTTTGGAAGTTGACTTGTGGGTTTTAGAGGTAGTAGGGTTTTATTTCGGTTCTTATATTAATTCCTTATTTCCTATGTTTTTTACTCTTTTGTCCTTAACCCATGCTTTATTTCCATGTATGCTTCCATTCCCTTATGACCACCCTGGTCTTTTCAACTAATTACTTTACTTAATTTCCAATTAATAATTTAAAAATTCTTATTTAACTTAAATTGAAATTAGACATTTCAAATTTGATTCTTTTCTCAAATAAAAATAAAATTTCCAATATAGTCCAAATGAATTTTAAAGTTTTCTTTTCAACTTAAATAATTATAAAAATCCAGTTTTCACTTAAAGTAACTATTTAAAATTTTCTTGAAATTCGATTTCACTAAATATTTTAATTAATTAAATTCTTTTTAATTTATAGGGTATTTACAGATAACCACCACCATTAAATAGTAAGATTATAGCCTAAAACAACTAATAGCAACCAATCTTCTAACGAAATATTTTTTCTAGGCCAAAATAAGTAAAATGTTAAGATAATTCTTACATCTTTCGACATAACAAAATACAAATAAGATGTATAACTAATAGTAGCTTCAATAACTACGTAATTAAAGTCGGGAGTGATTAAAGATAATGACCGAGTTCTCTACTGATGAGACCACAAATGTGTCTAAATTGCATGATTATCAGGCTTAAGTTCAAGCCGGTCGCTCAAGTAATAATCCGATAAGTCGGGATCGTCTCCACAGGGAACTAGGAAGAAAATTCGTGATGACAAAGGAATAGAAAACTAACCCTAAACTAATTCGAGAAAAGAAATAAAAAAGAGGATTAATTGTGAACTGAATGACTACTAACTAAATATCAAGGAAATTTAAACTACTGATTAAACTAAGTGCACACAAATAAACTACTGCAGTGAAGTAAATATGAATTGGGGAAAGACAGGTTAGGATATAATCCCCCGAACCCTAGTACATTTACCAGATATAATACTAGCTTTTGAATTATAAAGTTGATTAAACCCAGTCTTTATTAATCCTAAGCATTGCTTATATGAGGGTACTAGACAGCATCATACACAATCAAAGGCAAGAATAAAGTGGTGCTATAATAGCCAACACGCACATCGCATCCTTAAACAACCCGGTTACCTAGGGCAAACGCGGTTATAAGGCCTATGATGGTTGTGCGTACTACACAATCACGATTCGATCAAAATTTAATTCAAAACCTATTTTATATTCATGTAAACTACATCGGGTTGAGTTCATTCACCCCAAGCCTTGGAAACTTAGCTGGACATAATTAAACTAAGAATGAACACAAAGCCTAATTTGCATGAATTCAAAACTGCATGAAAGTTTGGGAAGAAATTTGGAAATAAGACTTGCAACCTAAAAGTTATTGACTAGTCAAGCTAAACTATGAAAGCAATTAAAATAAGAAAATAAATAATACTTGCAATGAAGAAATTCTAGAATTACAGCTTGAAACTTGAATAATTGTTGTAGAATTTAAAATCTCGAGTTCTTAGTTGTGAAAGCTCTCCAAAATTATCAAAAAGAGAACTCCTTAATATCTGATATGAAATTAGAATAATTATCCTACGAAAACTACAAGAGTTTGAGCTAAGTTGGACTCTGAATTTGGAAAATAAAAATCAGAAAAATTTCATCTGAATCGGTTTGACGTCGTCTTTCAGCTCGGTCTGGTATAAGCCGAATTGGTTCATTTTCCTTTGAAATCGGATCGATCCGTTGGTCAATTTATGCAGAGATTCTCAAGGCATCAGACCGGTTCTTTTTTTACTTTATCTGGATCGGTTCGGGGGTGAATTTTATTCGTAGTCTGCATATCCTCTGGTTCGGTTGGGCTGTTGGCATTAACCAGTCTGGTCCGATTTTGGAATTCTTTGTTTTCTTGTTTTCTCTGGATTTTCTCTCATCTTTGAAGTTCCATAACTTTAAATTCGAGACTCGGATTGGGATACTGTTTCTTCCTACGTGCTTATAGACTCAAAGTCTTCAATTTTAATTTTGGTCCTTCTTCCGAACTCCATATGTAAAGTAACTATTTTTCCCTCTAACTTTCCTTTCTTTCTTTCTTCCTTGATTTCATGGTTATTAAGTTTCCTCTTCTCTTCACTTGCATAAAATACCTATAAAAACCATAAAGAATACACGAAACTCGAGGCACTATGTAGGAAAGGTCAATAGCACATATATGAGATAAATCCACATAATTTACATCATCCGAGGTGCTATAAGTCTCTAAATTAAGGGGTTAAATTTGGAAGAATTTATACCTAATCAAATCCCCCTAACTTAGAACTTTACGCGTCCTGAGAAATGTAACCGTAACTAGGCTCAACTCTTGAAAATATTTTATTAGGATAGAATACCTATTTTGCGGGCAAGCGATTGTATTTAGCATATGTAACAATCCTTTAAACCCCTAGGATACCCTAGTAGAACGAGTTTTGTCTCGTGAGGGATTGCAGTGAATATACCCACAAAATTCAGTTTCAACTCAAAAAATATTCAAAATACCTAATAATTATACAATTCAAACTTTCCAAAAAATAATCACCATATTGATATGCTCAAAATCTCAATTTGTCGGGTGTGCGTGCGAAGCCAAAAATTTAAACCCAAATTTCCACCGATTGATCTTTACGTTACTTTTCAAAATTTTATTTTGATTTTTATTTCTCACGGGATGCTCTCATAAACGAACCAATCGGAATGTGGCTATTTCTCTCGGTGTGCATGATTTATAAGAGTAAATGCATTGGAACATAAATCCCTGACACACAAAATTGAAAGACGAAATATTTATGGTGGAAGGATCTCATCATCGGGTTACGGTCATTAGGAAAACGGTAACATCGCCTCTTATACACACTAATCAACCTCTCTTGTTATCTTTTCATGTTTTAGTTCTCCACGCGGTAATCAATTTCGCAATCTGGACTCAGTTAGGATTTTTCTTGGGTTATAAGGTGTATTGGGTGAAATTGGAATGGTAGAAAAGTTCAGAATTGGAAAATGTCCTTTTGATGTCCGTTAGTGCTTTTTCGAGCCTTTGCTCGTTTTCTCTTCTTTATCTAATTTTTTCCCTATTTTTCACCTTTTTCTTTTCTTGATATTTTTGTTGAGAATTACTCTATTTTTCTTACCCCGGTTTATTGCACCAATTGGACTTAATTGATGAAATTTCTACTTTTCACAATTCTGGGCTATTTTGGTTTTTCGGATTACCAAACGAAAAGGAAATTTTCTTCGGATCAAAATGGCTAGCAAAAGGATATTTTTTCACAACTTTTTATGGCTAATATTATTTTGGGTAACAACCGAGGGCCACCTTCATTGTCCAAATTTCTAATCATATTACTATATGCATCTCGAGATGAATTTTAGTTTAGAGATATGTTAGCTCTTTTCAAGGCAACATCACACACTTTTCCCGTAACCGATCAAAACAAAGAATTGAGATCCTCAATGACTTTTTAAAACGCTGAAATGAACTTTGAGTTAACCGTTATCTCGGGTTGAATTAAAAACTCAGAAAAAATGATAGGCTCGAAATCTTATAGGGTTGGTTAATCTCCACACTTATTTGGAAAGTTGTCAATTTTCTTCTTTGGTCAATTTTGGCTTTGTGCATTTGAAATTTACAAATTTGAGACTTTAAACAAATTTTTGGTGATATTTTTGAAAATTTTAAATTCCAATTTTTATTTATTTTGAAGAAAAATATTTTTGGCTTTTTGGCAAATTTTCAATTTTTTTGGATTTTTTTTGAAATTTTCTATTTTTTTTTGGGGGGGGGGGGGGGGGGGGGGTATTTTCAACTTTGTGAAATTTTTGAAACGCATGCGTACCCCCCCCCCCCCCCCCCCCTCCCCTTACTTAAGCTTTTGCAAAGTCCCGATGCAAAGGGCCGAAAAGCTAAATTAAAGAGAGAAAGCAAAAAAATGGAACAAAGTACAAAATACAAGACATAAATCAACAAGTATAAGACACGACATTAATAGGTAAACCAATTTCCATTAGATAATAAACCTGCAAACATGTGGAAACAAGAAATGGGACAAATACATAAACAACCTAGGAAAAATAAGCTATTGACATGGAGGGTGAGCAGGGCCAGGAGCATTCGGGTTGTATGGGTCATAAAAGTAATTCGGTGGAGGTACACCCATTGTTATTTGATACATCTCAGCCTGGAGACGATTCATCATGCTTGTGTCTCGCTGGTATACCTGTTGGTTTTCATCGTATCGATTTATGAACCCGTCGAGTCGTGACTCGATCGCGGTGATATGTCTATCGAAGTCGGTTCCCGGTGGCTCAAAATCTGAATCATCATCTTCATTGTATACCTCCTATTCACCCTGGCCCATAACCACGTCGGCGTCCACATCCCCTTCCTCCTCGGATTCAGCCTCATCCTCATCTTCTGCCTCCATCTCGTCATCATTATTATCATCATCCGCCCTCCGTGCTCGGATGATCTCGCACTGCCTCTCACTTTTGGTGCCGGTACCCTGCCTAAAGGATTTCGAAGGCGAGGAAACCCAGTGGGAGGAGAAAATGCCGGTGTCGGCTAGAATGGAGGTGATGATCTGGGCATAAGGGAGAGGGGCAACACCCTTTTTATCCAAGGCCACAAAAAATATATCTTTTTGGATTGGGGTGGTGGGGTAAAAAAGATGATGCAAGAGGGTCACCTGATGGGGGTGCATAGTGGAGTCATATGAAGTTTCTAGGATATTGGCTCAGACTATTTGGAATGTGATGTGTGCTTTTTTGCTCATTCGGCCCACCAAAACTGTCTCCTTGCCCCAAAATTGGTCGAGTGCGACGTGGGATAGGCGTACAGATTTCTCAAGGGGCAAAAGTGTTGGGATACGTGAATTAGGCTGGGCTCGTGACATCTTTTTTCTCTAATTTCTGGGTGAGAAGTTTGAGGGAGAATGGAACGCGCCTACCATCAACATACGCTTCGGAAATGAAATCAGTGGTGTGGATAAGGGATCCATAGAACGCGCGTACCTTGACTACTCACACCTCTCCGTGGGACTCATTAAGAAAACGACACCAGACCCTCGGAAGGAAGAGGTTGGTGACAGAGTGTGGCAGCTCGTTCTAGAGCACTTGGCGCTCCATATATAGCTTTCGAGAATGACTGAAAAATTGTTCACACCAGATTTATTCTTAATTTGAGAGGTATGCGTCATCGCCGTGGTCGATGACCTCGATGGAGTTATATTTTTTAGGGAAGGCTCGGTTGAATATTTGAGACGCCAGTGGATTTAAGGTAGAAATCTGGAAGAGAAAGAGAGTAAGAAAGTTGGGTAGAGTGGTGGTGAAATGAGGGAGGATAAAGGTGTATTTATAGGTGGGGGGTGGAGGGAAGGGGAAGTGTATTTGGGAGGAAAAGGTGGATGGGGAAGAGGGGAAATGGATATGGAGGGAATAATTTGGGGGGGGGGGGATTGCATCTCGAGAAGGAGAAAAAATACCTAGACACCGAATAGATTCTGGTGCCCAGGATCGTACCGGTCCAGTGCTCTTTTTTTTTAATTTTCCTAAAAAATGAACCGATCCAGACCCCCAGGGGCAGATTGGTCTGGGACCTTGAAATTTACAACTTCCTTTAATTGAATAATTAACTCTTCTCTCTCAATTTATGGATGTTCCCACAACTTACACATGATGGACCTACAATCTCTCACCGCTTGCTTCGAAACCTAGACTCGCTCTCGATGTGTGTTCTCCCACACCTATCCTATGCGACCTACACCTACCGACTCTAACTAACCTAACCGACTCACATCTACTATACACAAGAATCACCCCACATGCGTCGAGGGTGAGATGACCTTCTCGTACTTCTGAATCAGTCCCCATAAATGGGGTCTAACAACCAAATGGTGTCAGCTTCTTTAACGCACGCCTCTACGATTTGAGACGTTGTCCATTCACCTTGAAAGTATTTTCCCCCTAATGAATCTTCCAAATCTATAGCTCTGTGAGGGATACTTCTCTAACGACAAATGGACCCATCCACTTTGAACGTAACTTACCAAGAAACAAGTGTAATCGAGAGTTGTAGAGAAAGACTTTTTGTCCCAGATGAAACTCCATGCATCGAATTATCTTGTCATGCGCGAGTTTTATTCGCTCCTTTGAAATCTTAACATTCTCATATGCTTCATTACACATCTCTTCCAACTCGCTCAATTTAAGCTTGCGAGCTTCACCGACTTTATCTAAATTGTAGTTCAACCTCTTGATGGACCAATGGGCTTTGTGCTCTTCCTCCACGGGGAGATGACAAGGATTTTCATAGACATAACGAAATGAGGACATACGTAGGGGGTTCTTGTAGGCGGTATGGTATGACCATAGCGCATCGTTTAATCGAAGTTCCCCACCTTTTCAGGTAGGATCGATCGTCTTTTCAAGGATGGTTTTCATCTCACGATTTGCTAACTCGGCTTATCCACTTGTTTGGGGGTGATAAGTCATTCCAACCTTGTGGATGACCCCATACTTTCTCATTAACTTTTCAAATGGTCTATTTTAAAAATGCGTGCCGTTATCACTTATGATCGCCTTCGAAGCACCAAAGCGAGAGAGTATGTGTTCTTGTAACAACTTTATCACCACTTTGTTATCATTAGTCTTGGTAGCTATTGCCTCTACCCATTTGGAGACGTAGTCTACTGCAACGAGGGTGTATAAGAAATCGAAGGAGGGAGGGAATGGTCCCATGAAGTCAATACCCCAACAATCAAATAACTCAATGGCGAGTATAGTGGTTAGTGGTAGCATGTCACGACGGGTAATAACTCCCATCCTTTGGCATCTATCACAAGATTTACAATAGGAGTTCACATCCCAGAACATTGTGGGCCAATAAAGACTGCTTTGAAGGATTTTAGCGGCTATCTTAGTGTTTGAGAAGTGGCCTCCACAAGCTTCAGTATGAAAAAACCGGATTACACTATAAATTTCCTCCTCCGAAACACATCTTCGGATGAGCTGGTCCGTATAATATTTGAATAAGAATGGATCGTCATAGAAAAATGCGAGACCAAGTGATGAATTTCTTCTTCTCTTACGGTGTCCATCCTGGAGGAATGGCTCTCATGACAAGATAATTAACAATGTCCGCAAACTAAGGTAGGGAAGAAGTAGCAAAGAGTTTTTCATTCGAAAAATACTCATCTATGTGTATTAGATAACTAGGCACGTCGGACGAGAGCTGTGAGAAATGATTGGTGATGACATTTTCTACTCCTTTCTAATCTTTTATAGAGAGATTAAACTCTTATAGGAGAAGGATCCACCTTATGAGGCGCGACTTTACGTCCTTCTTAGTAAGGAGATATTTCAGGGCAGCATGGTGGGTAAAGCATGTGATGGGAAACCCAACATGGTATGAGAAGAATTTTTCCAAAGCAAAAAAAAAAACTGCTAGCAACTCTTTCTCGGTGGTAGAGTAGTTAAGTTGTGGCCCAGTTAATGTTCGGCTAGCGTAATAGATGACATGAGCTTTCTTATCCTTTTTTTCCCTAAAAAAGCATCGATCGCGTAATCACTAGCATCGCACATAAGCTCGAATGGAAAGGACCAATCCAGAGCTTGCATGATGGGGGCATAAATTAAAATTCTTTTTAATTTTTTGAAAACTTCTTGGCACGCGTCATTACACACAAAGGGTGCATACTTCATAAGGAGGTTAATCAAGGGTCTAGAGATGGAGCTAAAATCCTTGATAAACCTTCTATAAAACCCTGTGTGGCCTAAGAAGGAGCGCACATCCTTTAGTGATATAGGCGGGGGAAGCTCGTCTATAACATCTATTTCTGCCCGGTCAACTTCTATGCCTTTAGATGAGACAATGTGGCCCAAAACTATGTCCTCGGTAACCATGAAGTGGATTTTTTCCCAATAAAGGACTGAGTTCTTCTCCACACATCGGGATAAAACTTTGTCAAGATTTAATAAAATTTGGTCAAAAGAGGGGCCAAAAATGCTGAAATCGTCCATAAAAACTTCAAGTTTTCTCTCTACTATGTCGCTAAAGTGACTTAATATGCACTGTTGGAAGATCGCGGGTGCATGCACAGTCCAAAAGGCATACGTTTGTAGGAAAACATGCCAAATGGACATGTAAAAGTAATTTTTTCTTGATCAGGTATGTCTACCTCAATTTGGTTATATCCGAAATAACCATCAAGGAAGCAACAATATGGGTGACCCGCTACGCGTTCAAGCATATGGTCGATAAAAGGCAAGGGAAAATGGTCTTTTCTCATTCCAGCATTGAGTTTTGGTTATCAATGCAAACATGCCACCTTGTGTTGGTGCATTGAGGAATTAATTATCCCTTAGCATTTTTTACCACTGTCATTCTGGACTTCTTCGGGATGACTTGAATTGGGCTCACTCATTTTCTATCCGAGATAGGGTAGATAATCCTAGCATATAATAACTTTATAATCTCCACTCTAATAACTTCTTTCATGGATGGGTTTTGTCGGATTTGCGTTTCCCTTGAGGGGTTCATGTCCTCCTCGAGGTGGATTTTGTGGGTACATATCAGGGGACTTATACCCTTCAAATCCGCTATAGACCAACAAAAAGCACCTCTGTGCTTCCTCAAAATTTCCATTAGCTTACCCACTTGCTCTTTATCTAGGCTAGAGGAGACAACAACAGGAAATGTCTCATCCTCTCCTAAAAAAGCATATTTCACATTAGAGGGTAGTTTTTTCAACTCGAGGGTAGGAAATTTATCTTCGAAGGGGATGAAGCATTACTCCCTCAGGGGTAGCTCCTCGAATCTAGAAACCGAATGAACATCTCTCAACTCCTCTATCGTCACTCCCTCATCTAATATCACTTTCAATTCCTCTACCTCTTGCTCAAACTCAGTGTATGGGATCTTACTCTCATAACCTCTCACTAGGAATGATTCAAAAACATCCCCACCCATGGTTTTCTCGATGTGCTCTTCTACTACTTCCTCTATAAGGTCGACTATATGGATTTCATCTTCATCACCCACTTGGTTAGCACCATTGAAGATGTTCTTCTCGAGGGTCATGTTCCCAAAAGTGAGCTGCATTTTCCCATTTCGTGTATTGATTAAGGCATTAGCCGTAGATAAGAATGGATGACCTAAAATGATGGGAACATGGTTGCTATAATGGATGGAGGGCTCCATGTCCCAAATGATAAAGTCTACTGGGAAGTAAAAAGTGTCCACTTGGACTATCACGTCCTCAACAATCCCTCGAGGCACCTTCACTATGCGATCCGCTAATTGACGAGTAATCTGTGTGGGCTTAAGGTCACCCAACTCAACGTGCCTATAAAAGGAATAGTGAAGGATATTAACAATCGCACCTAATTCCAACAAGGCATTCTCAATTCGATGCTCTCCAATAACACATGAGATCGTGGGTGCAACCGGATCTTTAAACTTGGGTGGAAGGTCATTAAGCAGAACGGAGCTCACATTTTGTGCTTGGAAGACATTCTTTTTCACCTTTAGACGTCTTTTCACAATCAAAAGATTTTTAATGACCTTAGCATATGCGAGAATTTGCTGGATGGGATCAAGGAATGACAAATTTAGCTTCACTTTCTTAAGAACATCTAGCACATCTGCATGGGATGATCCCTTTTGAGGTAGGGCCAACTATTGAGGTAACGGAGCAGCGGTGGGAGGTTTCACAATAACTTAGAGATCGCTAACGTCTTCCTTTTCACTCTTATTCAAGGAGACATCTTCAGCCTCTTTCGTGCGAGGAGAAACCTCCTTATATTTTGGCTTCTTGTGTTAGGGAGGTGATAAATTAATAACTCACCCACTACGTAGAGTGGTGACGGTTTCAAATTGTTCTTACTGATTAGAAGATGTAGGGCTAACATTGTCTTGACCTTGAGGAGGTCTTTGTCTTAAAGCCAAAAACTTCCCCTTCTCTTGGACACTTAATGAAGATTGTAACTTAGATATGCTCGTATGCATCTCCGTGAACATGTGCTCAATGAAGATTGTAACTTAGATTGCATATCCTTCCATGATATGATAGATTTTGGTGGTAAAGACCAAATCCAGGTCTTCACTTTATCCTTTAAGGAAAAAGGAAAAAGCTTTAGGCAAACGACATCTTGCGTGCAAGCTCGATCACTAAAGGTTTCGCAGGCCTCTTCGAATTCTCGGATTTGGAGGTATGGTTTCTCTGAATCCATGCCATGAAATGTTGGAAGGATTTGTATCATCCCATTACATAAGTGGAAATGTCATGCATTATACGGAAGTAGAATGCATCCAGGTGTGACAGTTCGCTTAGGAAATAAGAGTTCTTTCATGGGACGCTATGGTGGGTTCCCCTCACCCGTACTGAAATTGCCGATATTCGACATTTCTCTCTCTCTAATTGACTCAGAATCCTCACTCAATGTTCTAGAAGTGTGACTTGTGATGGAGTTTGGAGGTGGAACCCAGAATTCTGGAACGTGAGGGGTATGGGGACTATTGGAACTATACTCAACGATGCGATTTTCGTGGATTCTTATTGGAGTATTTTGAGGAGTTTGTTCTGAATTTCGCATGAAAGGGATTTTGAGAGATGATTTCTTTTTGGATTTTTATTTTTCATAATTTTTATGGATTTTTGAGTTTTTGGCTTTTTTAATTTTCGAAATCAAATTTGGTATTGAATCTACTAACCTAAAGTCTACCTAGCTCCCCGACAACGGTGCCGAAAACTTGACGCGACCATAAATGTGTCTAAAGTTCATGCTTATATAGGCTTATGTGCAAACCTGTCGCTCAAGTAATAATTCGATAAGTCGAGATAGTCTCCACAGGGAACTAGGACAAAAATTCGTGACGACGAAGGAATAGAAGAATAACCCTAAACTGATTCGAGAAAAGAAACTAAAAAGATGATTAATTATGAACTGAATGACTAATGACTAAATGTGAAGGAAATTTAAATTACTAATTAAACTAAGTGAATGAAATAAACTACTGTAGTGAAGTAAATATGAATAGGGGAAAGATAGGTTAGGATACAATCCCCCAAACCTTAGTACATTTACCGGATAGAATACTAGCTTTTGAATTAGAAAGTTGATTGAACCCAGTCTTTATTAATCCTAAGAATTTCATATATAAGGGTACTAGACTGCATCATAGACAATCAAAGGAAAGAATAAAGCGGTGTTGCAATAGCTAGCATGCACATCGCATCCTTAAACACCCCGGTTACCTAGGGCAAATGCGGTTAAAAGGCTTATGATGGTTGTGCATACGAAATAATCACGATTCGATCAAAATTTAATTCAAAACCTACTTTCTATTCATGTAAACTATACTGGGTTGAGTTCTTGCACCCTAATCCTTGGAAACTTAGCCGGACATAATTAAACTAAGCATGAACACAAAACCTAATTTGCATGAATTCAAAACTGCATGAAAGTTTGGGAAGAAATTTAGAAATAAGACTTGCAATCTAAAAGTTATTGACTAGTCAATCTAAACTATGAAAGAAATTAAAAGCAGAAAATAAATAATACTGGCAAGGAAGAAATTATGGAATTAAAGCTTGAAACTTGAATAATTGTTGCAGAATTTAAAATCTCGGGTTCTTAGTTGCAAAAGATCTCCAAAATTATCAAAAAGAGAACTCCTTAATATCTGATATGAAATTAGAATAAGTATCCTACGAAAATTACAAGAGTTTGAGCTAAGTTGGACTCTCAATTTGGAAAATAAAAAACAGAAAAATCGCATCCGAATTCGTCCAGTGTTGTCTTTCAGTTCGGTCTGGTATAAGCCATATC
This sequence comes from Sambucus nigra, assembly GCA_949130495.1. Taxonomy (NCBI): domain Eukaryota; kingdom Viridiplantae; phylum Streptophyta; class Magnoliopsida; order Dipsacales; family Adoxaceae; genus Sambucus; species Sambucus nigra. Next base: position 17,634,414 of record OX422216.1, read on the forward strand.
GATTCATTTTCCTTTTAAATTGGATCGGTTCGGTGGACAATTTTACGTAAAGATTCTCAACTCATCGGACCGATTCATTTTTGGATTTATCCGAATCGATCCAATGGTGAATTTTATTCAGAGTCTGTATCTCCTCCGGATCGGTTCACTGTTGGCACTGACCAGTCCGATCCAGTTTATGAATTCTTTCTTTTCTTGTTTTCTTTTGATTTTCTCTCATCTTTGAAGTTCCATAACTTCTGATTTGGGACTCAGTTTGGGACGCCGTTTCTTCCTACGTGCTTGTAGACTCAAAGTCTTTAATTTTTATTTTGGTCCTTTGTCTAAACTCCAGATGTGAAGTTACTATTTTGGCCCCTGACTTTACTTCCTTTCTTTCTTCCTTAATTTCTCGATTCTTTAGTTTCCTCTTCTCTTCACTTGCATAAAATACCCATAAAAGGCGCAAAGAATACACGAAAGTCAAGGCACTATGTAGGAAGGGTCAGTAGCACATATATGAGATAAATCCACACAATTTACATCATCCGAGGTGCTAAAAGTCTATAAATTAAGGGGATAAATTTGGAAGAATGTATGCCTAATCATCCAAAAAAAAGCTAAGGTCGGTATCTAGGAGCACCTATAACAGCGAGATGGGCCAGACCCAGCGCAAAAAGATAATATCTATGCACTTGAGTAGTAAAACTATCACTCACGAGTACATATAATAAAGTCTACAGTTATTAGATGTGTAATTTTTACCTCACCTGTAATGGTGTCAAATCATATGAGCTTAGTATTTTCAATAGTTATGTTTTAAACTCTAAGATTTCTTATATAAGCATAATATACTCATTAAGGGTGCACTTGTAAAATTATCATAAAAATTGTTAATTTAACGAATTTACAAACTCTAATTGATCTGCGTGCACGATAAAAGAACTTCCATTCTAATGGCCACAAGAACTTAAGTTGTCCAAAATTAGACTTGTATTTAATCTACACCCCATGTCCCAACTCCAAGACTCAGAATCATGATTTTCTTCCTAAAACCGGTTTCTATACCTCAATACCCTCCTAATATGGCATAGGATAGTTGTTTAGTCCATTCTTACTCTCAAAATTCACTTTCTCATATCTGTTTATGAGATTTAAACATATAATTCCCTATACAAGTACCATATTAAAATATGATAGGAAATATACAAATACATGTAAAGGAATAACCTACCCCATGACTTCATTTAAGTAAACACATCTAAAAGGGATATACAATTCTCTAACCCCATTCCATTAAACTACTTTATGCTAAACATGAAATTTCAAGAATTGGTAAACTAATTTAAACTACACATGAATTTTCAAGAATTGGATTAATTGATTTATCTACAAAAATCACCATTTTTCAGTACATCAAATAACCCTATTTATTTCTACACTACATTTATAATTTATAAAAACTATTTTAGGTAAAAATAATGATTTAAATCATGAGAGGGGAGAGTATTGAAAATGGGGTTTGAAGGCCCAAAGCACTCGCGATATATCTTTTTATCTAAAGAACGCCACGTATGGTTTGAAGCAAGCACCCCGTGCCATGTACGAAAGTCTAACTTCTTATATCTTAGCTCGACGATTCAAGAGAGGTGGAGTTGATATGACATTGTTTGTTGGGAGAGAGGGTGGTTCTATCTTAGTTTTCGAAGTCTATGTGGACGACATAGTCTTTGGATCCACATGTTCCCCACATACTCACACTTTTAAAGGAGAGATGTAAAGTGAGTTTGAGATAAGCATGGTTGGTGAACTCACGCTCTTGTAAGGTTTCCAAGTGCGTCAACTTGAGAATGGGATATTTATATATGAATCTAAATATACTCGCGACCTAGTGAATAACTTTGGTTTAGAATCTTCCAAGCACTCATGCATACCCATGAGTTCCTTAACTAAATTAACAAAGAAAATTTAAGTAAGGATGTAGAGAAAACCCTTTATAGTAGTATGATAGGTAGTCTCCTCTACGTGATAGCTTTCCATCCCGGTATAGCATATAGCGTTAGAGTTTGTTCACATTATCAAGAGTTCCTAAAAGAGTCTCAATTACTTTCTCTTAAATGTATCATCAAATATATGAGTGACACTATTTCTTGTGGTATTTGGTATTCCTCTCATAGAGATGACCATTTATCAGCTTATTCGAATGCCGATTGGGCCAGGGATATTGTTGGTTGTAAAAGAACCTCGGGTGGATGCTTTTACTTTGGGAGTTCTCTTAACTCTTGGTTGATCAAGAAGCAAAACTCCATTTCTTTATCCACGACGGAGGCCGAAAACATTGCCTTTGGGACTTATTGCACACAACTGTTATGGATGAAGAAAATGTTGGAATATTATCAGATTACTCAAGGCACGATGATTATTTCTTGTGATAATATGAGTGCAATCCACATTTCTCGTAATCATGTCCAACATTATCGCATGAAGTATATTAAGATTTGTGAGCACTTCATTCGTGATCTTGTTGAGGATAATATCGTTTCTTTGAGGTCACCAATTGGCCGACATTTTTACAAAACCTTTTGATGCACTTAGATTGGAGGATCTTATAAAGTCTTTGTTATTTGTGCCATTGATTGAGTTTGAGTATAGAATCTAGTATAGGGTGATTATCATTGCTATTTTTTTCCATATTACTATATTGTATTCTTATGTTTATTTTTTGGAAAAATCCGAAAAGATTTTCTTTCTTTTGGAAAAAGTTCAAAAAATTAAAAAAAAATTATTTTTAATAAATATTTTAAAAAATTCAAAAATATTTTGTAATTTTTTTCACACCACATATGGATGTGAATTTAAGATGTTCAAATAAAAATTACATTATATCCATTTATGTGACTTATTCATGGTATTATGAGACCTGGCTTCATTTTTTTTTGTGCTTAATAATGCATGGTTAACATTTCATTGTTCTTTAGTGATTACTTGCTTCATGATAGAATCTTTATCGCCTTTATTTCACACATGCATAGACCTTTCGAACATTGTACTTGCTTATCATATGTCGAATATGATGTTCTCATCTCAATCCTGCTTAATAACGAACCAAATGTACTAGGAACAAATTGTGCATGTGAGAATCGTTTCCTGAATTTATTTTCTCGAAAATTTTGATTCTTGTTTAAAGCAATGGAGAGGGGATACAAAAGAAGAAATATTCTTTTCATTAATAGCCTCTATTGAAAAGAGCCTGAAAGATTATTTTGGTACACAAAAATAGAAGTGTCAAGACCATTTATTTTATTGATGCTTCCCTATCATGAGAATTATGATTCCTTAAAAAAATGGAGTGTATGCTAGAATGTGAGATTTTGAGGATGTTATAAGTTGAAGATCAAAGGGTTTGCATAATGACATTCCTTTAAAAACATTGAATAGTTTGGCATTATTAATTTGAGAAGCATTAAAATTCATGAAATTTTAGATAAGTTTAGTCAATTTCAATTCATTCAATAATTTCACACATAAGGTTGAATTGAGTTTTTTTAGGAGTATCACTTTGACTTCGTGCAACTTTATTTCATCGGCCTATGTTGATTTCCTATGATTTAAGTTCACACAATTTCATTACATTTCCATGATTCAGATATTTTTGTGCAACTCCATGGTATGAATGTTTGTACTTATACTTACATGTATGTTGTAAAACAATGTGTATACTTATATACTAAAAAACCTTAATTTTTTTTATAAAATAGTATGTTGATTCTTTGGAATCTCATCGCATATGATAATTTGTTGATTCTTTGCAATGATATTTCATATTTTGATTCACTTGATGCTAATATTTCAGGATTAGCCCGCCCTTTGTCTATTACAGACAAAATGTGGAGAACATACCGAGTATTTTTTAATATTTTCTTTAAACTCTGATGCATAACGATATTACTTTTAATTTGTGAGTGTAGGACTTTTTCGCCTTGATGATTTCATAGACTACACAATGAAGACTTTCAGTTGAAGTCAAAGTCACCTATGCCTTTTCCTTTTCGAGTTGGGAGGGCATTTGTTATACTTATCTTAAGGGTTTTGTTTTCGATTTGTGTTTTATACCGAAATAGATAAAAGGAGAGATTTGTAAGAGAAAGTTTTACAATTGATCAATATTTATTTTAATTTGGCATATTCCATTACATCTTCAACATCACGTACTTCTTAAGGGCTTCAAAGTGAAGATAAGTTAGTGACAGAGAAACAATCGAAGATCGAATGAGTTGAAATCGTCGCTATAACCATCGAGAACATATATGGATTTGTTTTATACATAAACACTTTGTTCAAGGGTCTTTTTATAAAATGTTCGAGGCTTGTTTTTTTTAAAATGATTTTTCAAAAGAATTTTTTTGTAGTTCAAATGACCTTATGTCTTAATTTGAGCGGGAATGAGAGTTTGTTTAAACGAACTTGAAATAAACATCAAACAGGATTTTCTAGATCACAGAACTTAATTCATTCGAAGATCGTTCAAAGATGGTTCAAATTATATTGGTGCTTCGTTCGAATAAGATTTGCCTTTGTTCGAATGTGATGTTATTTTCACTCAAACAAGGTCTAGTTTTTGTTCGAATGACTTTTCTTTAACTTTATAGCGCGTTAAAATTTGTGTATCCTATGAAATAGAGTCTTGGGATTAGCTTTTATCAAAACTTTTGGCGATAATTATTTTATTATGCGTATCATAAATATCTCCCATCCCTAGTTTGTTTAAAACACTTTTCTTTTCCAAATCAAATCCCTTGAATGATTTGTTGAACTTTATCAAATCCTAGAAAAGCACCATACATGTTCATACCCTTGTAGAGCTTGTTCTCTACTACTAAAGAAGATAGGAATATTGATTCATGTGGTTGATCGGTGGATACTAAGGCGAGATGAGCTTATTGTGGAATAATGATGGATCTACATTGTTTACTTTGGACAACCTGGATTGAAGACTTTATTGCATATCTATGTTTTATAAGTCTGTGGATGTCTATATGTAATGCATAGTTTAAGATAATGTTGAATATATGTTTTACCTAAAAGGGCTTTTTCCTAATCTCTTATCTTCTGTTTTGTTGGGTTGTGGTTTGTTTTCATTTAGATTCAAATATCTTTCATGTTCACCTAAGATAATCAAGATAAAAATTGGACTAAATATAATGTGGTTTTTTTGTATGTGTGACCTACTCTACGACTTATATATATAACTTGACCACTCACATTTTAAAAGATATAAACAAAAGGGATATACAATCTGTAATTGGTTGGACATCACCTCACAGTAGTATATTCTCATGAAAGTGAGGTAAGATGCCATACGTTTTATTATGCTTATCCGTGTAGGATTTAGTTAAGTTTCATATGCATAATGATTAAATTTAGTGGAACTATTCTTGATCGGTGGGGTAAATCTTATCTTGGTATACTTTTATTTATCTTTTAAGGTTTAAATTTTCTACAATTTGCTTATTTTTATTATGTTGTACATGATTAATTGATGTTTACTAATTTTAATTGATTAACCATTTTTCTTATACAATTCCCCATATTTAGTGGACCATCATTAGTTATAATTCTGACTAATTTATCATTATTAAGCAAACATATGTAGATACTCATAGTCAATATGCAATTCAGTAATTAAGATTTTAATGTAATTTTTTAAAAAGTAAGCAAGAACATAAAAAGGTAATATCATTGAGGATAAAAACATTGGAATTGGTGTGTAGGGAACAATAAAATGTTAGAAGAAATCTTTTTCCATCTTCATGCTTGGCCATTTCTGCAAGCCTTTCTCTGAGTCCTAAACATAATAACTTTCTTGGAGGGGAAATTTAACCTCTTGTTAGGCAAAAGGAATTCATCTTCATTTGTATTATATGGTAATTAACTTTCTGATCTAATCCCTTTATCGTGAGTTTATTGGTGGCTAACTTTCAATGTTCATTATGATGAGAGATTATGATTATGAAGACAATTCATGATATCTGTAAGTTTCTAAACGCTTGTCATCTATAGGATTTACTGTTGGTTTAAACCCAGTCCCTTTATTCAGACATGATCAATTTCTCAAATGCCATAATGCTTATATGGATCATCAACTTCCCCCAAAGCTCCTAAAAAATATGAAGTTACCCAACCTCTTAGTTGGCTGGAATACACCCAAACTCCAATCGCCCAATCAGGAAAGACCTCTTTGAAAAGGTACAGACAATGGTAGATTATGTTCTATCTAGAATAAATCCCATTCGTGTTAGTGTAGATGATGTTGTAGTTGGTTTAAAGGGAAGCCATTCCGTTGATGGATTTATTATTTCTTAGGTTCCCCATATGCATATTGCTCCAACAATATAAACGGAGGATGGATAAAGAAAAAACTATGCCAGGCGCATGTAATTATAACCCCAACTCCTTCACCTCAAGGTTATTTTGAGCCAACCTTGATTGACGGGCCTCGTGATGCTGTGGAGGATGCTTCCACTCATGGTTCTCCATCTGAGAAACCTCAACAAACTCAACAAGTAATTATTAGTGTGGAATTATCTTCAGTTAATGACATTTCTCTTATTACATTTTTGTTTCCGATTTATAGGATGTCCCTCTATCTTCAATGATTATATTATAAACATTGGTGACACCCTCCTCAAAGGTAACATCTAATCCCAATTATTGAAAAAACTCTAACTGATCCTTCCTCATTTCCTCATTCTTCAATAATTGGGCGTATGTATGCTCGAAGGATCCCCAAATATGCTGCTGAGGTGGCACAATATCTACCAATGGAGAATAAGCCCTAGTATTTCGTCATGTTTCTACTGAATCATCCCCTCCTTCGTCTTTAACAGAGTTACAATTTGTTGTGGTTCCTCTTATTAGAACTTTTACGGTATATTCGATTTGTCTTGATTACATTTACACCACCTCAATAAGTGTAAATTATCAAGTCTTGATTTAATTTTATAATTATAGGTGAATGTTCCATCACAATCTGTGCTTCCTATAGATAAGATTGCCCTTGTCTGTGAAACCATTGTTGAGGTAATTACCTTTCGAAAGAAAATGTTATTATTTGGATTTCTTTCGGCATGAACTTTATTTGTGAGTTTTCTTAGGCTTGTGGTATTTTCGCATGCCAGTGATGAGGACAGGGAGCGGTCAACTTCCTTTAATGAGTTTGATTTGGTTTTAATTCCATTATAGCATTAGTGGAACCTCAAGCTCGCTCTTAGGGTGTACCATTTCAATATTCATCGGATAATGTGGTTCTTCCCCTGCTTTCGATCCAGCTGTTGATGAGCTAGTTTTCATAACTCTTGCATAATACTCTTTTAACTTAGCTTAAATTTAATTAAGGCTTTTATCTAATTTACACTTTGTAAGTTAACTTAGCATCAATTTTGTTAAGGTTTATATTAATCATACACTTTATAAGTCAACTTAGCACTACCCATTGCTAAGGTTTTCTCAAATTGACACTTTGTAAGTGAACATGGCAGTTGACTACTAAACATTTCTCAAATTTACACTTATAAAGGAACTTAGCAGTTGACCGCTAAGGTTTTCTTAAATTTATACTTTGTAAGTCAACTTATCACAAAATAATGTAAGGTTTATTTATATTTTATAAGTCAAATTAGAAACTAACAGCTAAGGTTTTCTCAAATTTACACTTTGTAAGGAAACTTAGCACCAAATATGCTAAAGTTTATTTACACTTTGTAAGTTAATAGCTAATAAATTGACCAATATAGGTTCAAATTATCCTATGAGGCATTAGTGGGCCAACCCTCCTAAAGAAATTGAAGGCTTTCTTCAAATGGACAAGCTTGGATTTCCAAATTACAGAGTTAGATTATTTTTTTTTCCTTTTTTTCCTTGATGTATATGATTCTTTGTTAATGCCATCGTGGGGAAGCTATTTCCTCACTTTTTCGTCTTTAATACATAGTTCTCTATATGGGTAATTCCCTCTAGTTTACTAAAAAAAAAATTTACACTTTTTAAGTTAAGTTAGTAGCTGACTCGTAAGGAATTCTCAAATTTACGCTTTGTAAGGTAACTTAGCACCAAATATGCTAAGGTTTATCTACACTTTCTAAGTCAACTTAGCAGCTAACTGCTAAGGTTTTCTCAAATTTATACTTTGTAAATTAACTTAGCACTGATTAATGCAAGATTTATTTACACTTTATAAGTCAACTTTGTAACTCGCTCGTAATGTTTTTTTCTTAATAGATACATTTGTTTGGTGACTTAGTGCAAATCTTGCCAAGGTTTTGTCTAACTCTTATGTTTTATTTTTCTTTGCCATCGATGATATAAATAATCCTCTCAAAGCACCTCAACTAGTTGTGCATACTGTTGAGGTTAATCTAGTTGCTTCAGCTCGTTATCACTCATCCTCCCATGATGATCAAGGTTATACTGTTAGCATGTAAAGGGAGGAAAGTGAGTCTAGTTTTTATTCCTTCATGCCTACTATATCTCCAACCTAGTTATGATGACAAGTTTTAGTACTATAATTCCGAGCCCAGTCAGGTCTATGTTGGATTAAATATTGATTTCTCATTGAGAGACTTTTACTAACGAATGTATGATACCTCATATTTTAACGATGACATATCACCTGTGTGTTGTTGATGCTATTGTTTCTGAGATTAAATAGGCTCAAATATCTCCCCTCGATACATATATGCTTAATCAATTTATAGGAAATATCAAAGCCCTGAGGAATGATGGTTTTAATTTTTCATGGCCCATCGAAAGGTTGAGGAAACTAATTAATCCCTAAATATCAACTTTCCATTTCATCTACCTCAAGGTTGTTGAGGACTTAAACTTTGAAGAAGCCAAGTTAGATAACCCCGTCCCTTAATTTGAGGAGTGAGAACGATTAGTATCAACAACAGAAATAACTTTAGTTGTTGTAAAAAAGGAGCGTGAGACCATCTTGAAGTAGAAGTCAGAAGCCGAAATGAACATTTAAATCATGAGTGAGCATCAACGAAAGGTTTCTCAGGATATAACTACTTCAGTAGGGGGGCATTTCTTCACAGCAACCAATTCAGGATTTTTATTAGAATAAATTCACCACTTTGTATATTTGGGCACTAGTGCATTTTTTTTTAATTTTAATTATCCTCATAGTGAAAACAAATGGCAATTTATTCTTAAATCTGATGTGTATACTCATTTCTTGTTTCAAAACTTAGTTTATACTTTACAAACTATAACTCGATGTGCTTCCTCGTAAATTGCTAAACACCAAATAAGGAACAAACAATTTGTAGTTGTTCTTTACATATGATAAATATTCAACCATTTGTTACTAACTTTAAAATGTCTATCATTTTCAATCTTTCAGATTAAACGATAACTTGAATCATGTGCTTCTTTAACAACATATGGTCCCTCCCAATTCGCTGAAAATTTTGGTAAACGAAGTCCTCTAATAATGATTGACATCTACTTTCAAGATAAATTGCCCTCCATAAATTTTCTTAGTCTGACCAAGTTCTCATACGATTTGGAGAGTTGCTTCGTGTAGATTTCGAAATGCTTCCTCACGTTATCTCTCTGTTCATCTAAGGTTTGTAGTTAGACATGCTTACTTTAAGGAAGCATGTTACTTTGCAAGCCATATCTAATAGAAGATACTTATAACTCCATTGGAAGGATTACGTCAACTCCATAAACTAAGGAAAAAGGTGTATAACATGTTGGCTTCCTATTGTTTTTTTATAGGCCCAAAGAACCATAGGAAACTTATCATCCCATGCACCAGGAAAGTCTTCCATTATTTTGGCTAAAATATTGACTAAAGTTTTGTTTGTGGCCTCTGCTTGACCATTACTATTAGGGTAAGCCACTATTGAAGTGTGGTGGATAATTGAGTATTTGTCCGTTAAAATTATCACCTCTTTGTTTATAAATGGAGTTCCATTATCTGATAGAATAACTTTGGGGTTGGGAAACCAATAAATAATATATTCTCGAATGAACTATGACACCACTCATGCTATTTCCCTTTTCAAAGGTATTGTTTATGACCATTTTGTAAAGCACTGAGTTGATGATAAAATCCATAACTTGCCTCTAGATGGAGGTTTGATTCCCCCACATGGTCAAATGCTCATATATGAAAAGGATTGTAACACCCCCACATGCCCGAAAAAGACACGCGGCGTGATACTACGATAAAACTAAACTAGAACCATCAATAATGAGTATAGAGCATCTAAATTTCACGATTTAAATATAACAAATCCACAATTCTTCTATTTCCACAATAATGATTAAAATAATGTTTCTCTCAAACTACACAATTCTCCAACAAAAATTACACCACTAATTTATACATCAAAATATATCTTCCAAATCCATGATCTAAATTAATACTCCAAAATATCCCATAGCGTCCCAATCCACGCTAACCTGCCACTAAAAGAAAATACGGGGAAGTACACATTATGACAGGAATAGATGCTCAAAAATAGTTAGAACGATGAATAAATCTCAACAATACGAATCCGCATATACAAATCAAATGTAATACTCAAACATTATATGAATATTAATTTCTCAACAACACATCAATGGGTCACCAGGCCTCACCTCACGTCACCTAGGCATCTCAAATCCATATACCGGTTTGTGGGACTATTGATGGGTGCCCATTCTCCGTGCCATATTAAAATCTCATGAAACGATGCTCAAATCACAATATAATATATCATAATGAATTAATATAATAGATTCCAATAATTTTCAAATTTCAAATGAATATCACAATTCAATCATGAGTGCAATCGACATAGAAAAACAAATGGAATACTCTTGAGAGAATTTAGGAGCATATTGTGTAAGTCACGTACCTCAAAATCACCACATGAATCATCCCATAAATTCTGCCTTAAAAAATCAGATCGCCCCATTACGTTCCTCTCACGGAAATAATCAAATCACGTTATAGCCCTAACACAAGATAACCCCAAATAGACCTCCAAATTTAAGGTTGAACATTGAATAAAACGGGGACTATGGTTTGCATAATGAGAGAGAGGAAATAAAAGGGGTCTCTAAATTTTGATGGTGATAAAAAGTTGGTTTAAAAGGTCCACCCACGACCTATATTTATATAAGAGAAAAGAAATTTGTAAAGCCTTCAACTCTTGAAAACATATATGCCAACTCAAATCTGGGCATAGTCGATCGATCGACTCCCTGGGTCGATGTATCGACCCTTCAGGAAAAATGATTCTGCCAGCGTGTTAAAATGAAAGGTTTAAAATTTAAAAACTCCATATAAACCTCATTTTAAATCCAAATTGATTTCCGTTTGAAATCCCACTTTTCAAAATTAAAAATCAACATATTTAATTATTAAAAATAATTCAATCCAAAAATTTATTTTCCTCGAATTTTCCAAAATTAATTTAAAAATGTGGATTGTTGCAAGGATATGACGTCGTCAGTGGGTGTGGATTAAATTATGGAGCATGAATGAGGTTACCATAAACTGGCTAGCCTTTTTATTTTTGAACTAACTCTCATCAATCTTTCTCCATTATTTTCCTATAATATCCAAGTGTCATAAGTTGATCATACAATTTGGCTCCTCTAGTGTGAGCTAAATCGCGACCTTGTTTGAGAACTTCCTTTGCTTCCTCAATGGTGATGCATCGTAAATACCTATTAAAGTATCATTACCAATAAAGTTTGTCTTCTAGAAAGTAGGACATTGGGTCTCATCTTCTAGGTGCTATGGCACCTACTTTCTCCATTGGAACAACTCCATCATTAATGAAATCAATGTAAGAATGCCTCCAATCCATTTGAGCCTCCAAAAAGTTACACTCAGCTGGTTGGAAGAAAGTTTGATACTTACCATGTTATCTTTATAATGTTGTTGCATCTTATTTTATTGAAGGGCAAAAATACGCTTCTCATTGAATTATTATTTATAGATGAATCTCAGTGCCTTCATAATTCTTCAAATTCTTCAACTTTGTTGAGATTCCCCGAGGACAATTCATCTTGCTAACCATCCCCTAGAATTCTCATAGTACAAACTTCCTTGAAGAAGAAAAAAATTTGCTAACTCAATAAGCTTCATCGAACCATATCTTGTCTCCAATTGATTCCTTATCCATCCTCTCTAATCTGAGGAATCATCAATAGGAAGGAGATGGAGCACAGACGACAGAGCCGTCCTTTGATGGGTCACCACAACTATAGACTCACCTTGGATAAACCTCTTTTGTGAAATTATGGCATAAGCATCAACATGAAAGTTCATCGTTCTTGGATACCTCTCCCCTTTGACCTCATAAAAATTGGTTTATCATACTTTGTATGATTGTTAGATAAGGGGATAGACTGAGGTGTTTCAACATGTATTCACCATTCACTTGTTTGAACAACAAATTAAAATCTCCTTTGATTCAGAGTTAATAGAGGCCTCTTTGAAGGGCCTCAAGCAACCCCAAAAATTCGAGCTTCATATTTTACCTCAATATTTGAACAAAGAGATTCCAATTTAAGAGACAGAGAAATATCCTCTTTTCTTCTCGATAAAATCACTCCATCTTCTTCTTTACCTTGAGCGGATGAAACATAAAATTCTATGGACCATTCTTTTAAGTCTGCCTCACAATGGTTGTCTTGCAAATCATCACTAGGTATATCTTCGTGAGGTGGTTCAAATAAACCCGAAGGAAAGATAGCTAATAAATTTTCACATGCTTGAGTATTAATTTCACGAGTAACCACTCACTTTAAATCATAATCAGAGAGTATGAAAATATCATGCTACTATCCTAATTAGAATTGTTCTTTTTAGTAAAACTTAATTGGATCACACCTTATCATTATATGAATAGTAAAAGTCATTATATTATGTCAAAAAAAATTAGCCACAAATACTAAGGCCAAATAGTGCCTCTCGATGCTGGCTTACCTTTCCTCAAGACCATGGATAATTCTACTTAAGTAGTTGATAAGTTTTTATTATCCATTAACAGCTTGCACTAATAGTGCATAGATAGACTACGTAGTATGGGTTAAATGAAGCAATAAAGGCACTCATGCCCTAGGTCAAACCATCGTTGGAAGAAAAGTGAAAAATATCTTAATCTTATCAAAAGCTTCTTGGTTTGGTTCCTCCTAATTGAACTTTATGGTCTTATGAAGGAGCTCCGTCAATGGGCAAGTAATACCAGATAAACCTAGAACAAATCTTTTTGAGTAATCTCTTCAACTCTTTTGGGGTATTTGGAAAAGTCATATCCGTAATAGATTTTTTTGCATTGGTCTATATGCACTCCCTGTCAGTCCACCACAAAACCCAAGAATTTCCCTCTTGTTACACCAAAGACATACTTGAGTGGGTTCATTTTTATATTGTACTTCTTGCTTTTATTGAAATCTCTTTTAAGGTTCGCTATGTGAAAATGCTCCTTATTCGATTTAAAATTTAGATCATCCATATATAATTTCACAATGTCATGGAAAAGGTCATGAAAAATATCCATCTTTGTCCTTTGGTAGGTTTCCCCCATATTTTCAGACCAAGAGGCATTACATTGTACATGAAATTTCCTAAAGGAGTTTTAAGATCTATTTTCTCTACATTAGTTGGATCCATCTTGATATGGTTGTAACTAACATAACCTTCCATGAAGCTGTACATGTAAGGTAAAGGGAACTCATCTTTAGAAATAGCTCTATTAATATCTCTAAAATCAATACAAATGAGAATTTATGTTTTATCTTTCTTCCCCAATGTCACAATGCTAGAAAAGCCAAATTGGATGTTGAATTAGCTTGATAAATCAAACGTCTTAAAATAATTCCACCTCAGTCTTCATTTTGAGATCCAGTTCAGGATGATATCTTCCAGTTGACTACTTGATCAGTATTCCTAAGGGAAAAACATTTAAGTTCGGACAAACCATTTCTTGGTCTAACCCTGGCATATCAGTGTACTTTCAAATAAATCCTTTTTTGTACTCCCGAATGAGCTTGATCGACAACTGCTTCTTACCAGCCTCTAGATCTTTTGAAATGAAGATTGGTCGCAATCTTGCAAGTGGATACATAAGCAAGCACGAAAATTGTTGGTTATATAAATCAATAAGTTTCGTAATTACCATTATAAAATCGTGAAAGGAAACTAGGCATAACTAACATGAGCTATTGCATTCATTATATAAAACTTGATGTATTCTGGTAGTGATTATACAAAAAAAATGGATCTCTTATCACACAAGAAACTTTTAATTTTAATAAACTGTAGCAGAGATAAACACTAAATACCTCATGCATAATACTTCTTAAGCTACTCGCAATTGATCAACTAAATACAATTATTTTCATGTTCTAAAATATGGCAGTATCCCAATTCACCTACTCCTTGTACCATGAATGGTCCTTCATAATTAGGCTTGAACTTGGAGGCAGACTTGCTCTTTAGATGATGAGTATACGCTCATATAATTAAGTCTCCCACTTGGAATTCTCTTGGCTTGACTAGATTTTCATAAGCCCTCGACAATTGTTAGGTATAGACTTTAAGATTTTACTTTGGTTTATCACGATGCTCATTTAATTCTTCCAAATAATGTTTATTCTACTGGTAAGATAACTTATGTTTCATACACTAAATAGAAAGGAGTGAATCCTATATTCTTCCTTTTAGAGGTTTTGTAGGACCAAAAAATCATTGTCAACTTGTCATCCCATGTTCGAGGGATATCCACTAGCATATTTTTTAAAATGTTGATCAACGTTTTGTTGCTTGCTTTTGCCTATCCATTACCTCTAGGGTAGGAAATTGTTGAACTATTGTGAATGATCTTGTATTTATCCACGAGCAAATCCTTCTCCTTATATACGAACTGCTTGTCATTGTCCGTTAGTATAACTTTTTGAATGCCAAATCTTCATTTTATATATTCTTGAATAAACCATGTTACTACCTGAACGGTAATTTTTCTCAAGGGGATCGCCTCTGTCAACTTAGTATAAAGCTCTGTAGAAACTAAAATGAAGGATTTTTCATCGGAGACTGGGTTGATCTTTCCTATCAAATCAAATTCCTAGGTGTGGAATGGGTAAGGAGCAACCAAACTTTGTAAGATAATTGAGGGGGCATGAACCATGTTGTCGTGCACTTGACATGCTTAACATTTCTTCACAAAATCTATGGAATCGGCTTCCATTATCAGCTAATAGTACTCCTGGGTCATCAGTTAGTAATACAGTTTTTCTCCACGCATATGTGTGCGCTCATGAGCTTCCTTTAATAATTTTTCCACTTCTTCTTTTGCGAAAAATTTCAGGACTCTCTCATTATATCATTTTCTGTAAAGTTCCCCTTTCACCAAATAGAATCGAGAAACCCTCTTGTTTAAGGATATCTCATCAGTCTGCTCAACGGGTAGATCTCCATATTTGAGATAAGAAATATAAGACTTTGTTTAGTCCTCAAAGATTTCCATAAAGGTAGCTTCTGTTGGGTGATCAAAATGAGTCTGGAATTTTAAAAAACTTTATCTGAGATGAGAAACCTCTTTACTTATAGTGGTCTAGTAGTAGTCACCTTAAATTAAATGCATATAGAGTGGAATATTTATATCCTCACAGTACCTTGTGTGCATTGCGACCATCTTCTCATGAGCCTCTTCTTCCCCTATTCACAGTTCCAAATAACCATTCGAACTTTTGAAGTAAAGAGTGTCGTGAAGTATATAGAAATTTTATAGTTCTGATAGCCTCATTTATCCTTCATGCATTTTTAATTTCTTTGCTATTGAGAATATTCAATCTTTAGGCTCCTCCCTAGGAAATAAAAATCTCACCATTATATGAATTTTTGTTTATCAAATGGTGATCGTAGCTTTTGGTTCATCTATATGTAAATTCTGAGCAATCACTGCAAGAGCATCGGGGCTGAGTGGCTCTTTACCTTGACATGTAAGAAGTGATTCAACAACCTTTGGATAATTTCCCTATAGGGTCAAGATTGTTTGAGCGATAATTCTCCATTGAATTACTTTACCATGAGGTTGGAATCTCCTTGTATACAAAACACTCTAATCCCTCTTCTCAAAGCTTTTAATATGCCAAGTGTGAGCACTTCATATTTTTCTTCGTTATTTGAGCACTTGAAGTCTAATTTATAAGAAAAGGTGAGTTTTTATTTTTTATTAGAGATTATTACTCCCGCTGCCCCAGTATATTTATCACACGAGTCATTAAATTTCATCTTCCATCTCTTTAGCAAAACAAGCTTGGAAGTTATCCCTCGATAGCTCCTAGCTTAGAGGCTCAAAAATCTGGCCTGGGAAGTTATTTAGGAGGTCTCCTACCGCTTGAATTTTGATGGACTTTTGAGCAAGGAAATTCAAATCGTATTCTGAAAGTACTAGGAACAATCTAGCCTCTCTCCCTATGATAATGGTTCTCGTGAGCAGGTATTTAATAGGATAATATTTGGTGATAATATGAACAGTAAATGCGAGCAGGTGGTGTCTTAACTTCTGGTACATAAAGACTAAGTCCAAATAATGCCTTTCCACATGTATATATCTGCATTCTATCTCATAAATCACCTTGGACAAATAATACACACGTCACTCCATCCTTTCATTCTCTTGGGTGAACAAAGCCCCACTAGGCCGCTTGATAGAAGTGAGGTATAAAGGCAAAGGTTTACTTGCCTTCAAAGGAATCATAGTTGAAGGAGAAGTAAAAATATCCTTAATTATCTAAAATGATTTCTTCTGATCACTCCTCATTATCATTTCACCCCATCTTTTATGAGCGGTGAGAAAGGATGAGTGACTTCTACAAATGTTGGTATGAACCTTCTCAAATAGGAAAATTTTCCCAAGAAGATTTGAGATGTCTCTTCTGTGGAAAAATCATAAAAATGGCCTTTTATTTTTAAACATAAACTTTCACCCCTTGCTTATTGATGACAAATCTAAGGAATTTACCTTCAGTAACCCCAAAGGCACATTTAGAGGGGTTCATCCTTATCTTATACTTTCGACAATGCTCAATTTTTTTTCCAAGATCTTCAATTTTCTTGCTCTCCTTCTTGGATATAAACACTATGTCATCCACATATAATTCCAATATATCATGAAACAGGTCATGAAATATTGACATCATAGTTTACTGGAACATCCCTCCTGCATTTTTCAAACCATATGGCATGACTGTGTAGTGAAAGTTACCTAGAGTGGTCCGAAAGGCCTTCTTCTACGCATTCGGCAGAACCATTTTAATATGATTATAGCCAACATATCCATCCATGAAACTATACATTTCATGAGCGGCCATGACATCTACCAAACTATCAATGCTCAATAAAGAAAATTCATCTTTTGGACAAGCCCAGTTTGAATCTCTAAAATCCACATAGACTTGAATTTTCTTCTTATATTTGTTAATAACAGGCACAATACTTAATATCCACACAGGATGTTGAATGGGTTTAATAAACCCGACAGAGAGTATCTTCTCCACTTCTGCCTTGATCTTTAGAACTAACTCAGCCTTGTAAGTGCACGTGGCATGTCAAATAGGTAAGGCATTAGGAAAAATATTCAACTTATTAGAGCTCTCCTCAAGATCTATGCATGGTATCTCGATGTATTTCCATGCAAACATGTTCGTGAATTCATTGAGCAGGAAAATAATTTATTCCCGTTGCTTTGAACTTAAACCCTTGAAGATAAATAAAGGCCTTTCATCATCGTCTTCTTCTCCTAAGTTTAGTTCTTAAAGCTCTTGAAGCTTCTCTCACGGACCGTCTTGCATACTCTCAGGTGCCTCCTTTTGGTCTTTAACATTCTCCACTATATGGGAATCACCAATCATAAAACACTCAGGCATCGGGTCGACGCACTCATCCCAATATGATGCCTGTGCAAATCCTTATAAACAGCAGATGACTTTTCCATTTGGTAAAACAACTTTCTTAAAACTCGCTCACTTATTATCCTACTCAGCTAGTAACAATCTTTTATAGCACGTTGAACTCTCAGGTGCAGCTCGCAAAATTTTGGATCAACCTTCTTAGTAGCCATCGAACTTTATTATTCAAGTGAGGAGGGTCTACCACCCCCTCATGAACTAATTTCTGGTAACAATGCATAACCTCCACAATGCTGCATAGTTGCGACGGTGGAACATCACTTACAAACTTCCTTTTCTTTGCAACATAATTCTTATATCCTTAACCACCTTTTTTCCTTTATAGTTTCCTTCTATATAAATAATCGCATATCCCCAAGAGACTCAAAATCTTTTTATTGGAAGGGACACTTGCATTCTCCAACCCTCGAGTTTTGGCTTGATAGTCATGTCTATATTCCTTGTCGCTCAAGTGAACTCCCTAAAGTTTCCCTCTCGAGTTTCAATGATCAAATGTACTTTATACATCTCAAGTAAGCCTTTTACATAGACTTGCAATCGCATGACCTCTGTGGCCTCCTTGTGAATGTCTAGTGATTTTCCCCTAAATGATTCATGTATTGCACTAACTCCTCGCCATGTTTTTCACTTCTTAGG
The DNA here is from genome assembly GCA_949130495.1 of Sambucus nigra. Lineage (NCBI taxonomy): Eukaryota > Viridiplantae > Streptophyta > Magnoliopsida > Dipsacales > Adoxaceae > Sambucus > Sambucus nigra. Next base: position 17,653,017 of record OX422216.1, read on the forward strand.
CCAAATGCCATAGAGTAAACTCATCTTTAGCCCTTTTTTTGTAAAAATTGTTTGTGCATCTCTTCCCAAGTGGAAATGCTATTTGGCACCAGGTGGGAGTACCACGAGTACGCTTTTCCAGTGAGAGTCTTCGAGAACTCCCTCAACTTTAAATCCTTATTGTTGTTGTCCACACCAAGGTATTATACAAACATATTTACATTCACTCTAAGGTTTTCACCCTTTCCATTGAACTTCATGAATTTTTGTGGGACATACCCCTTGGGGTATGAATTCTCATTGAGGCTATCTAGATAAGGGTTTTTCAACTCCTTAAACATGATAGGAGAATCTTGTTGGAGTGAGAGGAGACTCTTCATATCCTGTATTATAACTTCCTTAGAAGGATATTGCTCCGCCTATAGTTTGTTTATTGTTGGTGAGTTCATGGGAGTTAGAGCTTGCATGTTCACCATCTTCGTTGTCGGTGTCACCTTTGCTGCCCCCACTCCTCCATTAGGAGCCACTACTAGTGTAGAACAAATTTGACTTAGAATTTCCATATTTACACTGTGTTTCATCAGAAAATAAAAATAAACTCATGAGATTCATCACATTTAATTATTGATCAGTTGAGTTGCTCGCTTGTCCCACGAATGGGCCAGGGCCACTTTCTCTGGTAAACATGACGTCTTCATTGTTGGTATGGTTACTTTGAACTCCATTTGCTGTTGGAGTATCTTCAAAGACCAATTGATTTGAAAAATTATAAACTTATTTTTCCATGCTAATGATAATATCTCCCTAATAGAGTTGCCAAATGTAGGAGGGTGGTGGTATTACGGTCTATGAATAACGGTAAATGGGTGAGGTGTAACCCAGTCCAATGGTATATATCTTCAAGGTAATATTTCAAGAAAAAAGCAGAGACCAAAGACCAAATTTTCAATATAATAATGACCATTCTGGTTGCAATAATGATTAGATATGATTGAATACAACTTTTCATTCATAAAGAAAGGAGTGAACCACTTAAGAGTAGTGATTCTTTGAGAGTGAAGAAATAATCACTTTAATAAATAAGAGAGAGTAGGGAGAGAATATTTGTGGGAATTTATATAGAGTAATAGTGATAATGGGAATATAATTGTAACTGTGACTCAATTTCTCTATTTATAGTAAAACATTAGGGTTGATGTAGCATGTGCACGTCAAATGGATATTCCCATGTGACAAATATCTGAAAGTTCTTTGTCCTTATTACTATAATAGACGATCTGTCTGTTGTGGAGTGACACCTATTGTAATAGTGGATAAAAAGTAATGTTTTCATCCACAATGCCAAAAAGTATTATTTTGTATATTTGCAGACAATTGCTTGGTGAACAATTTTGAAAACTTATGAGTGATCTTGAAGGTCAGTGACATTTTCTTTGTTAAAATGTCTTATGGGAAAGTCATTAATTTCTCACTAGTTAGTAACTGTGGTCTGTGTAATGTGAGTGAGTGAAAGTGACATTTTAGGTCCTCGCTTTACTATTCTCTCTTTCTTATGATATTAAAGTGGTTAAACCTTAGCTTTCTCAATAAAACTTACCTTTCAACCTCTAAACCAAAGATTTTAAGAGGTCCCAACTAGCCATCTGCTCAAGCCCTACTTGATCGGCTAAGTCTTCTTGGTAAGTAAAATTTTGTTCAAACTACAAGACTAAGTGTTAGTAAATAAGGTTCTTAAGTTCATGCTTTCGTTTTACTTGAAAAAGTACTCACAACTTTACTTTACTAGGCAGGTAGTTCTGCTCATGTACTTGCTCCTTTTTAAGATCTCTGTGACTCAGGGTTTCTCACAAAGCCTCTTTATTACTCGTATAAATATTTGGTAACTTAGGGTTACTCGTGCAACCCCCTTATTGGTTACTAGACATGTGACTTACTAGAGGCTTAGACTTGATCATCTAATATAATTTATTGGTCACTAATCATGTGACTCATTGGTGGCTTAGATTTTCTTATCCAATAAGGTTTATTAGTCACTGCTCGTGTGACTCACTGGTGGCTTGGACTTGCTCGTCAAACCTTCTTTGTTGATGACTACTCGCATAACACTTCAGTGGTTATGGGGTTGCTCGCGTATCCCCTTTGACTAGGCATCGCTCGCAAAAATCTTCTCTAATTTGGGGGTTAATTGTATACCCCTCTACAAAACTATTCGATCTTCTTATTTCCATACTTGTAAATAGGAGTACCATCTAAATGGAACACACTAATAAAAGAGGTATAAGTGTAGTCCCATTGCAACGTCTCTTATTCTTGTTGCCAGTGATTATCATCGTGCTTAAATAATGGCTCTAATTAATCATAAACTAGTTAATATTTTTCAATCGATCCAATTTAAGTTTATCATATTTTAGCCTCAGGGTTTAAAATCCATTTTGAGTTTTTCAATATTAGGGATTAAATTCCAATTCCAATATTAAATATTTTCAGATTTGGGTTTGTTTAATTTGGTATTTTCACATTTGGGTTTGTTTAATTTGAGTATTTTCACATTTTAATCCAATTATATATAACTTTTGAAAATTCTGACTATGTTAGGTGCATAGTTACAAAATCCATCTGTGGGCATGGTTTTGACTAGAACTAGTACAGGCAAAAAATGTGACACATCTATGCAAACAGATGTAAATTGGAGTCATGCATATGAATGTTCACAGAACTAACATCAAGAACAATTCATGTTTCGAAATAAAATAGAATTGTTCTCAATTAGAGGTTTCACAAAACTTAAAAATGCATTTTCAGTTATGTTTATATGGGAATGAAGTCACTCATCTACCGATCACATCCACGTGAATATCAAGATATATGCTTGAATATGCATTACTTATATGTTTTAACGCAGGAATTAGACAACTCTATGTATAAATGAAATAAAATTTACAAAAATAGGTGGTGAAAGACATAAATCAAGAGTTGGTTAATATATCATTTGCTTCTATCACTATGTTTCAAAGATGACATCTTTGTTAGAGTAGTATTAACATGCAATCAACCATTAATGGTGGTGGAATTCTTTATACTGTGGGGACTTATTTATTTTTATTGTATCCCAATTAATGGACTTCCCAAACAACACATTCCTTTAAAAACTACCCCGGTTCATTTGCGTATTTTATCACCACACATTCATACACATGCATATATATACACACACATACACATACACATACTTACAAACACATACATAAATATACATACACACACTTAAACATGCACATACATATACACACACAATATACACATAGTACATACATACACACACAATAAACACACACCTATAATTTCATCAGAAAATAAGTCAGATGAGAGAGGATACTTGACTAGGGTAGTCATCGGCGAGAGAGGGGATCTTCGGAGGAGAGAGGGTCATCGGAGAGAGATCGGGAAACTATGTAGAGATAGAGAGTTCACGTTAAATGAGTTACTGACGGCAACTAATTTTGTCTACAGGATGTGGTCATGACCTAGGTTCGTGACCACCCTCATGACTATTTCAAAATGGTAGCTTCCCAAGGCCATAACCACACTTAACTGAAACCCTTTTATTTATCACGCCCTTGGTCACGGTCCGAGACCGTGACCCAGTTTAGTAGGAGTTTTGGATATGATCTATGGCCATGACTATATCCATTGGATGTCACTCTTTGGCTTGGTCACGACCTATGTCACGCGAGGCTTGACTCTTATCACGATCATGGGATGTGACCACTTGGTGGTGGCCATAGGCCGTGACCAAATTATCGTGACCATTCTCTATTTGTGGTGTAGTGTAAATTTTGGTCTTTTGAGGTGTTCTAGGGTTTCAGTTTGCCTAACTTGTTGGTTTCTGAAACTAAACAGTCCCCATGACTTTTTTTTACCCAAAATTCCATCTTTCCTACCACAGATTAAGCTCTTAAATACAATTTAACATTTTATGAGTGACCATTATTGGATCAATAAGTCATTAGAGCACGTTTGAAGGTTGATTTGGGTTTTTCCTCATGTTCTAGCAGAGATGTTTCCTACCCCTTTAAGTGTATTGTAATGCTCTGACCCGGATTTACGGGTTACCCGTAGTTAAACCGATCTGACTCAAGCGTTAGGTGTGATGTGCAATGAAACAACATATATACTATTGCTAGTCCAGTTTTATTTTAATTAACGTTTCACTTGTTTAGCATGCAATTCCAATTTCAAGTTCAAACTATATGAAGGACCCTTAGGAAGCAACCTCAGAGTCCAAGCATTAAGTGATACTAACGTAAAATTGAAAAGAATACTTACCTGTATAACACTTTCAAAATACGAACGTGCACCCAACCTGCCGTAACAAAGACGAGGGTGTGATACAAATTCCCAGTGGAAAATATACAAATATAGAATAGAATCGAACCGCAGAAAGAAGACTCTAACACGTTATTCTTAAGTGCACATGCAACAACCTCATATATATACATACATATATGCATACTTATTAATGAAACTATTTTACTTTCGAAAACCTTACTTATCCAGATTAATTCTCCTTAATCTCGTAAAAACCTTCCTTTTTATCATTTTTACATTCATTCCTTTATTTAATGTACACGATTAAATATTTGAAATCACTCCACTTGAATTGACCAAAAGTCATTTATTTATTGAAATTTCCCTTTTTATTTTAACCAATCCATATTAGTATTTTCATTGAAAATCACCCTTTCAAAACACACAAACACCGTGTTAGAAAATACTTATTTAGTCTTTGAAAACCTTTTACAACATACTCTTGTGTTAATTATGGGTTGAACCACATAGGTTTCTTAACAAACCATTTACCAATTTAGTTTACCTTTTTCCTTATCTTTAGACATTAATCAATTTCACACTTATATGTCCAATTTAACCTTTAACAAAACATTTATTAGTTCATTAAAGTAAGGTTGTCTTAACTCGTTTTCACCACATAACCCATTTCTTGACATGTTACTTATTCCTTTATCTTATTCTCGTAATCTTCCAATAAATCACATATTTTAACGGGCTCTACACTGCCGGTGATGCCACCATATACTCAGGCCAATGGTTTTTGGTCATTCACCCCAAGACTCTGGGCCCTCCTTAATTATCCTGGTGTCATCAGAGTTCCTTTTATTTTTTTTAAGATTTTACAAATGTCCACATTATTCTTTCTTTCCCCTTTTACCCAGCCAAAGCCAAATCCTGGGTTTCACCCCAACTCATGTTGTACTTGAAATATCATTTCATGCCCTTTACACTTTAACTTTGATTTTTATTCCAAATTATAATCATTTAGGACCAATTTGCATAACACCCCTTTCTATCTTTACTTCATAAAAATATTCCACTTTATGTAAAATTATCATTTTACCCATTTGTTTTCAAACTCACCTTTTACTCCATTTCATAAGTGTTAATTTCCCAAAACACCATTAAGTTACCCACACTATCACCTTAACACCTTTTAACCTTTTTGGAGTAACTTTCCTTTCCAATTTCTTAAGTGTTCATCTTTCGCAACATTATTAAGTTACACATGCCAATTTTTCAATGTTTAAACATTTACAATTATTCAACACCTTCGCTAACCATATTTCCAAATTAGACATTTCTTTACTTCTTTATTAAAGACATATTACACTTAAAGACTATTTTTATAAGAAAATACCATTTCGTTTTTAACAATACATGTAGTATTACAACCCTATATTCATTGCACCTTTAACCCCCTTTTCACACACTTTGAAGATTATAATTTTTTTACTCTTCTTATTTCTTGTTTAAGCCCAACAAACATCCTTTAAACTTGTTCACATATTTATTATCAAAACAATACAAGTTTATATACATGGGAAGATGGATTTTAAATCCTAAAATCCAATTAAATAGTTTAAACATATATTTCATTCAAGAAATTCACTATATTTGCGAAATTATACTTTTCAAGACATAAAAACGTTTTTAATTTCTTCAAACTTAGAAAATGTCCTTTAATCTCCATTTATTTTGCAAGAAGCTTATTTCACAAACACTTACCAAACTCAACATTATATTCAAGCATTTTACTTTATAAAATGTTTAACACCAATTTCCTAGAAAATACACCATTTTCATAAAATCCCAATCTTCATTTAAGGAAACTTTGAAATATTTATTCATCATTACTTTTTCAACAGAATAACCTTTTGCATATTTTTATTTCATAAAAATGTTTATTACTGACATCAAAGACTTCAAATTGCTGTAGAGAAGTTAGTGTAGGAGGAGCAACCCTACCTCCAAATGTGACCTCAAGAGGTTACCAAATGCATCCTCCATGAATATTCCATATATGTTCCATTAAAACCCACTTCAAGCTTCACAAATTATCCATCTTTAATTTCTCCAACCCCCTCCAACAACACCTCCAAAATTCGTAGCGCCACTTAAATAATGGTGAAAATGGGTGTATTGGATTTATTTGTGATGGAATATATCTAGAATTATGTGATTTATGGTGGTAAAATGGTGGAGGAGTGATGGTTTGTAGTGGAAAGAGGTGGAAGAACAAACAAAAATGGTGGAAGACCACCCTTATCCTCTCTCTCTCTCTCTCTCTCTCTCTCTCTCTCTCTCTCTTCTCGCCTTTTCCCTCAACAAATGACCCAAAAAAACCTTATAAAATCCATTAAAGGCCAAAAATCCTATTTTTCCCAATCTAGGCTCACCAAAGCTTGACAGCTTAGCAATTTAATGGCTAGAAATGTGACAGCGCACAAGGGAAAGTCAGCTTAAACATTTTATTAGGCACATCATTCGAATGACATGAGCCTCATTCTAACGACATCTCCATCTCATTCGATGAATGGCTTCGCGCAACCTTCGTGCGACCTGGGACTGTAAGGTGGTGAGATATTGGGTGACACTTCTAACGACCCCCTATGTCGTTTTAACGACCCCATTTTCCTAATCTTTTATTTCCATCAATTTGACCCATAATTTCTAATAATTCTCATCAATTTATACAAATCGAAATGAATCATTACAATTTATACAAATCTAAATGAATCATTAAAACATGGTATTACATGTATTCAGGCCGAAGATTATTCCTTTTCATCCTAGGTATACATCTCAAGATCATCCTTCTACTAGGTTTGATCTCTAGCCTTCAGACGTGGAGTGTCACGATCCTAAGTTTGTGGGACTAGATATAGTAAATTATATTTGCGAACACAGTTTGTGACATATCAATCACTGATTTGGAATCTTTGACTAAGGTAGTCATGTCTGATAATCTTGTGCTTTCCATATATCCCGTTGAGTTGTCTTCTCGCAAATGGAGAACTTCTGACACCTATGACCCTTTTAGCACTTATGCCATATGCCATGCTTGCGATATGCTTAAGAATGAGTTGGATGACTTGAGAAAGAAGTGAGATATCCCCATAAGTATTACTACTAGGTTGTCTGATTATAACGATAAGGTTAATGATCATCTCATCGTATACCCTTACACCCAATTATAATGTCCATCCTAAAGGGTTATGGGATTGCTCCGACCCAACTTCGCCTTATTATCGTCTAAAATTGGTTTGTGAAATAATTTTCTTAGCTAGGGAAATCCCAATAATAAATAATAACAAATAATGATATTATCCTATAAGGTTTCTTAATTGAGTTCCTCATCATCCAATCAGAATCACCCTACAATGCCACTATGGGTAGAGGATGGCTTTATGATATGAAAGTTATCCGCTCTTCCCTTCACTAGAAACATAAGCTCTTGAGTGACCAACGGGTGGTGGAGATTAGGTGAGATCAAGAAGTAACTCACAGTTGCTTCATGTCAGCCATCAAAGAAACAAAAATACAGTCTAAGAAAATTTAGGATGATGATGATTCAGAGGACGATCTGCCTAAGTAATAACCAAAGGGCGTTTGACAAGGGGTAGAATAAACTAGATTGTCTCCCTTCTAACGTGTGATGGAGGACCTCATTTCCATTCCTCTGGATTCATCACAGTCGAATAAGTCATTCCTTATCAGATAGCCAAGGATAAAGTGAATCAACTAGTTCATTCTATTAAAAGTAATTCACATGTCTTTGCATGGAAACCATATGACCTCCCAAGGATAGACTTAGAGATCACTTGTCATAGACTACGTATAGATCCAAGTGCCAAGTCAATCAAGCAGAAGCTAAGGAAATCAACCCTAGAGAATATAAAAGTTGTAGAGATAGAATTTGATAACCTACTCCACATCGGCACCATTAAACAAGTCCAATTCTCAAACTGTATTTCTTGCATTGTTATTGTTAGAAAGAAGAACAACAGGTGGAGAGTATGTGTAGACTTCACCAACCTTGATAACCACTTCCCAAAGGATAGCTTTCCATTATCATGGATAGATAAACGCATTGATTTCATTACCGAACATCAGCATTTGAGATTTATGGATGCATACTCTGGTTAGCCCCAAATACCTAAATTTGGACTAGATCAGGAAAAGACTTCATCATCATAACCTTAGAACTTTACTGCAAGGTAATTCCTTTTATCTTAAAGAATATATGAGAAACCTATCAATGCCTTGCAACCAAAATATTCAAGAAGTTGTAACACCCCGCCCGCCCAGGAGAGCGAACGGAGCGCTAATACGATAAAATAAATCTAAATCCACAATACACAAGGTATAGAGCATCTAAATAAACCCACAATCATAAGAGAGGAAACCACTAATCTCAAATCTCTTCAAATAAATACAACAAATCTCTCGAATTAAATACAACATCTAACTCGAAATAAAATAAATCCCAATGATCTATACATCAAAATAAATAAATACAAGTCTTCTCAAATGTATTAAAAATTCTTCCCAAAATATCCAAGATAAAATCAATCTCCAATAATCCATAGCGCCCAAATCCACACTAACCTGCCACTAAAAGAAAATATGGGGAAGTACACAATACGACAGGAAAGATGCTCAACAAATATATTAACGGTGAATAAAACGTAACAACACGAGTACGAATATTCAAATCAAAATGAAAATCTCAAAGCATTTATCAATATAATTTCTCAACAACACTTTAACCGGGTTACCAGGCCTCACCACATCCGTATATGCTTTATCAAGCCATAGCTCGAAAAACAGGAATTTTGGCAGGTGCCCAACATCCGTGCCATATTAAAATCTCATGACAACGTGCTCATCAATAATATAATGATACCACATGAATCAAAATAATTTCAACAATTATTTTCCAGATTTTAATGAATTTATCAATGAATTTATCAATTCAAATATGAGTTCAATTAACAAGAATTCAAAGAGAATGACACTCGCGAGATTTAAGGAGCATATTGTGTAAAACCCCATACCTCAAACCATAATGAGAAACCAATGATCACATCCTCAAGATCAACTCAAAAGATCTATAAAAGCTCCTCCAAGAACCTCCAATAAAATAGCCCCAAGAACACCTCTAATCTAAGGTTGAACTCACAAATCTCAAGGGTCAATGTGTATATAAAAAGAAGAGGAATATATAATATATTTACTGCCAAAATTTGTGCCAAAAGTATGTTAAAAGGGTTTCCCACGACTTTCTTTTATAATGCAAAGAAATGAAGAGTTGGAATCCAAAAGACTCCTTTAAATAAGACAAATAAATGAAGAGTTGGAAGTCAAAACAACTCTTGAAAATTACTTAATGTTCACCGACTTAGAATTTTAAGAGTTAAAACATTTAAAAATCATTTAAAAACCGATTTAACTCCGATTTCGAAACCGTTTGAAATTCTCACCTTTAAAAATAATAACCAACATATTTGAGCAATAAAAATAATTTTATCAACAACTTTATTTTCCTCCATTTTCCAGAAATTAATTAAAATAGCCCAAAATTACGCGGGTTGTTACAACCAAAATATTCAAGAAGTAAATCAACTCTACTATGGAAGTTCTCATCGATGATATGATAATTAAAAGAAGTCAAGCATCCAATTATATCAGAGATCTTATAAAGACTTTCAAGATCCTCAGGGAATACAAGATGAAAATCAACGCCTTCAACTGCATCTTTGATGTTTTCTCTAGTAAGTTTATTAGATATATGGTAACCTAGAGAGGTATAAAGGTGAATTCAGATCAAATCAATGCTCTACAAGATATCAAGAGGATGACTACTGCCAAAGACATCTAGGTCATCACTAGAATGCTAGTCTCTGTGAATCGCTTCATTTCAAGATCCTCAAATAAGTGTCAGTTGTTCTTTCAGACATTGAAAAAGGCAAACCCCAACATTAAGAAAAAGGAGTGCGATTAAACTTTGGAAGGAATTCGATAGTATTTGGGATCTCTTCCCTTGATGTCAACCCCCAAAGATGGGGAAGATCTATACCTGTACGTTTCCATCTCACGACACGTTGTGACGACCCCTTAGTAAAATAACGGGTGGCTAGCCCCCTACTTAAATAAAATAGGAATCTCAGTGGATCATTCTTAGCTTCACTGTCGAACCAATTAATTACTAGCAACCTATTATTAAAGTAAGGCGTGTGTCAAATTTTAATCTTATTAATGTGACGCAATAATACCATAATTAAACAACAATTTATTCCAACAAAAATAAAAGTCCATAATCACATATTAAATTTGAAATAGAAATCTCATACATGCAAAGCTTAACCGAATAAACCATCGATATAACATCCATACAATAAATCCCAATAATGAAGTAAAATAAAATAAATCTGGCTGACCTGGGCAACATGCTCAAATATGAAAAGAGTCTTGTCTATAATGTGATAATAAAAGTGACTACAACAAATTGTGCAACGTCGCACAATGGTCGAAGCTCCAATACCTAAAAGAATAATCAATCTTGGCGTCCCTTTGGCTAGACACCTAAAATGTTTTGAACATAAATTTGATACGAGTTAGAGCCCAAATCCTTTAGAAAATATTTTTCCTGTAATTAAAATTCAAAATAAATATAAGTGCATTCTTCCATATTTAAATTGATGTCGCACTCACATAAGTCATTACTCACCCCTCAACTATATTGCTCACCTATCATTTGCATTTTAACCTCCTAGTTATGCTAACTCGGCTAACTAGTCTTTAAGTACCTTTAATTTCATACGCTTCTCTATGTCACGCATATTTTATATAATTAGCTTTCACTTTCGCTTAACGATTATAATTCTCAATTCTAATTCCTTACTTCATTTCGAATAATTTTCACTAGTTATTAAATCATTATTCACAAATAGTATTTTAAGCTCGTATATAATTTATGTACATTTATATACATAATATTGCACAACTACAAGCACACTTCTGTATTGGAGAAGATCCATCCCTCAGAGTCATAGCTCAGTGCACGTGGTCTCTATAATGTTGTCATTCTCCAGGGCATACACACATCATCATGGACTATCGAGTCGAAATCTCACATCGAACTTGATATGCCCCAAGTGTGACCTCGGCCCATACACACAAACCTCGGCCGAGATTATGGCCGACGTTGGGAACACGCGATATCAGCCCTCGGCCATAGCAAGGTCGGCTCAGGCTGACCCTACTACCAGCCTCTACAAGGGTCACCACAAGGATTAGCAGCATTCACATATGCCTTGAAATGGCAACCTCGGCCAGACATAGGCCGAGCTCGCAGGAAGCCAAGAAGATACCTCATCAAGACATCGGTCGATACTCCAAACACTCCAGCTCAACCTCGTCCATTGTCTCGGCTGGAATTAGGCCGACCTTGTCCATCATCTCGGATGGGATTAGGCCGAGACCTCCATGGAATACTCGGACTGAACAGGTACCTAGACTTACCAACCTCGGCCTCCTATAGGCCAAGGTCATACCCCAGGCGCGATAGCCGAGCATCGACTGACATTTGGATAAGGGCACATGGACACAAATCAGTTGTAACAAGATTATTCCCCACACGTGGGGAGAATATTGCATCATCATTCTCTACATGTGACAGATGGCTTTCCCCTATTGGTGAGGCAAACACACACATGCTCATTGCATGAATGGGGGGTACATTACACCCCCTAGATACTATATATAGGGGTCATCCTCTACCTTGCAAAGGATCCCCAGATATTCAACCCTAGCTGAAACTCTGTCAAGATACACACTAGAGAGAGAAAGCTTGAGAGATTTTATCCATGGCCATTAGTGCCTTATTGCAGTGAGGTTATTCACACACACAGTGGACGTAGGCCTATCTAGGTTGAACCACTTATATCCTGGTGCTCTCTCCTCTTCTCCTCATCTCATTCTCTTACCTTTTACATAATTATGCTGCCATTGTTGTTCTTAGATTGAGCTTGAAAACATCTTATCTGGTGGTGCTGATTCCGGCATCATCAGAACTCTATAAAATTCACAAAATTACTACAGGTAGTGGTCATAGTCATGAGCCAGTGAGTCATGACCATGCCATAAATCACCTCACTAAGGTTCCAACCTCACATGGGGTGGGCATGCATGGCCCTACGACCTTGATGCCGATATTACACCTGCTGGGATTCACCGGAAAAATCACCCACGATGCGCAACCACCATGGCAGAAATAGAGTGGTATCTCCACACACACACACACACACACACACACACACACACACACACACACACACATACATATATATATATATATATATTGTTGATGTAAAAAATTAGATCACTCTAATAAAATGAGACAAAGATTTTTAAAGTGGTTCAGCCTTATAAGAATGGCCTACGTCCACTGTTATGTTATTGCTGAGTGTTTGGGAATTCTCGATTACAAGTTCAGTCAAGAAATTCCAGTCCCCTTGAATGAGGATGATACAAGGTATTTATAGCCTTGAGGCTGTACATGAAAGGGTCGATACATTAAATGATATACACATGAAAGGGTAATACATTTAATGCAGCGTGTGTGTCAAGATTATAAACATTCAATGAATAGTTGAACTATCGTCTATCTGGTAATTAATGATACGGCCGATATGCAGCTCGGACCGCCTTAGTTGCTCGTTTGATTAAGAGTTCCTCGGAGCGCTTGAGTATCTCGGAGGGAACATGAATTTTTCGGGGAAATGAACTTCCTCGTTACTATTGTGCCACGTATATTGACACGTGTCTTCGTATTATTCGTCCACATCAGCGTATTAATTTTGGTATCAACAGAACCCCCAATGTTTCGTATTTCGAACTTTGAAGAGTATGGAACATTCTTTCTCGGTTTATGGCAATATTGAATGATCTTCCTGGTTTTTAGGAGCATCGTATTTGAATTTATTTCCAAATTCAAAGAATCCGCCTTTTTTCGAACTTTTAAGAGCGCTTCGATCTTAGTGCCCTTTTTGTCCTTTTAGCCGTCGGAAGTTCAACAGTTTCTTTTTTGTAATCATTTCCTTCGCCGCTTCCCAAGGCAAAGTATTTAAACTTCTTGGGTAACCATACCGTCTTCTTCTTTTTCCAATTTCCTGCATTCAAGCTTTCTATTGTCTCCTTCTCTCTTGTTCATTCATCCTTGTTTTCGTTCGTTGTCAACATACCTCCTTTCTTCCTGTAAGATCTTCTTCCTTTCTTCTGTATCTCTTTTATTCAGTATGGTTTATATTGTGGAGTCTGTTGAGAAATTTCGTTCCGATTTTTCCATTCCTTCCTGGGTAACTCTGGAGGTTCTTTCTGAGCCTTTAGATTATTTTCGATTGGCTGAGGGACATTGGTTCCCCAGTCTATTCATTGCTGAATGTGGATTTTCTTTTCCGCCAAACCCATTGTGTCTTGAGTTTTGTCAGTATTTTGATCTTGTCCCTGCAAAAATAGCCCCCAATTCATGGAGAATAATTAATGGGGTGTACAAATTAAATCTAACTCATGGGACTCGTATAGGGATCCCTGAAATTATGTATTGCTATAAATGGGCCATTCTAGATAATATTTATTACTTAAAAACTAGGTTTCTGAATAGGGATCTTGTAGTTAACCTCCCTGATTCAAATAGAGATTATTTTGAACATGGGGTGGTTATTAAAAATTGGCAATATGCCCCTTTAGTTGGAGATGGAGTATACAACGGTCCCAGATGCCCCCCATATGGCAATGGGATAGGTTTATTTTTCATTTTATTTCTTTTACTTATGAAATTATGCTTTTATCATGTTCGACAAAATGTATGACTGATATCTCATTATGTGTTTGTTTGCAGTTGATAGTAAAAGAAAAACTCCAAAAGAATCAGAGGTTAATATTAATCATCTGAAACTTATATGGGGTTTGCATAAGAACGTTGCAGACGAGCACATCAGGTCTGCATCATATTTGCTACAGTATAAGAGTTATACAACCTCTTATACCGCTCTCCCTGTTAAGCCAGCTTCGACTCCAGAGGATTCTTCTTCAGATTCTCATCTTCCTTTAAGTCAGAGAATGGGCACGAAAAGAGCTCCTCCTGCTCTATTTGATGACATTTCTTCTGCTGCTGGGGCCAAGAAAAGCAAAACTGATGTCCCAGAGGGGACTAAGAAGGTGGATGCTGCACCTTCCAAAGCTACCGAGAAGCCCCCAGTGGCTCCGAGTAAGAAGGTTGCTCCCGTGGAAATAATTGCTATCTCTCCGACTAAGAGTTCTTCCTTGGTTGAAGCTGCTGAAGTTCCTTTGAGGAGATTGAGGAAATCATCCTTAGTCAATTTGGTTGAAACTGCATCTTCTCTACCAGCTGGTGGTGTTGGTGTTCCAACCATCATTCCTCCGAGCTCTGCAATGAGCTCGGTAAAAACTTGGATCATACCCGAGGTCCAAGGAATTGATGAAAAAATTTCTAGGGATATGCTGACATCTCTAGCTACTCGTCATCTTGCTTCGGTAAATTTCTCACACTCTGAATTTCCTTTCTTTCTTTGAATACTTGTCTTTTTGCACTGACCTGTCACTTTTTCCTTTGTTTAGCTGGTGAATTGTTTTAACAACATCGCGAAGAAAGATGAAGCTATTAAAGCTTCAAGCTCCTCGTCAGGTGTAGAGGATGCTCTGCTGGGTTTGACCCAATCCTTGAAGGAATCTCGCCAACAGTATAGTGAGGACAAGGCTGTTTGGGAGAAAAAATTGTCTATAGTTGAGGCCGAGAAGGTGAAGATGGCTGAGATCTCCAAGAGTTTGGAGAATAAGGTGAAAATTTTAGAGGTCGAGCATAAGAAATATGACGACAAGCTCAAGAATTTTGGAGAACTTGAGGATAAGCTGAGGACGGCAGAGGAATAATTGTCCGCCCTGTGAGATATCAAGGGCCAAAAATAAGTATTGGATGCGAAGCTCTCCTCGGAGAAACTGAAAAGAAAGCTCGCAGTTAAAAAATCCTTCAGCGCTGGCTGGGATAAAGGATGGGACAAGGGGATTGCTGCGATGACATCCCAAGTTCAATATGGGAAGTTAAAATACTTCCGAGATGGCTGGGTAGTTGCCCTGCAAGAATTGAAGATCAAAGAAGATTCTGGGCTATTCCAGCTACACCTCCCTGGTCCTCCCCCACCAATTGTGGAGGAAGAAGAAGATGAGCCTGTCTCTGATGAATCTTCCATGGCCATAGGTGATCAAGCCCCTGCTTCTCTTCCTTCTGCCAACGAGGACATTTCTTCCAAGCCTCCTCCTCCTGAGCAAATTTCAACTGCTAATCAAGTCGCTGTGACCACCGAGCAACCAAGCTCCTCGTCCCAGCCTCCCGAGAAAGTCTTGGGATACAAGGAAAAGGTGTGAAGTTGTTCGGTATCATTTCTATCTTTTAGTATTTGTAATCAAACAATGTAATCCTTTTGTGATCTAATAAAATACATCTTTGTTCATCTCTGTTGTTGATGATTTGTTTTTGTTGATTGTTGTCTTTTTCTCATCCTTAGTTTGTTGCTAGAATGGGAATGATATCTGCACATGATACAAAGCTGATGCAGTAATGTCACGAATATTATAAGGCTGGTCATACAGACCTTAGTACATCGGAAATTGCTGACATCCTTGGCCATGATGCCTCAGAACAAGCAATTGAGGCTTATCGGTACTTGAAGGATTTACTTGACCGAGCTGTGGCCAACAATGTGGCCTACTATGACTTGATTGAGGAACTTCATTATTCCTTAGAAGATCTACAACATCAACACAATGAATCAACTGCTTTGCTGCACAAGGAGTATGAAAATAGATATCAGCAGCTTTCTTCTGAAACAGGCCATAAAAATATCCTTGCTGGATACGATGTTAGGGAAAGAACTTTAAAAGGTGAAGTTGAGGCCTGCAGGCAGATTGCTGAGTTGCTGGAATAAGAGAACAATAATTTGCAGAAAAAGTTGGCACAGTATGAATCTGCAGCGTCATCTTCCACTGCTTTAGTACAAGTTACCGATGAAGGTTTCTCGTTCTTAGAGGTTGAGAATGCCAAATTAAGGCAAGAGTTGGACGTTCTGAGAAGATCTGTTATTCTTGTGACTGCTCGGGGACAAGATAGAGGTTCACGTGGGCGAGGAAGAGCTGTTCAAAATTTTGCCGAGGAGCAAAGTTCTCCAGTCGCTGCTCGGAGTCGATCAAGAGTTCTTATCCGCAATGTTGAAGAGGCTCGCACTCAATCTACTTTGGAAACTCAAGCATACCAATTAAACGCCAAAGATCGGGATTTATCTGAAATGTCCAAGAAAAATCTATCCTTGGAAGATCAACTTACTGCAACGAAGTCTGCTTTGAATGATAAAGATGTTTTTGCCAGGAGCCTTCACGAACAATTGGATAGATTAACCTTCCAATTCCATAAACAACCCAGGGAATTTTGGATGGCAGGATACAATGAAGCCCTTGTTCATTTAGATGCTCGGATTGAACATGCCAATAATGAAGGTTATAAGTAGGGGTGGTTGAACGCCCTGGGTGTACTGAAATTGGAGCAAGGGCATTTTTTATGGGATTATCATGATCCAGGGTTACTAGATTTGCCTGTGCCACCTTTCAAATTGGACATGGAATGGATCCCAGCTCGTTCCATTCCTCGGAGTTTAATTTCAAAATATCTCGGCGACTATAGTCTTCATTCTCAGACTGAATTGTCTCGTCCAGAGCATCTCTTGGATACACCTTCTGTGATGAACGTCAGAATGCTTAGAGATATTAATTTCATCAATTCTCCTCTTTGCTTAGAAGATCCTCCTGCCGGCGAGGAACCTGTTTCAAAAGCTAAAGGAAAGAAACCAATAGAATAGGTTTTTCAATGTAATAATTAGCACATATGTATAGCTTGTAATACATTTTTATCTTAATGAAAGAATTTCATTTTCTGTTTGCAAATTTGTATTGCGATTGTCTTGTGTTTATCAAACATTTTTACATTTGTGTATATGTATCTGTTAAAAAGATAACAATATGATGTTGTTCATCAACCAACTTAGTAATCAAAATTACAAGTATCAATGCTACTCAATCACTTAATAATAAAGTAATGAGTATAAAATGTTTAAACTGTTTTATAAAATGTTTAAACTGTTTCCAACCAACCAAGGTTGTTAAATTGTGCTTGTCGACCAACTACAGTTGATGGGTTTTTATCCCCGACCAACCATACTTGGTAAACTTTTTCCTAAAATGTATCCGACCAACCATGGTCGATAATTTGTCCTCGTCGACCAAGTATAGTTGATCACCGACCAACTATACTTGGTTCAGTTTGGAATTCTTTATATTTTCTGGAATGATTTTACCTTCCGACCAACTTGTTGGCTTATTTTCAAATCAAATGATATTGTTCTTCCCTCAACCGTAGTTGATTATTGAATTATCAGGTTCTTTCGAACTATCTGTCCACTAGTTATCTTACCAACCTTAGTTGGTCACACTAGTGTACACCTCCTAACCAAAGGAGTATATTTTTTTGGTTCTTTCGAACTATTTGTCCACTAGTTATCTTACCAACCTTAGTTGGTCACGCTAGTGTACGCCTCCTAACCAAAGGAGTATATTTTTTGGTTCTTTCGAACTATTTGTCCACTAGTTATCTTACCAACCTTAGTTGGTCACGCTAGTGTACGCCTCCTAACCAAAGGAGTATATTTTTTGGTTCTTTCGAACTATTTGTCCACTAGTTATCTTACCAACCTTAGTTGGTCACGCTAGTGTATGCCTCCTAACCAAAGGAGTATATTTTTTGGTTCTTTCGAACTATCGTCTTCTTTTTGTTGTCGAGCAGCGTAGTGTACAACACTAGTATTCCCCGAAAAACTTTCAAACAAAGGAGAGGAAAATGGTGAAAACATCATCGTTTTATTCATATTGATGAACCCGTTGTACATTTTACATCATTGATAATACTTGCGAAGGTGTTCAGCATTCCAAGCATTCTTGAATTCTTCTCCTTCTAAAGTTGCTATTCGGTAAGTTCCTAGTCGAACAACTTCTGTAACTCGATAAGGCCCATGCCTGTTTGCCTCCAATTTATTGTGTTTCTGAATTACCTTCTTTAGCACATAATCTCCTTCTTTTAAATCGCATTTCCTCACCCTTTTGTTGTAGAAAAGAGCTGTTCGTTGTTGATAAGCAGCATTCCTAATGGCTGCTTCTTCTCTGACCTCCTCGAGCATATCCAAATCTAGTCTTCTCATCAAGTCGCTGACTGGGGAATTGAAATTCAGCACTCTGTGTGTTGGGAGACCTAACTCGGCAGGTATTACAGCCTCACTTCCAAATGCTAGCATATATGGTGATTCTCCAGTCGCTGCTCGGGGAGTTGTTCGGTAAGCCCACAATACTGATTGTAGCTCGTTAATCCAGTTAGCTTTAGCTTCACTTAGCCTTTTCTTCAAACCATTTAGCAGTGTTCTATTCGTCACTTCAGTCTGTCCATTGCTTTGAGGATGGCCTGGTGCTGAATGGACCTTCAAAATGTTCGACTAATGACAATAAGCAGCAAATTCCTCATTATCAAATTGGGTTCCATGGTCTGTGATGAAGGCATGAGGGAGACCATATCGACATATGATATTATTCCAAACGAACTGGTATACCTTCTCGTACATCATGTCGATGAGGGGTTCAGCTTCTACCCACTTAGTAAAATAGTCTATTGCGACCACGAGGTACTTGAATCTTCCTCGGGTGGTCGACAATGGTCCCACCAAATCAATTCCCCACATGGCGAATGGCCAAGGGGAAGGTATAGGTGTCAACAATGCTTGTGGAGTTCGTCGGATAGAGGAAAAATGTTGGCACTTGTCACATTTCTTAGCATAGGCTATACAATCAGCCCTCATCGTCGGCCAATAGTATCCTTGAGTCATTACCCTTTGTAAAAGTGTTCGACCTGCTACATGAGCTCCACAAGACCCTTCATGGATTTCTTCAATCAATTCTTTCACCTCGGAGGGATGTACACATCTCTGCAAACCTGCCATAATTCCTCGTCTATATAAAATACCATTAGTTAATACATACCGAGCAGCTTTATACTTCAATTTTTTGGCGGCGAGCTTATCCTCTGGCAATCCTCCCTCTTCAATATATATCCTGATGGGATCCATCCAAGATGGTCCTAAATCAAGGGTAATAACATTCATCGTCAAGTTTTCAGCTATGCTCCGACTTTCCAATACTTCAATTGGTATCGTTCTTCGCAGCTCGGTACGAGTAGCTGATGCTAGTCGGCCCAGTGCGTCTGCTTGTACATTCTCCATCCTCGGTATTCTCACCAATTGAATGGCATCAAATTCTATCTGTAACTCCATCACCTTTGCATGATACTTTGCCATTAAATCTCCTTTAACTGCATATGTTCCTGTCATCTGATTTACAATTAATTGAGAATCACTGAATACAATTACTTGTCGTGCTTCCATAACTTTTGCTAAGTTTAAACCTGCTATCATGGCCTCATACTCAGCTTCATTATTAGAGGATTTGAATTGGAATCGTAAAGCATATTCCATGTCAATCTCGTCTGGGGTGCTCAAAATAATTCCTGCGCCGTAACCTGCTGTGCAAGATGAGCCATCTACATATAATCTCCATATGGGTAACCCGTCTTCAAATTCCTTATCTGACAGGGTTCCTCGGTGAAATATTTGTTGCTTCTTTTCGTCCTCCCTTGACACTTTTCGCTCCTCGTCGACCATCTTTTCTCGCTCTTTTACCAACCGGAGCTGGTCTGAGCTCGAAGTTGATGATCTGTCTTCATCCATAAGCCCTTTTACCATCCGAAGTTGGTCTGGGTTTATGTCTGTTGATCCTGTAACATCCACAGGTTGGTCAGCGAGCACCTTTTGCTCCTCGGGGGTATCAGGGTATGTAAACTCTGCTATAAAATCTGCTACAGCTTGCCCTTTTAATGATGATCTGGGTTCATACACAATATCATATTCACCAAGTTCTATTGCCCAGTACATCCGTCTTCCTAATTTTTCTGGCTTGTGAAGGGCTTGCCTCAAGGGCATGTCGGTATATACGACGATTGTATGGGCCTGGAAATATGGCCTCATTCTTCTACTTGCTTCAATTAATGCCAATGCCAATTTTTCTAGCTTTGGATATCTGATTTCTGCACCTCGAAAAGCCTTACTTGTGTAATAGATGGGTTTCTGAACTCCATTATCCAATCTAATCAATGCTGAGCTAACTGCATTCTCTGATACCGCCAGATATAAGTACAACTTATCTCCTGTTATTGGCCTGGACAACAATGGAGGTGCTCCCAAATACTTTTTCAAGTCTTGAAAGGCCTTTTCACATTCATCAGTCCACTCAAAAGTTTTTCGGAGTGTTTTGAAGAATGGGAGGCATTTGCCAGTTGCTCGGGATACAAATCTGTTGAGCGCTGCAACTCGTCCTGTAAGACTCTGCACTTCTTTCTTTGTTGTTGGAGATCGCAACCCTAAAAGAGCTTTGATCTTATATGGATTTGCTTCAATGCCTCGTTGGTTGACAATGTATCCGAGAAACATTCCTTCTCGTACTCCAAATGTGCACTTCGTCGGGTTGAGCTTCATTTAGTATTTATCCAGTTGATCAAATGTCTGAACTAAGTCAACCAGATGATCTGCAGCTTTCTTGCTTTTTGTCAGCATATCATCGACATAGACTTCCATGTTGCAACTGATTTGTTCGGTGAAAACCTTGTTCATCAGCCGCTCGTATGTTGCTCCTGCATTTTTCAAACCAAAAGTCACAACATTATAGCAATAAGTTCCCCTAGGGGTAATAAAAGAAGTACTTTCCCTGTCTTCAGGTTTCATTTTGATCTGGTTGTAACCGGAGTACGCATCCATGAAGCTAAGCAGCTCATGTCCCGAGGTAGCATCCACTAGTTGGTCAATTCTGGGCAATGGAAAATGATCTTTTGGGCATGCCTTGTTGAGATCAGTGAAATCAACACACATTCTCCATTTATTGTTCTTCTTCTTTACCATCACTACATTTGCCAGCCAGTCTGGATATTTCACATCTTCAATGAATTGGGCTTTCTGGAGCTTCTCTACCTCCTCTTGTATGGCTTGATTCTTCTCGGGGCTAAATACCCTTCTTCTCTGCTTTACAGGCTTGATCTCTTTATTCACATTGAGTTCGTGACATAAGAAGTTTGGATCTATTCCTGGCATGTCCTCATGACTCCATGCGAAAGTTTTCTTCCTGTTTCTCAAGAACATTATCAACTCTTGTTTTATTGAAGCATCCAACGACGAACCTATCTGGGTTACTCGTTCAGGGTGCTCCTCGTCCAGAATAACATTTTTTGTAGATTCTACTACCTGTCCTTTTACAAGTTGGGATTCATCCCTGGGATCAAGAGTTTCAATTTCTGTACCTTCCTCTACCTGATAGGTAATAGGCTTTTTCCATGATTCCTCAAGCTCCTCTTGCTCGGCAGACGAATAATAGCATTCCCGAGCTATTTTTTGATCACCTTTTACAACTCCTACTCCGAAGTTTGTTGGGAATTTTAAGCATTGATGCACTGTAGATGGAACTGCTTCGAACTTCTTCAAACCAACTCTTCCCATGATGATGTTGTAGGCTGACTGCACATTCTTATCCATCACAAAGAAGCGTATTCTTTCTGTTCGATAAGCAGGCCAAGTTCCAATGAATATTTCCAACTTGATCGTCCCAAGTGGAAAAACTTTCTCGCCAGCAAAACCCAGAAGGGGTCTGTGATAAGGTTCCAATTGAGATAATTTCAAATTCAAGCTATCAAAACATGAATAGTACATGATGTCTGCTGAACTACCATTGTCCACCAACACCCTTGAAATCACCACATCTTTCATCCTCATTTTGATCACCAAGGGATCGTCGTGAGGGTAAAGAACACCGGCCAAATCATTTTTTGAAAAACCAATAACTAGCTTCTCTTTATTTACCTTCCTCGGACGATCATCCTCGGCAAGATTTATTCGTTGAATATATGAGCAGGCTTGAGCCTCTCCGAGATAGGCCTTTCTTTCTGCAGTAAGGTCTCCCCCTCCAGCATCTCCTCCTGTAATAACATTACAGTCAAATGACCCAAAACGTATGGAAAATACCTCTCGTTCAGGCTGCCTTGGCTTCTTTGGAAGATCGGGGTCTTCATCTGGATCATCTTTATGATCTCTTTTCTTTTTCTCCTCCGTCCGACGAGGAGATCTGGAACGATCTCTAGTTCTATCATCATTCTTCCTTTCACCTCTGCGATCTACATACTTTGATAACTTTCCTTTTTGGATGAGCGTTTCAATCTCGTTCTGAAAGGCTATGCAATTTTTTGTCGTATGGCCATGATCTTTATGGAACTCGCAATATTTGGCCCTATTCCTCAGGTCAGGATTGGTTCTCAGTTTATCTGGCCACTTGATTTCTTCGTTATTCTATGACTTCCAACTTCTCGTTATTGAAACGAGTTATGTAATCTCTAGTACTCTCACCTGATTTTTGTCTAACACTTAACAAGTGCGCTACTCGCTTTACCGGCTTTGCTCCAAAACAGAAATTACCAATGAACAACTCGGCTAACTGAATAAAAGTCAAAATCTTACCCCGAGGAAGATTGTTGTACCATATCTGTGCAGATCCGGTAAGAGTTCCCGAAAATGCTCTACACCTCATCTCGTCGGGGACGGCATATATGTCGGCAGCAGCCTGGTATTGTTCTATATGAAGAACAGGATCTGTCTTTCCATCATATTTAGGGGTCACTACAGGTGCTTTAAATTTCGATGGTGTAGGAAAATTCACAATGGCCTGCACAAAAGGTGTCCCTTGAACAAAAGTTCTCTGTAAGGGATTCCTTTCTTTAACCATTTCTCCAAGTCTATCCTCCAATCGCTGAATGGAACCCTTCCACGCTTCATTTCCTTCCTCGGGCTGCTTAGTCCGAGCAATTGATTGTTCTGACGTAGCTTCCTGAGATCTATCTCGACGAGTAGCTGGTCTTGATTGTGCTGATCCTTCTCTCAAACCTGATGGTGGTCGAAAGCTTCTCGATGGGGCTCTAGGCGGACTTATATTTCTCCTTGGTCCTAACTGACTGAAAGGAGATGCCCTGCTTAATCTTTCCAGGGCGCTAGTTCTCTCCGAAGAGAGGGTGATATGTTGATCTGTATCTGTGGCCCGTATCGATGAAGTTCGCCCAGGTTGATAAGAAAAATCATTAGATTCTTCATTACGATATGACCCAGTACGCCTGGATCGCGATTGCCCACGATCACTCTTTTGCCTTGAATGGGTAGGTGCACCGCCGTGAAGAGTTTGAATGAGTTGCCTCATTGTTTCTTGCATGGCGGTTTGTCCTTCAGCCAGATTCGTCATAATTCCAGCCAGATCTGGTGGTGCAGATGGATTTGGAGGATTTCCAGTATTTCCAGCATTTCGATTACTGGATTCTGGATTATCTGCCATTGATGATAAATGATTTTTGGTGAAAAACGATAGCAACAGTCGTTTCCCACAGACGGCGCCAATCTGTTGATGTAAAAAATTAGATCACTCTAATAAAATGAGATAAAGATTTTTAAAGTGGTTCAGCCTTATAAGAATGGCCTACGTCCACTGTTATGTTATTGATGAGTGTTTGGGAATTCTCGATTACAAGTTCAGTCAAGAAATTCCGGTCCCCTTGAATGAGGATGATACAAGGTATTTATAGCCTTGAGACTGTACATGAAAGGGTCGATACATTAAATGATATACACATGAAAGGGTAATACATTTAATGCAGCGTGTGTGTCAAGATTATAAACATTCAATGAATAGTTGAACTGTCGTCTATCTGGTAATTAATGATACGGCCGAGATGCAGCTCGGACCGCCTTAGTTGCTCGTTTGATTAAGAGTTCCTCGGAGCGCTTGAGTATCTCGGAGGGAACATGAATTTGTCGGGGAAATGAACTTCCTCGTTACTATTGTGCCACGTATATTGACACATGTCTTCGTATTATTCGTCCACATCAGCGTATTAATTTTGGTATCAACATATATATATATATATATATATATATATTCATGTATATTTTACCAATAATTTTGGCTAACCGTGCCTATCACTCGTAACACTTAGCCTAATAATTTCGAATATCGTTTCCATTCTCAATTGTTTAATTATTCACTTAATTAATTAATTGATTATCAAAATATTAATTGTAGATACATACATTTTTCCCAACAGCCCGTATCCCCATTTTCCCGAATTTTCTTTATCAATCTGTTAACAAATTTCTCAGTATAATTTTCCCCCAAATACTCAATTTCATACATCGGATATATTCCAACTCATCCTAAAGTATTTATACCACTGTTAACCATTTTTCCTGGCGTCTAAATCTATTCCCCGAATATCATAATTTACCCCCAAATTAAATTCATTAACAAAATCTAAAAAAACAACAACTTGGGCATAACAGGGGGTGCTAAACCAGTTTAGCTTGACGGCGAACCGGTTTACCCCTCCAGAACTGCCCAGATTTTCCATATGCGAAGGGTTTATACAAGGTTTATGGAAACTAGGGTATTAAAAATCTCACAAATGACATTTGTGTATGAAAGATTAGTAAAACTAAAAGTGATTTTGGAAAAACAAAAAGGAAAAACTTTAGAACAGTTATTGAAAAATCATTTTCGCCAAAGTTCTTCAGAATTTATGAACAAAAAAAGCTTTTATACTAAAAACATGAATTTAAAGGTGGCGGGATCGTTCGAACAAAAACAGACCTCGCTTGAACGAAATTAATGGTTTCGTTCGAACGACATTACTTCTCACTCTAATGAATCCCAAATCTCATTTGAACGTCCTTATAATGTACTTCTAATGACCAATCTCTATCAAGGCAGAGATATCTCATTTGAAAGGTATTAGGTGTTGGTTCTAATGAGACTGCATAGCTCATTCAAAGAGACTTACTCACGTTTTAAAGAGACAAAAAAAACTTTCTATTTTTTAATTTCTTTTATAAAAAAGCTCAATTTTTTAAAAGCTAACATCCCAAACTATAATTCATATAAATTCATGAGAGCCACAAGTTTATACCTCCATAATGAGTCGATGATGAATCCAAAAATGTAGCTCAATCACTGACGTATATTCGAATGAACTTGGAGATATATTGTTCGATTTGAGATGCCGGTTTGTAACAGGATACGCCAAAACTATAAAATGATCCTAAGCTATGAACAATTATAAAAACTTGCTCTTATAAATCTCCCCCTTTGTCTATTCCAGTACAAACTAAATCTGAAGACCAAATTTCAGTAAAACGCCTCTAAGACAATGAAACCTAAAGTTCTCCAAAATCCAGAAACGAAAGGACATATGAAACTTTGTCTTTTAGCTGAAAATTGTTCTCCCCTTGGCTTGGTTTGTATTCATTTTGTGTAGTCCATGAGATTCTCATCAAAACGGGAGAGACCTACACACATAAAATAAGAAATACCGTGGCACGTACGAGTTTTAAAGAAAAATAAGCTCCCCCTCAATTTGTTCTCCCCTTTTTTATTTGTAATAAACAAAGGGTTAGAAGTAAAGTGTGAATAAGAAGCATCACTTGAAGAAGAAAATATATCAACACAATGATAATCGATAAAGTGCATGTAATGATAATCCAAGAAGCATACCAACTAATTTTGAAACTTTTTCAAAAAATTTCAAGTATAAGTATAAAAAGTACATATATGTACAAAAACACTTAAATCACCATGGAATAACACTAAAATATCTAAATCGTGAAAAAAAAAAGTTAATTGTGTGAACATTTTCCATATGTAAATCAACATAAACATTCATAACATAGTTGCACGAAGTCATGAAACAATTCTAAAGAAAGAACTTAAAGTCTACCTTAGGTGTAAAATGGTGAACTCAAATGAAATTAACTCAAAATATGCAATATGACATGAACTTAAATGATTCTCACACCAATAAATGCCAAACTATTTAATGTTTTTCAAGAAAGTCCGTTGCAAAAACCCATTGATCTTCTACTTTATTAGTCCCTCAAAATCTCTCATACATAAGAATTCACTCTCAATTTTTTTTTAAGAAATCAAAATGCTCATTTGTAGCGAAGCATCAATGAATACAAACTAATTGCCTTGGCACTCCTATTTTTGTGTGTATTTATTCTTTTTAGGCTCTTTTTGCAAATAGTGTCTTTCAACACATAGAGTACTTTTCTCTTTCATAGACCCTTTCCATTGCTTAACATATATCAATATTTTTCGGGAAAAGAAATTCTAGCAATGGGTCTTACATGCACAATTTATCTCATTTTTCATTTGGTTTGTTATTAAGCAGAATTGAGATGAGAACATCGTATTTGACACATGACAAGTAAGTAAAATGTTCAAAAAGTCCATGCACATGTGTAATAAAGGTGACGAAGAGTCTAATATGTGGAAAGTAATCATCAATGAACGACGTAATTATATTCGCACATTATTAAGAAAATTATCGCAAAAAAGTCATGCCTTAAAGCACCATGAAAAATCCACGTTAAGGATGGAATGTAGGGGTGACCCGAATATCTTAAATGTTCATCCATACAAAGTGAAAAATCAAAAATACAAAAATCCTTGTCTTTTTTAAAAATTTAAATCAAAAAATCTTTTTCACCTTTTCAAACTTTTTCTTCAAAATTGAAAATCTTTTTGGATGTTTTTGAAAATTTTCATATAAACAAAACTCTTTTTGGAATTTTTCAAAAAATATATAAAAAAATGCATATCAATACAATGATAATATAATCTAGCAATATGGATATAAGATATGACAAGGATAATAGGCATATTCTAGAAACAAGTCTCAACCTCAATTATTAGGGCCAAATAAGTTCTCAAAAGGAGAAGCCCTCCTATAAAATTCCTCCATCAAACATTTTGAATTCTTGACTAAATACTCTACTTGCTCTTAAAGACTCTCAATATCTTTATGGTGATGTGCGGGGGTATGTGTAGTAACACATGTAGGAGTGCATGTGGGAACATGTGTTGGAACTCATGTGGGAGCATATTGGAGAACACATATATGAAAAACTCTCCCTATATTAAAACAAAACTCTCTACAGTGAGGTCTTCGTTCGCATTAGGAACAAACATAAATAGGCCTAGATTTACCTTGCTTAAAATGCCTAGGACGAGATTTCCATGGTAGATTTGGTCGCCTTGTTGGGTTAGGTTGAGGGCCATATGGATGCATCATAAACTCAGGAATTAGCTCAGGTGTGAAAAGGGAAGTGGATGCACTGTCATAACCTATTCGTTGCCTCCCGATGTTTTCCAATGCAGGATCGAGGAACATCTTTCTAACCTTCTTATATGCATCCCTTTAAGTGAACTTGACCTCTTGAGCACATTTCAGATAAATCTCGAGCTGGGATTCAAATTTCTCTTGAGTCTCTAATAAATCTTGTAGATCTCTCGTAAGACTAGCCTCGATGTTGGTTAAATCGGCATTTTCCCTACCTATAACAATAACTTGTTCACGTAAAGAAACTTTCACCTTTTAGAGTTGACTTATCGACCCCTCACACTCTCTAAAAAATTTCACTTCCTTTTCTAAATCAAACACCCTAAGAGACAAATATTTATTAAGCTTTTTTGTTTTCAAAGTCTCTGTGTAAAGATCGTTAAAGACCTTTTGGAGTCCACCTTCTCCCTCACTCAAATTCTCTTCCTCACTCTCACTATCTCTAGAGTAATTCAAAACATCATTGAGGCACTCATGCTTAGAAATGTCTTCATCAGCATGGGAAAAACTAGAGGTGCTATCTTGACCAGCCATGAATGCAGTGAAGTTAGGTTCATTTGGTGATACATCCTCGGAATCCACTGACTCGATGTCACTATCGCTAAGTGTGGCCTTATGTGTATCTTTCTTGTCTTGTCTTTTTAGACAATTGGTAAACTTTTGGTCTTTATGTCCCTTGCCCTCATTCTTATTTTTATTTTTCTCAAAATCCTTTTCTTTGGAAGAATTTTCCTTGTTAAAGCTGAGAATTTTTTTGAAATGTTTCGCAAAGTAGGCTAAATCGTCAAGCTCAAAATCAAACTCGGAATGAGAATCACAAAGTTTTTCTTTCTTTTATTGGCCTCAGCTGTCAAAGTAATCCCTATTTACTTTTGTTTAAATATTTTTGGAAACATGTCGATCTCATAAGTCTGAAGGTCTCCTATAAGTTCCTTTAACCTAAACATATCTAATATACCCAAATAATTAAGCACGAAAACCTTAGGGATAAAACGGGTCGGAAGTGATCTCAAAATCTTTTTAACTACATGCGTCTCTTGAATTTTCTCACCTAAATTAAAACTAGAGTTAACAATAACAGACAATCGTGCATAAAATTCATTAAATGACTTAGAATCTAGCTTGGTAAAAGTCTTAAATTGAGTGGTGAGATTTTCTAGCTTAGAAGCTTTCACAATATTGGTACCCTCATAAGTGGGCTGGAGGGTATCCCAAACTTATTTAGATATGGTGCGAGTCATGATGCGCCAAAACTTGTTATGGGTGATGGCTCCAGTAATGGTACCGCGAGAGTTACATGTACTCCAATTAAATTCATCTTCTGTCCAAGCAGTGACGAGTTTAAGACTTTCGACATTGTCGTTAGTCATAGTGGGTGGTGTCCACCCTCTTTCACATACAAGCTTGACCTTTTCATTAATTTATTTTCCAGAAGACCTCATCCAAGCCTTTCAATATACATAATTAGACCCATAAAAAATGGCATCCTATTATACAAATTATGCATAAAATCCAAAAAAAATTAAAGGATCACATAAAAACTTAATATAATTAGACCTGATACCCATTTGAGAATGAGGAATATTATGTAATGATTCGTATATTAGGCCAACCACACACAAATTTAATTTTACCAAATTTTATCTTTGAATTAATTTAGGGGGCATGCTAAGATGTGGTCCAAATTAAATAAAGCCAACCAAACAAGCAAGTACTCGAAGAAGTAAGGAAAAATCCTTATAAAAGGCAAAAAAAATTGTACAACATTATAGAGTAATTGATAAACACATTTGACTTACAAACTACTTAGAAAAAATAAGTATAATGCACAGAGTCTTCAATTCCTTCTATAGAATAAGGCACATGCCAGTGTCGTCCACAGGATGTGATCTTCCCTCGATATCCACTGATCAACCTGTCTTCTTCATCAGTAGCGAAACCTTAGTTCCACAAGTCAGTTATAGAGATTGACTTTATAAGGGTTTTTACAAGGTGTATGAAAACTAGGGTTTCATAAATCTCACAAATCACATATGGGGATGAAAGATTTGTGAAACTAAAAGTGGTTTTGGAAAACCAATAGGAAAAACTTTGGAACAAGTATTGGAAAATTATTTTTGCCAAAGTTCTTCTAAATTTTTGAATAAAATAGGGTTTTATATCAAAAACACAAATTTCGAGGTCGCGGGGTTGTTGAACGAAAATGAATATCATTATAATGAAAATAATAGTTTCATTCGAACGACGTCACTTTCCATTCAAATAAAGCCCAAATCTCATTTGAAAGGCCTAATGTACTTCTAAAGACCAATCTCTGTTAAGGTAGAGATATATCGTTTGGAAGGCGTTAAATGCTAGTTCTAATGAGACTACATATCTCGTTCGAACGAGACTCAATTATGTTTAAACAAGACAAAAAACTTTTTATTTTTAAATTTCTTTTTTAAAAAGCCCCAATTTTAAAAATCTAATATCCAACAATATAATTCATATAAATTAATGAAAACCACAAGTTTAGACCTCCATGATGAGTCGGTGATGAATCCAGAAATGGATCTCGGTCACTAACATGTCTGCGAATGAACTTGGAGATATAGTGTTCGATTTGATATGCCGATTTGTAATGGAATATGCCAAAACTATAAAATGAGCCTAAGCTATGATTAATTATAAAAACTTGCTCTTACAATTAGGTATGTCATTTACTTATGGTTGGCTTAGAATTAGGCATATCATTTACTTATGGTCAACCTAGAATTAGGCTTTCTTTATTGAGGATTTGGCACTTTTCAAATAATTTTCATTCTGGGTTGTATACTTTTGAAACACTTTGAAGATTAAAGGGTGGGAGCTTGTGTGGCTTTCTATTTTTAGATTAATCGAACGTTATCAAAGTTTTCTTCTCTTGTTTTGGTTGGTGATCTTCGCTCACACACACACACACACACACACACACACACTCACTCTGTTTTTATGTGATTGTGGTTTTGCTTGTTATAAACTATTTTAACATGTTTTAAAGACAAAATCTAGTTTTGGAAACCTTATTGTGAAATTTTTCTTTCTCGACGAAATCTACTTATAGTTGTTATAATACATAAATATCACTTGCATGTTCAGTAGATATATTTTTATAAACTAAATATTTGTTTAAAACTATTAAACACTTTGAAAACAAGATTTGCTTTGTCCTTTTTCAAATTTGTGCAAATCTAGTTATATTTGACATAAACTCATGAGCTAAATTTTTAATTACACAAAACTGACTTTTTTTCCACTTTTGAGACATCAAACCCTAAAGCATAGACTCTTTTTTATCTCGTCTTTAGGTTAGAAGAGAATTTTATTAATCTTGACACTTTAGTATATTCGATTAATTTAGCAACTAGGGGATCTGCCACAGGGTGCCAAAGGATTCTCTAAGGTAATTGTTTAATGTAGATCTATCTGTATTTGACATAATCTCTCTATTACGTCTGATGATTCTGAATTATTCATAGACAATTATGATTTACCTCTTGCAAATACCTCTTTACCCGTTAAGACTCGTGTGTATAATCATAGTACGACTATTATTATAAACTTCTTTATGATTTCAATTCTGACTAGGATGATGAAAATGAAGTGTATAATGCAACTTCCCTTAGAACTGAATTTTTTGATAGTGAATGTGATGATGAAAACCTAGCCTTAATTTATAATTCTACTTTGAAAAATTCTTCATATTTAGGAAAAATTAATTCTATGATATTTTCTAAAATTAATGTTCTTTATAATGAAATACGCCTAATTGATGAATCTTCTATGCAAGTAGAAGAGCTTGAGACTGAAACAAGTTGTTAGAGAAAAATATTTTTAAAATGAATAAATGCCATATTTTATTATAATATAAACACAAGGTTGTCTTAAATTATTTTAAGGAATCACAATGTAAACTAAAAGAAGCTTTAAACAAATTGAGTTCTTTCAACACATTTGGCATCAAGGTTAAACAACTGTTGAATTTTGGAAAGTCAACCTCTATTGATAAAGAGGGAATTGGTTTTAAAGAAAAAGAAATTTTTGAAACAAATTTTGTATCCTCCATTGTAGATTATCCAAATTCTTTAAAAATTCATAAGTCTATTCCGAATTTTTTAAAATAAAAACAGACACAAGCTCACTACCCTGCTAAGCAGATTTATCACTGCAATTTTGATTGCAAAACAAGTCACTTAGAACAATTATATTATAAATGATTAAATCAACATAAAAAAAGTGGGAAAGTTAGTAGACATGGGATGCCTATTAGGGCTAAACCTGTTAAGAAACCCACACCACCTAAGCTAAATCGTTTTAAGCCTAAAATTCTTTTTCCAAAAACTAAGACAATTTTGATTAGGAAAGAAGAATTAAGTTACCAACTGAGATGTAATGTTGTTGTATCAGCATTAAACTCTTCTTAAAAAACTCTTAGGGATACCTCAATTCTGGTTATTTTAGATATATGACTGGGGATAAACCAAAGTTTTTCTCTTTAAAAACTTGTATTGGAGGAAATATCACCTTTGGAGATGGAAAAGTTAGTCAAATCATAGGGAAGGGAACACTTAGAGGTGAAGAGCTACCTAACTTGGATGAAGTCTTTTTAGTCAAAGGACTAAAAGCTAACTTATAATAATGAAGTCTTATTAGTCAAAGGACATAAAGCTAATTTATTTAATTATAAGTCAATTTTTCAACACAGATCACACTGTTAAAATTTTCAAAACAGAGTGCAAAATTATTAGTCTAGATGGAGAAATAATTCTTTGTAGTGAACGAACACTTAGTAATTTCTATTATGTTATTGAAAACAAAGAATTTGATTATTTTTTATCTTCTAGGATAAATGACTTCGACTTATGTGGTAACTTATATATACTTGTCATTGTAGATGACTTTTCTAGATTTACATGGCTTGCATTTATAAAAGAAAAATTCGATACTTTTAAAACTTTTTAACAATCCTTATAAGGATTGAGAGAGAAAATGATATCCAAGTAACTAGGATTCGAAGTGATAGGGGTGGAGAGTTTAAATACATTGGTATTATAGAATATTGTATAGGAAATAAGTAAAAACATGAATTTAGTGCACGCCAAACCCCTCAATAAAATGGTATAGCTGAACAAAAGCTACAGGAAATAGCTCATGTCTTGCTTCACGCTAAGAATTTACCAAATTACTTTTGGGTTTAGACTACACAAACTGCGTGTCACATAATAAATAGAGTGTAATCAAGGAACCACTCCAAACAAGCATTATATGAAATTTGGTATGGAAATCAACCCAATTTAAAATAGTTTACGGTGTTTGGTAGTAAGTGTGATGTTTGTAAGAATATGGAATACTTGTCTATGTTTGACACTAGAGGTGAAAAGGTAATCTTTTTAGGTTATTTACAAACTAATCATGCTTATCATTTGTTTAATATAAAAAAAAATCTATAATGGAATCCATTAAAGTTGTTATGAATGATAATGTTTCCCATAATTTGGAATAAAGTAAGAATCCTTTAGCTATTGACAATTCTGAAAATGATGATTTACCCAATTAGTCAAAAGACAGTGATTCTGACTCCCCATCACCTAATGAACCCAACGTTCCTAACTGGGATAAAGAAAATCACCCATACGAAAAATATTATAGGAGATGTTAGAGACCCTATAAGGACTAGATCATAATTTATTAATTATTTATTTTCTTCTTATGTGTCATTAATTGAACGAAACCAGTAAAAAAAGCACAAATAGATGAATATTGATTGTTATCAATGTAAGAAGAACTAGACACTAAAAAATGTTTGGTATTAAGTGACTCTTCCTACTCACACTAACGTAATTGGAACGAAATGGATATTCTAAATAAGTGTGATGAGTCTGGTAATGTCTTAAGAAACACGGCTAGGTTAATAACACAAGGTTATTAAAAAATTTATGGTATAGATGTAACGACCCGGTTATGATTATGATAAACCATGTTTAAATCATGCTCACCGTATGGGATGGGGATAATGTGTTATTAGAATATATAATGTTAAGTTATTGTATTTATTCTAATCCTACTTTCATAACTTATGAAATATTGAATTAGTCACAAACACAAATTTGTGAAGTCTTCGGTAGGAATGTTCGAGTTCGGAACTAGTTTTGGCCACTATAATATAATAATTGACGTGAGGTGAAAACTAGATAGTTGTATATATATGAGTTAAGTTTGTAACACAACAAACGGTGTGTAAAACAGAGGTCCGAGCAAGAAGTTATGCCTAAATTACGAAGCAGGGGGAAAAATTTGTCCATTCGTTAAGTGATATTTGTCTTATATGTATAACAAATGGATGAATTTCATTGGTTGGAAGGGGGGGTCAAGCTTGGCCGAATCAAGCCCCTTCAAATGTACTCTTTCTTCATCCAAACTCAGCCATTAGATATTTTGGCTTGAAGAGAGAGAAACAGGAAGTTTAAGAAGAGAAAGGTGAGGAAAAATTGGAGAAAAATCCAGAGGAAATTACGAAAAGATCCCTAAGGAAATTCTACCAGTAAATCTTGTTATATTGCTGGAATTATAGATTTAAAATGATATAAATAATCATTTGTTTACTAAACTTCCGTGTTTTGAGGTATACGTATGGATATATGCGGGTTTAAGCAAAGTTGAACGAGTAAATAATGTATATTGATTCGATTGGAAAAACTGTGTATTCAAACTCCTATATCTCTTTGTATATTTATTGGAATTGAATAATTCTAGTTTGATAAAAAAATAGAATCATATATGTATAACATATCCGAAAATATTGTGAAAATACCAAGAAATGAATCTTTGGTGATAGTTTGAAGTTCAAGTATAAAATCTGCCGCAAAGGTGTAAATAGCACACTAGGTGTTCGATGTTTTGCTTGACATGGCAAATGAACATTAAAAATTATGAAACTTTAATTTTGTATTGTTAAATATGTTTATGGATGTTGGGTGAAATATCATAGGAAGTTATGATGTAGAAAAATTATGAAAATTCTGGGAAGTTGACGGAACGATAAAAGAGCCTATAGGGCAAATTTGCCTTGTAATAAAGAAATGGACACATATTGATCTAGAAAACATGAAATGGTGTGTTTTCTTTTATATTGGGAACATAATATGATCAGAATTGGATTACCAAGAAGAAATTAAAGTACGTTTTGGCTATGGATTGAATATGTTAAATATTTTAACATGAAATTGGATGAGAGTTCATTTATGATAAATGATTTGAATGGGGTCATATGATGCTTATGAATTGAGTTAAGTTTTAGTAACTCTTTGGATTGTTAATATCCTTATGATGATACTAATATTTTAAGAATTTATATGTGAAAGGGAAGAAGAACCGGTTGAACAAGTGCCAGACAAAGGTAAGGAAAAACACATGAAGTGGCCAAGGTGAGTGTACTCACTGGAAAAAAATATATTATACATGGATATGGAGATGATTTGAATATCACTCACGGGTAAGATGTATTACACATGGTTATGGGTATGATCTGAATATCAATCACTGATAAGATGTATTATACATGGTTACGTATATGATCAGAATAATATTGAATATGAATTTGTTCATTTCGGTTTACCGAAATGGGAGGTTACTCCCCTACCCAGAATGGGGGAGATTTGTCTATTAAAGACAAGGGGTTACTCCTCGACCAGGAATGGGGGAGAATTTTCTATTGCAGATAGGATATGTGAATCATGATTCGGATAAGTTGGCCATTCTTTATGAATGAGCCAGATAAGTATATAATTGGTCATTCTTTATGAATGAGCCGGATAAGTATATAATTGATCATCTTTATGAATGAGATGGATAAGTATATAATTGGTAATTATTTATGAATAAGCTGGATAAGTATATAATTGGTCATTCTTTACGAATGAGTCGGATAAGTATATAATTGATCATCTTTATGAATGAGCTGGATAAGTATATAATTGGTAATTCTTTATGAATGGGCCGGATAAGTATGCATATATCATCACGGGGATATGATTTATTGCATTTAATTTTATGCAATAGTGTAGTACTATTGCATTTGCTGAGCTATTTTGCTCATGGTTCCTATGTTTATGTCTTTCAGGTATTGTGATATCACTGCCAAATCTAGGAGTTCGGTGGGGTTATCAAGGGATACATAAAACCATGATTTGGTCAAACGTAAATGGGGTAATTTAAGCCTACTTAGCTTTTCAGTAAGTTAGAATAAGAATAATTACCTTAAAATTGTGAAAGGCTTTTAGTTTTATTGATTCATGTTAATAATTGAATAAAGATACTTGTGTTTATGGTTTGGTTAAGGTAATTATGATTAGACTCACTTTCACTTTCAAACTTAATTATAAGTAACTGGGTTGGGGTATGTCAATAGATGTAGATGAAACCTTTGTTTCGGTAGCTAGATTAGAATCTATTATACTTTTGCTTGCTATTTCGTGCCATTTAAAATTCAAACTTTTTAAATGGATGCAAGATCTGCATTCTTGAATGGCATTTTAAATGTATTTTCTTGATTTTTTTGATCCTTTATTTTCTTGATCCTTTATTTTCAAATCATGTATTTATATTAAAGAAAGCTTTTTATGGTTTAAAATAGGGCCCTCGTGCTTGGTATGATAGGTTGGCAAATTTTATAATTGAAAATGGTTTTAATCAAGGGAGAGTCGACCTAACCCTGTTCGTCAAACGTAATAAAATTATTTTCTAATTGTTGAAGTTTGCATTGATGACTTAGTTTTTAGGTCCACTTCTCCCTCAAAAGCTGAAAAATTTACTAACGTAATGAAATCATAATTTAAAATGTCTATGATGGGGGAACTTCAATTCTACTTAGGCCTTCAAGTAGCACAAAAGCTCGACCATATTTTTCTTTATCAAACTAAATATGTTATTGATTTAATTAGACGCTTTGTCTTAACCACTGTTAAGATAGCAAGCACTCCTATAAGTGCCTCTATCAAACTGTCAAAAGATTTATTTGGAAAAAAGATAGATGCCACTTTATATCGTAGTATGATAGGAAACCTACTTTACTGAACTGCGAGTAGACCTGGTGTAATGCATAGCGTGTGTGTATATGTTATATATCATTGTTAACAGAAAGTATCCCACTTACATGCCCTAAAATGTATTATAAAATACATAAGTGGAACAGTAAAATATGGTATCAAGTACACATTTGACACTAATTCTTAGACAATTGGGTATAAGGATGCAAACTGGGAAGGTTGTTATTTAGGTTATGCACTATTCATTTTAGGACACATGTTGTTAGTTAAGTTATGTACTCTTATTTTTAGGAATTCTGTGTATTGTCGAGTTTCGTATTTGCATGTGTGAGACTTATTTCTTTTAGTCTTAATTTGCTTTGTCCAAAAATTAACCGAAGGGGGAGATTGAAAATATCCTCTCTAAATTTCACGAGATTTTATTTTGGCTCAATTTTGTAACAACCGTCTCAAATACACTCGAGCCATTGCATGCATTAAACAATTTCCTAAAAATATATATTTTTTAAATTTAAACCATTTTTCTAATTTTAAACCCTTAAATTGAATTTTAATTAACACGTTCTTTATATTTATATTAATACATCATATATGTATTTTCTACCTAAATATTTTTTATATTACATATTTCATGGTGTTATAATTTTCCAAAATTTTAAATTAATTTCATATTTTTATGATATTTTGGAATTTTAAATTGTTGAAGCAAACATTTAAAAAGAAACAAATTAAACATTTATATTGCTTCCGATTTTATTCAGTAAAACTAAAAAACTGAAACATTTTGGTTGATTGTGGGTCATTTGGTTATTGATCCGAGTGACTTCGTTTGGACCAATAAGGATGATAGGTTTGGCCCACGCGATTTGATCACGCGTGAGCCTTGGACGCGTCTGTCGCGATTGCTGGCTATCGAGGGCAATTTTACCGATCAATCGAAGGTTGTTAGTTTTTTTCTCCAATTTGTCTTGGTGATCTTCATTGGGGTATAATATCTAAATTTCTTTTACATACCATAACGCAAGCACATGCGCACGCGCGCGTGCACACACACACACACACACACACACACTATATATATATATATATATATATATATATATATATATATATATATATATATATATATATATATATATATATACACTGTGTTTGTATACGTTTATGGGTTTGTATACTATAAATTGTTCTAACATGTTTTAAAGACAAAACCTAGTTTCAAAAACCCTATACGTGAAATGTTACTTTCTCGACCAGATTATCCTATAGTTGTTATAATACATAAATATCACTTTCATGTTTAGTAGATCCATTTTTATAAACTAATCATTATTTAAAACGGTTAAACATTTTTAAAACAAGATTCGATTTGTCCTTTTTCAAATTTTTGTAAATCTAGTTGTATTTGACAACAACTCATGATCTAAACTATTAATACATAAAGCTAAGTTTTTTCCCACTATTGAAACTTCGAACCCTAAAGCATAGACTCTTTTTATCTAGTATTTAGGTTTGATCCTTTAACCTCCCATGAAAAAGAAAAACTTATTAAAACTTATTTTCTTTGCATCTTCACTAATACTCCTGTCTTGAGTGTGAAGTTCTTTGTGTGTGTAATACTAAGCCTACTGTTTGTGTTGTTTGGTACTTTTTCATCTGTTGTGGGGTTATTTAGTATTGGCCTTTGTGTACTGGGTGTATTAGATGTACATATTCATTTAAAAAATATTAATTTTTAAATTGTACTTGAACTGTTGTTATAGTGGACTTGTGGTGTGTGGGGTCTTAGTACTAAAAGACCAGGGTTTTCCAGTATGTTGATTTCCCCATTATCAAATTAGTGTGTGCTAATCCACTTTTACTCACCTCATTGTGTTTCAAATTTAATTTCATTTTACTTTGAACATCACACCAACCAGGACTAAACAATTTTTGTGTGTGTTCCATTGAAATTTAAAAGGTTTTTACTAAAGAGTTAAATGAGAATTTTATTAATCTTGGCACTTTAGTGTATTAGATTATTTTTAGCAACTAGGGGATCTGCCACAGGATCAACCCCCAGGGGATTATCCAAGGGTGGGTGTTCAACGTAGAATAAATCACCCTAGCAAAAAATTTATATTCTCAATTCGGTAAGCCAAACCTTGTTAAAAGCAACAGACTCATAATACTCCAGCTGTGAGGCAATCTCTTAGATCGCTGATTCAAATCTTTTGATGTAGGCTTTTTCCAGATCGTCCTTTTAGACCCCATCCATCATACTCTTTTTCTTCTGGACAACTAGTTTTTGGAGGACCTTAAATTGGAAGGAGATCTTCTTATTAGACAGTTCGATGTCCACCCTGCTAAACTCATTTTGAGTTCACTCGACTTCTTCCATTGATTTCCACTTTGCGTCCTCCTCAAACTTTAACTTATTGCTAGGGTAATCCAAATCCTTATTTTGGATGATGAGATGGCACTTTAAGGTGTTATTGGATTTCATGAGCTGATCATTGCTCCTTCAGTAGAGTTTAACTCAACCGACGCGTTCTTGAGTGACCTACATACTCTGCCTAGAAAAGATGAAAAAAGGTTCAAATAAAATTAAACACGAACAACAAGTAAAAAATTGTGATTTACCAAGACAATGTGGCACAAGACTTACTTATAGAGCCTCTCAAAAGGAAAACTCCTTGAGTCAAGCATGTCAGATGGAATCAGCGTCGCCTGAGCAATAGAGCACGTTACCTCTAAGTCCTACGGGCCATATTGGCCTCAATTAATGGCTCTTTTTCTCTAATAAGGAGATCTCGTTATTTTGGGAGGGAGGATTACTTGATCACCCCCTTTTCTACTACTGAGATTCATTAATTGCTACAAGTCATCCAGGAATGGTAATTTGCATAGCTGGAGGACCTATACTAATTCTTGTTCGTCCTCCTTTTTTGACTTTTCTCAACCTCTTGACGCCGTCATTCCGATTCTTGGGCCTTCTTCTTTCTATTTCCTAGTCATATCTTCTAGGTCATAAAGGAATGTAGGGAATGATAAGTCTTCTAAGAAGAGGTTTTCTTCTCCTTTAACTTCCTCCCAAGCATGATAAGATGTGCTGGCATCACAGGTAAAAAGTTTGTCAAGATAATCGAAGAAGGAGACAATGCCTTCTTCAGCTTCGTCTTCCTGGTCATAATTAAAGTCCATTGAAATGACACTTGGGGAAGATTACCCCAAGTAAACTCCCCCCGTAGTCTCACTAGTGACGGGGGTGGTAGTTGGAATGGATTCGTCACCGACCACAGAATAATCCACGACCAAAATGTCATGAATGGTTGTGAAGTTTCTAATTGTCTGAATGGTCAAGCCGTAGCTGATAAAAAAGTTAGCTACCCTCTAGAAAAATCCCGCGCACCCGAGAGGACACACGGCGAGTTACTACGATAAAAACTGAACTAAAACCATCCACAATAAGCATAGAGCATCTATATTCCATAATTTAAATGTAACAAATCCATAAATTGTTACACTTCCACAATAATGTTTCCCTCAAAATATCCAATTCTCCAACAAAAATTACACCACTAATTTATACATAAAAATAAATCTTCTAATCCAACCTCTCAAATAATCCTCCAAAATAGTTCATAGCGTCCCAATTCACGTTAGCCTGCCACTAAAAGAAAATACGGGGAATTATACAATATGACAGGAATAGAGGCTAAAAAATAATTAAAACGATGAATAAATCGCAACAATACGAATGTGCATCTAAAAATCAAATGCAATACTCAAGCTTTATATCAAGATTAATTTCTCAACAACACATCAATGGGTCACCAAGCCTCACCTCACCTCCCTTAGGCATCTCAAAGCCATATAACGGTTTTTAGACAATTAGCGGGTGCCCATTCTCCATGACATATTAAAATCTCATGACACTATGCTCAAATCAACAATATAATATATATCAATAAATAAAATAATAGATTTCAATAATTGTTTAGGATTCCAATGAATATCACAATTCAACATGAGTGCAATTGACACAGAAAACAAACGTAATACTCTCGAGAGAATTTAGGAGCATATTGTGTAAGTCCCGTACCTCAAAATCATCGCATATATTCAGCCTCAAAATCTGATCGCTCCATCACGTACCTATCGCAAAAATAATCAAAACTCGTTCTAGCCGAAACTCGAGAAAACACCAAATAAGCCTTCAAATATTGAGTCAAACACTTGATTAAGTTTGGGGCTAAAGTTTGTAGCTGCAAGGGAATAATTTTGGAGATGAATTAGGGTTGAAAAGTTGATGAAAAACTGATTTGAAAAGCCAAGCCACGAATTTGTTGTGACATAAAGGAATAAGATTTTCATTAAGAAAAGAGTTCTAATCAAATACAAATACAAAAAAAATCAGACGATCAAACCGTTGAAATTGGCTGAAACTTATGGGCATAGTAGCTGAAGACGAGAGGAAGCTGCACAAAAAATTTCAGCTCGATCGGACGATTGGAAATTTTAATACAGTGTTATCTAGAAAGTTTTATGTTTTGAAGACTCTTAGAAAGTTTTATGGTTTGAGGACTCTTCTAAACGGTCAAAGACTTGTATATACTCATATTAGGAGTCTTGTAATCTAGTTTTCCGAATTTCGAATATAAAAACCAACATATTTAGTTATTACAGATAATTAAATCCAAAATTTACTTTTCTCGAATTTTCCAAAATTAGTTTAAAAATACCCAATTAAAAAATCCGGGTTGTAACATACTTCCCCACTAACAAGGAATTTCAACCTCGAAATTCAACTAAACCTAACGCTCGAAATAAAATACTAATCGATTCTATTTCCTAAAAATTACA
Source organism: Sambucus nigra (assembly GCA_949130495.1). Taxonomy (NCBI): domain Eukaryota; kingdom Viridiplantae; phylum Streptophyta; class Magnoliopsida; order Dipsacales; family Adoxaceae; genus Sambucus; species Sambucus nigra. The sequence goes on from OX422216.1 coordinate 17,694,678, forward strand.
ATGCTAAAGTCCTCCAATCAATTCTAAACATCCCCACCATGATACCTAACACGCCTTAAAAAAATTTCTGTTTCTAAACAAAACTCGTCTAACACGCAAGCTAGACCCAAAACCTAAGACCTAAGGGTTCTCGTATAGCTAGGCTCTGATACCATCTGTAACACCCCGCGCGCCTGAGAAGACACGCGGTGTGCCACTACGATAAAAAACTAAAATAAAACCATCCACAATAAGTATATATCATATATATTCCATAATTTAAATGTAACGAATCCATAAATTGTTACACTTCCACAATAATTACAATAATGTTTCTCTCAAAATATCCAATTCTCCAAAAAAATTACACCACTAATTTATACATCCAAAATAAATCTTCCAATCCAAGCTCAAAAATAATCCTCCAAAATAGTTCGTAGCGTCCCAATCCACGCTAGCCTACCACTAAAAGAAAAAACGGGGAAGTATAAACAGGAATAGATGCTAAAAAATAATAAGCACGACGAATAAATCACAACAATAGGAATGGGCATATACAAATCAAATGCAAAACTCAAGCATTATATCAATTAGTTTCTCAACAACACATCAATGGGTTACCAAGCGTCACCTCTCCTCCCCTAGGCATCTCAAAGCCGTATAACAATTTTTAGACTTTTAGTGGGTGCCCATTCTCCGTGCCATATTAAAACCTCATGACACTATGATCAAATCAACAATATAGTATATCTCAATGAATCCAATAATAGTTTCTAACTATTTTTCAAGATTCCAATGAATATCACAATTCAACATGAGTGCAATTGACACAGAAAATAAACAGAATACTCCTCAGAGAATTTAGGAGCATATTGTGTAAGTCCCGTACCTCAAGATCATCACATGAATCATCATATATATTCAGCCTCAAAATCTGATCGCACCATCATGTTCCTCACGCAAAAATAATCAGAACTCGTTCTAGCCAAAACTCGAGAAAACACCAAATAAGCCTTGAAATATTGAGTCAAACACTTGATTAAGTTTGGGGCTAAATTTTGTAGATGAAAGGGAATAATTTTGTTGAGGTCTTCTCGTTGAAAAGTTGATGAAAAGCCGAGCCACGAATTTTTTGTGTTATATAAGGGATTTGGAATTTGATCAAGAAAAGAGTTCTAATCAGATACACACACAAAAAAAATATTCCGAACTATTGGACTATTGGAACTAGATGAAACTTAAGTACAAAGTATCTGAAGAGGAGAAGAAGCTGCACAAAAAATTTCAATTCGATCGGACGGTCGAATATTTTTATATACTTTTTTCTAGGAAGTTTTATGTTTTAAAGACTCTTAGAGAGTTTTATGTTTTGAGGACTCTTCTAAACGGCCCAGGACTTGTATATACTCATATTAGGAGTCTTGTAATCTAGCTTTCCGAATTCTGAATTAAAAATCAACATATTTAATTATTAAAGATAATTAAATCCAAAATTTTATTTTTCTCGAATTTTCTAAAATTTGTTTAAAAAATCCCAATTTAAAAATCCGGGTTATTACATACTTCCCCACTAACAAGGAATTTAGCCCTCTAAGTTCGAAGAAACCTAAAGCTCGAAATAAAATACTACTTGATTATATTTCTCAAAAAATACAATACTTAAGTCCGCCAATCAATTATAAACATCCCCACCACGATACCTAATACGTCTTCAAGAAAAATTTATTTATAAAGAAAACTCGTCTAACGCGCATGCTAGACCCAAAACCCAAGATCTGAGGGTTCTCGTACACCTAAGCTCTGATACCATCTGTAATACCCCGCGCACCTAAGAGGACATGCGATGCGCCACTATGATAAAAAACTGAACTAAAACTACCCACAATAAGTATAGAGCATCTATATTTCCATAATTTAAATGTAATGACTCAATAAATTGTTACACTTCCACAATAATTACAATAATGTTTCTCTCAAAATATCCCATTCTCCAACAAAAATTACACCACTAATTTATACATAAAAAATAAATCTTCCCATCCAAGCTCTAAAATAATTCTCCAAAATAGTTCATAGCGTCCCATTCCACGCTAGCCAACCACTAAAAGAAAATACGGGGAAGTACACAGTATGACAGGAATAGATGCTAAAAAATAATTAGCACGATGAATAAATTGCAACAATAAGAATGCACATATACAAATCAAATGCAATACTCAAGCATTATACCAATATTAATTTCTCAACAACACATCAATGGGTCACCATGACTCACCTCACCTCCCCTAGGCATATGAAAGCCATATAACGATTTTTAGACGGTTAGGGGGTGCCCATTATTCGTGCCATATTAAAATCTCATGACACTAAGCACAAATCAACAATATAATATATGTCAATGAATCAAATAAAAGATTCCAACGATTTTTCAGGATTCAATTGAATATCTCAATTCAACATAAGTGCAATTGACACAAAAAATAAACGGAATACTCTCGAGATAATTTATGACCATATTGTGTAAGTCCCTTACCTCAAAATCATCACACGAACATGACATACATTCAACCTCAAAATCTGATCGCACCATCGCGTTCCTCTCGCGAAAATAATCAAAACTCGTTCTTGCCCAAACTCGAGAAAACACCAAATAAGCCTTCAAATACTGAGTCAAACACTTGATTAAGTTTGGAGATAAAGTTTGTAGATGAAAGGGAATAATTTTGTTGAGGTCTTCTCGTTGAAAAGTTGATAAATAGGTGATTTGAAAAGCTAAGCCACGAATTTGTTGTGTTATATAAGGGATTAAGAATTTGATTAAGAAAAGAGTTATAATAAGATACAAGACTTGTATATACTCATATTAGGAGTCTTGTAATCTAGATTTTTGAATTTCGAATATAAAAATCAACATATTTAATTATTAAAGATAATTAAATTCAAATTTTTGTTTCTCTCGAATTTTCCAAAATTAGTTTAAAAATACCTATTTTAAAAATCAGGGTTGTTGCATACTTCCCCACTAACAAGGAATTTCACCCTAAAGGTTCGATGAAACCTAACGCTTAAAATAAAATACTACTTGATTCTATTTCCCAAAAATTAAAATGCTAAAGTCCGCCAATAAATTATAAACATCCCCACCTCGATACTTAACACGTCTTTAAAAAAAAATTCAAAAGAAAACTCGTCTAACGCGCATTCTAGACCCAAAACCCAATACCTGAGGGTTCTCGTACACCTAGGCTCGGATACCATCCGTAACACCCCGCGCACCTGAGAGGACACGCGACGTGCTAGTAGGATAAAAAACTGAACTAAAACCATCCACAATAAGTATAGAGCATCTATATTTCCATAATTTAAATGTAACGACTCCATAAATTGTTAACTTCCACAATAATTACAATAATGTTTCTCTCAAAATATCCAATTCTCCAACAAAAAATACACTACTAATTTATACATAAAAAGTAAATCTTCCCATCCAAGCTCTAAAATAATTCTACAAAATAGTTCATAGCATCCCAATCCACGCTAGCCCGCCACTAAAAGAAAATACGGGGAGGTACACAGTATGACAGGAATAGATGCTAAAAAATAATTAGCACGATTAATAAATCGAAATAATACAAATGCACATATACAAATCAAATGCAATACTCAAGTATTATATCAATATTAATTTGTCAACAACACATGAATGGGTCATCAGGACTCACCTCACCTCCCCTAGGCATCTCAAAGCCATATAACGATTTTTAGACTTTTAGGGGGTGCCCATTCTCTGTGCCACATTAAAATCTCATGACACTAAGCAAAAATCAACAATTTAATATATCTCAGTGAATCAAATAAAATATTCCAACAATTTTTCAGGATTTCAATGAATATCTCAATTCAACAATAGTGCAGTTGACACCGAAAACAAACGGAATACTCTCGAGAGAATTTATGACCATATTGTGTAAGTCCCTTAACTAAAAATCAACACATGAACATCACATATATTCGGCCTCAAAATCTGACCGCTCCACCACTTTCCTCTCGCAAAAATAATCTAAACTCGTACTAGCCCAAACTCGATTAAACACCAAATAAGCCTTGAAATATTGAGTCAAACACTTGATTAAGTTTGGGGATTAAGTTTATAGATGAAAGGGAATAATTTTTTTGAGGTCTTCTCATTGAAAAGTTGATGAAAAGGTGATTTGAAAAGTCAAGCCATGAATTTATTGTGTTATATAAGGGATTTGGAGTTTGTTTAAGAAAAGAGTTCTAATCAGATATACACACAAAAAAATATTCCAAACGATCGGACTATTGGAACTGGATGAAACTTAAGTACAAAGTAGAGGAATACGAGAGGAAGCTGCATAAAAAATTTCAGCTCGATCGGACGGTCGAATATTTTTGTATACTTTTTTCTAGAAAGTTTTATGTTTTGAATACTCTTAGAGTGTTTTATGTTTTGAGGACTCTTCTAAACGGTCCAAGACTTGTATATACACATATTAGGAGTCTTGTAATCTATCCTTCCGAATTTCGATTATAAAAATCAACATATTTAATTATTAAAGATAATTAAATCCAAAATTTTTTTACTCTCGAATTTTCCAAAATTAGTTTAAAAATACCGATTTTAAAAATCCGGATTGTTACATACTTCCCCACTAACAAGGAATTTCGCCCTCGAAGTTCGACGAAACCTAAAGCTCAAAATAAAATACTACTTGATTCTATTTCCCAAAAATTACAATATTAAAGTCCGCCAATCACTTATAAACATTCCCACCACGATACCTAACACGTCTTCAAAAAAAATTTATTTCTAAAGAAAACTCGTCTAACGCGCATGCTAGACCCAAAACCCAAGACCTGAGGGTTCTCGACCTAGGCTCTGATACCATCTGTAACACCCTGCGCACCTGAGAGGACACACGGCGTGCTAATACGATAAAAAACTGAACTAAAACCGTCCACAATAAGTATAGAGCATCTATATTTCAATAATTTAAATGTAACGACTCCATAAATTATTACACTTCCACAATAATTACAATAATGTTTCTCTAAAAATATCCAATTCTCCAACAAAAATTACACCACTAATTTATACATAAAAAATAAATCTTCCCTTCCAAGCTCTAAAATAATTCTCCAAAATAGTTCATAGCGTCCCAATCCACGCTAGCCAGCCACTAAAAGAAAATACGGGGACGTACACAGTATGACAGGAATAGATGCTAAAAAATAATTAGCACGATGAATAAATCGCAATAATACGAATGTGCATATACAAATCAAATGCAATAGTCAAGCATTATATCAATATTAATTTCTCAACAACACATCAATGGGTCACCAGGCCTCACCTCACCTCACCTCCCCTAGGCATCTCTAAGCCATATAATGATTTTTAGACTGTTAGGGGGTGCCCATTATTCGTGCCATATTAAAATCTCATGACACTAAGCACAAATCAACAATATAATATATGTCAATGAATCAAATAAAAGATTCCGACAATTTTTCAGGATTCAATTGAATATCTCAATTCAACATAAGTGCAATTGACACAAAAAATAAACGGAATACTCTCAAGAGAATTTATGACCATATTGTGTAAGTCCCTTACCTCAAAATCATCACATGAACATCACATATATTCAACCTCAAAATCTGATCGCACCATCACGTTCCTCTCGGGAAAATAATCAAAACTCGGTCTAGCCCAAACTCGAGAAAACACCAAATAAGCCTTCAAATACTGAGTCAAACACTTGATTAAGTTTGGGGCTAAAGTTTGTAGATGAAAGGGAATAATTTTGTTGAGGTCTTCTCGTTCAAAACTTGATGAAATTGTGATTTGAAAAGTCAAGCCACGAATTTGTTGTGTTATACATGGGATTTGGACTTTGATTAAGAAAAGAGTTCCAATCAAATACACACACAAAAAAAAAAATTCGAACAATCGGACTATAGGAACTGGATGAAACTAAAATACAAAGTAGCTGAAGACGAGAGGAAACTGCACACAAAAATTCAGCTCGATCGGACGACTGGATATTTTAATATAGTGCTATCTAGAAAGTTTTATGTTTTGAAGACTCTTAGAGAGTATTATGTTTTGAGGACTATTCAAAACCGTCCAAGCCCTGTATATACTCATATTAGGTCTCTTGTAATCTAGCTTTCCGAATTCTGAATATAAAAATCAGTAAATTTAAGCATTAAAGATAATTAAATCCAAAATTTTATTACTCTCGAATTTTCAAAAATTAGTTTAAAAATACCCTTTTTAAAAATCCGGGTTTTTACATACTTTCCCACTAACAAGGAATTTTGCCCTCGAAGTTCGACAAAACCTAACGCTTAAAATAAAATACTAATTGATTCTATTCCCCAAAAAATACAATACTAAAGTCCGCCAATCAATTATAAACATCTCGACCACGATACCTAACACGTTTTAAAAAAAAAACTATTTCTAAAGAAAACTCGTCTAACGCACATGCTTGACCCAAAACCCAAGACCTGAGGGTTCTCGTACACCTAGGCTCTGATACCATCTGTAACACCCCGTGCACCTGAGAGGACACGCGGCGTGCTACAACGATAAAAAACTGAACTAAAACCATCCACAATAAGTATAGAGCATTTATATTTCCATAATTTAAATTTAACGACTCCATAAATTGTTACACATCCACAATAATTACAATAATGTTTCTCTCAAAATATCCAATTCTCCAACAAAAATTACACCACTAATTTATACATAAAAAATAAATCTTCCCATCCAAGCTCTAAAATAATTCTCCAAAATAGTTCATAGCGTCCCAATCCACGCTAGCTAGCCACTAAAAGAAAATACGGGAAAGTACATGGTATAACAGGAATATATGCCCAAAAATACTTAGTACGATGAATAAATCGCAACAATACGAATCTGCATATACAAATCAAATGCAACAGTCAAGCATTATATCAATATTAATTTCACAACAACACATCAATGGGTCACCAGGCTTCACCTCACCTTCCCTAGGCATCTCAAAGCCATATAACAATTTTCAGACATTTAGGGGTGCCCATTCTACCTGCCATATTATAATCTCATGACACTAAGAACAAAACAACAATATAATATATCTCAATGAATCAAATAAAATATTCTAATAATTTTTCAAGATTCCAATGAATATCTCAATTCAACATGAGTGCAATTGACACCGAAAACAAATGGAATACTTTCGAGAGAATTTATGACCATATTGTGTAAGTCCCTTACCTCAAAATCATCACATGAACATCACATATATTCAGGCTCAAAATCTGATCGCACCATCACATTCCTCTCGTGAAAATAATCAAAACTCGTTCTACCCCAAACTCGTGAAAACACAAAATAAGCCTTCAAATATTGAGTCAAACACTTGATTAAGTTTGGGGCTAAAGTTTTTCGATGAAAGGGAATAATTTTGTTGAGGTCTTCTCGTTGAAAAGTTGATGAAAAGGTGATTTGAAAAGCCAAGCCACGCATTTGTTGTGTTATATAAGGGATTAAGAATCTAATTAAGAAAAGAGTTCTAATAAGATACAAACACAAAAAAGTATTCCGAACGATCGGACTTTTGGAACTTGATGAAACTTAAGTACAAAGTAGTGAAAGATGAGAGGAAGCTTCACAAAACATTTCAGCGCGATCGTTCGGTCAAATATTTTTATATACTTTTTCTAGAAAGTTTTATGTTTTGAAGACTCTTAGAGTATTTTATGTTTTGAGGACTCTTCTAAACGGTCCAAGACTTGTATATACTCATATTAGGAGTCTTGTAATCTAGCTTTTCGAATTACGAATATAAAAATCAACATATTTAAATATTAAAGATAATTAAATCCAAAATTTTATTTCTCTCCAATTTTCCAAAATTAGTTTAAAAATACCAATTTTAAAAATTCGGGTTGTTACATACTTATCCACTAATAAGTTATTTTACCCTCGAAGTTCGATGAAACCTAACGCTCGAAATAAAATACTACTTGATTCTATTTCCCAAAAATTACAATACTAAAGTTCGCCAATCAATTATAAACATCCCCACCACGATACCTAACACGTCTTCAAAAAAAATTATTTATAAAGAAAACTCGTCTAACGCGCATGCTAGACCCAAAACCCAAGACCTGAGGGTTCTCATACACCTAGGCTCTGATACCATTTATAACACCCCGCGCACCTGAGAGGACACGTGGCGTGCTACTATGATAAAAAACTGATCTAAAACCATCCACAATAAGTATAGAGCATCTATATTTCCATAATTTAAATGTAACGACTCCATAAATTGTTATACTTCCACAATAATTACAATAATGTTTCTCTCAAAATATCCAATTCTCTAATAAAAATTACACCACTAATTTATACATCCATAATAAAACTTCCAATCCAAGATCTTAAAATAATCCTCCACAATAGTTCATAGCGTCCCAGTCCATGTTAGCTTGCCACTAAAAGAAAATAGGGGGAAGTACACAACATGACAGGGATAGATGCTAAAACATAATTAGCACGATAAATAAATCGCTACAATACGAATGCGCATATACAAATCAAATGCAATACTCAAGCATTATATCAATATTAATGTCTCAACAACACATCAATGGGTCACCCGACATCACCTCACCTCCCTTAGACATCTCAAAGCCATATAACGGTTTTTAGACTATTAGGGGGTGCCCATTTTCCTTGCCATATTAAAATCTCATGACACTATGCTCAAATCAACAATATAATATATCTCAATGAATCAAATAATAGATTCCAATAATTTTTTTGGATTCCAACAACATGAGTGCAATTGACACAGAAAACAAACGGAATACTCTCTAGAGAATTTATGACCATATTGTGTAAGTCACATACCTCGAAATCATCACATGAATTATCACATATATTTAGCCTCAAACTCTTATCGCACCATCACGTTCCTCTCTCGAAAATAATCAGAACTCGTTCTAGCCCGAACTCGAGAAAATAAAAAATAAGCCTTCAGATATTGAGTCAATCACTTGATTAAGTTTGGGGCTAAAGTTTGTAAATGAAAGGAAATAATTTTGGAGAGGTCTTCTGGTTCAAAATTTGATGAAAAAGTGATTTAAAAAGCCAAACCATGAATTTGTTGTGATATGTAAAGGATTAAGAGTTTGATTAAGAAAAGAGTTCTAATCAGATACAAACTCAAAAAAAATATTTCGAACAATCAGGCCGTTGGAATTGGCTAAAATTTAAGGGCATAGTAGCTGAAGATGAGAGGAAGCTGTACAAATTTTTTTAGCTCGATCGGACAGTCGAATATTTTTTATATTTTTTTATTAGAAAGTTTTATGTTTTGAAGACTCTTAGAGAATTTTATGTTTTGAGGACTCTTCTAAATCGTACATGACTTGTATCTACTCATATTAGGAGTCTTGTAATCTAGGTTTCTGAATTCTAAATATAAAAGCCAACATATATAATTATCAAAGATAATTAAATCTAAAATTTTATTTTTCTCGAATTTTCTAAAATTAGTTTAAAAATACCCATTTAAAAAATCCAGGTTGTTACACCTCTATTGTGGAAGAACACCTTCTCAATTTAACAGTTCCAAACGTTCTCTAAATCTAGAATTTACATGGTAGTCGGATGAGAGCGTGTTTAGAAGATGATCTACATAAAAAACTGGGCCAGTCAGTATCAATTTTTTTTGTACGTAAAGAACAAAAATGACTAGACGACCTACTATGTGATCCCTTTGTGGCAGGAACCCTGATATCGTCATAGTTTTCAGCATATAGTTGCCCATAGAACAAAAAAAATATTCCTTTCGTTGTCCTTTTATAATCTGGGCAAAAATGTATCCACGTTGCGAAAATTTTCCCTGGATTGGAAATGGTATAGATCTGAGCTTGGGGAAGACCTCAAGTTATAGCAACACTTAATCTCCTTAAGACCTAGGATTGTCTTACAAAACTGGTTGATGATGACTATACCCATTACAATTCAATAAAATCTACCTTTGCTTGGGGTGGGAGTATTCTATAATGGCGAATTACTCTCACCAATAATGGGTAAAGGGGAAGATGAAACCCCTTCTAATATGTAAACCATCATAAAATTTACCTCACTAGAGAGGAATATCCCTAATATCTTATTCCTCTGGAGGTAACATAATGTTGGCATTATCATAAATTCTATATTTTTCATGGAATTACGCAACTTATAAGTTTTAAACACCTCATATTTCTTTTACGTCTAGACATGGTGAAAGTGAGAAGAAGAAGAGGACAAAGAAGAATCTTTTCGGTATCTAAAAACTCTAAAGAGAGTAAGAATGAGAATACCTATATAGATGCTGGAATAATAAGGTATATGGCTTTGGGTGCCTTATACCTTCTATTATCAGTCAAATCAACCGTCGTTCGTCTATTAGGACAGGCCACCACACGATCATGTGACATCATTACCTAGGGAAGTGACATTATATCATGTGGTCCAAGGAGTGAAATACGTGCGAAATGATTCTCAGAGTAATGATTGAAATTCCATCGCATGGACTAAGGAATAGGTGCATGTGAGATTGGGTAATACGTTCAAATAGTTGTTTTAATAACATGTGGCTAATAACTTAAAAACAAGGTCGGGCCGAACAATGTGTTAGGCGGTCACCCAAACCTTGGGGCAATTGAAGTGAGACTAGATAAATTCTTATCACGAGGATATAATATGACTTATATTATAATATCACAAATATATAGGGAGATAAGGGCAAATCTTAAAAGATCGTGATGGTAGGTTGGAAGACTAGTCCTCTTAGGACTCTATAACTTATGATTAATAAGATCATAAAGATAACTAGATTATGAGGATACTTAAGCTTATAAATTTGGGAAACCTAACCCATTATGGTGGTATTGATTGTAACATGCACGTGGTGACTTGGACTCTCATCTAGCAACCCTATCACTATAATCTCTATTGTTCTTCCTAAATAATACACCAATATCCCTCCCTTCCCCATGGACATTAGCAAATATATCTAATGAATCACATACATCTAATGTTCTATGTTCCTTTCTTGCATTCATAATTATTTAGGGGCCAATATCTAATTATTTCTCTTATTGTGGGTTGATATCCCCTAAAAGTCCCATCATCTTCACCATGTAGTTTCTCTTAATTTCATAATATAGGCCATTAAACTAGCACATTAACCCTTACTAATGATAAAACAATTAATATCCATTAAATTTTTTTCTCATTTTATTATTAAAAATAATTGATATTATGTCCAAGTTGTATAGTGTAGCATTTCCAATACAAAAAAATAAAAATAAATAATGATGTCCACCTTTTTAACATGATATGTGTTAACTAGTTAAAAAAACTTGTCAAATTAAAATTAATTAAATTTCACAAATTTTCTAGTTAATTAAAATATGCTCATAATTTTTTTATAATTAATATAATTTATTATTATATGATATAAATATTTCTCTTAAAATTATGGGGTATTATATGTGTAAGCGGTATATCCACTATGGACAGTTAGAGAGGGAGAGGGAAAATGCTATTCATATTTTTGTGAAGGTTTGATGATATAGAAAGTCATTTCTCTCATATTTTACTAAGTTTTCATCTTCGAAAGTTCCCATGCATAAGGAGTAATTTGAGTGGATAATTTACTAAAAGATATGAGGCTATCGATGGATTCTAGTAAGTTATTAAGATACCTATAGAGGGTAGCAAGATCATCGTCTTCATTAATATATTTCCCCTCATTTTGATCACCAACAAGATCGGCAAAGGGGTCGCGATTCAGAACTCTAGGTTTATGCTTTAAACCTAGTCAATTTTTTACTTCTTAATGCATGATGAATCAAAGTTTTTGTAATACCCCACTCTATCATCATCGATATTTGTCCCTATTTTAATCGCTGGTCACAACGGTATGGGGTTTTATTCCAGCTCACATCCACCGGATGGTGCCAACGGTGCTGAAAAGGCCTTGATGTTAGAAGATTGCAAATCTATATATGAACCATTACTTTTTCTCACCCAAACGACGTGGTATGTGCCTCTCTGGCTATGTATACATGTGCACATAATAAGGTATTATAATTTCATAGAGAGGTTACTGAAATTCAAAGATTCTTCTAGTGCATTCGTGCCTTCGAGTTGTTATAGAGAGCAATCTCTAAAAGATGGGCAATTCTCTAAGAGGATGCGTGGACCAGTTAGAGAAGGACAAGTTCAAGATACATAATTAGCGTTTGATATTACATACCAAAGACATCTTGGAACAATTGAGGATAGTGATATTTATGTGAATAAGTTATCAAAAATGGTGGAATATAGAGAAGGATATTCCAAAGGCAGTCTTCTGATGTAATATGGGGTGTGCACATCATCTGTGCATTTTGACTGCATGGGAGATCGGTTCCCTATGAACCATGATGATATATTATTAAAGTGAGAGTTGTGTAGCAGTAGTGGTCATTACACCCAACTTTTGGGTCAGGGGTGTTCAGAACCAAGCGTTAAATTTTCTATTGAGAGATGTTATTCAAACCGCAATTGGGGGGGGGGGGGGGGGAGTTCCCTTCCTCCATTTAATAACAGGACATGTTTACATTTTTCTAAGGGAGATTGTTTATAAAAGAGAGACCCATGCTATGGGAGGTAGTTTTGACCAAGGCGTATGTTTTGTGATTTATTTTAGATCCCAAAATCTATTGGATGTACAGTAATTGGGAAAGTCCATACTGATGGTATAGTGAAGCGTTTTTAGCATATTTTTTGTCGATAGGGTTCACCTTCTAGTGAAAAATATAGTACATAGTTGACCTTCAAAGAGTTGCAGTGTTCAAAATCCTAGAATGGAAGTAGGAGAGTAGACATACTGATTTTGGTAGGGATCAGAGGTTCTAAAGAGGGCATGGAACCGTTTGGGGTCATTTCAGTTAGATTTTCCAAGTTTATAAGGGCTAAGATTTCAATAATTCTTCATGTTACGAGGAGTTTTCTACACTTCGAAAGAAGTAGTGTTCATTATAGAGATTTTAAGTCTAACGGAAGCATTGTTCGTGGTCCCTAGAGGTAGGTCAAATGCTTTTAAAGATCTATTTGAGAATAGGAGTTTTGAATTTTGGATTCCAAGGATAATTTGGCTTTACGTCTTATATCCCCTTTTCACATTTATGGATAGGGCGATGTTGGCATCATCTCACCTCAGTTCCTGAGGGACAAGTTGATTTTCCAGTGGTTATATTGTTTTGGTTAAGACTTAACTGAGTGTGATTTGCGACGGGAAACCTGATTAGTTATTTCTGCCGACTAGTATATTTTGCATAAAGTGTGAGGATGCTATGAGCGGGACATTCTTAGACTTTCAAGTACAAGTATAATCAATTGGAATGTCAAGGACAAAATTCCTTGTTTAAGGGGGAAATGTAATACCCCATATTTTATGTGTGTTATTTAATTATGGAAATTAATTATATGATGTTGTCATGACATGTAATATCATTATTTCTACTTGGATGCTATTGTATTTAATATTATATTTAGTATATGATAATTTATCAATTTATATGCAAAATCATACTAAATAAATAATTGGTTTGTGTAGTATTATATCTCGTGTTGGATTTTGAGACATTTAGAATTTTTGTTTTGACTTAATATATTAGGGTTTAAGCCCACTAAGTTGGTACATAACTTAGGTGGAGATTTAGGCCATTTATAAGATCACTTGGGTTAATTAGGTTATAGATTAAGTTGGTTCAAGGTTAATTTCACGGGAGGTAAGTTTATAGAATTAGAAGACTAAACCAAAAACACATTTGGAACATGGGAGAAACTCTGAGAGGCTATAGAAAAAGGAGGCACTTAAGGGGAAAATGAGAATTAGGGATTTGAGGCTTGAATTCCCACAATTGTCCTAAGGAAAGTTTATTTAAAGTTTGATTTAATTGTTTTATGTTATGATATAACTATTCATTGAAATATAAACCTAATTTAAATTATAATGTTTTTTGGGAAGATTAATTAGTTAAATTATCAATTAACTTAAATTGAGACAATAATCTGGTTAATTGTTATAGAAACAACATTCTAGGACCCCCCTCCCAAGTCTCTTCTTAGGTCCTTAGCACCTCCCCATTCATTACAAACTCTTGGTCATACTTCGAGTACTGATCTAGTGCCATCAGGATCTCTCAGGGCCCATTTGACTCTGGTCAACTCCATCATCAAAGCAAAATCTCAATGAAATTTCAAAGGGCTCTAAATCCCCTTCCAAATGGTCTGATTTGTGCATGAATTGGCAAAATGGCTTGTACGAACGGTCCATTTTACTATCAAAAATCGATCTGGAGGCCACCGGGAGCTCACGAGTCCTAATTTTACCCCAATCAACTTCACCATCAAAGATAAAGCACAATGAATCTTTGAAGCACACAGAAACCCCTTCCAGCGATCTACCCCGTGCACGAAATGGCATTACAGTTTGGACGAATAATCCATTTTCCCCCCAAAACTCATTCGAATGCCATCGGGTGCTATCGGGCTCCATTTCACCATTATTAACTCTTCAGATAGAATAATACTGAATGAATCTATAAAGTTGATACCTTTTCCAGCAATCCATCCTATGCGCAAAATAGCCTTACGGTACGGACAAACGATCCATTTTACTCCGAAAGGTTACTAGGAACTTTCAGGCCTTTTTTGACCAAAATCAACACTCCAAACCGAGCGAAGATCTTTGGAACATCAAAATACCTTCCACAACCTTTCCAACGGTCCTCCTTGTTCCCAATTTGGACTTCTAATTTGGTCACTCAATCCATCGTCATCCTAGGATCTTTTGTCAAAAGGTCAAAGGGGCACTTCCTAGCCTCATTTAACCTAAAGTCAACTTTTGGACCTAGGAGCGACCCAAGGATTCTAAAAGGTCTCCGAATTACCTTTGAAACAGTATGCCCCGTGCACGATTTGGACAAATGGATTACGTTTTACAATCATTTTTTAACTCTGCACGAGACTGCCAATTGACAGGTCTATTTCCCTGCCTATTGATAGTTTGTCAAGGGTTACCTACTGATAGGTAGGATAAGGACAATGTCAATCGGTAACCCCCCTACCCTATATAAGGAGAGCATGATCTCACCTTCCAAGGGACCTCAGAACCATCGATTTTAAGTGATCTTAGAAACATTTTTCTACAATCAACTAAGTTTCCTTGTGTGAAATTCTTCTCCACCTTTCATTCCCATCACTCTCATATCCAATTTTGCAAAAATCCTCCTATATTATTCATTAACTTGAAAGGAACCTCATCAACATTCAATATCAATCTTCAAGTCTCCAAAGAAGGTTCAAACATCCTTCTCTCTCTTTAAATTCCTTTTATTCTCGTATTAGTTATATAAATTCTTACCTTAGCTTTGGATTTAGATCATACACATTATATATCTCATCCTTTGTTGGTTATATTTCACAAAATTTATTTTCTATAAAAAACCAAAATAAAGAAAAAGAGAGTTACACCTATAAATTCCGACGGGATTCTTCATCACATTTCCTCAAAACTAAAAAATATCTTTTCTACACACACATATAATAAACTCCTGTTTGAATATATGGGATAAACCCCACCCTTGTGCCACCTGCGCACTACGTGGACTTTGATGCCATTATAGGCTACATAGGAATTTTGGGATAAAACCCGAGACTTTAGTTCTATTATCGTATTTTAATCATTTTCCTATTTTATCCACACACACACACACACACACATATTATCGTTTCATTATAACGATCAATAACTTGATAAATGCACACATCATATTTTTTTAATTATTATTTTGGGAACATTCCTATGGATGACCTCACTCTATCTTTTTCATGATGCGAGTCGAGCGATTCCGATCTTCACTTACACACACACACTTAGACACACACACACACACACACACACACAACGGAGAAATTAAAAAATATAATAAGATAATACCATGAGAGACCGAAAGGGCGGGATGGGTTTCTAACACCTTCCCATTCTGTAACTTAGCCCCTGAACGTCTGAACTATTGGTTTTGCAAGCATCAGTTTGTCTTTGATGCCATTCTCTCGAGGCTTCAACATGTTCTTTTTCCTATTTTATGAAAAATAGGTTGGTGACTCTATTTCTTTACATCACCCCCAAAACAGATGACCGTCGAAGCACTCCCCCCCCCCCCCCCCCCGATTTAGCAAGGGGTGCAGGACCTTTATTTGTCCCTCTTTATCCTCCCCCGATAGCACCCGAGAAAAAAGGGGAAGATCTCGAGATAGACACAATGATGACTCTGATGGGGACTAACTTAAGAGTTCTAGACTCTATTTGCATAGGTGTTATCATTTTCTTCTTGTGTGCGTATGCACCTACCAGTCTGTTCCCTTTTTCTCCTATATTATTTCTTTTATATATCTACCTCATATTTATATCACCTCTCACTTACTTTTCACTTCACACACTTGTAAATACTCTCCATGTACACCTCACACTACCTACACTTGTATATATGTTCACTTATATCCACATGTTACACACACCACTTAGAATATCTATGCTTAGGTGCCACTATCACACACCTCCATTTATCACACTTGTATATATCCATTCTCACTTATACTTATCACACAACACGCATAGTTGATCTATGCTTAGATTCATTACCACAGACTCACTTATAGATATTCACACATCACTCACTCTCACGTATCCATGCTTAGTGTAATATTCATGCTCCATGCCAGATTTACTTTTCATGATACTTGTACATTCTTCCTTATTGATATAGTTCTCATCATGAAAAATAAAATAATCTCTCCATAATATACTAATCAAGAATCATGCATTTCGCACACTACATCACCAAGAGCATTGCTATATTATCCCGTAGTGGGGGTTCACTTTGTAATGGGCGCTAGTCTGGTAGGTCGCAGTTAGCATAAGCAATAAATATCAAACGGTTCCCCCGTATCGTACCACTTGACCGAACTCATGAAGGGAGTTATATAGTAGGGAACTCGTTCATGTATGTCGAGTATATCGAATTCGCTCTCACACATACTGTCCCCATGAGTTATATCGGGAGGTAATTCACATACACTCAGGTATATCTAATGGCTTGTCCACACGTACCGATTGAGCTCAAATGGAAGATGTATATGATGGAAGTCATTCCAAATGGGGGGCACCTTTTCACTAACCCAAAAAATGCACACCCTCATATAGGCGTCAAACCAAGGGCACTCATATTTAGTTTTCTGGTTACTACCCAAAACTCTATTGAAATGCCGGGTCAGCATGCCGCCCAAATTTTCATGTGATTTCATCTTTTTCCAAAATAGGACCCTATACATGAGCTTGGCAACAAGTCAAACTATGTTTTACATATTTTTCAAACCCAGTTTTCCAAGGCCCGAGTCCCGTTCGACATTTCTTTTGCATTTAGGTAAACTTAATAGAAATGAAAAATAATAATAATAATAATAACCATGCTGAGACTTTTCTCTCGTTTTTCCTCCTTCCTTACTAGAAGTGTCAAAACTTTTTTCCTCCTCTTTTATCAAAATAACAAAAAACATTTTTCCTCCTTTTTTATCAAAAGACTGAAAAACATTTTTCCTCCTCTTTTATTAAAATACCGAAAAATATTTTTCCCCTCTTTTATAAAAATACCGAAAACATTTTGTCCTCCCCTTTCCAAAAAAAAAATATATCAAAAACATTTTCTTTTTTTTTCTTCCTTTTCTATTTCAAAAATAAATTCGAACCCTGTTCCTTTTCAGATCGATCGCATACCCGATTCTTGTCCTGGCTCCCTATTGACTTCGATCTTCCGTCAAATCACCCCGAAGCTCCGTAAGTTCTCTCGCTACTTCTTTCGAGTACATAATCTAATTTCACCAACTCTCCATGGAGAACGCAGACCAAATGTCAAATGCGTAGCCTGATTTGATTACAGTCTTACTCATCCTTCTTACCGAGGTTCATGAGATGTAGCGAAATCGGGTCCTTATTCTCGAAGAGCCCGAGGTCCTCTTCCCTCACTTTATGGGTCCACCCGAACCTAATTCTATTTGGATCCAGAAATAATATCATGTCCCATATACACCTCTTGTCAATGGGTCACCACTAGCCCATCTCCCTATGCCCAATTTTGCCTAGACAGGGGCTAACTTTCTAGTGCCTGCCAATCCGTGTTTTTGCTTTATTATTTGGGTCTGACTTTGTTATTTATTTAGTTGAAGGGGATTTAAATGAGACTAAGAACAAAACTAAATTTGTTCTTAATGTAGAAGATGAACCGGCCACATTTCATGAAGCGGTAAAATCTAGGGATGCTGTCTTTTGGAAAGAAGCAATAAATGATGAAATGAACTCAATTTTGTCAAATCAAACTTGGATTATTTCCGATCTTCCCCCCGGGGCTAAACCTATTAGGTGCAAATGGATATTTAAATGAAAATTAAATCTCGATGGCTCTATAAATAAATTTAAGGCAAGACTAGTTGCTAAAGGCTATAAGCAAAAACATGGAAAAAATTCTAGATTCCTAACATTAAGAAATTTAGGGGTAGCAGACCCCCAATTATTCATCTTCGAAGTTACCACTGAGCCATGAATCTACCAGGTGCCTTCGAGAAAATAATGTCCCAATTGTTCCAGTAAACTATAAAAAGATATCGATTTTTGTTGATTCCTATCCCTCGAGGAATCTAGAGTTCACAGTTGGGAGAATGTTTCCTATGAATTCATGTCATAGTAAAAACACTTCGTGATAAATATTTCAAAAGGAGAACCTCGGATAAACCATCGGTAATTTCATAGCCAGGTGGAGAGAGAAAGCGACCACCAAGACCAATCGGCCTTGTAAAGAGGAGCAAGTTAGTATTGTGAAAAAAAACTTCTTACCCCATGTTTGAGCGATGATGGGAGGAAATTGTTACACACATTTTTGAGAACTTCGAGAAGCAGGAGTGGAGATTGAAGAAAGACTTTCAAAGCCAAAAGCTAAGCCAAAGAAAGTATTCAAACAGTTCAATCTAAGAAAATATGAGAAGCATACTATAGTTTCGACCATCAATAACATCTCACAGCCTGCTATTTCTTGGGCGCCAGAAAGTCATGCTAACCCAATTAGAAAATAGTACACCGAGCTTCATGCTCCCCTCTCCAAAGTATAGTAATCCCTATTGAGCGGAAATCTCATCAAGCCATTGGACCCTCGTCCATTACCAAATCCACTTCCTAAAAATTTCAACCCCGAGGCCCATTGTGATTTCCATAAAAATGTCGACCATACCACTGAACAGTGCTTCCATCTCTGGAGTATAATCCAAGGTCTGATTGACTGGGGTGGTATCTCCCCACCAGCCAATCCTAAACCAAACACCACTCACAATCCACTACCAAATCATGAAAATGCCATCTTCCTAAAAAAGGATTTGAACTTTGACCCCTCTACCCAGATTATACCCAGAAAATCATCTATTATAACTATATCTTCACCTAAACCCCTTAAATTTTCCCCATATTTTCTCCTACACCATACCTATTTTGTCGACCAAGCCCTATCGCTTCTTATAAGAGCATGTATTATTGTTCGTACCCATTTCGAGGTAAAAGATATGGAAATTCTAGTAGTATTAAACCATCTCCTAGAGTTTAGGTTGAAATTGCCCTCCAAAATGACCATTAACCATCAGAAGTGTAACACACTATTCTTGTAAGCCCCAAAGTAGGCTCACAAGTCATATAATAAGGTGGTACTCATTGACAAAGATAGTTTAGATGATGCAGTTCAGCTTATGGAAGGCTTATTTTGACAGACCAATGAGATTTACAGTATCGAGATACTTAATTCTTTAAAATTAGAAGGGTGGTTGGTCCCTCACTTTTACATCTCCCTATTGAGTGGTAGGGTCTATGTGGAGAAGTTATGGAATGCATTGACTTCTCATGGTGAGATGACATCGTTTCCACCAGATGGAGAGATGATTTTGATAGTTCAGATGAAGAACCAAGCCAAGAGAATGTCATTCTGAGAATCAGTATATGTGGGATGATATTGTTTGAATATATGCTAGGAGAAATTAATAAGGTGGTTGTACAACCCGAAATAAATGAAGAAACGGGATTTATGTTCTTCCCCTCTTCTGTGAACCATATGATAAGATTTGGGAGGCACTACCAGAGTTCGAATCCTAAATCAATAATAACAGATAAAGGAAAAGGGTATTGTTGGGGAACTTCCCATGCCATAATTGACCATCGAGGAGAGAAAGATCCTCGACCAGCTGAAGAAAACTATGGGCAACATCACCTTATGACAAATCTTCATGTCTTCCCAACTACACAAAAATTCCTTGATAAAATTTCTTATCGGGCCCTCAGTCCCTCCTTCCGCCACTACAGACCAAGTCGTGAACTTAGTTGGGTCCTTAACCTCTATTAGAGTGTTTTTCTTCTCTGAAGAAGAAATCCCAAAGTTTGGTCCTAATCACAATTAGCCATTAACATCTATGTTGAAGTAATTGGGAAGGCAGTTCCACTCTCACTTATCGACAACGGATCAACACTCAATGTTAGACCTTTAAGAACCTTCAACTACCTGGGTTTGAAAGTAACTGACCTTGCTCCAACTTCTTCTGTAGTGCTTGCTTATGACAACTCTCGTCGTGAGGTGATGGGATCCATAAACATTACAATAGGGGCTAGCCCTATCAATCCCATTATCGATTTACAAGTTATCGACATACCTACTTATTTTAACCTATTACTTGGATAATCGTGGTTTCATAGCATCAAGGGGATATCTTCCTCTCTCCATCAGAAACTGAAGTTCTTCGCCAAGGGGCGGGTCATCACCACCTTGGGCGATAATGATAATACTGAGAATGTGATCACCAGTAACCCGGTACTAAAGATATAATATGGGGAGATTTACATGCTTCTATTTGTCTTCCGATCCGAACCATTTCCACTCCCATCAGGGGACAATTTCAAATATAGAGTCTGTTTGGAGCACAACCCTCATGACAATGTCAACGTGATACCGATGTTCAAGAAAATGCACTTCATACCCAAACTGGGGCTAGGATGATGACATCAAGGGATACTGGATCCCATAGTACTTAAAAAGTCCTTTCCTCCATGAGGCCTGGGTTATCAACCACCATCAGAGTAATTTAGAATGCTCTACTAACCACAGTTGAAGATTTATCAAAGAAGTTGAAGATTTTCCCCTTTATGGTTTTCCTGAACCATGGTATGATCACGTGGATAAGAAGATGAAACTAGGGATGGAGATCTTCGTCCAAGATAGCTATACATGGGCCCAAAGTTCCCAAAATCATTTGCAATCGCTTATTGATAAGACTACAACTGTTACTAAGGATTCTAAGGGAAGTGACTCTGAGGACTCGTTCAATATGCAAAAACTGGGGAAAACACTCTGCATGATCCACTCATGCACTACATCGTCGGATTCGTCCATCCTAATCAAAGGTACTGATGAACCTCACCTAACTAGAATGTTATACCAGTTTGACCTATTAAAATGCAACCTAACCCAGATGTTTATCCTATTTTTTCCTTTTTGTTATTACTCACTTTTCTGATAACAATATAATCGATACGTCCTTCAACGAGGTTCTCGAAGCTGTTTTTCCAAAGAATGAAATAAATGAAGATTTTGAGTATCTTCCTGTGCCTTAGATTAATTACCTTGATTCTAATCAAACTCTTGACGATGATGATTTTACAAATGAATAATCATTAACTGATCTTAATATGGTTAATAACAAACAATATAAATGCGTTCAAATTAATGAAGATGAAATTGTTATTATATACCTCGGTTCTAGTAGCCAACCGCGTGAGATTAGGATAGGATCCACCCTTGACGATCATGACTCTGCGCAAATCGAAGAAATACTAAAGGAATTTATGAACGTTTTTACATGGTCCTACAATGACATTCTCGGCATTGATCCCAAAAAATATCAGCATGAGATTCCAACTCTCCTGGATGTAAACCGATCAAATAGAAGCTGTGAAAGCTCCGCACTAAATGGGAGTTCAAAGTTAAAGAGGAGGTGGTGAATTAGTTGAACATAATCTTCATCCGAGTGATAGAATATCCCACATGGATAGCTAACATTGTACCCATACCAAAATCAGGAAGAAAAGTACGCATGTGCATTGATTACCAGGATTTAAACAAGGCATCTCCAAAAGATGGTTACCCACTGGCTAATATCGACATAATCGTGGATAACACGACCAATCACGCTCCCAAATCGTTCGTTAATGGTTTTGTCGGATACAATCAGATCAAAAGGTACCCTGATCATCAAGAAAAAATCTCATTCATCACCCCTTGGAACCTTCTGTTACACAATTATGCCATTCAGCCTTAAAAATGTAGGGTCTACCTACCAAAGGGCTGACACAACCGTCTTTCATGATTTGATACACAAAGAGGTCGAGTTCTATGCGGATCATATGATCATTAAGTCTAAGACTCGAGAAAGTCATGTTCCCTCTCTCCAAAAGTTCTTCAAACGACTATGACGATATCAGATGCGACTTAACCCACAAAAGTGCATTTTTAGCAACACCAAAGGAAAACTTTTGGGATTCCTGATGATCGAGAAGGGGGTTGAAGCAGATCCTGCAAGACTAAAAGCCAAACTCGAAATTCCATCACCATGAACGGAGAAGGAATGTTGGGGATTCTTGGGAATATTATAGTATATCAGCCGGTTCATTAGCCAGTTGACTTCTATTTATGAACCCATGTTCACGCTCCTCCGAAAGAATTCGACCAAAGTTTAGAATAAAGCTTGTCAGGAAGACTTTGAATGAATCAAGAAATATCTAACCCAACCTCCGATACTCATGCCACCATAGCCTAGTCTCCCTTTAATCCTATACTTGATCATAACAGACACCGCAGTTAGGGCTATGCTATCCTAATACCTTGAAGAGTACCGTAAAAAAGGGTAATCTACTATACCAGTTTAAAATTATCTAGGTACAAGGTTATCTACACTACATTGGAGAAAGAACATGCCACCCTTGTATGGGTCACTCAAAAATTATGGCACTACATGCTCACCATTCCTATCATAGTTGTGTCCCGAATGGATCCTATCAAATACCAGCTTGAGAAACTTGCCTTCTCTAGCTGAATGGCCCAATGGTTGATTTTTCCAGATGAATTAGATATCATGTATGTCATGAAAAATCCATGAAAGGGTGATCTATCTCTGACTACCTTGTTGATTACCCCATTGAAGAAGTTAACGTTTGGATCTCCTAATTCCTGAATGAAGATATCCTTTACACTTCTCAAGAAGACCTTCGATGGAAAATGTTCTTTGACGGCGCTGCTAAGAAGAAAGGATACGGTATTAGGATACTCCTGATCACACCCGATGATTCTCACACTCCCATTACCATGAAGTTAGACTTTCCCTACACCAATAACATGATCGAATATGAGACATGCACCGTAGGCCTCAAAGTCTCTCTCAATAAAGGAATCCATTGCCTAGATGTCTACGAGGATTCTGCCCTTATATCATTAGCCAGGTTCTTAAAAGATGGAAAGTCAAAGACAAAAATCTCTTACCCTTCCACGCCCACCTAGAAGACATGGACTCCCAGTTCTGATATTTCACCTTCCACCACTTGCCCCAAACAGGGAACAGCTTGGTCGATGCCCTTGCTACTTTAGCCTCCGTGGTTGACATGCCTAAGGGAATAACAATGGCCCTTTCCTGGTCCAAAATTAAGATGAACTGACCCACTGCTACTGCATTGAGCTCATCATAGAAGAGGAATCTAATATGGACGAGTGCTGGTACTACGAAATTTGATGCCTCCTCAAGCATGGTAGGTACTCCCAAGATGCCAATAAGAAAGACTGAGCAAACATCCGCAAACTAGCTTCCCTGTACATCATGTGTGATAAAGCACTGTTCAAGAGAAACTTCAATGGAACCCATTGGCACTACATCACAGGGGATGGCATTCAAGAGATGATATAAAAAATCCACAATGGTAAATGCGAACCTCACAAGAATGGCCATGTGGTCGCTAAGAAGATTATTCAACAGGGTTATTAATGGACTACCATGGTTCAGGATTTCACCGTCGATGTTCGGAGATGCCTTAAATGCCAATAATTTTCCAATATTGAACACTTACCTTTGTGGGAATTATACAAAATGACCTATCCCTTTCCATTCTCCGCATGGGGCATCGATATCATAGGGAAAGTCATAACTTAAGCCTCCAATGGGCACGAGTCATCCTGGTTGCCATTGATTACATCACCAAATGGGTTGAAACCGAGATATAAGCAGTGTTGAATGCCAAAAAGCTAGACAAATTCATCTAGAAGAACAATATCTACCGATATGGGTTCTTGCATGAGCTTATGTGAGATAATGGACTACATTTCAAGGCAGAAGTCATAGAATTGGTCAATGAGTACGGGATTCAGAGACACAAATCATCTCCCTACCGACCACAAACCAACGATGCAGTTGAAGCTACCAATAAGAACCTCAATGAAATTATCAATAAGATGGTCAAAAGTTATCGAGATTGGACCAATCGAATCCCTTACGCCCTTTAGGGCTACCGCACTTCAGTCAGAGCATCTACATGGGATATCCCTTACTCTCTGGTATACGACATGGAAGCATTCCTACCCGTTGAACTATAAATACCTTCACTATGAGTCATGTTGAGAGCAAAGACAATGAGGAAGACTGGCATCAGATCCGTTTTGACCCATTGTTGCTTTTATACAAAAGGAGGCTAAAGTATCTATATCATATATAGGGGTACCATCGTCGGATAGCGCATTTATTCAATATAATAGTCAAGGATTGTGGTGTTCTAGAAGTGGATTTAGCCCTCAAAGAAATCATAGAACCCATCTGGGACCCAAAGGGAAATTCAAGCCAGACTGGAGTGGCCCATACATCGTGAAGAAGATCCTGTCCGGTGGCACCGATATGATCACTAAGCTTGACGGAGAAGAGATGGTGTTGATGTAAAAAACTAGATTGCTCTAATTATTCAATCACAGATAAATAAATAAGACAAAGATTTTTAAAGTGGTTCAGCTAGGAATAAAGCCTACGTCCACTGTTATGTTATTGCTGAGTGTTTGCAGAATTCTTGATTACAAGTTCTCTCAAGAAATTCCCGTCTTCCCTGAATGAGGATGATACAAGGTATTTATAGCCTTTAGGCTGTACATGAAAGGTTCGATACATTAAATGACATACATATGAAAGGGTAATACATTTAATGTAGCGTGGGCGTCAAGAATATAAACATTCAATAAATAGTTGAACAGTTGTCCGTCTGGTAATTAATGGTACGGCCGAGATGCAGCTCGGACCGCCTTAGTTGCTCGTTGATCAAGAGTTCCTCGGAGCGCATGTAGTATCTCGGGATGATGGAGTTCCTCGGGGTGTCTTCCTCGTTGCTCGTAGAGAATATGAAATGGTTGAAGGAATTAACTTCCTCGCTACTATTGTGCCATGTAGATTGACACGTGTCTTCGTATTATTCGTCCACATCAGCATATTAATTTTGGTATCAACAGAAGCCCCCAATGTTTCATATTTCGAACTTTGAGGAGTATGGAATATTCTTTCTCGGTATGTAGCAATATTGAATGATCTTCCTGGGTTTTAGGAGCATCGTATTTGAATTTATTTCCCAATTCATAGAATTCGCCTTTTTTCGATTTTTTAATAGCGCTTCGATCTTCGTGCCCTTTTTGTCCTTTTAGCCGCCAGAAGTTCAACAGTTTCTTTCATGTAATCATTTCCTTCGCCGATTCCCAAGGCAAAGTATTTAAACTTCTTAGGTAACCATACCGTCCTCTTCTTTTCCCAATTTCTTGCATTCAAGCTTTCTATTCTCTCCTTCTCTCTTGTGTGTTCATCCTTGTTTTCGTTCGTTGTCAACATACCTCCTTTCTTCCTGTAAGATCTTTTTCCTTTCTTCTCTTTTATTCAGTATGGTTTATATTGTGGAGTCTGTTGAGAAATTTCGTTCTGATTTTTCCATTCCTTCGTGGGTAACTCTAGAGGTTCTTTCTGAGCCTTTAAATTACTTTCGATTGGCTGAGGGACATTGGTTCCCCAGTCTTTTTGTTGCTGAATGTGGATTTTCTTTTCCACCAAACCCATTGTGTCTTGATTTTTGTCAGTATTTCGATCTTGTCCCTGCAAAAATATCCCCCAATTCATGGAGAATAATTAATGGGGTGTACAAATTAAATTTAACTCATGGGACTCGTATAGGGATCCCTGAAATTATGTACTGCTATAAGTGGGCCACTCTAGATAATATTTATTACTTAAAAACTAGGTTTCTGAATAGAGCCCTTGTAGTTAACCTCCCTGATTCAAACAGAGATTATTTTGAACATGGGTTGGTTATTAAAAATTAGCAATATGCCCCTTTAGCTGGAGATGGAGTATACAACGGTCCCAGATGCCCCCCATATGGCAATGGGATAGGTTTATTTTTCATTTTATTTTACTCATGAAATTATGCTTTTATCATGTTTGACAAAATGTATGACTGATATCTCATTATGTATTTATTTGCAGTTGATAGCAAACGAAAAACTCCAAAAGAATCAGAGGTTAATATCAAGCATCTGAAACTTATCTGGGGTTTGCATAAGAACGTTGCAGACGAGCACATCAGGTCTGCATCATATTTGCTACAGTATAAGAGTTATACAACTTCTTATACTGCTCGCCCTGTTGAGCCAGCTTCCACTCCAGAAGACTCTTCTTCAGATTCTCATCTTCCTTTAAGTCATAGAATGGGCAAGAAAAGAGCTCCCCCTTCTCTATTTGATGACACTACTTCTGCTGCTGGGGCCAAGAAGAGCAAAACTGATGTCCCTGAGGGGACTAAGAAGGTGGATGCTGCACCTTCCAAAACTATCGAGAAGCTCCCAGTGGCTCCGAGCAAGAAAATTGCTCCTGTGGAAGTGATTACTATCTCTCCGACCAAGAGTTCTTCCTTGGTTGAAGTTGCTGACGTCCCATTGAAGAGATTGAGGAAATCATCCTCAGTCAATTTGGCTGAAACTGCCTCCACATTGCCAGCTGGTGGTGTTGGTGTTCCCACCATCATTCCTCCGAGCTCTGCAATGAGCTCGGTGAAAACTTGGATCATACCCGAGGTCCAAGGAATTGATGAAAAAATTTCTAGAGATATGCTGACATCCCTAGCTACTCGTCATCTTGCTTCGGTAAATTTCTCACACTCTGAATTTCTTTTCTTTTTCTGAGTATTTGTATTTTTGCACTGACTTACTGCTTTTCTCCTCTTTCAGCTGGTGAACTGTTTTAATAACATTGTGAAGAAGGACGAGGTAATTAAAGCCTCTAGTTCCTCGTCTGGTGTAGAGGATGCTCTGTTGGGTTTGACCCAATCTTTGAAGGAATCTCGCCAACAGTACAATGAGGACAAGACTGCTTGGGAGAAAAAGTTGTCAATAGTTGAAGCCGAGAAAGTGAAGTTGGCTGAGATCTTCAAAGGTTTGGAGAATAAAGTAAAAAGTTTGGAGGTTGAGCATAAAAAATATGATGACAAGCTCAAGAATTTTGGAGAGCTTGAAGATACGTTGAAGAAATCAGAGGAGGAGTTGCTCGTCCTGCGAGATATCAAAAGTAAAAAAGAAGAATTGGACGTGAAGCTCTCCTCGGAGAAATTGAGAAGAAAGGTTGCAGTCAAAAAATCCTTCAGTGCTGGCTGGGAGAAAGGATGG
Source organism: Sambucus nigra (assembly GCA_949130495.1). Taxonomy (NCBI): domain Eukaryota; kingdom Viridiplantae; phylum Streptophyta; class Magnoliopsida; order Dipsacales; family Adoxaceae; genus Sambucus; species Sambucus nigra. Next base: position 17,722,590 of record OX422216.1, read on the forward strand.
GATAAGGGAATTGTTGCAATGACATCCCAAGTTCAATATGGGAAGTTGAAATACTTCCATGATGGCTGGGTAGCTGCTCTGCAAGAGTTGAAGATTAAAGACGATTCTGAGCTATTCCAACTACACCTCCTTGGTCCTCCTCCAACAATTGTGGAGGAAGAAGAAGATGAGCCTGTTTCTGATGAATCTTCTATAGCCATGGGTGATCAGGTCTCTACCTCTCAACCCTATGCCACCGAGGACATTTATTCCATGCCTCCTCCTCCTGAGAAGATTCCTGCCGATCAAGTCGCTGTTACTACCGAGCAACCAAGCTCCTCGTCCCAGCCTCCCGAGAAAGTCTTGGGGGACAAGGAAAAGGTGTGAAGTTGTTCGGTATCATTTCTATATTTCATTACTTGTAATCGAACAATGTAACCTTTTGCTGATCTAATAAAATACATCTTCGTTCCTCTTCATTATTGATACTTTGTCTGCTTTTATTTATTAACTCCTGCTTCCTCTTCTTTATTAGTTTTTCGCCAGAATGGAATTGATATCTGCCCCTGATACCGAGTTGATGCAAGAATGCAATGGATATTATAAAGCTGGTCATACAGACCTGAGTGTATCAGAGATTGTCGACATCCTTGGCCAAGATGCCTCAGAGCAAGCAGTTAAGGCTTATCGGTACTTGAAGGATCTAGTTGATAGATCTGTGGCCAATAATGTGGCATACTACGAATTGATCGAGGAACTTCATGGTTCCATAGAGGATCTTCAAAATCAACACAATGCATCAATGGCTTCGTTGCACAAGGATTATGAAAATAGATATCAACAACTTTCTTCTGAAACAGGCCATAAAAAGATCCTTGCTGGATATGATATTAGGGAAAGAACTTTAAAAGGTGAAGTTGAGGCTTGCAGGCAGATTGCTGAGTTGCCGGAATAGGAGAACAATAATTTGCAGAAAAAGTTGGCACAGTATGAATCTGCAGCATCATCTTCAACTGCTTTAGTACCAGTTACTGATGAAGGTTTCTCGTTCTTAGAGGTTGAAAACGCCAAATTAAGGCAAGAATTGGATAACTTAAGAAGATCTGTTATTCCAGTGACTGCTCGGGGACGAGGAAGAGGTTCTCGGGGGCGAGGAAGAGCTATTCAAAATGTTATCGAGGAACAAGGTTCTCCAGTCGCTTCTCGAAGCCGATCAAGAGTTCTTAGTCGCAATGTTGAAGAGGCTCGTACCCAATCTACTTTGTAAACTCAAGCATTCCAATTAAACGTCAAAGATCGGGCTCTATCAGAAATGTCCAAGAAAAATCTATCCTTGGAAGATTAACTTACTGCAACGAAGTCTGCTCTACATACTAAGGATCTTTTTACAAAAAACCTTCTCGAGCAATTGGATAGATTAACTTTTCAATTTCATAAGCAACCCAGGGAATTCTGGATGGCAGGATATAATGAAGCTCTTGTTCATTTGGATGCTCGTATTGAACATGCCAATAATGAAGGTTATAAGTAGGGGTGGTTGAATGCACTGGGTGTGTTAAAATTGGAGCAAGGGCATTATTTATGGGATTATCATGCTCTAGGGTTATTAGACTTGCCTGTACCACCTTTCAAATTGGACATGGCATGGATCCCAGCTCGTTCCATTCCTCGTAGCTTAATTTCAAAATACCTCGGTGATTATAACCTTCATTCCCAAATCGAAGTATCTCGTCCAGAACATCTAATGGAGACACCTTCAATAATGAATGTCAGAATGTTGAAGGACTTGAACTTTATTAATTCTCCCCTTTGCCTGGAAGATCCTCCTGCTGGCGACAAGCCTATTTCTAAAGCAGAGGGCAAAAACCCAATAGAATAGGAATATCAATGTAATAGTTAATACATTCATGTAACCTGTAATTTTTTTTTTTTTTAATTTTAATGAAAAGACTTTCATTTTCTATTTGCCAATTTTGCTATTGTCTTATGTTTATCAAACACCTTAAAAAGATAACAATAATATTGTTCATTAAGCAACTTAATAAAAAGTTACAAGTATCAAGGTTGTTCAATCACTTAATAATAAAGTAATGAGTATAAATTGTTCAAACTGTTTCCAACCAACCAGGGTGGATAAATAATGTTTGTCGACCAACTACAATTGATGGATTTTTATCCCCGACCAGCCATACTTGGTTCAATTTCAAATATTTTCATAAAATGTGTCTGACCAACTAAGGTCAATAATTTATCCTCGTCGACCAACTACAGTTAGTGGGTTTTTATCCCCGACCAACTATACTTGGTGTATTTTGGAATATTTTGTTCTTCAAAGAATTTTTTGTAATAATCTTACCTCCCGACCAACATAAGTTGTAATGTGAGAGTATATTTTTATCTTACCAACCGTAATTGATCATGATGGTGTACACCTCTTAACCAAAGGAGTAGTAGTGGTTCTTTCGAACTGTCCACTAGATATCTTACCAACCGTAGTTGGTCACACTAGTGTCGCCTCCTAACCAAAGGAGTATTTTTTGGTTCTTTCGAACTGTCCACTAGATATCTTACCAACCGTAGTTGGTCACACTAGTGTCGCCTCCTAACCAAAGGAGTATTTTTTGGTTCTTTCGAACTGTCCACTAGATATCTTACCAATCGTAGTTGGTCACACTAGTGTCGCCTCCTAACCAAAGGAGTATTTTTTGGTTCTTTCGAACTGTCCACTAGATATCTTACCAACCGTAGTTGGTCACACTAGTGTCGCCTCCTAACCAAAGGAGTATTTCTTGGTTCTTTCGAACTGTCCACTAGATATCTTACCGACCGTAGTTGGTCACACTAGTGTCGCCTCCTAACCAAAGGAGTATTTTTTATGCGTAGTGTATTACACACTAGTATTCCCCGAAAAACTTTCAACAGAAAGAAAATGGTGAAACATCCTCGTTTTATTCATAATGAAGGAAATGCTTTACATTTTACATTACTGATAATACTTGCGCAGGTGTTCAGCATTCCATGCATTCTTAAATTCTTCTCCCTCTAGAGTTGCTATTCTGTAAGTTCCTGGTCGAACAACCTCTGTAACTCGGTAAGGTCCATGCCAGTTTGCTTCCAACTTATTTTGCTTCTGAATGACTTTCTTTAGCACATAATCACCTTCTTTTAAGTCACATTTCTTCACCCTTTTGTTGTAGAACAGAGCTGTACGTTGTTGGTAAGCAGTATTCCTAATGGCCGCCTCTTCTCTAACCTCCTCGAGCATATCCAAATCCAGTCTTCTCATCAAATCGCTGACTGGGGAATTGAAATTCAGCACTCTATGAGTTGGGAGACCCAACTCGGCAGGAATCACAGCCTCACTTCCAAATGCTAGCATATATGGTGATTCTCCAGTTGCTGCTCGGGGAGTTGTTCGGTAAGCCCATAGTACTAATTGGAGCTCTTTAATCCAATTTGCTTTAGCTTCACTTAACCTCTTCTTCAAACCATTTAGTAATGTTCTGTTGGTCACCTCAGTCTGTCCATTTCTTTGGGGATGGCCTGGTGCTGAATGAAACTTCAAAATGTTCGACTGATGACAATAGGCAGCAAATTCTTCATTATCGAATTGTGTTCCATGGTCTGTGATGAAAGCATGGAGGAGACCATATCGACAAATGATGTTCTTCCAAATGAACTGATATACCTTCTCGTACGTCATATCAATTAGTGGTTCAGCTTCCACCCACTTAGTAAAGTAATCCACTGCCACGACGAGGTACTTGAACCTTCCTCGGGTCGTCGGCAATGGTCCAACCAGATCAACCCCCCACATGGCAAATGACCAAGGTGAAGTTATGGGTGTCAACAATGCTTGTGGAGTTCTTCGGATGGAGGAAAAATGTTGGCACTTGTCACACTTCTTGGTATAGGCTATACAATCATCCCTCATCGTTGACTTCTGATGGATGCACACATCTCTGCAAACCTGCCATAATTCCTCATCTATACAAAACACCATTAGTTAACACATACCGAGCAACTTTATACTTCAATTTCTTGGCAGCTAGCTTGTCCTCCGGTATTTGTCCTTCTTTAATGTATGCCCTGATAGGATCCATCCAAGATGGTCCTAAATCAAGGGTAATAATCTTCACCGTCAGATCTTCTTCTATGCTCCGACTTTCTAATACTTCAAACGGTATCGTTCTTCGCAGCTCGGTGCGCGTAGCTGACGCTAATCGGGCCAATGCGTCTGCTCTAGCATTCTCCATCCTCGGTATTCTCACCAATTGAATAGCATCAAATTCTATCAATAACTCCATCACCTTTGCATGGTACTTCACCATTAATTCTCCCTTAACTGCATATATTCCCATCATTTGATTCACAATTAATTGAGAATCACTGAAAATAATTATTTGCCGTGCCTCCATAACTTTCGCCAAATGAAAACCTGCTATCATGGCCTCATACTCATCTTCATTATTGGAAGCCTTGAATTGGAATCGCAAGGCATATTCCATGTCAATATCATCTGGGGTGTTTAAAACAATCCCTGCTCCAGAACCAGCTGTGCAAGATGATCCATCTACATATAATCTCCATGTAGGTAACTCGTCTTCAAATTTCTTATCTGTCAGAACTCCTCGGTAAAATATCTGCTGTTTTCTTTCATCATCCCCTGGTATCTTTCGTTCCTCGCCGGTCATCTGTTCGTGCCCTTTTACCAACCGGAGTTGGTCTGGGTTTGAATATGATGATTTTTCTACATCCACAAGTCCTTTTACCAACCTTAGTTGGTCTGGACCTGTGTCTGTTGATCCTGTATCATCCACAGGTAGGTCAGCAAGTACCTTTTGTTCCTCGGGGGTATCAGGGTATGTGAACTCTGCTATAAAATCTGCTACAGCTTGCCCCTTTAATGATGATCTGGGTTCATACACAATATCATATTCATCGAGTTCTATTGCCCAATACATCAACCTTCCTGATTTTTCTGGCTTGTGAAGGGCTTGTCTTAACGGCATGTCGGTATACACGATGATGGTATGGGCCTGGAAGTATGGCCTCATTCTTCTACTTGCCTCAATTAATACTAATGCCAATTTTTCTAGCTTTGGGTACCTGATTTTTGCACCTCGGAAAGCCTTACTTGTGTAATAAATTGGCTTCTGGACTCCATTCTCCAATCTGATCAACGCCGAGCTGACTGCATTCTCTAATACTGCCAGATACAAGTACAACTTTTCTCCTGTTATTGGCCTAGACAGCAATGGTGGGGCTCCCAAATACTTCTTCAAATCTTGAAAGGCCTTTTCACATTCATCAGTCCACTCAAAACTTTTTCGCAATGTTTTGAAGAATGGGAGGCATTTATCAGTTGCTCGGGATACAAATCTGTTGAGCGCTGCAACTCGTCCTGTAAGACTCTGTACTTCTTTCCTCGTTGTTGGGGATCGCAGCCCTAAAAGAGCTTTGATATTTTCTGGATTCGCCTCAATGCCTCTTTGGTTGACGATGTATCCGAGGAACATTCCTTCTCGTACTCCAAAGGTACACTTCGTCGGGTTGAGCTTCATTTGGTATTTATCCAGTTGATCAAAGGTCTGGCCTAAGTCAACTAGATGATCAGTAGCTCTCTTGCTTTTGGTGAGCATGTCGTCGACATAGACCTCCATGTTGCAGCTGATTTGTTCAGCAAAAACCTTGTTCATCAGCCGCTGATATGTTGCACCTGCATTTTTTAAACCAAAAGACATAACATTATAACAATAAGTTCCCCTTGGGGTAATAAAAGAAGTACTTTCCCTGTCTTCAGGTTTCATTTTGATCTGATTGTAGCCAGAGTATGCATCCATGAAGCTGAGCAGCTCATGTCCCGAGGTAGCATCCACTAGCTGATCGATTCTGGGCAATGGAAAATGATCTTTAGGACATGCCTTGTTAAGATCAGTGAAATCAACACACATTCTCCATTTATTATTCTTCTTTTTTACCATCACCACATTTGCCAACCAATCTGGATATTTCACATCTTCAATGAATTGGGCTTTTTGGAGCTTTTCGACCTCCTCTTGTATGGCTTGGTTCTTCTCGGGACTAAACACTCTTCTTCTCTGCTTCACAGGCTTGATCTCCTTATTCACATTGAGCTCATGACATAAGAAGTTTGGATCTATCCCTGGCATGTCTTCATGACTCCAAGCAAAAGTATTCTTCCTATTTCTCAAGAAAACTATCAACTCCTGTTTTATTGAAACATCCAACGACGATCCTATCTGGGTTACTCGTTCAGGATGCTCGTCGTCCAGAATAACATTTTCTGTAGATTCCACCACCTGTCCTTTTACAAGTTGAGATTCATCCCTAGGATCAAGAGTTTCAATTTCTGTACCTTCCTCCACTTGGTAAGTAGTAGTCTTTTTCCTTGATTCTTCAAGTTCCTCTTGCTCGGCAGACGAATAATAGCATTCCCGAGCTACTATTTGATCACCTTTCATAATTCCGACTCCAAAATTCGTTGGGAATTTCAAACACTGATGTACTGTAGATGGAACTGCTTCGAACTTCTTCAATCCAACTCTTCCCATGATGATGTTGTAGGCTGACTGCACATTCTTATCCATCACAAAGAAGCGTATTCTTTCTGGTCGACAAGCAGGCCAAGTTCCAATGAGTATATCCAACTTGATCGTCCCAAGTGGAAAAACTTTCTCTCCAGCAAAACCCAGAAGGGGTCTGTGACAAGGTTCCAATTGAGATAATTTCAAATTCAAGCTATCAAAGCATGAATAATACATGATGTCTGCCGAACTACCGTTGTCTACTAACACCCTTGAAATGACCACGTCCTTCATCCTCATTTTGATCACCAAAGGATCATCATGAGGGTAAAGAACACCTGCCAAGTCGTTTTTTGAAAAACCAATCACTAGCTTCTCTTTGTTTACCTTCCTCGGACGATCATCCTCGGCCAGATTTATTCGCTGAATATATGAACAAGCTTGAGCCTCTCCGAGGTAAGCTTTTCTTTCTGCAGTAAGGTCTCCTCCTCCTGCATCTCCTCCTGTAATAACATTACAATCAAATGACCCAAAACGTATGGAAAATACCTCTCGTTCAGGCTGCCTTGGCTTCTTGGGAAGATCGGGGTCATCATCTGGATCATCTTCATGGTCCCTCTTCTTTTTTCTCCTCTGCACGACGAGGAGATCTAGATCTTTCTCTAGTTCTATCATCATTCTTCCTCTCACCCCTGCGATCTACATATTTTGACAATTTTCCTCTTCGGATGAGCGTTTCAATCTCGTTCTGAAGGGCTATGCAATTTTTGGTCATATGGCCATGATCTTTGTGGAACTCGCAGTATTTGGCCTTATTCCTCAAATCAGGATTTGTCCTCAGTTTTTCTGGCCACTTGATTTCCTCGCTATTCTGGATTTCTTCCAAAACATGATTAATACCCATTTTCAATGTAGTATAATTGTCGTACTTCTTTAGGACTTCCCATGACGTTCTATTGTTCTTGGAGTGCTTGTCACCACCATTACCTTTCTGCTCTTTCTTCTTAGACTTGTCGACCTCCACCTTGGTTTCTTTATCCATATTCTTCTTTGCAGCCATAGCCTCCTCGGCATTCATGATTTTGTCCGCTTTTGCCATCAACTCCGACATAGTTTTAGGTGGATCTTTGGCCAAAGTGTAGTATAACTTATTAGGCAATAAACCACTCATCAAAGCAGTGATTGCTGTCTTTTCTTCATAATCTATGACTTCCAACTTCTCGTTATTAAAACGAGTTATGTAATCTCTAGTACTTTCACCTGATTTTTTTCTAACACTTAGCAAGTGTGATACTCGCTTTACTGGCTTCGCCCCAAAACAAAAATTGCCAATGAACAACTCGGCTAATTGAATAAAAGTTGAAATCTTACCCCGAGGAAGATTATTATACCATATTTGTGCAGATCCGGTAAGAGTTCCCGAGAATTCTCTACACCTCATCTCGTCGGGGACGGCATAGATGTCGGCAGCAGCTTGGTATTGTTCTATATGAAGAACAGGATCTGTCTTTCCATCATACTTGGGGGTCACTACAGGTGCTTTGAATTTCGACGGTGTAGGAAAATCCACAATGGCTTGCACAAAAGGTGTTCCTTGAACAAAAGTTCTCTGTAAGGGGTTTCTTGCCTTAGCCATTTCTCCCAGTCTATCCTCCAACCGCTGAATGGAACCTTTCCATGCTTCATTTCCTGACTCAGGCCGCTTAGTCCGAGCAATTGATTGCTCTGACGTAGCTTCCTGAGATTTATCTCGACGAGTAGCTGGTCGTGATTGTGCTGATCCTTCTCTCAAACGTGATGGTGGTCGAAAGCTTCTCGATGGAGCTCTAGGTGGACTCATGTTTCTCCTTGGTCCTAACCGACTGAAAGGAGATACCCGGCTTAATCTTTCCAAGGCACTGGTTCTCTACGGAGAGAGAGATATAGGTTGATCTGTATCTGTAGCCCGTATTGATGAAGTTCGCCCAGGTTGATAAGAAGAATCATTAGATTCTCCATTGCGATATGACCCAGTACGTCTGGATCGCGATTGCCCACGATCACTCCTTTGCCCTGAATAAGTAGGTGCACCGCCTTGAAGAGTTTGAAGGAGTTACCTCATAGATTCTTGCATGGCGGTTTGTCCTTGAGCCAGATTTGTCATAATTCCGGCCAGATCTGGAGATGCAGATGGATTTGGAGGATTTCCAGTATTTCCAGCGTTTCGATTACTGGATTCTGGATTATCTGCCATTGATGACAAATGATTTTTTATGAAAAACGATAGTAACAGTCGTTTCCCACAGATGGCGCCAATCTGTTGATGTAAAAAACTAGATTTCTCTAATTATTCAATCACAGATAAATAAATAAGACAAAGATTTTTAAAGTGGCTCGGCTAGGAATAAAGCCTACGTCCACTGTTATGTTATTGCTGAGTGTTTGCAGAATTCTTGATTACAAGTTCTCTCAAGAAATTCCCGTCTTCCCTGAATGAGGATGATACAAGGTATTTATAGCCTTTAGGCTGTACATGAAAGGTTCGATACATTAAATGACATACATATGAAAGGGTAATACATTTAATGTAGCGTGGGCGTCAAGAATATAAACATTCAATGAATAGTTGAACAGTTGTCCGTCTGGTAATTAATGATACGGCCGAGATACAACCCGGACCGCCTTAGTTGCTCGTTGATCAAGAGTTCCTCGGAGCGCATGTAGTATCTCGGGATGATGGAGTTCCTCGGGGTGTCTTCCTCGTTACTCGTAGAGAATATGAAATGGTTGAAGGAATTAACTTCCTCGCTACTATTGTGCCATGTAGATTGACACGTGTCTTCGTATTATTCGTCCACATCAGCATATTAATTTTGGTATCAACAGATGGCATGCCCAGTTAACCTAGATTGTCTCAAGAAATTCTACTCCAAGTCCAAAATCTCGATGGGTTACGACTACTCTTACCCCCCTTCTATTCAAAAAAATTCTTCATTACCCGTGCCTGATCCTCTGAAAACCTTTTTCTTTCAAAAATAAAACTCAGAAAATTTTTAAAACCCCCAGAGGTACGTAGGCATCTCATACGCTTTACAAGGGAACAATACCTTTCTTTTTCACAAAATCCTATTATTTTCTTACCTTCGAGAATGATATATAATTCTATCATTTACAAGAACAAAAGGATTATGTATGCCTTAGCTATTGGAGTAGATAATTCAAATGTAAAACTCATCAAGAGGCACAAAAATATAATTAAAACCCTTTTATGCTATTATTGGAAAATTCGATACAATTACACGTAATGACAACGTAGGGAGTCAAACAACTACCCCTGCCAACCAAATTGTCCTAAAAATAAATCAAACCAATGTACTCCTAAAACAAATTAACCAAACCTTCCCATATTTATTCCCAAAAATGAAAAACAACCAAACATATAACCATCACAAAATGTTCACAAATAATTACCAGCTTCACAAATAAGAAGACCTAGCCCCATCATTATCTACTCCTTGAGTCCCCAAAACTTCACCTATCTAGATGGTATGCCGAAAGCGCTCCATGGAATGATAAGTCCAGACTAGCTTAGAGAAAACCACTATGACCCCTCCATAGTGTCAAACATGACAAGTAATCTCTTTCGATTTACTCTCCCAGGATCTTAGCCACTACCTTCTTCTACAGCCACTTCATATAGTCTCTAAACACATGCTAAACCTTTCTAACAGATTGAAAAGGATAGGTTAACGACCAATGATTCTCCCACGGAGAGACCAAATACATGTGCAAGCCTTCAGTCAAAACTTCTATAGGGATAAAATCCAGGGTATTTGAAGGCACAATTTTCTCCAATCTGACTTGATGCAAGAGCTACTGGGGTAAATAGAAGGAGGTCTGTCTAAGGATAACTAATTGAACGTATCGGTATTCCCCTAATTTTATAATGAGCTACAACTCCCCCAGCAGGGCACCAACTAGCGTAGACATCGAGTTTCGTGATTTATAAACTATTTTACTCAGTTCTCTGTGGTTGGTCCAAAGCTTATGAAATAAAGAGTGAAAAAGTTTGGCACAGCTGCCAAGAGATATTCAAGGGAACCGCCAAATAATTTTTTTAGATAAACACATGAATAGCATAACCGGGCTACCTTTCAGAAAATCAAACCGACCTTCCCACCAAGCATCTAGATCATTTAGGGTCTCTTCCAATATCACCACTATAGGATTGTTGCGATATGACATCCACATAGTAATGGCAACCAGTTGAGCATCCATCATCAGGTCCCCGATCACCAACAATACTTTTAAAGTTAAGCTAAGGGTAATGGCTCCGGCATGGCTCGCATAATTGAAATCCCATAAATGCACATAATGCAGTATAACTGGAAGAGAGATCATTACCCTAGTGACCAATGGCTGAGCCACTAAAGGAGAGATGTGGAGAAGTCCTGCTAACAGATCCTAAAGAGACTAAGAACATTCAGGGATGGCCCCTGCAACACTGGGAATTACTCCCGAACATAGAAAAGAAAACTACTCAAAGTTCGGGCAGACCTTGTCTAAGCCAAAATGGAAAACATGATCTCAGGGTCCGAAAATTATATTGTCGCCGTTAACATGTTCTAGTGGATGGGTCAATTCCGCCATAAAAAGACCTGACGCAGGTTAAAAGCCGCATAGTCTACATTGTACGAACACATAGCCTCAAAATTCTCGAGATAAGAGGAAAATTCCTCACTCATGGGAAGGGCCATTTTGGAAATAATAAGATAAAAGGAAAGAAATAAGAAAGATGGAGAAAGGAAGGATGAGTGAAAAATAATACCACCTTACCCCCTTTTTATAATTGAAAACTTTGGCTAAATAAAAGAAGTATGCGAATTCGAATGAAAGACCTGCCCCACCAAAGGACACCATGCAGTAGGAAAGTGAAATCAAATCCCTAGAAGGATTTGACATGAACCATATGTCGATATGCAGGATAAGGGGTATGCCGATCGGCAAACCCCTTATATTTTTAAAAATTATATCTTTCCTTTTTTGACAAATTCAATATAGCCCAAAAATAAATCTTTATTGCAAACAATTCCTTCCTCTATTATCCATTTTACCCATCGTTTCTCAAAAATAAATCATTCTCTCTTTTTTTCAGAAAAATAAAATAATCCATATCTTTTACGATCCCAGTAACAAAGTAAAGAGTGCATGTAGAATAAGTCATTTAAATAAAGATAAAATAAAACTTCATTCATATATATATATATATATATATATTTCTTTTAATATCTTAGTTCGGGAAAATAGAAGAAAAAAAAACAACGAGACTTAGTCGAAACCCCAAATTCACTCTCTTTCCCTCTCTTCCTATGATTTCCCATCCCTACGATGAACACACTTCCCACAGTGACGAGCTGAGGAGACTCCACTACCTGACCCCGATCCCTCCTCAAAAGTAGTAGACGACACTAGCAGGGAGGAATAAAAATCAAATCTTAAATAGGAGTCAACGCATAAGCCACTCAGTCTGGGATGTCCCTCGGCCAAGTAGTCGACACTCGAACATGTTGCAAGAAAAACAAAAGGGCAAATGTGTCAGTTTAGAGCAAAAAAAAGCAATCAAAGAGATAAAGGACAAAGAAATGAAAAGATATACCTCTGGATGAAGGACATCCTCCATCAGCCCCAATACCGTCGAGTCCATCACATTAGGGTTGTGCCACATACTCAACGACCCCCCTCCATCCAGTCGGATATTATAGGAAGGAGGAGAAAGTTGGAGAAATGGAACCACCGTCGCCGCTACCGCCAGTGATGACGATGCACCACCAGTGCTGTAGGCAGACCCCACCGACCGACTCGAACTCCTTACCAAAGCCATAGGAGGTAGATTCATATTCACTACATCCTTGATAAAATAGGGCATCATCTAGCTAGTTATATAGTCAAGGTAGTCGTAAGTCACCACCGTGTCAGTATAGGAAGACTAGGTCTCGCCAATCAATGTCACCACCCTAGCCTCCTCCGACATCTATTGCATCTTCCTATTCATCTTCCTAAGAAAGACTAAAAGATCATGCCGCTAATGATTGGAAATCCCTGCCACCCACCAATTGGCAGCACCTCTGAAATTCCGTACAAAAAATCCCAGAAAATGGAATAAAATTCCTAAAAAAATTAAAAAATTCCTAAAATTGCCTAATGAATATTGGAACATTTCTTCACTAGGAAAACCATTTTCCTTGCTCCAAAACCCCCATCCAAATTAATACCCCGCATCCAAAAAACTCACTACAACTCCCTAGTAGAAATCAAATGCTTCCCCAATAAGGCTACATAATATCCTATCCGAAATTAATTTTTTCCTAAAAAATTCCAATTTACCTAAATAGAGCTAGAATCCCTAACTGAAAATCTCTCCCCAGCAAACACATTTCCCGCGGAATCCTAAAACCTTAAGTCATCAACTATTACCCCAGTGTAATTTCCAAACTAAGAATTTCAGCTCCCCCAACAAAGTTATCTCTTCTCAAAAAGATATAATCCCCAGATAGATGTCTCTTTCCCAGTAGAATCTCAAAAAATGATCAAGGAAAGACTCCTCAAAAGGCAAACCCCAACATTCTAAAGGTCCTCATAATTAACCTTGACCCTCATAATCAGTCTCTCCTACTTAAGGTCGTCAAAATTTACCTCGACACTCAGATTTGGTCGCTCCCATTTAAGGTCCTCAGAATGGACCTCGACCCTTAGAATTGGTCTCCTCCACTTATGGCCCTCTGAATTAACTTCGACCCTCAGAATTGTTCGCCTCCACTTGAGGTCCTCAGAATTTACCTCAACCCTCAAAATTATTCACTCCTACTTAAGGTCCTTAGAATTAACCTCGACCCTCGGAATTGCTCGCCTCCACTTAAGGTGCTCAGAATTGACCTCAACCATCAGAATTGGTCTCTCCCACTTAAGGTCCTCAGAATTGACCTCAACCTTCAGAATTGGTTGCTCCTCTTTAAGGTCATCATAATTGACCTTGACCCTCAAAATTGGTCGCATCCACTTAAGGTCCTCAGAATTGACATCAACCCTCAGAATTGGTCTCCTCCACTTAAGATCCTCAGAATTAACCTCAACCCGAACAATTGGTCGTCTCCACTTAAGGTCCTCAGAATTGACCTCGACCCTCAGAATTGGTCACTCCCACCTAAGATCCTCAAAATTTACCCCGACCCTCAAAATTGGTCGCTCCAACTTAAGGTCCTCAGAATTAACCTCGACCCTCAGAATTGGTCGCTCCAACTTAAGAACCTCAAAACTGACCACGGCCTTAAAAATTGGACGACACTACCTTAGGTCCTTGGAATTGATCTCGACTAATAAAATTAGAAATCCTCGACATTACCTTAGGTCCTCGAAATTGATGACCCTATAAAATAGCCATTCTCATCACTTTATCTCGCCGAATTGACCTGTTTCCCAAAATATCATGTGGTGTGTATTCGACGTCTTTCACTTATTACAATATAACCTATCGAGGGTCTCTGTAGAAACCACATACTAGGACCCCCTAAGTCTCTCCTTAGGTCTTTACCTCCTTCGCATTCACTACAAACCCTAGGTCATACTCCGAGTACCGATTTAGAGGCCATCAAGTGCTTTCGGGACTCATTTGACTCGTTAACACCATCGTAAGAGAAAAAGTTAAAGAATCTAAAAGTTCTCTAAATCCCCTTTCCAAGGGTCTACTCCATGCACGAATTGGGATAACGATTTCGACAAATAGTCCATTTTATTATAAAAAATCGACTTATGGGCATCGTGCACTCTCGAGCCCCGATTTGACCCCAATCAACTTCACCATCAGAGAAAAATATCAATGGATATTCGAAGGGAACTAAAACCCCTTTCCAACGGTCTGTCATATTCATGAAACGACATAACAGTTCGGATGAATGATCCGTTTCTCCAAAAAATTGATCATGTGGCCACCAGGCGCTCCCAAGCTCCATTTGACCAATGTCAACTCTTCAGCTCGAACAAGACTAAATTAATATCCAATTGTCACCGAATACCCTTTACAACGGCGTAACACATGCATGAGACAGCCTAACGGTACGGACGAGTGATTCATTTTACTCCAAAAGGTCACTGTGCGATTTTGAGACCCATTTGACTAAAGTCAACTCTTCAAACTGAGTGAAGTTGGTTAGAACATTAAAGTACCTCACAAACAATTTCCAACGGTCCACCCCATGTGTAATTAGGACTTACTGTTTGGACGAATGATCCATCGTCGTCCGATGATGTTCTCTCTAAAAGAATGATAGGCACTTCTGAGCCCTATTTGACGTAAAGTCAATTATCGAATCTGAGAGTGTCCAAAGGATTCTCAAAGGTCTCTGAATTACCTTTCTAATGGTATGCCCTGTGCACAATTTGGACTTCTGGATTACATTCTACGACCTTTTTTTATAAAATCTACACGAGACTACAAATTGGAAGGTCTATTTCCTTAACTATTGTCAGTGTGTCTAGGGTTACCTGCTGATAGGTAGGAAAAGGATAATTCCAATCAGTAGTTCCCCTACCCTATATAAGGAGAGCATGAGCTCACCTTCCAAGGCACCTCAGAACCCTCGATTTTAGTGATCTCAACAACATTCTTCTGCAATTAGCGAAGTTTCCTTGTGTACATTTTTTCTCCACCTTTCATTCCCATCACTCTCATAACTAATTTATCAAAAATAATCCTACATTCTTCATCCACTTGCAAGGAATCTCATCAACATTCAAGATCAAGCTTCAAGTCTCCAAAGAAGGTCAAAACATCCTTCACTCTCTTTAAATTCCTTTATTCTCGCATTAGTTATATAAATTCTTACTTTAGTTTTTGGCTTTAGATCATACACAATTAAATATCTCATCCTTTATTAGTTATATTGTACATAATTTATTTTCTATAAAAAAAAAAGAAAAGAAAAAGAGGGTTTCACCTATGACTTCTGACGTGATTCTTCATCACATTTTCTCAAAACTAAAAATATATTTTCTATATACAAAAATATAATAAACTCCCATTTGAATCTATGGGATAAAATTCACCCTCATGCCACATGCAAGCTACGTGGACTATGACTCCTTTATAGGCTATGCAGGCATTTTAGGCTAAAACCCGATACTCGAGTCCTATTGTCATATTTTGATTATTTCTCCTATATATATATATATATATATATATTGTGATTCATACTTTGTGTCTTATCTAACACATATTATCATTTCATCATAATGATTAATATCTCGATAAGTGCACACATCATATTTTTTAATTTTTATTTTGGGAACAATCCTATGGATGACCTGACTCCATCTTTTTCATGATGCGAGTCGAGCGATTCCAATATTCACTTATATATACACGCACACACTACACGGAGAAATTAAGGAAAATAATAACATAAGCCCATGAGATACCAAAAAGGCGAGATGGGTGCCTAACACCTTATCATTCAGTAACTTAGCCCCCGAACCTTTGAACTATTGGTTTTGTAAGCATTGGTTTATCTTTGATGATATTATCTCGAGGCAGTAACAAGTTCTTTTTCCTGTTTTGCAAAAAATTGGCTGACGACTCTATCTCTTTATGCCACCCCAAAATTGACGACGGCTGAAGCACCCCCCCCCCTCCCCCCCCGATGTAGCGAAGGGCGAGGGACCTTTATCTATCAATCTTTATCCTCCCAATATAGTGTCTAGGGAAAAAGAGGAAGATCTCGGGATGGCCACAGTTGCATAATCCAAAATTGAGTAAATTTCTCATGAATTTAATTTAGGTCTGGTATATGGTCGTTAGAATTTGATTATATTATAAACCCATCAAAAGGCACGTTTAATTGAACAATACTATTGGAATTTGAATGATTTTGAAGAATTTTTTGTTAAACTAAGGTTCTTATGTTTAATCTAAACTTTACCCTTAAAGTCACGTTAAAGTTGTATATAATTATTTTAAATAGGTTTGGATTGATGCTGGGACAATTATATATGAAGGAGGTTGAGTTTGGATCTGATTTGGGATCTTGGAGTGGTGTTAATCGAGATTTTAATGGCTGAATCCCATAAGGGAGAAGAAGAAAATATCTCGACCCTTGACAGTCAATCAATCGACCTCCCTTATTTGGCCTAAGAATAGGTTACTGTATTATTTGGGTTGGATTTTGGCTATGGCTAGAGTAGTTTGGACTTTAGAATTCTTATACTTGTAGAATAAAAATAATATTATTACTTTGAGGTTTTGAAATGTGGAGTTTGACTAGTTGGATATTTAACCTTGGTTGGTTATAACGGTTAATTTGAATATGATGTATTAGTTTGCAAATGTGAAAATAAAATGGATTGTCAAATGAGAGTTTAGTAACTTTAAAGAATTGGATTGATTGTGCAGGTTTGTTAGGATCATTATTGGTTGTAGAGGTTAATTTGAATATGAGTTATTAGTTTACAAATATGAGAATAAGATGGATTGTTAAATGGGATTTTAAACATTTTAGAAAATTGGACTAATTGGTTGGGTTTGTTAGGATCATTATGAGATATTCCTACAACGTTTATCGTATGGGGAGACTGGGATTAAAACAAAAACCTTAGAGTGGGGTAGTTAGTATATGTGATGTTCTTATGTCAGTTAGGTATATGATATTACCTTGTTGTGGAGGCTTGGGAAATCGGACTAGAATTATATGAGATAGGGTATAATGATGGTGCATGGTTCTAGTATAAGTTAGGTGTGACATTATATCTAAACTTATGGGCCTTGGGAGTTAGGCCAGACATTGTACAAGATCGATGATAGTAGTGTGTATATAAGTATGTCTAATAGTGATATTTTTTATAACCCAGTTGCGTGGGTTAGTTTGTATTGGTTACATTAGCCCATTAGTGAAGGGTTATATTTTCCTTATTGAGAACGTAGGGACCCCCAATTTTAATTTTTAAATATTAATCTCCTAAAAGTGCGAAAAATAGATGGTTACTAACAAGAATTAATTTTCCAAATTTTATTTAATTTTCTTTTCTTTAAAGATGGAAAGTTAAAGTGAACACAAATTTTAATTTCTAAAAACTCAAACCTAGGCAAGAATATTAACAAATTAATTTCTTAAACAACCTAGGGTCTAATATTAACAAATTAATTTAGCGCCCACTTGAATTAAATTAACTTAAGCTAAACTTACCCAAATAATTAAACATGCACCATTTTAATCAAGATTGCGAATTAAACCCAATTTTATCTTTTTACCCTAAGCATGCGTCTAGGTGATTTTTGCAAAAGATAAATAAATTCACAATCCCACAACGCACAGATGTACGAGGAAAACCCAAATCGGGAAAAACCTCGGACGACCCTGGCCTAACAAATTCACTAAGTATGGTATGAATTTGACAAAGACTCGACAAGAGGACTTACACAACAGACTCGACTCCCTTCAAGACTTGGAACTTGAAGATATAGAGAATACCTGAAGATATAGAGAATACCTGATCCATTACTAATCGAAGTATGTACTGCTATAATGTGTTACCCTTCGGGTTAAAAAATATTGGAGCAATATATCAGTGGTTAGTGAATAAAGCCTTCGAAGAGAAGATCAACAAGACCATGGAAGTATATGTGGATGATATGTTAACAAGGAGTAAGAAGGCGTCTAATCACATCAGAGATCTCAGCCAAAATTTTAACCAGTTGGACAAGTACAAAATAAAGTTGAATCTAGTGAAATATGTCTTTTGATTTAGTAAAAGAAAGTTCCTAGGCTTCATCGTTAATCAAATGGGCATAGAGGAAAACCCTAAAAAGATCCCGGTGTTGATCAGAATGCAACTTTTCAAGAGAAAAAAATACCCAAAGGTTGATTGTATGAGTAGTGAGCTAAGACCTTTTGTTTTAAGATCCACTGATTGATGTCTTCCATTCTTTAGTGCGATTAGAAAGACTTTGAGTGGAACGATGAATATGAAGCATCCTTCCTAGAATTGAAGATGTACTTAAGATCTTTACCTTTGTTATCAAGTCCAATCTTAGGTGAAAAAATCTACTTATACTGGGCAATATCAGAGTAAACAGTCAATTCGACATTGGCCCGACAAGAATGGGAGTTAAAAAACCCGTCTACTATACTAAAAAGGTATATCGTGGAGATGAAATTCGGTACCCTAGGCTGGAGAAGTTAGCGTTAGCTATAATTAAAGCTTCTCGGAGACTGGATTCATATTTTCAAGAACATATAGTTATCATTTATATAGACCTTCCTTTACGACAAGCTATTCATAAATTTGAGAAAAATCAAGGAAGACTAATGGCTTGTCCTATAGAACTAAGAAGGTATGACATAGTGTATGAACTTTTAATGGTAATTAAAGTCTAGGTAGTGGCCAAATTTACAAGAGAATTTAACTACGAGGAAAAAATTACCAAGCAGACTTCTATGGAAGAGAGATTAACAACAAAGTTAGTTGACTAGATCAGTGACAGACTAGAGTCATCATCATGATAGGAAGACAGGACTCGTGATTTCAAGCAAATGAAAAATTTGTTTAAAGATGGATGTTTAGTCGAAGGAAATTTTGAAAATGAACCTCCCGTGTGGAAACTGTTTATGGATGGTTCATCATGTTCCAAGGGTATCGGAGTATGACTAATCATTAAAACAGCTGATAATGCAGACGTCAAGTATGCCCTCAGGTTAAACTTTGAGGCCTTTAATAATGAAGTCAAGTATGAATCCCTAGTCATAGGATTGGCATTAGCACTATCACTAGGTCCAGAGTAATTTTTGACACATAGTGACTCTCAGTTGGTAGTGAACCAAGTCCTAGTCATTTATAAAGCTAGAGAGGAATCTGTAGTGAGATATCAAGCAAAGGTGAAAACATTATTGATAAGGTTTTCGTCCATATAGATGGTCCAAATCCTTAGAGATGAGAACACCCCAGTAGATGTACATGCTCGTCTAACAACACCTCCTCAAACTAAACTTCATAAAATAGTACCAGTTGAGATCTTATCCCAACGCAACATTGAAGAAGAATGTGTGATGGTAATGAAGTTAGATATTGGGACATATTGGATAGATCCCATCGGAGCATACTTAGAGACTGATGAAGTGCCAAAAGATTTAAAGAAAAAAAGGAAACTCTGCTACAAGGCGGAATTAAACGTTCTTAAAGAAAGAAAATTTCTCAAATGGGTATTTATTATGTTATTACTAAGATGTGTTCATCCAACTAAAGTCTGTTATCTAATAAAAGAATTCCAAGAGGGCTCATACGGAGCTTATTCAACAAGCAGATCGTTAGTGAAGTGAGTTGCCATACGAGAATATTATTAGCTAACAATGAAAGAAGATTGTTCCAACTATGCAAAGAAATGTGAAAAATTCTTGATGTATTCCATAATAAATAAGAGATCAGGAGGTGTATCGACATCGGTCATATATTCCTATCCCTTTTCCATGTGAACAATTGACCAAGTGAACCCACTACTTAAGACAAGAGGTAGATTCAAGTATCTAGTCATCACGATTGATTGTTTCACTAAATATGTGAAGCCAGAGCTGTTAGTAGAGATGTTGTACAAGAAGATTTTTCATTTCATATGGAAAAACATAATTTTTTGATATGGTATGTCATACACCTTCATCACAAACCATGATACGCATTTTGATAATGATATGTTTGAGGATTATTATATACGTTTGAACATTGAGAAACTTCGCTCTACACCTTTTCACCCACGATACAATGGGAATAAAGATGTCACTAAGAAGGGACTTGATAATGCCAAATGGAACTAGATTATTGAGATTCCTAGCATAATCTGGGCCTATAGAACCACTATAAGGACTCCAAATGACAAGACCCAATTTATGCTGGCATTTAGCACGGAGGCGGTGGTACCCACAGATATTGGACTGCCAGTCTCCTAGTACTCAACTTCCAATCATCTAAGAGTGAACCAATGAGAAGACTCGATTTTGATTTAGTAGAAGAAGTTTGCGAAAACACAACACTTTGGGTGGTATCTTACCAATAACAGACTGCTCGATTTAACTACAAAAGAGTAAAATCGTGCACCTTAAAGAAAGGAGACTACATGCTCAAGAAGGTTATCCATAAAGGGAATAAATATTGATACAAAATATCACCCTAAGATGTATTCAACTCAATTACTAGGTTTTGTATTCATAATGGATTGATACATCAATATGTATGTATAGAAAGCAAGTAGAAGAGATGAGAGCTAACAAGAAAACACAGGTATTTAAGTGGTACGACCTTGGCCTACGTTCACTTTATAATATGAGAAGTATTTCCACTATAAACATGGGTTGGAAGCTATTGATGGATTATAATATCTCTCCCTTTCTGTCTCTACAATTACAAGTTAGTAGTATAAAAGTAGGTAAATAATGATCGATCCCCTGAGAAGATGAAGTAGTAGAACCTTATAGTGTCAGGGATGCGCAGTGTCACCCCATAGCATGCAGCCTATGTGCACAAGGTAGATGAGCCAACGAGAGAGTAACAGTTGTGTATCACATATGTAATCCATAATGAGAAAATATTCCCCTCACGTTGGGCTCATTTACTTTAATGGTTTTGGCCATATGTTCTGTCATTATCCAGATCATATGTTCCATGAAAGTTATTGGTGTCAGCGCTATGAGGTCTCGACTGGTTGAGATTGATGAGGTATCTCTTAATGAGGACGAGGCCAAGACTGACATCTGTTTCTTGGTAAGTATGGTCGATAATAGGTCTCTCGGACTTTCGAGGGTGTACAAGTCCTACACAATTTAGGGCTAATACATGATGATACCATAACCTAAATCCAGTAGTGACCTTCACGAATAAGTAATGGAGGTCCTTGGGAATAGGTCTCATAGAACGAGACTATTTAATCAGGCCCACTTGGGCCTGAGGGCCATGGCAGGATGAACTTGAGTTAAGGTGTGATGGGTATGTTGTCAGGTCAGGTCTCATCTGGACGAGATCAGACTTATGTATACTAATCACACATATACCTTAGGCTTTAATGTCAATGGGAGGCTAAGGTGTAAACTTGTCTATCGCCAATCAATTAGATGCCCTCTTAGTGTCGGAGCATATCTCAGTGATTTTAGTGGGATGGCAAGCTACCAGAGGCTTCGTTTGAGTGCTTGTCAAGGTTGTCACTTCAATATATGAACTGGATACCTATCACCCTGTGGTTGGATTGGCGTGCTGCCCAAGCGATGATAGTGGCATGTGTGGCTTTGGGACCTATGCCCTAATGAATTCCCTTTAGAAATCGCGCGCCACTTGGGTTTGTTTAAATACTAACTCTTCCAATTCTCTCTATTCCTTCTTTTATTTACCCCATTTTCAATTAATATTCAACCATAACTTCTTTCTCTCTGAATTTCTTTCATATTTTTTGACAAGTTTTCTCCGCCCCTTTTCCTCTTTTTTGGCAATTGTTAGTCCATGCAACATTTCTTGTCTTTTCTATTACATTTAATATTTTTTATCAAGTGTTGTTCGTACTAACTTATCTTTTTATCTTGCAGTCAGTGATTGCTCTTCAGAACATTCAACTATGGGCAAGCGAGGTCGAGCAAAAGGTTAAGGCAGCCGAAAATGCATTTTTTGAGAACTACAATCTCAAGGAACGTCTATAAACTATGACTCGAAGGTTATTGTTCAGAGGGCAAGGCATCAGGAGATGACGTGGACGATGAAACTTGACCTTCAGGCCATGATTAATAATTTGAATGAATGGCTAAAGGAGCAGTCCTAGGTTGAGGATACAAAAATAAAACGACGGTTGAGATGTCTCTCTTTGATTTCAAAAAGTCTGATGAGTTTTCTTACTATGTTATTCAATAATTAGAGAAAGTCCCTAAGACTGTTTGTCGTTGAGTATCCAACATGCATCTAGACTTGCCTTTTTCTGGCCCCCAATAAGTTGAGGTTCTTACATCTTTCAGTCTGGTTGACCCCGAGAGTATGGAGGCTTTAAACCATGTGTAGGATGAGGCATAGATTCCAGTTGATATATCTGAGATGATAGTCGTTGATCCTAAAGTGGCTGAGGGTGCAGCAGGTGACTAGGAGGGCAACACTACCAACCCTCCTGAAACTTTTGTCATGCTGCCAGTGACCGAGCCCACTGTGATCGAGAATTAAAATTTCATTTTTCTATTGGGCGACCACCTGTGGTCTTCATGACCTTTTTATTTTATAAGTTCGTCCCTCGAACAATCTTGTCTTTAGACACTGATAGTCTGTAATTATTGAATGACATTGATTATTTTTGCAAGTTCAACATTGTTTTGAATTCGTATAACTTTGGATGACTGGAATGTTGATATTTCTTGTGCCAACTATTTTTATTGAGCTAGCTTATTTCACCAATTAATGATGTCTATGAATAACGTTCAAATTATTTCTTAGGGTTGTTTGTCATCAGTTAATAAAATCATGCTATGATTTAAATGATTTTTTACCCACACCACTTGAAGTGATGTTTAATGAGTTATCCTCCCTTTCGCATTATTAGAAGGATGTGTTGGAGTCGAGACTCCTCAATCATTCTCTTATTTCCAAGATAGAGTTTTAAGCCAATTCACCATAAAACATGATGTTGCACATAACCAATATTTAAATGATTTTTTACCCTCACCGCTTGAAATGACGTTTAATGAGTTACCCCTTCTTCTTGTTATTGGAAGTATGTGTTGGAGCCGAGACTCCTCAATCATTCTTGTATTGTCTAGATAGAGCTTTAAACTAATTCACATAACCATTATTTACAAAAAAAAATAGTCTCACCACTTGAAGTGATGTTAAATGATTTACCACCCTATCATTATTATTGGAAGGATGTGTTGGAGCCGAGACTCTTCAATCATTCTCGTATTGCCGAGATAGAATTTTAAACTATTTCACCATAAGATGTTTCACATAACCATTATTTATAATATTTTTTACCCTCACCACTTGAAGTTATGTTTAATGAGTTATCCCCCCTCTCGACGTTATTGGAAGGATATGTTGGAGCCAAGACTCCTCAATCATTCTTGTATTGCCGAGATAGGATTTTAAACTAATTCACCATAAAAATGATGTTTCACATAACCATTATTTAAATGATTTTTTACACACACCACTTCAAGTGTTATCCCCTCTTTTATAGTTATTATAAGGATGTGTTGGAGTCGAGACTGCTCAATCATTCTCGTATCACTGAGATAGAGTTTTAAACTAATTCACTATAAAAAATGATATTGCACATAACCATAATCTCTTAAACAAAATTGGAAATGACACACCAGCTTTGAGGATAAGGGGCATTGACAGCCTATTGGTAATATCTTTTTAGGTGATTTGACAGTTCGCCATCAAGATTTTCAAGTCGAAAGATGTCTGGTATAACTTTTTCTGTTACCCTATAGGATCTGTACCGATTAGGGTGTAGATTATTAGACTTTTGCCAAACCTTCTTTAGGATGAGATCTCCAACATCTATAGGCACTTTTATTGTAAAATTCAGTTGTTCTATGTGGATACATTGATTGCCTTACTGCAGTATCTTCCCAGATTTCTTTGATTAAATTCAAATCTAACCCTATTTCTCTAAAATTGGACTTTGGACCATATGTCTGAACTCTATGGCTTGAGAGTCCAAGTTCTGTGAGAATTACTGACTCAGGTCCATAAGCAAGCATGAATGGTGCCTCCCCCATCGGGTTCTCTCTATAGTCCTTTAGCTTAATAAAGCTCTATGTAGTTCATCCACTCACTTTTCCTTCGCATCTTCGATGTTATTCTTTATTCCATCCAAAATTGTTCTATTTGTGACCTCAGTTTGGCCACTGGCTCGAGGTCAATTGGGTGAGGAGTAGAATTGTTTGAGTCCAACCCTCATACAATATGCTACTAGGGATCTATTCTTAAATTGTTTATTATTATCTGATATCATGGTGTTAGGAAGGTCATATCGATAAGTAATATTTTTTCATTTAAATTTGAACGTCTTCACTTCAAACTGTGTAATTTGAATGTCCAAAATAATATAATGGTTATCATTTCCCCAGCCTCCACCCATTTAGAGAAATAACCAATTGCTATAATCAAGTACCTGTAATTCCATGTTACCTTATGAAGAGGACCAACCAAGTTTATTCCCCAAACTGTGTAATACCCCGTTATTTCGAGGGTTATTTATGAATATTATACAAATTTTCAGTAATATTATTATTTTATTAATCAGGGATAAAATAATTTATTTTTGTTTGAAATAAAATCAAACATTTAAATTTAAATTAATTTTGGACATTTTGTAATGGTTTAAATATGTAAACTTGATAATTTAAGTCAAATGGCAATATGGTAATATGCGTTAGCTTAGGCTCCAAGCTTAGGTTTGAGAGAGGAACTATATAAGGAATATTATGGGTGATTATAAGGAAATGGAGATTAAAAAGAAGGGCCAAAAATGAAATCCAAAGAGACAAAAATGAGTGGAATGAGAAGAGCCAATTTGGAATGTTTAGATCTTCTTTTTGAGTGCATTTGGACAAGATTTGAGAAAAATCCAAAATACATACCTGACTCAATTTTTCATCTAGAATCCAAATCCGAAGTCGTATTGGCAGTTTAGATAATTTTTAGATCTTATTTTCTTGGTTTTTAAAATAGGACTATTTTGAGATATCTCGTATTGGGGCTAGAACATGGTTTTATTATTTTTGCCAGAGGGACGTGATGGTGCGATCAGATTTTGAGGCTGAATTTATGTGATGATTCATGTGATGATTTTGAGGTATGGGGTTTTACACAATATGCTCCTTAATCTCGCGAGTGTTATTCCCATTGGATTCATGTTTAATTGAACTCATATTTGAATTGTTAAATTCTTTGAAATCTGGAGAAATAATTATTGAATTATTTTGATTCATATGGCATTATTATATTGTTGTCATGAGATTTTAATATGGCACGGAGGTTGGGCACCCACCAAAATTCCTGCTTCCTGGGGCTATGACTTGATAAATCATATGCGGATGGGGTGGGGCCTGGTGACCCGGTTAATGTGTTGTTGAGAAATTTATTGATAAATGTTTTGAGATTTGCATTTGATTTAAATATTCGTACTCATGTTGTTACGCTTTATTCATCGTTAATATATTTGTTGAGCATCTTTCCTATCGTATTGTGTACTTCCCCATATTTTCTTTTAGTTGGCAGGTTTGCATGGACTGTGACGCTATGGACCAATTGGGATGATTTTTAGCAGGATTATTTTGGAAGAATTTTTAATACAAGATAAGAAGACTTGTATTTATTTATTTTGATGTATAGAGCATTGGAGATTTACTTTATTTATATTTATTCAAGAGAATTTCGTTGTATTAATTTGAAGATTGAGATTAGTGGCTCTCTCTTTTGTTGTGGGATTTAGATGCTCTATACCTTGTTATATTGTGGAATTGTTTAGTTTTATCGTAGTAGCACGTCGTGTGTCTCTTCGGGCTCGCGGGGTATTACAAATGGTATCAGAGCTTAGGTATACGACAACCATTGGGTCTTGGGTCTAGCATGTGGGTTAGATATGTTTTCTTTGGAGATAGAAAATTTTTGAGGATGTGTTAGGCGTCATGGTGAGGATCTTTAGAATTAATTTGAGGACATTAGTGTGTGATTTTGGGAAATTCAATCAAGTAGAATTTAATTTTGAGTGTTAGGTTTCGTCGAATTTCGAGGACGAAATTTATTTTCAAGGGGGGAGTATGTAATACCCCGTTATTTTTAGGGTTATTTATGAATATTATTATTTTATTAATCGGGGATAAAATAATTTATTTTTATTTGAAATCGAATTAAACATTTAAATTTAAATTATTTTTGGACATTTTGTAATGGTTTAAATATTTAAACTTCATAATTTTAAGTTAAATGGCAATATGGTAATATGCGTTAGCTTAGGATCCAAGCTAGGGTTCGAGAGAGGAACTATATAAGGAATATTATGGTTGATTAAAAGGAAAGAGAGATGAAAAATATAGGCCAAAAATGAAATCCAAAGAGGCAAAAACGAGTGGAATGAGAAGAGCCAATTTGGAAGGTTTATATCTTCTTTTTGAGTGCATTCGGATGAGATTTGAGAAAAATCAAAAACACATACCTGACTCAAATTTTCATCTAGAATCCAAATCGGAAGTCGGATTGGCAGTTTAGATCATTTTTAGATATGAATATTTGGGTTTTTTAAATAGGACTATTTTGGGATATCTCGTGTTGGGGCTAGAACATGATTTTATTATTTTCGCAAGAGGGACGTGATGGTGCGATCAGATTTGCAGGCTGAATTTATGTGATGATTCAGGTGATGATTTTGAGGTATGGGGAGTTACACAATATGCTCCATAATCTCGTGAGTGTTATTCCCTTTGAATTCATGTTTAATTGAACTCATATTTGAATTGTTAAATTCTTTAAAATCTGGAGAAATAATTGTTGAATTATTTTTATTTATGTGGCATCATTATATTGTTGTTTAGAACATTGTCATGAGATTTTAACATGGCACGGAGGTTGGGCACCCGCCAAAATTCCTGCTTCCTGGGGCTATGACTTGATAAAGCATATGCGGATGGGATGAGGCCTGGTGACCCGATTAATGTGTTATTGAGAAATTTATTGATAAATGTTTTGAGATTTGCATTTGATTTGAATATTTGTACTTGTGTTGTTACGCTTTATACATCGTTAATATATTTGTTGAGCGTCTTTCTTTTCGTATTGTGTACTTCCCCATATTTTCGTTTAGTTGGCAGGTTAGCATGGACTGGGACACTATGGACCAATTGGGATGATTTTTAGCAGGATTATTTGGGAAGAATTTTCAATACAAGATGAGAAGACTTGAATTTATTTATTTTGATGTACAGAGCATTGGAGATTTACTTTAGTTATATTTATTCAAGAGAATTTTGTTGTATTAGTTTGAAGATTGAGATTAGGGACTCTCTCTTTTGTTGTCGAATTTAGATGCTCTATACCTTGTTATATTATGGAATTATTTAGTTTTATCGAGTAGCGATCCGCTCCCTCCGGGCGAGTTTATACAAACAGTGAATCACTATGGGGCCATTATAGACAAGAGTGTTGATGGGGATTATGAGATGTTCTCACAAACCGTTGGCACTTGTCATTTTTTTACACATAGTCTTTTGAATCATTGGAAAGTATCGGCTAAAAGTACCATGTGTAATGATCCTCTTGGTAAGAGATTGACCTCCCAAAATACTCGCGCAAGTTCCCTCGTGCACATCACAGAGAACATACTCTGTCTATGAGGGATGCACACATCAATGTAATGGGAGGAGGATGCCTCTCTTATAAATAACGTCACCTATGATGGTGAACTTAGCCATCGGGTACTTAATATTCTTCCTCTCGGCTTTTGATTGTGGAAGCTCCCCGTCCTTGATGTACTCAATTATAGGGTCCATCCAGGACTCCCCCAGATTCAAATTAAGATAGAAACTCATATTACTCTTTTTCCCTTCGATGCTCGACTTTACCAATATTTTAACAGGCACCCAACGCCTAATCTTTGTTCAAGTTGTTGGTGTGAGTCTTGCCAATGCATTATCTCTACTATTTTTCAATCTCTAGATACTATTTACTTTAACTTTATAAAAACTTGCCAACATTTTCCTCACTCTCACTAATTACTCGGCCATCTTTTTATCTTTTGTCTTGTATATTACTCATACCTGATTGATAATCAAGTAAGAGTTGATGTGAGTTATCATTTGACTAATGTTAAGTCCCTTAGCCAGGGAGAGGCCTGCTAGTAGGACCTCATAATTAGACTCATTATTTGACGCTTTGAAATTGAACCGTAAAGTGTATTCGATGTCTGTTCCATCTGGGCATGATAATATCTATCATGTCCCACTATCACTTTCATAAGATGGACCATCAACAAACAAACTCAAAATTGGTCATCGTTTGGCAAAAGTACCCTCATCCAATATTCTTTTCTTAATCAAGAAATATTTCTTGGCTACTTATTTTATCATATCATCTTGTTCTTCCTTGGACATGACTTGCTTATAAACTATCGGTGCCTCAGCTTCAACCTCTATCTCGACTTCGAGGTCATTTCTTGAATTTCCTAAGGTCTAGGTAAATTCTATGATAAAATCTTCTAGTGCTTTCCCTTTGATACCTCTCCTCAACTAGTAAATGATGTCATACTCACCTAATTCCACTGACCAAGCCATTAACCTACTCAATTTCTCAATTGTATGAATGACTTACCTTAATGGAGAGTTGGTTAGCACCACTATCTTGTGAGCCTAAAAATAGGGCTCCATTTATCTAGAGGCATATATTTAGGCATATGCTACCTTTTTTATCTTTGGATAATTTAGCTCTACCCTTGGCAAGGACTTACTATTAAAGTACATAGGTTTTTGGACTCCATCATCGTCTTGAACTATGGTTGCACTGATACCAAATCTAAGACAACTAGGTATAGGAATAATTTATCTCCTTACACCGGTCAAAAGACTAGCATTGGGGCTTTAAGGTAAGTCTTTAGTTCTTGAAATGCTCGTTCACATTCTTCATCCCAAGCAAAAGCCTTTCTCAAGATTTTGAAGAATGGAAAATACTTGTCAATTTCACTGGAGGTGAAACGATTGAGGGGAGCCACTCGTCTCACAAATTTATGAATGTCCTTGATCATCCTCGGTGTTTGCATATCAATCAGTGATTTGATCTTATTGGGGGTTGCCTTAATTCCCCTTTATTAATAATAAAACTAAGAAATTTTCCCGCACTGACTCCCAACACACTTTGTTGGATTCAACTTCATTTTGAACCTATCCATTGTGTCAAAAGTTCATTCCATGTCGGCTGCATCCATTTTGACTCTTAAGTTCTTCGTCAACATATCGTTCATATATACTTCCCTTATTTTTCTAATCTGATCTTTGAACATCTTGTTGACCAACATATGATATGTTTCCCGTGTGTTTTTTAGGCCAACAGGCATTACTTTATTGTATCAGGTTCCTTTATCAATGATAAAGGAAGTCTTCTCAGTGAATTTTTTGTGCATGAGAATCTGATTCTACCTAGAGTATGCATCCATAAATCTCATGAGCTCATGTCCGGTCGCTACATCAACCATTTGGTCGATCCGAAGTAATAAAAAGCTATCTTTTTTAGTAGGATTTGTTAAGGTCTGCTAAATCAATGCATAATTTCAATTTTCCATTTTATTTTGGTATCGTGACAACATTGGAGAGCCAGTCCGGGTACTGGACCTCTCTAATCAAGTTTGTTGTCTACAGCTTCTTTACCTCATCTTGGATCCCCTAGTATCAATCTCTAAAAAAAGTATGATGCCTCTACTTTATTGTCTTGGCACTCTCATCTATATTTAGCCGATGACAAATAATTTTGGGGCCAATCCCTATCATATCCCTATGGTTCCATGTGAATATGCTCTACCTTTATTTCAGGATCTTTATAAATTCCTTCTCCAGTTGAGCTTTCAGGGACGAATCGATTTGGATAGTTTTTTCGTCTCGTCCTTATCGAGGACTATGAATTATACCGCCTCGGTGGGTTCTCCTTTTAGGCTTTCCCTTATCTCTTGGATCAAGGTTATTAATATTATATGATGTTGTCTTCCACTTATGAGCCTCTTTCTCCTCAGATGAGGTGAAATAACATCCTTGGGCTTCAACCTGGTCACCTTGTACTTCCCTTACTCTATAAGGAGTCGAGAATTTCACCCTTTGGTGCACAGTGGATGGTATGGCCTCAAATTTTTTTATCCCTACTCTCCCCAAAATAATTTTATAAGTCAAGAAAACGTTATCTTCCATTATAAATAAGCTAATTTTTCTAGTTAGGCACCTAGGCTAGGTGCCCATAAAAACATCCATCTCATAAACTCCTAGAGGATGGATCTTTTCTCCATTGAACCCTATCAAGGCTTAATAGTATGAGATCAATATCTTCTTTCTCAGTTTAAGGCCCTTGAAACAATCCAATAACATTACATCAATCGAGTTGCCCCTATCGACCGAAATACAATACATGCCATAGTTTTAGACTCGCGTGCTGATGACTTGAGGGTCATCGTGTGGGGCTAATATTACCTTAAAATCTAGTCTTGAGAATCCTATAACTAGACTGTCCATGTCAACTTTCTTTATCTTGCTCGGCTTTTCTTTAGTTTCAACAGAGTTAACTTTAACCCTCTTAGGTACTGCCTTTCCATCGACCACATGAGACAGTCTATCTGCTAGCTCAGTACTCCATGAGCTAGTCCACCACATAGCATATTAACATTAAAGGATTCTATACATAAAGTTCCCTTTGCAGTTGGGATTTTTGCTGGAAGGTCACGATCATCATCGCTAATGTTGTGAGAGTCTTATTTATTCTGGATTGCCTGCATTTCTTTTCTTGGCTTGTTATCCTTCCTTTTGTTGTACCTTTTTCTTCATTCATCTTTTCCACCACTCTTTTCCACATACTTTTGTGAT
Source organism: Sambucus nigra (assembly GCA_949130495.1). Taxonomy (NCBI): domain Eukaryota; kingdom Viridiplantae; phylum Streptophyta; class Magnoliopsida; order Dipsacales; family Adoxaceae; genus Sambucus; species Sambucus nigra. Next base: position 17,753,713 of record OX422216.1, read on the forward strand.
GTATTCTCCCAGGGGTTCATTATTCCCCTTCTTAACATTTAAAATGTGTGTCACATGCTTCGGTGGCTTCATGCTGAAGCAGAACTTGTGGATAAATTTTTTGCCAACTGTTTAAAGTTCTCAATAGAGCCTCTTGACAGGCCGACATACTAAACATGTGTCACACCTGTGAGAGTGCTTGAAAAATCTTGGCTCCTCATCTAATCAAGTGTTGTGTAGATATTGATTGCTGATTGGTACATATCAATATGGTGGATGGGATTGGTACTCCCATCCTACTTAGGCATCACGCTAAGCGGTTAGAACATGAAAGGAGTAGAATAATTGACTATTCTCGGTATAAATGGTGACCCTTCCATATATCCCCTGTAACCGGGGCGTCGACTTTTGATAAAATTGCTAATTTTATCTTCCAGCCTCCGAATAGAATGGTTCGAGGGATTTTCTTCAGCCACTACATTATCTTTATCCCCCTGAATCACAAATTCTTCAGGGATCGGCTCTCAGTCAAAAGTTCTTTATTAACTATTGACTTCCCCGTGGTCTTATCTTTTACGGTCCTGTCTTGGCCTTTTAACTTTTCAGCACCCATTCGCTTGTATGCCTCCCACACTGCGAGAGCAGGAGTGATGGTCTCGTCTGACTTATCCCCTAGGGATAAGACGATCAAAAGCAAAACCTCAACAGAGCCTGTCAAAGGCTAAACCTCTTTTATGGCTCTCAGAAGTGTGCTGGACGCTCCTGCTTTGGTAGGTCGGTGTTGGTGTATCCCTAGGATAGTAGGAGTGGCCTAAAACTTTGTACTTATCCCAACAGTCTTCCTCATCGTGGCCCTAGTTATCCGAGCATCCTTAAATTTTCTTTCCAATACGAAGACGCTACGGATCGGAAACGTCCCCCTCCTGTGGTGGTGCTGCGCCTCTTTGGCTGGGGATGGGAGTGGTCCTTCTGTCGCTGCATCTGCCACCTCTCTGGCCTGTCGGAGTTATGATATTCACCATTGGGTCATAAGGAATCCTACCCATCACAATGTGGCTGAAGTCTAGAGTCGACATGCCACTAGGGACCTTAGTACTGTCGCCACACCAGCTATTTCAATCTATTGAGGCAGTTGGTTAGGACAAGCCGCGGCATAACACGGTGTATCGGTGGCCATCTTATGTGAGAAATAGTTGAAAAAATTAAAATTTTGAAATGAGTTGAATTGAAGAAAGCTTAGCGCCCAACTCAAGCTCTTTTAATTGTGGTTCAACTCCAGCAATGGTGGATCTGGATCACCACCAGAGACAATGAGGAGAATGCTTAAACTGGGGAAAAAATAAATGAAGTCTTTTACCACAGTCGATGCCAAAAATAATGATAAAGAATCACTTAAGATGTGTTAAACTCAATTCCTTAGTCTGTTTATACATGGTGGATTGAGACATCAACATATATGTATAGAAAGTTAGTGGGGGGGGGGGGGGCATGAGAGATAATAAGAGGACACGTGTGTTTAAGTGGTTGACCTTGGCTTAAATCCACTGTGCAATGTGAGAAGTATTTTCACTATAAACATGGGCTGGAAGCCATTAAAGGATTATAAGCTCTCTCTTTTTCTCTCTCTACACTTAAAGTTTAGCAGTATAACAGTTGATAGACAATGATCGATCCCCTGATAAGATTAAGTAGAAAGCGTAGTGTTGGGGGTGCGCAGTGTCACCCCCTAGCATACAACTTGTTTGCATGATGAACATAAGCCAATGAGAGGGTAACAACTGTGTATCACATGTGTAATACATAATGAGAAAGCATTCCCGTCACATGGGGCTGATTTACTGTAACGATTTTGGCCATGTGTTCCATCATTATCCAGATCACATGTAGCACACAAGTTATTGGTGTCGGCGTTATGAGGACTTAACGGGTAAGACTGATGAGGCAATTCTTAATGAGGATGAAGTCGAGACTAACATCTAGTTCCTGGTAAAAATGGACGATAATGAGTCTATCGGTCTAGTGAGGGTATACGAGGTTGACAAAAGTTAGGGCCGGTACATGATGATTCCATAACCTAAATATCGTAGTGACCTTTACGAATCAGTAATGGGTGTCCTTAGGAATAGGTATCTAAGGTTGAGACTATTTAATCAGGCCCACTAGGGGGCATCAAGATGAATCTGAAGTAAGGTATTAGGGGGCATGTTTCCAAGTCAAGTCTCGTCTAGATAAGACCAAAATTATATATATCCATAAGTTGGAACCAAATTGGCATGGCCTATATAGGATTTTTTTCATTATTCGACCAGGGAATTATCATATTGAAACTTTAGAGGGTGAACAATTCAAAAATCCATGTAATGCCAGCACCTGAGGAAGTATTACGAGTAATGACGAGCAGATTATAGTTTGAAAGACAAAAATACTATGTAAATAGTTTTTTTAATTTACTTATAATCAGTCTTCAATGATGACTGAGGATCAGAATTCCCTGGTCTATGTATGTTATCGATATGCCCCAAGTGTAACCTCGACCTGGAGACACCAACCCCGGCCGATATTATGGCCGACGTTGGGCATGTCTTGGACTCGCAATATCACCCCTCGGCCATATCAAGGTCGGCCCAGGCCGACACAACCATGAGCCTCTCCAAGGGACGTCACAAGGATCGGTAGCATTCTCGTATACCTTGGAGTGGCAACCTCGGCCAAACGTAGGCCGAGCTCGCAGGAAGCCACCAGTAACCTCATCAAGCCACCAATTTAACCTCGTCTCAGGCCGACCTTGCCCATTGTCTCGGCTGGGATTAGGCCGAGACCTCCATGGAATACTCGGACTGAACAGGTACCAAGACTCACCAACCTTGGCCTCCCCAAGGCCGAGGTCATACACCAGACGCGATAGCCGAGCACCTGCTGACATTTAGATAAGGACACGTGGACACAAATCAGTTATAACAAGATTATTCCCCACATGTGGGGAGAGTATTGCATCATCATTCTCTACATGTGACAGTAACATATGGCACTCCCATATTGGTGAGGTAAACACACACATGCTCATTGCATGCATAGAGGGTACATTACACCCCCTAGGTACTATATATAGAGGTCATCCTCTACCTTGCAAAGGGATCCAGATATTCAACCCTATCTAAAACCCTGTCTAGATACACAGGAGAGAGAGAAAGCTTGAGAGATTGTATCCATGGCCATTAGTGCCTTATTGCAGTGAGGTTATTCACACACACACAGTGGATGTAGGCCAATCTAGGCTGAACCACTTATATCCTGGTGCTCACTCCTCTTCCCCTCATCTCATTCTCTTACCTTTTACATAACTATGCTGCCATTGTTGTTCTTAGATTGAGCTTGAAAACACCTTGTCTGGTGGTGCTGATTCCGGCATCATCATTTTGGCGCCGTCTGTGGGAACGAGAAGCTATCTCTTCCTCTTTTTCTGCTTACCCTCACCGGAGACTCTGGTGGTGAACCAGGCCTCCCCCTAGCGTGGAGCTGTTTCACCATTGAAAGAGGTCCTGTGAGGTACTAAGCTCATCTGCTACTCAAGATCTATAGTGTTAACATATGTCACCAGACTTACCACCGCCTCTTCCGCCGCCCGGGGGTAGAGGGCCTAGTTCCAGTCAGGCGCCCTCCAGTCCGAAATGGCGAAGGTAGCAGAAGCCTTGAGATCCTTAGCTGCAACACAACAAGCCATGCAGGAGCAATTTGCACAGCTCAGCCAAACTATGATGAGGCCACCTGGAGTCTCACCGGACATGATCAATTCGGTGGCAGTTCAGCCTCATCTTGACGCCAGGGGACCACCCCAGGCACCAATGAAGGACCATCCTGCACCCCAGCAGAGAAGGGACGTTGCTGACCCTAGGCGCTTGCGCCTGGGGAGGTATGGAAACCCTTACCCAGAGGACAGGTATGATGATCTAGAGGCGGAAGAAGCCCCAGAAGAGTGTTGGGAGCCATATGAGGTGTCAAATAACACTGTACGGCCTCTTAGGCAAAGTCAAGGTTGTGTCGGCCGAAGAGGTGAAGAGGCCCAACAAAGAGGGTCAGCCTTTGATAGGTTGAGCAGAGGGTCGGCCTTTGAGAGACTGCTCCCGATGAATGACCTAAGACAGAGACTGTCGAGATCAAGGAGCGCAGCAGGCTCTCAGAGAGGGAACAGGCAGGGTCGGCCAGACCAAGGCCGACACTGTGAAAGAAGAGGCAGGGAACAGGAAGAGGTCAAAAGCCAATGTGTCGTGGCAGGGGAACCCTCAGTCCATCCCAGGGAGGTGGCAGGGGATAACCTCGGCCAAGTCAATGTCCGAAGACCATGGAATGATTATATCCAATGCCTTGAGGAGAAGATAGGAGACCTCATTAAAAGCAGGGACCCATTACAAAGGGGTTACTCAGAGGGATCCCCATTTGTGGCTAGGATAGTGGGGTTCCCAACCCCATCTAAGTTCAAGCCTCCTACGATGTCTCCCAAGTATGATGGCAGCACTAACCCTGTGCATCATATCGAGATGTATCAATCGGAAGCAGACATCTACTCGATACCCGATGAGATGAAGTGTAGAGCCTTCTCTGGGACCTTAACAGGGGCTGCACACAGTTGGTTCACCTCCCTTCTGAAGAACTCAATTGAGAACTTCAAAGGCTTGGATGAGCGATTCATCCACAACTTCTACTTTGGGGTGAGGCCTCAAAAGAAGACTACCCACCTGTTGTATGTCAAGCAGGCCAAGGGTGAGAGCCTAAGAGACTACATAGCAAGATTCAACAAAGAAAAGTTGGAGGTCGAAGATTATGAAGAGAACATAGCCATGACCGCCCTTATAGGAGGTCTACAGAAGGGGAAGCTACTTTGGAAGCTGGAGGAAGCTACTTTGGAAGAGCCCCCTAGGTCTATGGCGGAGCTGCTGGAAACCGCAGGGAAAGTAATGAATGCGGAAGAGGCAATGGTCGCCAAGTGTGAGGATGAGAACCGCGGTGGCAGTGGAAAGTACCAAAGCAAGAAATATGGGAAGAGGAGATCGGGTGATGACAAGTTCGCTCACTATACTCCTCTGACTGTGAGCTGTGAGCACATCCTCAATGAGATTAAGAATGACAGGGCTCTGAGATGGCCAGAGAAGCTGAAAGCTCCACCACATAAGAGGAACAAAAACTTATGGTGTGAGTTCCACCAAGATCATGGTCACGTCATAGATAGATGCTTCGCTTTGAAGGATGAGATGGAGAAGATATTAAAATCTGGGAAATTGAGAAAATATGTGGACTGTAAGGCTCCTAAGAGTGGAAGAGATGACCATAAGAAAGGAGGAATGTAAGATGTCGTGACAACGTCCCGGCCCGAAGAGCCGATGATTCAGAAGGTGATGATGAAGATGATCCGGATCTTCCACCAAAGGATGACAACACCTCGGTAAAGAGGGTTGGTATGATCTCTTTCGTTGTTGGCACAATATGCGGTGGATTTGCAGGTGCTGGATCTGAAGTAGCTGATAGGAAGGCTCATGTAGCCGAGGCCAAATCAGTGGCCAAGCTTGAAGTTGTGAATCTAACGTCTTTCGATACAGTACAGAAGAGGAAGAAAATAGATATGAACACCCTCGTAGTTGGGTTCTCCAGACTCGACTTCAGAGGTATCTTAGCCCCCCATGATGACCATTTTGTCATAACGACAAGGGTGCATGGATATGAGGTGCAGAGGATCCTCGTGGATGGGGGGAGCTCAGCAGATGTGATGTTTTGGACTTGCTTCAAGAACTTAGGCCTTAGTAGAGCAAGACTGGTCCCCTATCACCACCCCCTGATAGGCTTCAGTGGTGAAAAGGTTCACTCCTTGGGCATGTATGAGATGGACGTACGGATGGGTGACGAATGGCCTAAGAGGTTGACCAGGAGGATTAATTTCTTTGTAATGGACGAAAGTGTCTTCTTGGCCTATAACCTCATCATGGGAAGGGTGGACCTCAGGGAGTTCGAGGCTGTGCCGTCAACGGTCCATCAGATGCTAAAATTCCTGACTCCTTATGGAGTAGGGGAAGTGTAAGGTGACCAGACCACAGCGCGAGAATGTTACTTCAACTCGGCCGAAGAGAGAGAAGCCCATAAGAGGGCCACCACCACTTATAGCATTGACACAATTGATCCAAGAGATGAAACAAAATTGAAGAAGGGAGAGGCCGCGAAAGAGGTAGAATCCATCGTCCTCGATGAGGACGAGCCGGGAAAAACCATCCAGGTCGACAAAGCCCTTCATCCGGAAATCAAGGAAGAGCTGATAAACTTCCTCAGGAAGAGGCAGAGTGTCTTCGCATGGAGTCACACAGACATGCCTGGCATCAATCCTGAAGTGATGAGCCACAAGCTCAACGTAGCCAAAGATGCCAGGCCTATCAAACAGAGACGAAGAGTCTACTCCAGGGAAAAATACAACGTCATCCGTGAAGAGGTGAAAAAGTTAGAAGAGGCTGAGTTTATAAGAGAAGTTACCTATCCGGAGTGGCTATCAAATGCGGTCATCGTGCCCAAGGCCAATGGGAAGTGGAGAATGTGTGTCGATTTCACTGACCTAAATAGATCTTGCCCAAAAGACAATTACCCCTTACCTCGGATAGATTAGATGGTGGATGCTACAGCAGGATATGAGCTCATGAGCTTCATGGATGCGTATTTAGGCTATAACCAAATCTTCATGGATACCGAAGACTCAGAGAAGACAGCCTTCATTACCGATAAAGGGACGTACTGCTACAAAGTGATGCCCTTCAGTCTGAAAAATGCAGGGGCAATATACCAACGTCTTATCAATAAGATGTTAGAAGAGAAAATAGGGAAGACCATGGAAGTGTATGTAGATGATATGCTGACAAAAAGCGTGAAAGCTTGTACTCATGTTGCAGACCTTGAGAAGACCTTCGATGTGATGGACTCATACAAGATGAAACTCAACCCAGCGAAATGTGTATTCTAAGTAGGAGCCGGGAAGTTCCTGGGATTCATCGTCAACCAGAATGGAATCGAAGCGAACCCTGAAAAAATTAAGGCGTTGCTTGACATGAAGACTCCTAGGAGTATCAAGGATGTCCAAAGACTCACGGGGAGAGTGGCTGCGCTTAACAGATTCATCTCTAGGGCGACGGACAAGTGTCTCCCATTCTTTAAAGTTTTAAGAAAGGCCTTCCAATGGGGCGAAGAGTGTGAAAAATCCTTCAACCAACTCAAGTCCTACTTAGGGTCTCCCTTATTGCTGTCTCGGCCCATCGCAGGAGAAAGGTTGTTTATGTATCTGGCAGTCTCTGAATCAGCCATCAGCGCGGCCATCATACGGGAAGAGGATGGGATCCAAAGGCCTGTATAGTTCAACAGTAAGGCCCTTCAAGGGTCTGAACAAAATTATCCCCGTATGGAAAAGTTGGCTTATGCCCTAATACATGCCTCAAGAAAAATAAAGCCTTACTTCTAAGCTCACTCCATGGTAGTCCTCACTGTCTCCCCACTAAGGCAAGTCCTGCATAAACCTGAGAAGTCCGGGAGATTGATGACCTGGGCCATCGAATTAGGAGAATATGATCTTACCTACCAGCCTAGGACATCCATCAAAGGGAAGGCCCTCACGAACTTTGTTGCAGAATTCACCTGGGAAGAGGTCGAGACAGATAAAGGCCTAGAGGACACCGAGGAGACAAACCGTAGTGTCCTCCGAAATTCTGAAGAGACGGCACCAAGCATCTTCCGAGATCGGGAAGAGGTTATCTCAGGCAAAACTCGGAGCAGACTAGAAGAGAATGAAGAGGATCGATACCTCTTCAAGCAAGGAGTTATGACAGAAGGGGTCTTCTCATCAGATACAGACGTCTGGAGCCTCTTCGTTGATGGCTCTTCCTGTGACAGTGGAAGCGGTGCGGGGCTAATACTCTGGGCTCTAGATGGCGCCAACATTGAATACGCCTTGAGATTCAACTTCCAGGCCTCAAACAACGAGTCCAAGTATGAGGCAATGATAGCAGGTCTTTTATTGGCAAAGACTCTTCGCGTAAGATAACTCCTACTCCACAGCGACTCATGGTTAGCTGTCAATCAACTGGGAGTCTATGAGGCCAAGAATGAAACGATGGCGAAGTACCTGGAGAGAGAGAGAAAGATGTTAGAATATTTTGAAGAGGCAAAAATGAAGAGAGTGCCTCGACAAAGTAATAGCCACGCAGATGCATTGGCAAAGTTGGCCTCGGCAATGAAGACAGATGTTAGAAGGACCGTTCTGATCGAGGTCTTAGGAAAGGCAACCATCGAGGAAGAAGAGGTATGTAACCCTTGTCACAATTTGAACCTAGGAGACTCATGGATCGACCCGCTCGTCAGATACCTAAGAGAGGGAGAGCAGCCTGAGTCCAAGCTAGAGAGGAGAAAGTTGAGATATAGGGCTGTCAAGTTCTCAATGATAGGAGACGTCTTGTACAAAAAGGGGTTTCTATTGCCTCTCCTCAGATGTGTGCATCCCATGGAATTTCCCTGGGTCTTACAGGAGGTTCATGAGGGTTCTTGCTCTAGCCACATAGGGGGAAGGCCCTTGTCCAAGAGGATCATCACTCAGGGGTACTGGTGGCCTACTTTGTCTAAAGACGCTGCAGACTACGTGAAGAGATGCGACAAATGTCAAAGGTTCGCCACTATCCCTCATCAACCCCATCAGCCTATGACGTCAATCTCTTCTCTGTGGCCATTTGCAGTATAGGGAATTGACTTAGTAGGACCCTTGCCAATAGCTGTCAACAACTATAGATTCTTGATAGTTGCCATTGACTACTTCTCAAAGTGGGTGGAGGCAGAGCCGATGATAACAATCACAGAGCAGAAAACCTTCCAGTTCATTTGGAGGAATATCATATGAAGATATGGCCTCCCAAACACTCTCATCTAGGACAATGGGACCCAGTTCAAGAACTCCTCTTTAGAAAAGTATTGCCTAAGAGTAGGAATAAAGAAATTCTTCTCATCTCCTGACCGACCTGAGGCAAATGGACAGATCGAGGTCACAAACAGAACTATCCTGGATGGGATCAAGAAGAGATTAGAGGATGCGAAGGGAAGATGGGCTGAAGAGGTCTACGCTGTGTTATGGGTCTACAAAACCACTGCAAGGACACCAACAGGTGAAACCCCGTTCATGTTGGCATATGGCTCAGAGGCCGTCATACCAACGGAGGTAGGGATCTAAACTCATAGGATTCAGACCTATGACCCTGACAATAATGGGGAAGGGAGGAGGCTAGACCTAGATCTTATCGAAGAAAGAAGAGAGGACGTAGAGGTCAGACAAGCAGCCTACCAACAGAGGGCAGCGAAATTCTACAACTAGAGGGTGAAGTCAATACCCATTACAGTGGGATACCTAGTGCTAAAGAAGACCCTACAGAAAGCAAATAAGCTTCACCCAAACTGGCATGGCCCCTACAAAGTGACAGAAGAGGTTGTGCCTGGCACTTACAGGCTAGAAAACCTAGAAGGAGAACGTTTCACTAACCCATAGAATGTTGATCACCTAAAGAGATATTACATATGATGTTGCATAGAGTTTTAATTAAATGTACCATCTTAATATGAAGAGGTTATTAATAAAGATCAGTTCCCAAGACAGTTCTTGCTTCATTCTTAGATCAGAGATTAATTATGGGGATAACATCTTAGGTGATGACCTCAGACCCTTCTAACATCATTCAGTGGTGACGAGGTATGAGGCCAGACACCATAATGGGATGACCTCAGACCCTTAACATCATTAATTTGGTGAGATTAATTATGGGGATAACATCTTAGGTGATGACCTCAGACCCTTCTAACATCATTCGGTGGTGACGAGGTCTGAGGCCAGACACCATAATGGGATGACCTCAGACCCTTAACATCATTAATTTGGTGAGATTAATTATGGGGATAACATCTTAGGTGATGACCTCAGACCCTTACAACATCATTCAGTGGTGACGAGGTCTGAGGTCAGACACCATAATGGGATGACCTCAGACCCATAACATCATTAATTTGGTGAAGATTTATTATGAGGATAACATCTTAGGTGATGACCTCAGACCCTCATAACATCATTCAGTGGTGACGAGGTCTGAGGTCAGACACTATAAATTAGATGACCTCAGACACATAACATCATTAATTTGGTGAAGATTTATTATGGGGATAACATCTTAGGTGATGACCTCAGACCCTCATAACACCATTCAGTGGTGACGAGGTCTGAGGTCAGACACTATAAATTAGATGACCTCAGACATATAATATCATTAATTTGGTGAAGATTTATTATGGGGATAACATCTTAGGTGATGACCTCAGACCTTCATAACACCATTCGGTGGTGACGAGGTCTGAGCTCAGGACCATTGGTTGAGTTTAAACAAGACCATTGCAAAAAGACAAGCTTAGAAAGAGGACTTCAGAGGTTAAAGCTCAGATTACAAATTTATTTTTAGCAGACACCATAACAATGGAACTAAGAATGAAAAGCATCACATGACATTCAATGAAAAGAAAATGAAGATGGTCCTCATCAGAGGTTGATATATATTCAGAAATAATATGTTCAACGATTACAGAAACTCCATATTACAATGAGTTACAAAAAATGATCAAAAAATCCTCTAAGGGTTTGAAGGGGGAACGTTGACATCCTTGGCTTGATTGGTCACCTCGGCCGTATCATCACGATGGTCTGCCCCTCCAACCTCGGTGCACTCCAACGTAGCAGTCTCGGTAGGAGCGGCAGCCTCTTCCTCAACCTCCTGAAGAGCTTGGGCAAATTGAGGATCAGCAAAGCCGAGACCAACAAAACCAGAGGCCTTCAAAGTGTCGGCCTCTCTCTCCCTGACGTCTGCCCATTTAATAGTGGCTTTGATACCTCTTTCAAGGTATTCAAAGCTGCCCATAAACTCACCAGAGGCCTTATAGTCAGCAATTATCTGCTCAGAGGCATCATCAAGGGCGGCCCTGACAGCCGAGTTGACTTTCTGCTGAAGAACGTCGTCCTTAGCCTTCAGTGCAGCAGCATGAACCTTGCCGAGCTGGGAGATATCCTTCTCCAACCCCTTCACCTTCTCCTCAGAGTCCTTCAGTTTAGACTTGAGGCGCTCGATCTCTGCGTTCAGAGTACTCTGTACTTTCTCAGCATCTTGACCCTTTTGGATGAGGGGCAACTTCCTCAGAGTCCAGTTGGATAAATGGTTCATAGCGGTCAAGCCCTGCATATTTAGTGATCATGAATAAGCTGAAGAAGAATCAGATGTTACACTTAGAAGAATTTCTGAAGAAGGATCAAATCATACCTGAACGGCTCTGTGAAGGCCGAACTGAACCAGTAATGGGGTGTCTAGAGACCTGAAGAAGCATTTGTCAGCCTCGGTCATTACAGAGCCAACGACATCCAGGGCCTGCATACTGTGGCCAACTACACTGTCAGTTATCTTCAACTGATCCAGACGAGCCGATAGGACGTCAGCTGAAGAGATAGGGATGGCAGCGTCAGCAGTCTTCTTCTTCGGCCTCTGATCCTCAGGGGCATGACCTTCGGGAGCCCTCTTCTTTTTGGCTGGAGGCTTAGAGGCAGAGGGAGCTGGGGGAGGAGCGTTAAGACCTGCTTTTTTGGCAAGTCTCGTCAAGCTTGGTGCAGCCATATCCCAAAGCTCGTCCGGAATATCCTTTGGTCGCTCTGCAAAAAATTAGTAGACCTGAGTTAGATAATCAGATATGAATAAACTCAGAGGTTAAACTTCAAAAACAAAAATGCTTACCAAGATCGGCAAGGGGACTTCCACCTAGACATGTCCCAGAGAGGAAGTGGGGAGTCATCAAGTGTTCAAACCTGACAAATAGACCATGTACCCCCTGATCTTGAAGGGCTTTCACCTTCTGGAGGTTTTGTAGACTTAGGCCAGGGTTGGCCCTGGCAGACATGGTGACCTTACCCCACCTCAGGGGCATCCTCTGCTCCAGGTTAGACGAGGGAACCCATGTGCCAAACTCCCATGGCCTTGAAGTAAAGAAGTACCGAGGCTTCCAGTTATGGTTGGCAGTCTGAGTCACCTAAAGCATTTTCTTCTCAGGCCTCCGAGCTACAAAATGGTAGTAGCTCGGATGAGTTTTGGCCGAGGAAGGGACGTAGCAACCTACGAAGACCTGAACTGGAAGGTCTGAGTGGTGGACAGCCTTCCATAACACTATGGCCCCTATTAGGACTCTCCAGGCATTAGGAGAGAGTTGAGAGGGGGCCAAATTAATATAAGAAAGGATGGACTTGATAATGGGGTGAATGGGCAAACGGAACCCCAACTTGAACATCTGCTCGTATAGGCAGATCTCGTCGTCTCGGCCATGATAAGCCCTCTCTTCCCTCAGAGGTCTCCTAAGATTTATTAAGGGGCTGATAGAATACAGATATCTGAAGCAGAGAAGGTCTACCTCAGTAATAGTACTCTCGATCTCAGCCACCTCAGAGACGTCGACATCGCTCTCAACCTCATCATCATCCAACTCAACATCGGCCGGAGCAGATGTTGATGGGTTACTCGGGAATCTCTGAGCAAAATCTTCCCCAGTGATGGCCGACAGAGGGATGGCATCAAGTATGGGTGGTATGGCCACACTCGGCTCAAGAATCTCAACCTCTGAGGAAGAGGATGAGGTGCTTGAGCTAATATGGGATGAGGCTCGGCTGGATACCTCGGCCTGATCAGGGGCCTGAGCATGCCGAGGTGTGAAGTCCATGGCCTCCTGAAAGGAATCCACAGACATGGGGTCTGAGGTAGAAGATTCAGACTCAGACTCAGACATCGGTATGGGATCAGCAAGAACCTCTGTCTGATAGAAAAACTCCGGGGGGTCAGGATATATCACCTTCAGAGGTGGTGGAAATATGGGTCTAATGGGAAACTCTTGTGATCTACGAGCCTCCTCCTGTGCTCTATCTATTTGCCTAATCTTTTCTAAAGTCTTCTCTTTAAGAGAGGGGAACTCCTCAAGAAGCTGATATAAGGGTCTGAGCATCAGAGGACGACACTACACTTGGGGATTTTCCTAAATTCCAAAAATTCCAAACAAGACTGGTTGATAAAACAAAGGAATCTAAAGATAAAACTAAGAAATTCAAAGCAAACACAATTCACCAAAAAACTCAGAAACTCGCCGAAAAATTCAGAAACTCGCCGAAAAACTCAGAAACTTGATGGAAAATGCAAACCAGAAGGAAAAAGCAAAGAAAATGAAGGGGAGAAGATACCTGGAAATAAAACGACAAGGGGAAGTGATGAAACTTCAGAAAAAACCACCAACAAAGACCTCTGCAGTAGAATCTTGTTCGAAATGCCTTTTAGAGGGAGAAAACGTTCGCAGGAGAAGGAATTGAAGAAGAAAGAAGAAATGAGGGTTCAAAACCCTTAAATAAGTAGGCACGATTCCCAAGGCCTCTCATTGCCTTGGGAGTCCCAAAGGGCGGCTGACAGCACACGCCTACCAAGCAAGCATGTTCCAGCATTGGACAAGTGTCAAGCAAGCATTGGCTTGTAATAGACAGGCATCGGAGGTGTGGTAATCCCCTAGTCACTTGCTCACACATTTGACTAAGGGTTGGGGATGATTGATATGCCCCAAGTGTAACCTCGTCCTGGAGACACCAACCCCGGCCGATATTATGGCCGACGTTGGGCATGTCTTAGACACGCAATATCACCCCTCAGCCATATCAAGGTCGGCCCAGGCCGACACAACCATGAGCCTCTCCAAGGAACGTCACAAGGATCGATAGCATTCTCGTATACCTTGGAGTGGCAACCTCGTCCAGACGTAGGCCGAGCTCGCAGGAAGCCACCAGCAACCTCATCAAGCCACCAATTCAACCTCGTCTCAGGCCGACCTTGCCCATCGTCTCGGCTGGGATTAGGCCGAGACCTCCATGGAATACTCGGACTGAACAGGTACCAAGACTCACCAACCTCGGCCTCCCCAAGGCCGAGGTCATACACCAGACGCGATAGCCAAGCACCTGCTGACATTTAGATAAGGACACCTGGACACAAATCAGTTATAACAAGATTATTCCCCACACGTGGGGAGAGTATTGCATCATCATTCTCTACATGTGACAGTGATAGATGGCACTCCCATATTGGTGAGGTAAATGCACACATGCTCATTGCATGCATGGAGGGTACATTACACCCCCGAGGTACTATATATAGAGGTCATCCTCTAACTTGAAAAGGGATCCAGATATTCAACCCTAGCTAAAACCCTGTCTAGATACACAGGAGAGAGAGAAAGCTTGAGAGATTGTATCCATGGCCATTAGTGCCTTATTACTGTGAGGTTATTCACACACACACAGTGGACGTAGGCCAATCTAGGCTGAACCACTTATATCCTGGTGCTCACTCCTCTTCCCCTCATCTCATTCTCTTACCTTTTACATAACTATGTTGCCATTGTTGTTCTTAGATTGAGCTTGAAAACACCTTGTCTGGTGGTGCTGATTCCGGCATCATCAATTATCATTTTAAGTTTTTTGCAATATTCAATTTTGGCATCTTATTAAAATACTGGGTGATCGGGCCTTTATTAAATTAAAACAGAATATTCAGATGGTCCATTCTTAGCATTACTATCGAAAACTTTTTAATATTTACTAACCACCGAGTATTTGAAAAGCTGGTGTGAAATTTTATCTTATTAATTAACATAAAACCAAATAAATAATTAATTAAATATGCACCAATCAATAATCGATCTCATAAGGAATAGAGAGTCATAATACAATAAATGTGAGTGGAGTAAACACTTTCAGCCTAAATTCCAAATACAATAATCTGAAAGGAAAATAAATCCCATTAACCGAAAAGGAACAAAAAAAATGAATCCACTAACTCTGAATAACATCTAAATAATGATGGGAAACATACCCGACTAGAATAAGTAACTCATGAGAAAGAAATGGTAAATGTGGAGGCGTCTAATACCAAGGTCCTTCAACATCCACAACTACTGCAGCACGTCAAAGGATAGAAACTCCTAGGCCTGGCATCCATGTGGAGGGGCACCTAACATATTTTTACAAAAGAAATATATGTGGAAGAAACGGGTTAGAGCTCGAGTGAAAATAGTTTAAAAGTTTAGCAAGTATTTAAAATGCATAAATACCAGATACTATATAGATGTTAGGTTTACGTGCTCTCACTTGAGATTCTCACCTCTCAACTAATATTCATGCCTAACGCATATTTCTAACCTGTCCTGGTTATGCTATCCTGCCTAACTAGTTCGACTACAACATCGTCCTATACATGCTAACTCGTTATAGCCACCCGTATTACCCAAATAATACGTTACCGAATTCTCAATATCGATTAACAAATTATGAATATTTCATTAGTCATTTATATTCCCACATACTTAAATTATTTTAGATGTCCTTATCTTTCTCATCTACTAGGCCAACAAATTAGAATAACCATAAGTATATATACTTATCATACTCATAATATATATGCTAAAACGGCACCCAAAAGCTAAGTTGCGATTCTGGCATACTAGACACAATAGAATCGATCGCAAGTATATATATATATATATATATATATATATATATATATATATATATATATATATATATATATATATATATATATATATATATATATCACTCTATTAGATATATATTAATATGGCACCCTAGGCTAAACTGTGGTGCATGCGTACTCTGCTATTAAGTCCCGGTACATCACGTACTAAATAAAGGACTACCGGTTGAAAATCACTCTCGAACCAAATAATTACAATTCACACATAGTTGGAGGCGAACATAATCGCATTTCTCCTAAATTTAATTTCTATTCTTTAATTAAGTACACTTAGCCTCGACCATTTATTCATCTCAAAATATCAAGCTTGAACACCTAACATTTGTCTACTGGTGTTTAGTATATCTCCTGTTATAATTAAAAATAAATTAGAAGGTTAATTCGGTCATTTCCCCTAAGTTGTAAATCAAAAAGGGGGAAACTTTCAAAATATGGGGAACCGAATCGATTCGCCCAATGGCCGAATCGATTCGCCCACCGAATCGATTTGAAATGCAACAGGTCTATTCTTCTTCCTTAAGTAACCTACGGGATTCATCATTTTTAATTATCAAAACTTCGATGATTCTAACCCATTCACCCAACTAAGATTACCAATCATTTTACCAACACATATACATGATTTCTAATGTTTCATAATCATTAAAATCATCAAAACCCTCAATTAATTGGGATTAAATTAAGATTATCCTCTAAAATCCCAGTTCATCATTTTTCCTCAAGAAAACATGTAGAACTCGGATTTCTTCTCATTTTAATTATCAGTAGGTCATCAATTTTGTCTCAATATAATAGGGGTTCAATCTATATCATTAATTCTACCCAGAACATGATTTCGAGTCCATAAATTTGTCTTCTACATGCATAAAATCAATCTTTTAATCACCCGATACTAACATGGATAATATATCTCTATCAAGATAAATACTGGACTCCTTTTGTAGTCTTATTCGTTGGATAATATGATTAGGGGTGTGATGCTCTCTTCCCGATGTACGTGTTGATGATAACGGTGGTACAAAAGTGGGAGATCTTAGCCTTGGAACACCTTGGACAACTCTCCTTCTCCCTCCTATGACTTTTCTCTATTTTTGTGTTTGATAACCCAAAGTCCTCACTATAGATGATGATATAAACCTCATAATTTCATAGATACTTTTCCTCCAAAAATAAACATAACCAAAATACCCTCGTGGGGTGTCGGTTTGGACTAAACTGCCCCAGGACCCAAACTAAACCCTCAGGTAGATTTTTCTGACTATCTCGACCCTTTCGAAAACCTTGGCCCACTCAAAATGACTTTTTGGATTAATTGTTTCCAATGTACTTTTCTATTCCATAATTCAAGTCCCGGCACGACTAATACGTGAGTCCCGACTAGATTACTGTAATTGTCATATTTCTCACTCACGACATTTATAATATCATATTATCATTATTATTACTCATTAACTAAGTAATATACAAGATAAATAAATATTAACCCTTATCTCGCGAATCAATATTTATTTCAACCCGGATTAAGTTCTCATTTTAATATAATTAATCCTTATTTTTAAAAATCATTAAAATACGGGGTTTTACATTCAATGTATGTTTTTCGGTGTGATGGTTGTGCAAGAAGCCCATGTCGAAGACTTCTCAGATCTAAGCTTATCATAATGTGTGATTAAAACCATACTTCATTAATGGACTCATCTTGGATAGGTTAAGATCAAGAAGTATCGCCATATTTAGGAAATCCAATGCAGTCATATGGATGACAAGATCCGACCATAACTGACTAGTGTAGGGATAAATCCTAGCACATTCGGTCAACTCTGGAAACTAAGCTGACACATGGTCAGGATAATAAAATCCATCCATATAGCCATTAAGATGGCACAATCATTAATAGATACTAAGTTAAAACAACTCAAATCTATCCAAAACTGGTAGCTAGTAAGGCAATTCAGGTCGACAAGATCCGATCATGCAATCGTAAGACTAAATTACTGGCATGCCTATCTCAACACTAAACAACTAGTAAGTCAACATGGTAGGTGGATAAGATCCGACTATGACTCATAAGATTATAACTAACTCGGAGGTTGACGAGATTTGATCACATTTACTTGTCAAAAATATTTTCACCCAAATTTAACTACAAGTGTTAGCTAAAAAACTTAGCCTAGAAAAATAACGTACAGAACATTAAATATAATAAGAAACACATACTTGCATGCAAATAATAAATTGAATAATATTTTATTCCAAATTTAAGAAAGCATAATGATAAATGTTCATTCTAAAATATTGAATGACAAGTCAAAAAGCTTCATAAAGGCATAAATTCAGGTGTTCCTAAGATGTAGGAACATTTTCAGTTTCTGGGGTGACTTGAGGACTTTGATTAGCTTCTGAATTAACTTGAGGAGAATTGATAGTACCAACGCCATTCATATATTTGTTATGATAATCGTCTGGAACTACAAGAAGAGTGGTCTCCATAATAATGGTTTAATCGATTTCACCAATATCATCATCTTCGACAGACTCGTACACCTCTATCTGTTACTCAACTGCCAAATTTATGGCTTCTTAATCATTACCTTCCCACTTGCTAAAAACATTTGCAATCTCAGGGTAATATTGCATAACCCTCTTTTTGAATTCTCCATAGCTGTCAAGGAAGAAGGTTATGGTCTCTAAGATATAATCGATAAAAGTTTTGAACTAGGAAACTCTAGTCTCCTTAGTTTAATCAAAGCCTCATTGATCTTGACGAGATCCTAATTGGACGTAGTAAGCTCCTGATTAGACTTGGTGAGCTCTTTATTAGCCTTCTTATGAGCCTCCTCAAAACTTTGAAGTTCAATGGCATCAGTGCCAATATATGGTTCTTTAACTTTTTATTCTCCTCCTCTGCATTACTGAGAGCAAGCATTTTTAACCTCTCCCGAACCTTCCCAAAAGTTTAATGCAGATCATCGGCATGAGTATTTAAGTTCTCCTTCATCTTGGTGTTCTGCTGAATGTGTGTCATGACAATCTCTTGTAAGAACATTATTTTTATTGTCCGTACTTTACATAGAGTATGTCGTATACCGATACAACTGTCGAGAGAATCTCATGATCATTTGTTCAAGAATAGATTCAAATTTTAAGCATCTTCAACATATGCACGGTATTTGGTATAATTTCATATAGAATGTGTTTAAGTTTTGTAAATGTTTTACTTTAGTACTGAGATACTTTTCAAACTACTTTTATAAAAGTGTTGCATTTTTTCTAAGTTAAAATTAATTTTTTAAGACCTGTATGCGAACTTTTTAAAATAATATTTTCTCGTTCCTGTCATTCGAACGATAAGACAATGTCATTCAAATGAATTTTTTGGCATGCCGTTCAAATGACAGCTTCTAAAGACATGAAATGTCGTTTGAAGGGTCGCTCGAAGGGTCATAGTTTATTTGCTTCAAACGAACCCGTACTGTTTTATGTTTTTAAAGGTCGTCTTTAAGGCCATTAGTAAAGACATCAGAAGTCACTCAAACGATATTAACATGTCATTCAAATGACTTCTAACGACGTGAGCTGCCGCAAGAGTTTTGGTCAGCTATTAATACCTGTATTGAAGACCTTTTTTATTAAGACTTTTGATAGACGCAAACTAGTTTTTGGCAAACCTTTAGTCTTCATCCTTTAGGGTTAAAAACATTATTTTTTATTCACCAAAACATCTCAATTCTTTTGTGAATAATTTGTGAAACCCACTAACTTCTAATGAAGCTTGTCTTTATGGAGTTCCATCTCTACTACTGATTGGTGGTTCTTGCGGGGCTACTTGCTGACGAATGTGGTTATTGAGGATACTCGAGGGCGTTCATTGTTGATGAATGACTGCAGTTATTGAGGTTCTCGAGGGGATATTTGTTGATTACTAGGTTGCAGTCTATGTGGGTTTGCTGCGGTATATCCATTACAGATTTCATTGTCTAATTTGTAAGTAGCGATTTACATTATATAGTGAAATAAAAGTTTTACCTGAAAGGGATTTTTTCCTGAACCTTGACTTATGATTGTTTGATTTGCATATTTCATTTATAGCATATAGATGCATGATTAGGGTTTAGTTAACGTAGATCTAAGATTGGCACTAATTAAATAAGATTAAATTTGGAAATTTACGAATTAAATAATTAATCGATATCACGCACTTTACATCTCTCCCTACTCTTTGAAGGCATGATGGTCGGTCAAAACTTCCAATCTAAGGATGGTGGCAACCATTGTAGCTTAAAAGAAAAAATAAAGGGATTATCATGTAACAAAGTAACTGAAAGAGAATGGCGAGCACAAATTTAGAGATCCTACCACTAATAGGCGATGTTGAACCATTTCACATAGAGCATCAGAGTCAAAACCTATCAAAAATTTAAAGTATGGATTTTGATCGTGGTAACTGAGCTAGTCCATAACATTCGTCAAAATTTAGAAGATAAAGTTTGGATCCTTCTTCAGATCGTTGAAAGTAAAAAGATTAGTAGGATTAAACTTGAAATACTCCACCTTGCCATAGCGAGAGGATAACCTAGCTCCACTAATCAGCCGACGATAAGGGTGCCATCCGATCTTCACCCTCTCTATTGTAGAATTAGATGGACTAACTTACCCTCAGGATTTTGGTATCACCTCGGGTGGTGGGATCCTTGAGAGACCCTTTGTCACAAGAAGTTATAGGATCAGAAGTCATGGGAGCTTTACTTTTAAACTTGGCTCTAGAGGAGGCATTAACTTTGACTTTCCTCCAAGCACTAATCTCGTCTTACTTTCTGTCCTCGGCTTTCATATATATTTTGGGTAACAACCTTAATTTTAGATTTATCATTAGCATTTACTCTCCTGTTCAATTCCAGATCAAGTTTTTTAGGGAGGGAAACCTCTATGGAAGTACCATCGACTGTCCAAGGTGCCATCCTATAAGAAGGTTCAATGATGAAACCTGAGCTAGTAGGAGTAGAAGTTGAATAGTAGTTCAACAATTAGCCATATTACAGTTCATAAATGGAAGACAACCCAATACAACAAAGTCTGCTTGCTTACTTTGACTTCGGCCTCAACCCCCTGGTCAGCTTTAATATAGCCTTCTACAACTAGTGGAATCAATGTCTACTGGGAACAAATACCACCTAAAGGGTATAATACCCAAATTTTATGAACTTGGATACTGAGAAGAGATCTTTAAACTTCAAGGGGTCAACTACGCCAAAGCTTTCGACTAAGTCCTTCAGTACAGAGGGCAGCATGGGAGATTGTTTCACTAAAAAGGTTGGAAAAATATTATTAGCACAATATCAATTAAAAGTACATCAGAAAGCATATGAAGGGGAAAATGTTTACCAATTTTTTTGGCCCACACCCCTCATAGGGAACACTACAAGACCGACCCTTCTCATGTGCTTGGAACTCCAATTCACCCTTTAAGAAAATAAGCATATTTTTCCAACTATGGTTTCTTGTCTAAACAACCTTCACCATACTTAAATATCACCTCTTGATAGCAAAGTAGTAGTACCCAAGAGCTTTCATAGCATCCTTTATAACTGAGGAACGTAAATCTCTTTAGCTTTGGGCGATCATAAACCCTCTCATCATAGTTAAACACCTTGGTCATGATACTGATGGGGATGCTATACCAATCTCTCAAGTCATTTAACTCATCCTCAAGCACATCATAGGTGTGCCATATGGATTTGGTGTTTGCAGGGTCATAAGAGTAAAAAAAAACTTCTAAAGGTACTCTCCTCGAAAGGAGGTACATCAATAGGAGATATGGAAGACACATGTTTATCAGACATGATTATTTCTCCTGAAGCCTCCAAGTCAATTATCGATATGTCTGAAATCATGTTTTCAAAATTTCTACCACCACGGTGGTCATCTTCATCATTATAATTGGCTCCATGAAATCATGACTATGATATTCCACGTCTAGAGGTTGTAAAGCAGACTTAGTGGAAGATTGATCTTGGGGGTATACCGAGGGTGAGAAAGACTATCATCAGGTTGGACTACACTCAGGGGGACAAGAAACCTCTCTCCCAGAACCATAAGGAAAATTATATCTAAACTCTTAATGTGATCTAGCCAACTGTTAACCCAAGAGTGTTCACTCATAAAGGTTAAATCGAATTTAAGGGCATAATTAATGATGGGAAAGATGGAATTTGGGGAGAAACAAAATCTTAGGGGTTGTTTGGATTTAGAAGTGAAGAATTTGGGTAAAACAAAACCCTAGAACACCTAAAAGCCCCAAAATTTTATGAAACCTTAGTACAACCAATTCAATCTCCACCTATGAGGGGTATCTATCCAACCAAAAGTTAATCCAGAAGCAACAATCAACAAAAAATTGCAGAAGATATTGAAGAAAACCCTAATAAGCTATAGGGAAAAAATATCATACTTGAAACTCTAAAATGCTGAAGACGACTCAAACAATGCTTAAGCTATATCAATGAATGAAAGGAAACTGAAAATCTCACCAAAAAAGATTTTTCAAGAAAGGAACAAGTCAAAGATGGCAGAAAGCATGAAGTTTTTATCATGGAAGAAAGGTTTGAGAGCGGGAAGAGTTTTTCTCTCTCTAGAAAACTATCGTGCAAAGTAAATTATTTTGAAAAGTTTAAAATGATTTGAAATCCGAGATTTATCCTTTATTAGGTGGTAATCATTACCCTTATTAAAGAAGGTCATGACATCAGGCCTGAAAAAAGGGACTGATAGATACTACCCCAGGCATATGCATCATAATTTCACCAGATGCCATTCTTAGTGCTTGACACGTGTCAAATTCAAATTCAAAATTAAAAAAATTTACAAGTCATTCAAGTCAACCTTCGCCAAGTCGATATTTTTTGTGATATGAGAATATCCTCATAACTCGACCAGAATGCAGGTTGATGGCCTCCCAATTAAAACTTCACTCACTCAATCTTCTTAGCACACACCCGAAAGATGCGATATTTCATAAAATCTGCTACAAACCTCAATCGTGAGCAAAGTCCTGGGGGTTTTATTATATTATGAATATGGTATGGCTCGTAAACCAATCAGAATATGAAACCTGGATTCATTTCTCCCAGAAATAAGTTCAGATCAGATACTAACTAGGTCGGCCAAGGTAATTATGGTTGGCATCAGTATCACAGATAATGATTTTATCCAAATCAACTCACATCAGTTTAACACCGCTCAATAACTCCATTAAATCAAGAATGTACTGTGTGATTGTGTTATGTCAGCAACACATTATTGTGCCACTTGCATGTAAAAGGTGTACTTTCCTAACCCGAAAATGCATAAAATTTATCCGTCACTAATCACTCTCTTCTAACAACCTATAAATAGAACACAATCCCTCATTGTAAAAGGATTGAGATATTATTTTCATACCGTTATGTTATCCTAGTCTAAGAGGAACTTAAGAGCATTTAATCTCCATTCATCCATGGTTTTTGTCTACTGAATTAATACATTATACACCTGTACCAGTGGATGTAGACACCTTTTTAGGACGAACCACATAAATTTGGTTTCAAACTCTCTTTCTCTCTCATCTTTCTCTACTATTTTCTCTAGATCATCTTTTGTTATTAAATATGTTTATGTGTTATTATTTATAGTCAGTATAAATTTGCTAAGACTAAATCCGTATATTAGTTTTAGACGATAACAATGGGTAAAAAATACTTGTATAAGAAAGGTGAAATTTAAGAAGAGTCATAATATAAGAATAGAATATTAGGAAGGGATGTTTGTCCCATATTGTAGACTACCTTCTTTTCGATTGCTTATTCCCCTTATCCCTTAAAGTGCCAACTATAAGAAGGCAATTCACCTTTACCATGGCCCTTAAAGCATCTTTAGCAAATGCATAAGCATTAAAATCTCTAGAGGCTTGGGGTCTATTATGAGTGAAAAGGTTTTCCCAAGAACTTATATGGTAAGGGGACATCTTTGGCTCATCTCTTGCCATTCTCTAAGCTATCATCCAACTCTTCCACTACCAGACCTTTACTGTGGCATCAAAGGTAATAACCTTTACATCATTGGGCCTTGAAGGAATAACGGGGGCATCCCATATAAGTGTCTCATTATCAAAGTTCCCAAAATTCATAATAACTTCTTTGTCTATTGACATCGGGGGTAGTAAATCCCACAAAATAGAAGAAGAAATTCGACCTAGGCCAACCGGTCCACTAATACCATTTTTTACTTACAACGGAGGTTAGAATTTTTCAAACACCTCAGCAGAGGGTTTAATAATAATTTAAGGAACTTATCTTTTCTCTAGAAAAATTAAATATACTTCAAAAGGATCGATTAAGTTAAAGTTCTTCACCACTTTAGTATGTTTCCCCTTTGAAGCATAAGAGAAAAAATATCATGTTCCAATATATGTTTAGAAGCCTTCACTTAAGTTCTTTCATTAACAACTGAAAATGAGGATCGTTAGATCAGTGAAGGTGGTATGAAGTCTGAAAATGATACGAAGGTCAAAATAAGGATCTTACCAATAATACGCCCTGAAGCCTCAGTGGGTGCCGACAACTTATTGGAAATCTTTCTCCCTGTGGCATCAAAATCAATGGCCATAAAAGAGTCATCCTCATCCTTGCTCTCTTTTCCATCACTGACCTCTAAAATTTATGTGTCAAGTACGACTCTCTCATACGTGATAAATCCATTAGGTGGCATTTGATCTTGGCCAATGTATATAACCCAATGTTAAGACACGATAGTTAATGTCAGGACCTGTAACACGCCCTATTTTCCATATGCAGTTAATTATGATGATATCCCGAAGATATGGATCGTAATGGAATTTATATAATTCCCATAATCAACGGTAATTAAAAATTACAGTAAATAAAAGCTATCTACGACATAATAATAATAATAATAATAATAATAATAATAATAATAATAATAATAATAATAATAATAATAATAATAATAATAATAATAATAATAATAATAATAATAATAAATGACAACAATATGAATAACTAAATTGATGATAAAATACAACTCTCCAATAAAAATGAACTCATTGTAACTACAATAGTCTAAAAACTGAAATGTAAATAACTAGAACTATCTCAGTTCATAAATAAACTCCTTGATACAAATTAATACTAAAATGCGTTACTATACTAAGGCTATCTTTCCATATAAGCAAAATATGAAGTATAAACTAAAAGTCCTAGAGCCCCACTGCCTCTCACTCCCAACTTTACTAATATTTGTGTGTGGAATGTCTCACAAATGAAATCTAAGCAAGGAACCCCTCAGATGCACTATTACTTAACTTACATAGTCATCAAGATCTGTCGCCTTAAGGCCTAACACATTACTATGATAATCACATCATAAACTAATAACCTATCAATGGATAGGTCCTAATGATCTCAAACCTAAATGCTCCTAACTCCTAGCCAAACAAGAGTCATTTATGGAATATATCACGAATGAAATCTAAAAATGGAACCCCTTGATACATTTTTATCTAATTGGATCATTCGAATGAGAAAATGGTAAGAGACTCCTAGAAAAATACCCTCAAATCTCGAATACATCATAATGGATACATTTGAGCACTAAATTGTCTCATGTATCAGCAAAATATCATTGAGCACTAACCTAGATCATAATTACCATATGCTACAGGGTACGCAATCTAATGCACATATATAAAATCCCACATGTATATATTATGCCGACCCGAAGTAATCAAGCAATCCTGGACCGAGAAAACAAAGAGTATTCACTCAACTCATGCCATCTATTATTCATAGATATAAACCAAAACAAAGAGTATTTACCTAACTCAAGACTCCTATCAGCCAGCTAGATAGACCAAACATAATTTTCCAACGATTGGGAAATAACCCAACTCAAGCCCCCCATTTAAAATTTACAAAAAGTATTATTACTCCAACTAAATCCATCATTAAGATTTTACCATAACCATGTATGGTTAATCATTATCCATACTCATTATGATTAGCCCAACCCCCATTGTATTTTAAGATTTATCATCTTTTTTATGTAAACTTACTCAATTACGTTTTTCATAAACAAATATATTTTCAAATTAGTCTCATAACATTAATTGAGTCCCATGTATACCTATAAATAAATAAATAAATAAATATATATATATATATATATATATATATATATATATATGTATATATAACCGAGACTAATCCCATACTTGGATGGCCATTGTGTGTATGCTAATATAAACCAGCGCGTGTGGTATCCCACCCCAATACAAATAGTGGCACTCGAACTAACCCCCACCTCAGCAAGTAGTCCCGCTGAGTAATTAAACCCACCATGCAAAATACATAATTATACACAATACAAATCATACATAGGATATAACATATCACTAGTATACCCAATGGCCATCCAAATCCCCAAACCATATCATATAAATAATTATAGGATTAGTACACTCAAACATAAATTAAAACCCCACATTTTATGTCCTCTTAGTTTATCCCCTTATAAACCGTGTGTGTGTCTGTGTGCATATAAATGACCGATAAATCATCCGTTAAGAACCCAGGATTGCTAAACCCTAAAATCACCTTTGTTATAGAGTCAAACCGATCCAGAGTGTCCAAAATGTCGAGTTCACCTAATTCTATCAATGGCGGCCCCTAAAATTCCAAACTTATCCTAAAGCCTGTACAACAACCAAAATACATTCCTCTATATACATTAACTATAGATTAATGTATATAATAACTTTTCTACAAGATTTCACGTGATTCTAACACAATTAAGGGTTCAAATTTAAATATAATAATCCTAACCTAGCTTTATCTTTCTCACTGAATGGGGCCAAATTAACATTCAAATAATATCAAAATTTTCATACAGCATGTGATTACACATTCATCAATCATTTAAACTAAAAACGAATCATATTTACAACATATAATGATTCAAAACAGGTCAATCAAGGGTTTCCAATAATGTAAGTTACATAGTATTAAGTTAACTAGGATTTTAACATGAACATGGGCTTGTAACCCCCCCCCCCCCCCCGGATTTATATTCAACATGTTTAAATTCGGATTATACAAATAAAAAACTGATTTAAACCCTAATAGCATGCTTGTGACGCCCCGATTTAGAGTGTTAATGCAAAAACTTATTAAGTGTATTTATCGTACAAATGGCGGGACCACACGCTCATGGAGAGATATGAGCGTATGCCCGATAGTAGAAATATTAGAAGTGTACATATAGTACAAAGAAATATCTATACATATAAAATGTATTTGATCAATTATGAAATCATCCTTGATTTTATTAAGTGTCATCATTCAGGTTGAATCGTAACCATGCAATTGACATTATGACTATGCACCCCGAACGATGAGTCGACTCACACTAAATCTTTTGTTTTAATACTACATCTATCCTATTAATTGAACCATTAACGTACTTTATATTTTCAAATTGTTATCTTAGCTTGACTTCACATTAATGAGTCTCGTGATCAAAGTCATCTTTTCACTTGCTTAATCGAGGAACTAATCCCATGTGTGTTTACCGCCTTGCACTGACTACCATAATGACGAATTATTCTCCTGATCAGTGATCTTGGGTCGAAGCATTAAGAGGCACTCTAGGGCTCCGGACCTCCTTAAATTTACCGATCACCTTTGAGTATCTTTTATGTGTTACATCAATATAACCCTTTTTTCCTTTATGTCTTTCTTATTCGCTTTTAAGTCTTTTTTACTTTATTTCCTTTTTACCCATCAACGAGACAAAATACTCAAGATGAGTCAAGTCCCAACACACTTTATTTTCAAGTTTCACGCTTTATCAAAAGTTCATTTTCATTTACCTCAAACTCGGTATTTCGTATTTTCAGAATAACTTTATTTATCATTTTTTAAAAATTTAACCATTTTGGTTCAAATACTCATTTTATGACTTTTATGTGCTTTTAACTATTCACGTACATTTGTAAACATGTATTTTATATACTTTGCCAAAAATTCTTCCTTTCATCTTTAGTTTATAAAAACAAGATTTTTTGTCACATAAAAACTAAATCTTTAACTAAAGTCCTTCTTGTTTGGAGAATTTATTCATCAGTCCAACTTTAACGTAAATTGACACTTTATACTAAAATATTACTGTTAAGATTTCAAGTATAATATTTCCAACTTATTAACTTTGCACTTTCTATATTGTTTCTTCTATTATTTTATGCGTTAATATTACACTATTTTATACTTTTACCCAAAACACTTAACTAGTTATACTTTTAGTCTGTTATTTCATGCTCCTTAAGGACTTTCTTCTCATAAATTGTATGAAATTATTAAGTATATCATTTCAATTTCAAAATCTCATTTTAATACACTTTTAATATATTTAATCCATTTGTCCTAACTACACAAGTCTAAGCTTATGAAATCGAACAAATGTATCCTACTATTTATCCACAAGTTCAATATAATATTTTATCATGAAATCAACAAGTTTAACATGATTTATGCAAGAAATGGTTGACTTCACATTCTAAAATTTGTATCCCTTCAAGCTCTAACTTTCATCCATTTTTATCACATATTTTCCAATACAATATCATATGTAGTGATAATAGGCATAAATAGGCATGTGAATCACACACACACATACACACACACACATATCATGATTTTATTCAGACTTGAAAATAGTGTAGAACCCTTACCTCTTAAAGAAAATAACTTTGAAGAAGAGGTCGGGAAGAAAATCAATTAATCTCTAATTTTCTGAAATTAAGTTTTTTATTATTCCTCTTCCACACCCAAAATAACACCTCCATGATACTCAGAACCCCTTGTCAATAAAAGGATAATTATGTGGGATAGTATGAGTGAAATATAGAGAGAAAAATAAGATTTTTCTGAGTCAAAATGTTAAAGATAATGAGTATATTTGAATTAGAATTAATGCATATTTTCATTCTGCATAAATGGAAGACATGGGGTAGGTGAGCCCTTATAATTCACCATAGTTGACCCCCACATATAAAAATTGTCTCCAGCCCATTAGGAGTTGCCTTCCCACTGCCTAAATGCTCTAAAGTCTTCTAGAGAGTGGTCAAACATTCAAGGAAAACCATTCAAAAATACCCCCACAAATTTATACACTCGATCGTACTAAATTATAAAATAAAATAGGAATGATGGTGTAGTTCAAATCGATTCGGCCCCAAATTTGAATCGGTTCGGAACTTCAACAAATCGAATTGATTCATCCCTAAATTCGAATTGATTCGGAACTACAAGTTCCAATTTTTTTTTTAAATTTCCTTCTTTGCCTTTTATCTTGCAACCTTATGATAATTATATAAAACATAATTAAATTGATCTCATCCATTCTGTAAGAGCAAGTTTTATAACTGCACAATCTAATTTTTCTTTAGCTTATCCCATTATACTCCACTGCACTTTTATGACTACTTCCATATATTCAAAGATAAGAAATTGATGGCATATACAAGATTGAAAATCGTTCATCACAACAACATTCAAAATAGTTATAAGGTAGTTTCGTAAAGACTTTAATTTTCCAGGGGTCTTTTTAATTACAGTTTGCATTCAAAAGTTTCAAATAGGTTAAAATGATTTCTAAAAACTCATTAGAACAAGTTTGACATGTTGTTTGAATGAGTTATACTGTGTTGTTACAATAAGACTCCATCATTCAAAAGAAATCCAGGATGACACATTTTGATCAGTTCTAGAATATCGTTCAAAGTTTCATTGGATGCCGTTCAAATGAGATTGGGTACATCGTTAAAAATGAGTTTCCCAGTTCGAATGAGATATAAAACGATGCCTTTTGGTCAGCACTGTAATGTGTTCGAAGTTTCATTAAAAACATATTCAAAGGATAAAGGGTATGCCGTTTGAACAAGTACGTGAGTTTTGTTTAAACAAGTCTGATCCAAATCTCTAATTTCCATCTCTTTGCAACTGATTTCCCTATAAATAGAGATACGGGATTAGACTTTTTTTAAAGCCATTTTAGAGATCTTTATGCGATCAAACTTTATGAAATTTTCATCCAAACCCTTAGAACTTTAGAGATCACTCTATTAAATCAATAAGAACAAATTCCTTGTTCAAACACTCTTGTAGATATTTTCTCTAGTGTTGATTTATGGAGCCAAGGCTCTACTGCTAAATAAGAAGGTTGATCGGTGGATACCGAGGGAAGTCCACTTCCTATGGATGGTGCTCGACTGTCCTGTATCTGTAGAAGACTTGAAGAAACGCACATTATACTTAGTGAGACAAGTTGTCTGTAAGTCATCTACTGTCATTCAATTCTGATACATTGTTGAAATAGAGGTTTTGTCCAAAAAGGATTTTTACATACTTCTTCGCATGATTAGTTTGTCTTATTTAATTTAGACTTCATCATTGCATGCACACTAAATTTAAATCAAGATAAAATTTGTTAAAATTTGAATTTGTGTGTATTTAGCCTAAGATATGAATAAATACATAGAATTCACATTCTCAAACTAGTGTCAGAGATGGTTACACTAAGTTTTTGTGTGATCCTTTAAAATTTGGATTTTATGGATAATTTGTATAATAGGTTTTCATTGTTTGATGGGTCTAATTATGTGGACTGGAAATCTAGGATAAGTCTTGCTTTATAATCTATCGATGAAAGAGCCTGGCTTATTTATAAAAGAGGGTGGACACCACCCACGGTGATCAATGGATATATCATAGGTCCAAAGCTTGTCTCTTCTTAGACAAAAGATGAATTTAAATGGAGTAATTTTAACTCGTGCAGTTTAAGTGCCATTTCTGGAGCCATCACTCTTGACGAGATTTTTTAACTCATGATGTGCACAATGTCTAAGGAAGCGTGGGATAACCTCAAACTCACTCACGAGGGTACAAAAAATGTGAAAGGTTATAAGCTTCAACACCTCACCACACAGTTTGAGACTATTACCACGCTAGAGTCTGAGTTTTTTATGAATTTTATGCACGATTCTCTGATATCGTTAACTTTAGTTTTGATTTAGGTGAAAAAATTCCTGACATGTGTGTAGTTAAAATATTTTAAGACCACTTCCAACTCGTTTTCTTCCTAGGGTTATTGTGCTTAATTCACTAGAGATATTATATACGCTTAGGTTACAAGAACTCATAGGAGACCTACAAACATATATTATCGACATGTTTCCCAAAACTTCTAAACCTGAGGAAAATGGAATTACATTAAAAGTTCAATCTAAAAAAAAGAGGAAGTGTCGTCTAAATCCATGTATGATTTTGATCTTAATGATCTTACCCTTTTTGCAAAAAAAATTAAAAAATTCTCAAACTTAGAAAAGAAAAATACTTCCAAAGTAAATAAATATTTTGAAAAGGACAAAAAAATATAAATCGAGCAAGAAGTTTTCGAAAAAGAAAGAAAATTTTACCTTAAAAAAGATGAAGAGAGATGTTAAGAGTGTGGGGGTAAGGGTCACAAAGATCATGAGTGTGCTACAAGATTAAAGAGAAAAGAAAAAGGCAAATATTCTTTCAATGTTATGCTTAGTGATAGCGACATCGAGTCAATGGATTCTGGGGATGAATCACTGCATGTTCGTAACTTCACCTCATTCATGGATAGTCATATTAGTATATCTACTGCACCTCACGCTGATGATGAAACTACTAAATATGATGACCTTGACAGTTAGTCTAATCATTCCAAAGAAAGTGAGAGAGATAATGATTTAAGTGAGTGAGATAGTGACCTTCAACGTGCTTACGCCAATCTTTACGTTGAGTCCTTTAAGACGAAGAAATAAAATAAAGGTTTATCGCTTAGAGTTTTATCATTAGAGAAGGAGTTAAAAGAGACGATAGAGAGCAAGTCCTCGATGAGATTTTCTTTAGGAGAGAGAGTCATTTTAGTTGCGAGGTATGTAAGGACAAATTTCCAATTGAGTCAATTTGTTAGTGTTGGCTTAATTTCGGACAAAAGTACTTGAGTCATAGGATATAATTTTGTTGTAACCTTTCAAGCCTATGACGTTTGAGTTAAAGATATAGGTTTGAGTTAAAGACGTAGCGACCAAGCCTAAAGTGAAAATGTCATCAGTGCTAGTTTGTGTACCATGTTTAACATCATTAACATTTCAATTTGTCCAAAGTCTCAAAAGGTATAAATGCATTTAATATATACAGAGGCTTGGATATTTTTATGGGTGTTATTTTATAAATCTTTTGTCAAAATGACTTTATGTTTTCTCAAAAAAATCTTTTTAAACTTATCATAAAAGTTTTGGGGCTTTAAAAGTATTTTTTTTTTTTTGAAAAGTTGTTCGAACGAAACTAGGATCTCGTTCGAACGAGATTCCCAGGTCCTTTGAATGAACCATCTAACGAGATTCGTTTATTTTTCTTTATTTTTCGTTAGAAATGTCATTAGAATGACATCATTCGAATGAGGATATTTAACAAGATTTGTGCCCTTTTTAACTCTATAATCTCATTAGAACAAAGTTGTTCGAACGGCATTTAAAGGTCGTTCGAATAACCTGGGTGGTTTTGCAATTTTTCAACAGTTTTCTTTTTTAACCTCCCATTTCCCCACTACTTTTTAGCAGCTTTAAAAAATACGAGAACAGAGGTTTTGAGAAGACTTTTTAACACTTTCCAAGAGCTATTGAGACAATAATTCTTCATCCGAAAAGTCCCATTTTGTGTTGGTAATTTTCGTGGTTTAATTTATTCAAAAACATAAAGTTTACACTCATAGTTTATCATGATCCAAGTTTCAAGATGTATACTTGTTTGAGATCACCTTTGGCATCGGGATTCATCTCTACCCTAAAATAGGAAGTTTCCTATGGAGGAGTTCGTGTTTGTTGATTCGTGGTGTGCATACGGATAAAGTCTTCTTGCGTTGTTGACGGTTGATTTGCACCATCGATGGATTTTGAGACTATGGTGGATTTCGGAGTTATCAACTATATGGGGGTGGAAACAATAAGAAGCGCCAAGATTTAAGAAAGAGTCGAGTCGAGGAAGTAAGTCTTTTGTCTTGTTTTTTGTAAAACCATACCTAGTGGATTTGTGGTTGGGTCGTCCGAGGTTTTTCCTATTGTGGGTTTTCCTCGTACATCGCGGTCTTGTGGTTGTGTGTTTACTTTTTATCTTGAAAAATTCACTTAGATGCATGATTAGGTTAATAATATAAAAATTGGTTCAACGTAATTTGGTGCTATCTTGAAATTTGGAAATATTGTGTGAACCATCTCATATTGGAATATACAAATCAGGGTATCAAAGCATATCTTTTAATTTAAAGGAAAACCATAATCTCAAATTTGTATCAGAGCAGGAACACTAAATTACTGTGGTAAGATCATTTTATTTTTTATTTAAACTATAGAAAATTTATGTTTTTCAGAATTTCCTGTTTTTTATGATTCTAAGTATGCGTATTGGAAAGAAGGTATGAGGTCTGCACTTAAATCCTTAAATGAACGGGTTTAGCTATCGATAGTTAAAGTGTGGTCTCCACCAACATGTCTAGAAGGAGAGGTTCATGTTCCTAAACCCGTAGAAAGATGGAGTGAGATTGAGCTTAGGTTAGAAAACTTTAATTCTTGTGGTTTAAATGTTCTTTTTAGTTCGGTCACACCGGAGGAATTTCTTCGGATTATGACGTGTGAAATGTTTAAGGAGGCATGGAATATATTCAACTCACCCATGAAGGTACAAGCGTCATTAAAGCAACTAAACTCCAAAATCTCACCACTCACTTTGCTACCATTAAGATGTTAGAAAGTAATACTTTAGATGCGCTATATGCGAGATTATCCGATATTATGAACTCATGTTTTAATTTTGGAGAAAAGATACCCGACAATCGTGTCATAAATAAATTTTTTAGGTCTTTACCCGATATATTTATTCCAAAGGTGACCGTTTTAAATTCATTAGGAATTTTAGACTCTACAAAACTTAAAGAGCATGTAGGTGACTTACAAACCTATGAACTTGACATGTTTCCCTCCAAGGATGAGAAGAAGAAAGATAAGGTCACAACTTTGAAAGCCCAAAAGGAGGAAACATCATTTTTGGATGATGAGTTTGAGATTGACTTGGAAGATATGTCTTTGTTTGCTAGGAAGTTTAGAAACTTTCTCGAGATTAATAAAGAGAAACTTAAAAATGATTATATGAAGTTTGAGAAGTCTAAGAACAATAAAGCTGACAAATTCCCTAAAAATAGTAATTACGATCTTAATAGGAACGAGTCAAATAGATGTTATGGTTGTGAGGGTTATGGCCATAGGTCATTCGAGAGTCCCACTAAACCAACGAAGGAGGGCAAGTGACCGATTTCAAATAATTCCACCCTTAGTGATAGTGATTCGGAAGGGGACCCGATTCCCCATTGAGTGTAATTTTATCGCCCTCATGGCTCGTTATGTGAGCGATAGTGAAAAGTCTTCAGTTGAGGATAACTTAATACATGACACTTCCAAGGCCAATGCTTGTGAATCCTCTGAGTTTGATCGTAAAGAGAGTGGAGAAAAAAGTGAGAATGAAAAAGATGTAGATGAGTGTGAACTTCAAATATACTTTCGTGAGTTATATGCGAAGTCGTTAACTTCGATTTGAGCAAGACTCTTTTGCCGTGCGCCACTAATTTTTTTTATCAAAAACGGTCATAAATAATTACCAAAATTTATTAAAAAAAGGGGCATATACCAAATAGTCACTCAAATATTTTTAAATACTCGTTTAGTCCATGACTTTTTATTTGTTCCAAAAAGTCCCTCAACATGCCGCTAGTACGGAGTTTAAAAATAAAAGAATATTACTTAAATGGGTGTTCTAGGGACTTTTTTAAATAAAATAAAAAGGCATGGACTAAATATGTATTAAAATATATTTGAGGGACTTTTTGGTATTTGATCTAAAAAAATAATAATTTCTAAATTAGAGTTAATATTACCATACATACAAAAGTGTCATAACAAATATATATATATATATATTATGCGACAATTAAAATAATACGGTCATAAAAAAAATATTAATATGACCCAACAAATATACGCATGGCATAATTATTTGTTTAAATGAAAAAAGGGTCATAATTGTGAAATAACAGTATTTATTATATGGTTTAATGAAAACGGTCATAAAATTGAATTCTAAAACCGTCGTAAAAAGGTATTTTTCTAGTAGTGGATGAAATTAAAAAAAAAGGTGAACTTGAAGTTAAAAGAAAAAATGAGAGAACGTGTCATTGCTAGTGATGAGAGCATTTTAATTGATGATCTTAAGGCACGTAAGAGAACTCTTCGTGAGAAGCTAGAGTATGTTGAAGGTGAAATATATAGCTTTAGAGGTTTAATATAGGCTATGAAGAAAGAGATTCTCGAGTTTGAAGAGAGTAAGAGTTTACTTGAGTCTCGACTCATTGAGCTACAAGAGAAATTGAAAGACTCAAGTCGGGTAAAATTTGATATAAAGTGTAGGTCGGAGAAATTAGATAAAATCTTAGGCACCGTACAAATAGAAGAAAACATTTTTGGTATTGGATTCGATACTCAAAATGCTTCTGTTTATAAAGCCAAAACCATGATTTTGAGAGAATCTTCTACGAACACTAGAAAAAATCAATCATTAGGACATACTCCACGTCGCGTTTTCACTTGCACACACTGTGGTCGGAAGGGGCACCTTAGGAAGTTTTGTTTTGATCTTAGAAATGGTCCTAGAAAGTCAAAGATTAGAGTCCCCAAGGTCACCAATTCCCTAGAGCGTTGTGTTTCATTTATGTGGATTAGGATATCCTATTTGGAGGCTTTACATGATAGAGTTTATGATTCTCATTTACTTGCACATGATTCCTCCCTTGCTAAATCTAAAGGTTGATTATGTTAGTTTTATTTAAATACACTAGCATTTGTGCTTTATAATAAATTTTTGCTAGTTATATGTTTGTTTGTCATATTCTAGTATATTCTCCATCCTATAAATTGTGCTAGAATTATGATATGTGAATCTTTTACTTTTTTTATTTGTCTTGTTGAAAAATGCAAAAGGATTTTGTTTGTCATTTGGGTTAAATTTTTGTTGTTTGTTTGTTAAAACATTTTAAAAAAACTCAAAAAAATTTGTTTTGTGTATTTTGGTTTTACACATTTTTGTGGCATATACTTGTGTTTGAATCCATTTTTCATTCCCCCAATTCCATGTGGCTGGGACTTTTGGTTATGAATTTCAATTCTTAAAATGTACTTTATCATGTCAATATGAAGAATTTTTACTTTGAGGTGCTTAATGGATTCCTTTTATATGCCTCTCATACACATGCACGAGCTCTTTAAACGTTAACTTTACTTGTGTATTTGAGGTAAGTGAGATGTTCTCTTACCAATCTTGTCATCTACATGATTATGGAGGATTTGTGCATGTAACAACCGTTGCATGTGAGAGTTGTTTGTAGTGTATAAAAATTATGAGGGTGCTTGAAAAAATCCTAAAAAAAGTGTGGCATTAATAATAAAAATATATATGCCAAGGCCTATAGTTTATATGTTTGGTAGAGCCTAAAAAAATTATGGCATTAAACAAAAATTTGCTAAGGCCTATATAAGTTTAGTTGGACATGTTCATTCAAAAGAAAAGAGAAGAATTATTATGTTTTAGGGAGTTTGGATGGATATTTTAACGAGTTTACAATGTATCCTAGTTATGCTTATTTCGTCATAAATTTATCGGTTTGTAAAATCATCAAAATTCTAGGCTTGTGTGTATTGTGTATGTTTGTTATTTGAGTTCACTTTATATTGTCACATGAGGTTATATCTAAGTTGATAAAGTTTTTCACTCAAATAAAACACCTTGAACAATTTTTAAGTGATTGGGTCATAATCCTTTTGTCTCTAGTTCACACCCATTCACTCCATTTACCACATGGTTATTTAGGGACATTTGTCGTATGAGTGTGGAAAACTTATTGTATTTTGAGTGTTGTGAGGTTTTTATACCCATATATATATATATATATATATATATATATATATATATATATATGGTATTATTTCTTTTCGAGTCTTTGCTTTTTCATCTAGTCCATGCATGCTTATATCAGTTCATGCAATTTGGTATCCTTTTTGTTTACCATCACAACGTAGCTGGTATCTATTAATCTTTGTGTGGATTAGTTGCTCATTTGTTGCCATGTTGTGCTATTGTTCTTGTTACTCTGTACACCATTGCATGATATACATATTTTTCCATATTATGCTTATCCCCTGTTACATTTAGGTGCAGAATTAATTTAATTGGTGACAAATAGATTATTTATGCGTGTTTAATCTTTGTCTATTTCGAACAAAAAGAGGGAGAAATGGTACCTAAACCTTTTAATTTGGGAGATCTATCTTAAGGGGGGACGCACGGCTTTCTTAAGTAGCTCATGTTAGACAAAGGGGGAGATTTTTTTTGCACTTTATATTGTTATATTCCCTATGCATTTGATGGTGTGTTTAAGTGTGCAGGTTTTTATCTTAAGTTGAAACCTTTTAAAGCAAGCAAAGCTTCTCATTCCATGCGTCAATAAAGCGTTTGTAATTTATTATTTTTGGGTATGTTTGTGTCTTTTTTATGAGCCTGACGACCCACAGGATTTTTATTTTGGGTTTATCCCGAAAAAGCCAAAGGGGGAGATTTCTAAGGACAAATTTCCAATTGAGTCAATTTGTTAGTGTTGGCTTAATTTCGGACAAAACTAATTGAGTTATAGGATATAAGTTTATTATATCCTTTCAAGCCTATGACGTTTGAGTTGAAGACGTAGGTTTGAGTTAAAGACGTAGCATCCAAGCCTAAAGTGAAGATGTCATCAGTGCCGATTTGTGTGTCATGTTTATTGTGATCAACATTTCAATTTGTCCAAATTCTCTAAAGGTATGAATGCATTTAATATATAGAGAGGCTTGGATATTTTTATGGGCGTCCTTTTATAATTCTTTTGTCAAAACGAATTCATGTTTTCTCAGAAAATATTTTTAAACTTATCATAAAAGTTTTTGGGCTTTAAAAGTAATTTTTTGAAAAGTTTTTCGAACGAAATTGGGATCTCATTCGAACGAGATTCCCAAGTCATTCGAATGAACCTTATAACGAGATTCATTTATTTTTCTCTATTTTTTCGTTAGAAATGTCATTAGAGCGACCTCGTTCGAACGAGGATATCTAACGAGATTTGTGCCATTTTCAACTCTGTAATCTCATAAGAATAAAGTCGTTCAAACGAAATTTTAAAGTCGTTCGAACGACCGGGGCGATTTTGTCATTTTTTGACAGTTTTCTTTTTTAACCTCCCATTTTCCCACTACTTTTTGGCAGTTTATAAGGTACGGGAATAGAGTTTTTGAGAAGACATTTTGACACTTTCCAAGAGATTTTGAGAGAAAAAATCTTCATCCAAAAAGTCTCATTTTGTGTTGGTAATTTTCATGGTTTAATTTCATCAAAAACACAAAGTTTACACCCATAGTTTATTATGATCCAAGTTTCAATATATATACTTATTTGAGATCATCTTTGGCATAGGGTTTCATCTCTACCCCAAAAGAGGAAATTTCTTATGGAGGACATGTTTGTTGATTCTTGGTGTGCATATGGATAATGGCTTCGTGTTTTATTGACGGTTGAGTTTCCCTATCGGTGGATTTTGAGACTACGATGGATTTCAGAGTTACAACTAGGA
Source organism: Sambucus nigra (assembly GCA_949130495.1). Classification (NCBI taxonomy): domain Eukaryota; kingdom Viridiplantae; phylum Streptophyta; class Magnoliopsida; order Dipsacales; family Adoxaceae; genus Sambucus; species Sambucus nigra. The sequence goes on from OX422216.1 coordinate 17,792,184, forward strand.
GGAGGTGGAAGCAAGAAGAAACGTCAACGATTGAGAGGGAATCAAGTCGAGGAAGTAATTCTTCTATCTTGTCCTTTTTAAAACCATACCTATTGAATTTGTGAATGGACCGTCCGAGGTTTTTTCGGTTGTGGGTTTTCCTCGTACATCGCGATCTTGTGATTGTGTGTTTACTTTTTTTCTTGCAAAATTCACCTAGATGCATGACTAGGTTAACATGAAAAAAATTGGTTTAATGTAATTTGGTGCTATCTTAAAATTTGGAAATAGTGTGTGAACCATCTCATATTTGGAATACACAAATCGGGGTACCAAAGCGTATCTTCTAATTTAAAGGAAACCCAAATTCTCAAGGGAAATTGTGACTTGACCAACAAAGTAGATAGTCTTACGAGAGATCATCAAGCATTTGTAAAGACTCGTGAGAAACTTTAATCCATTTTATCCCAAGTCGAGAAAGATCTCGAACGTGCCCAAGAGGTCAAGGTTACTATATAGGATACATCGAAGAAAGTATGAAAGATACCACACAGTCCCGCTTTAGGTTTGGGGGAGAGGCGAGGAATAGGTTACGACGGTGCATCCACTTCCCATATAGCATCAGAATCGATTCCTAAATTTGTGGTTGATCCTTATGGGCCTTGACCTGAATCACAAAAGAGAGTTCAACATAAGAAAGAGAACCAATGTAGACCCAAACAAGTCTATGTATGCACTTTTTACAAAATGAGAGGTCACCTTAGATAGTTTTTCTACAAGTTAAGAAGAACTTAGCGTACACAAACTTTTGTGCACCGCTATAGCGGCTTTGCTAGTCTTAAAGAGCAAGTTGAGTTTTAAGTCGTAACTTCACAAAGGTTAGTGGAAGAATTTAAATGGTTGTATATGTGGTTTGAGAATGCTTATAATGATATGACTAAGGCCAACAACGATAAGGGCAAAAAAAAAGTTACCTCCACTTGGATACCTAAACAACACGATAAAGCCCTTGTTATTGACGTTGCTCTCAAGTCTCAAAATACTTTCTAATGGTAATTTGATAATGGGTGTTTTGGGTTCATAACCAGTGACATTATTTTTTACCAACCTTGAGATCACAAGGAATGAAAAGTAACCTTTGGAGATAGAGGTATGTATAGTATTTTAGGACGTGGATGTGTTAAGATACCGGAATTTCCTACACTAGACAATGTGTTGTATGTAAAAGGGTTGAAAGAGAACTTAATTAGCACAATAAAATTATGTGACACAAACTTTGCGGTGAAGTTTTACCGGTCCGAATATAATGTATATGATCAATCCAGTGAACTTTTTCTACAACGTGTGAGGACTTAAGATAATTACTATAGGATTATTCCCAAGTCCTCCTTTGTGTAAAACAATGACACGGTCTCCTCTATGGACCTGTGGCCTGAATGACTAGATCATGTGAACTTTAGAATTCTTGAGAGAGTAGTGAAAAGAACCTAGTTTGTGGCTTATCGTCACTTGGGAGACCAACTTCCTCAGCTTTTGATCCTCGCCAATAAGGAAAATAAATTCGAAGTCCCCATAGGAAGTTAAATATCATTACCACCACATGTATTTTGGAGTTGATTCACATGGATCTTAGGGATCCTACTCGCTTAGAGAATTTATGTGGTAAGAGATACATTCCCTTGATGGTCGATGACTATTTTAAATACTCTATCGTGGGATTTCTTAGAGAAAAAACCGATGTGGTTAAGTTCTTAACAACCAAGTGTCGTGTCCTACAAAACCAAGACGGTGTCACTGTTAATCGGATGCATAGTGGCAAAGATATAGAATTTAAAGAAGCCAAAATGGATAGCTATTGTGATAGAGTGGGCATCAAACGTTCATTTTTTACTGTTTTAACTCCTAAACAAAATGGGATAGTTAAGAGAAATAACCAGACGATACAAGATATGGTTATATTCATGCTTCTAGGGAGAAACATGCCTAAATAACTTTGGGCATAGGCGGTGAGTACCGTATGCCATACAGTGAATAGGGTATATCTTTGTCCACACACGTTATACACGTCATACGAGTTATGGATAGGAAAGAAACCCAACCAAACGTATTTCTATGTCTTTATGAGTACTGTATACATCTAGAGAGAACTTAGAAAAGTTTGACTACTGAAGTGATGAAGTTATATTCTTAGGTTATTCATCATTGATTAGGGCTTATACGGTGTTTAACCTCGCAAGCTCTAAGGTTATGGAGTCAATAAACATCACGATTAGAGAAGACGAGTCACCAACATCTATTGACCCTAACCCTAAGTATGAGGATGATACACTCCTAGTGATGATCCCATCCTTCCTCATACTACCCTGGTAGACCCCACTCTTGATTTAGAGGATCCACGACCTTGGGTTCAAAAGAGTCATAAACCTTTCACTATACTTGATGATCCCACACTAGGTGTCAAGACTCGCACTCAACTTGAGGATGTGGTTAGCTACCTTTGATACACCTCCTTAGTTAAGCCCAAGAATGTGAAGTAATCCCTAAAGGACGAGCATTGGATATCCACTATATAAGATGAGTTTCTTCAGGTTTATAAGAACAATGCCTGGGAGTTAGTCCCCCGATCTAAAGAGAATAATATGATAGGTACTAAATGGATTTATAAAAATAAGATAGATGAGAATGGTACTATAGTTCGCAATAAGGATAGGTTGATCATTTAAGGCTACACACAGATTGAGGGTGTAGATTTTGATGAGACATCTTCTCGTGTTTCTAGGATTGAGTCCGTCTCTTTACTATTCTCCATAGCATGTCCTCTTTGCTTCAAGTTATATCAAATGGATGTCAAGAGTTATTTCCTAAATAATATTCTATAGGAGGAAGTTTACGTGGAACAACCAAAAGGGTTTAAAGACCCAAAGAATCCATAACACATCTTTTATCTTAAGAAGTCCATGTATGGTTTGAAGCAAGCACCCCATGCTTGGTACGAGAGGCTCACTTCCTATCTTGTAGCTCGTGGATTTGAGATATGAGGAGTGAATAAGACGTCGTTTGGGAGGAGAGAGAGTGGTGTTATATAGGTTGACCATATCTATGTGGACGACATAATATTGAGATCCACGTTCTCCCTATATGCTCACACTTTCGAGGAGCAGATGAAGAGTGAGATTTAAATGAGAATGGTTGGTGATCTTATGTTCTTCTTAGGTCTCCAAGTATCTTATGGATGGGATATTCATATCTCAATACAAATATGCTAGGGACCTAGTGAAGAAGTTTGGTTTAGAGTACGCTAAACACTCACACGCCGCCATGAGTAAATCGATTAATCATAGCAAAGACATTTTGGACAGGGACATAGAGCAAACCCTTTATTGGATCATGATTGGTAGTCTCTTCTACTTGATCGCTAGTCATCCCGATATTTCCTTTAGCGTTGTAGTACATACGCGATACCAAATATCCTTGAAAGAGTCACACTTGCATGCACTTAAACGTATCATCAAATGCGTCAGTGGCACTATTTTTTATGTTATTTGGTATTTCATTGATACTGATGACTGTTAGTCCACATATTCAAATGTCGATTGGGCCGGGGATGTTGATGGTTATAGGAGAACCTCGAGTGGGTGTTTTTACTTTAGGAATACTATTGTCTCTTAATTGAGCAAGAAGAAAAACTCAATATCCTTGTCCATGGCGAATGCTAAGTATAAATCCGTCGGGAGTTACTGTATGCAACTTTTATGGATAAAGAAAATGTTGGAAGATTATGGAATTTCATAAGGCACAATAATTATTTCTTGTGATAATATAAGTGTGATCCATAAATCTCGTAATTCGCTCCAACATTCTCTCACAAAGCACATTAGGATACGTGAGAATTATATTCGTGATCTTGTTGAGGAGAAGTTCATGTCCTTGAGCTTTGTGAGCACCTAATCTCAATTGATCGATATTTTTATAGAATCTTTAGATGCACCTTGATTCGAGGATCTTACTAAGTCTTTGGGTATTTTCTCTAACGATTGAGTTCAAGTACTTTATCTAGCATAGGATATTTATCATGATCATATCTTATATATTTATTTATCTATTTCATTATCATTGTATTCATATGTTTTTCTTTTTGATATATTTTTAAAATATCCAAAAATATTTTTGATTTCTAAGAAAAGGTTTGAAATTTTTTAAAAGATTTTATTTTTGATCATTTTTTTTTAAAACCAAAAAGATTTTTTGTATTTTTTATTTCACTATATATGGATGTACATTTAAGATAATCGGGTCACCCCTACATTCCATCCATTCATATGACTTTTTTATAGTTCTTTGAAACATGGCTTTGTTTTATTAGTGTGCATAATAATGTGTGAATAACATTATGTTCATCATTGATGATTACTTTCTAAATATTATACTCTTTCTCACCTTTATTTCACACGTGCATGGACTTTTTGAATATTGTTCTTGCTTATCATGTGTCGAATACGATGTTCTCATCTGAATCTTGCTTAATAATGAAACAAATGTAAAAAGAGATAATTTGTGCTTGTAAGAATAATTGCCCAGATTTTATTTCCCAATAAATATTTATATATGTTAAGGAATAGAAAGGGGCTACGAAAGAGCAAAATTCTCTTTGTGTTTAAACCACCATCTATTTTATATTCATTGATGTTTCGCTATATGTGAGCAGTATGATACATTCAAAATAATTGAGAGTGAATTCTTATATATGTGAGATTTTGAGGGTGTTATAAAGTAAAAAATCAAAGGGTTTGCACAACGGACTCTCATAGTTTGGCATTATTATTTTGAGAATTATTTAAATTCATGGAATATTTCATAAGTCGAGTAACTGTCATTTAAGTTCAACTTTTTACACCTAAGGTAGAAATTGATTTCCCTATTTAAAAGTGTCTCATTACTTCGGGCATCTATATTATGAATGCTTATATTGATTTTCTTATGGAAAATGTTCACACAATTACATTATGTTTTCACGATTTGGATATTATCTATATGTACTTTGTACACCTTATACTTGGAAAAATTAAAAAATTCAAAAATAGTTGTTTGATAAGGGGAGAATACATTATGACTTTTGGATTATCAATACTTATGCTTATTTATTATCTTTGTGATGATATCTTTGTAATCTTATTATTCATATTTAGATTCTACACCTTTCTTTATTACTGAGAAAAAGGGGGAGAACAAATTGATGGGGAGTTTTATTCATTTTTGTAACAGGAACTTGTACGCATCACAGTATTTTGTTTTGTCTCGTGTGTGTTGGTCATTCCACCTTGATGATGTCTTAGAGCTCACAAGATGAAGATTTTTCATCTGAATACTTTTAAATTTATGCATTCCATTTCTTGATTTGGGAGGGTATTAATTGTATTAGTCTTAGGGGTCAATTTGACTTCGGTTTGTATTTTGTACCGAAATATCCAAAGGGGTTGATTTGCAAGAGAAAATTTTATAAACACTCAATTTAATTTTTATTTTTCTTATCCCGTTACACTACACTACACCTTCATGAGTATTTTAAAGGATTCGAAGACAAGAAGTTGATAATATATTCAAGATTGAAGATCATTCATCACAACAACATTCAGAATAGTTATGAGGTAGTTTTGTAAAGATTTTAATTTTTCAGGGGTCATTTTTAATTAAAGTTTTCATTTAAAAGTTTTCAAGTAGCTTAATTTTTTTTTTGAAAACTCGCTAACTCGTTAGAATAAGTTCGATATGTCATTCGTTTGCTCGTTCTAACGAGCAAACGAGTTTTAATTTTTTAAACAAATCTAATCCAAATCTCGAATGCTTATCTTTTTGCAACTACTTTCCTTATAAATAGGGATATGGGATTAGACTCGTTTCAAAGCCATTTTAGAGATCTTTTGTGATCAAACTCTATCAAATTTTCATCCAAACCCCTTGGAACTTTAGGGGGCACTTTATCAAATCAAGAAGAAAAAATTCCTTGTTTAATTATTCTTGTAGAGATTGTCTCGATTGCTGATTTATGGAGTCGAGGCATTACTGCTGAAGAAGGAGGCTAATCGGTGCATACCGAGGACTTTAAGAACTGTGCATTATACGTAGTGAGCTAAGTAATCTGTAGGTTATCTAGGGTCTGCCAATTTTGATACAGTGCTGAAATAGAGGTTTTGTCCGAAGAGATTTTTACTTACTTCTTCCCATGTTTGTTATTTATGTGGTTTGACTTATTTAATTTGGACTTCATCATTGCATACACACTAAATTTATATCAAAATAAAAATTGTTAAAATTTGAATTTGTGTATATTTGGCCTAAGATACGAATAAATTCATAGAATTCGCATTCTCATATTCCTTTATTAAACTGAGAGCCAAATGATTTACAAATTACGTGAGTCCATAAGTGGAGTGACTTTATTAATTCAACAAAGGTAGGTGTTACAATGCTCCTAACTAATTGATTCATACTCAATGATGAAAGTCCTTTATCGATTACATTAATATAATAAGCAAGATTATATTTCTTGCCTTAAATGAAACTTGATCTTTTGATTAATTACTCTTGAGTATTCTTCCTCTTGTGTTAAAGCTTCCCTCTTGTTGACAGGATTTAATTATAATGTATTACTATATTTAATGAGTTTTATTAACATATTTAAAACCATAAACTCGTTGGCCCATTACGGGACCACTTTTGTACCCTGAATAAACCTGAAACACTAATTAGATGCTCTGAAAACTTAGCCCAAAGGTTTACCTACACCTAGGGACCAATTTTCCACAATAAAAATACCACCCCGGGCCTCTATACACCCCAGAGTCCCTTCCAACCAAATTAAACCGCAACATCAAATTAATTATAACATAGTTAATTTAATTTACTAGTCGTCTATGAATAATTTAAAATTTTGATTTTAAATTCCAATTAATCATCAAAACTAAATAAATTACACATTAATTCACTTGAGTAAATATTAATTATTAAATAAATAATAATTTATTTAATTCCCAAAAGTACAGGATATTACAGACCCCAGCCCAACTGCAAAGAGCATAGTCAGAGTCATTAGTGAGTCGAAGGGCAACTTCGTTCACTTTCCACCTCTTGAATTCTAAAAACCTCATCAAGGGTAATGGGAAAATCCTTTACTATAAGAGGATCATTCCAAAATGTGGGAATCCCCAATCATGAACCACGTTTATTGGTCTAGTCACCTCTAATAAAGAAGAATCGTTTCTTCCAATTATTTGGGTGTTATTATTATTATAATTAATATTATTATTATCATTATTATTATTATTATTACTATTATTATTATTATCCTTTACAATGCCGAGAAATCCTTTCTTGGGTGCTTATTACTTCATCCCATCATCACCCTTTTAGCTCTCGGCTTGAAAACATGTAGAAGAATTGGGCAGAGGCTATCTCAAGCTCTGCCTTGTAGGACTCTCTGAATGCAATGATAATCTCTATTGATGGTTTCCAAGAGTTAGCCACAAGTTGAGTAGGGGCTAACCATGAAATAATAAAAACATATACCATTACAAAAGGGAAAGGAAAGAGATCCCCATAATCACTCGGAGAATAATCACTCACGAGCCTTAACAACCCTTAATTTTTTGGATTATTTTATTTGATACCTCTACCTCAAACTCTCAAGGTAATTAGCATATATAGTAGAATACTCTAAGGCCCCAGTAGTTAACTTAAGGTCCTAAGGCTCTATATCTCCTTAATGATGACACCCCCAAGGCCCAAACAGAGGTCTGATATCAATATAATAAGTAAGAGGTATCACCTCCCCCTGAGTTACTCGAGAAATTTCCCAATTTGTGGGATCGTCTATGGAGAAAGTCATAGGGTTTTAAAATCTTAAAAATGATCTTTTGGGAGCCATGAGTTACAAAAAGAATGGGAAAGACAGATATTAGGAATCAAGAGAAAATTTAAAAGCTTAAGAATTTATGGCAAGATTACAGAAACCATATGGAAGTTAATAGGTATTTATAGGCTTGAGTGTAACCGGCTTACTCAATCAGGCATGACAATAACTTCATCAGTATGACTCCATAACTACCTCATTTTAATGGCTAATGGACCTTCAAAATATCACTTATGATAGATACATCATGTAAAATACCTCGAAAGGCCTTTTATTTAATAAACTAACTATTTCCCCTTCCATGTCATAAAAGAAATAATAGGGACTAAAAATGATAACAAATATGACCTTCGAGCTTAAAATATGAGAATAAGACTCAAACCTTTAGGTTGAGGTCATGATATAGGTAGAAGGACCTCAGGATTTCAATCCTATTATCCTGCGGTAGGCTCATGCCAATAAACAAAGCATAAGAATCTCATAAGGTCATCCTCATGTGGCATTATCAGATCATAATGGTCGAAGACATATCTCTTTTATCCAGGGAAGGACCTCGACAGCCCTTTACATAAAATAATCTTTGAACTAAAGGTGGTATACTGATCCTTAGATCGAAAACAAAGGATTATAACCTCATCTTATCAGTTTCAATGAATAAAAAAGGCTCCAATAGGAAAACCAGCCTTAGTTGATCCTTTTAGAAAATAACATAGGTTAGTTCCACTCATTTATGATGAATACAATCTCAGTAGCTTAATAATATAACCTTGATATCAAGAAAGTCCTCTAAGGACCAAGCCAAGCTTTTCATACCATTATAGTGGGTTGGTAAAAATTACATACATTTTTCCACTAACCCCCACTCACAACTTGAGGTTTGTCGTATAGCATTAAACTTTATTTAATACTTTCAACAACTATCACCACTCACTTAGAAAACCTTTCACTAATACTCCATTATAATTTAGTGAGAAATCTCAGCCACGGTCTCCCATTTTTCAACCATCACTTTGAAATTATCCCTAATATCTAGCTATAAAGAGTGCTTGGGGAAGGTTTATAAGATGGAATTCAAGTCATTCTACCATCATACAAGTGTTAAGAATTGTAGTTAGCATTTGTGAAAAGAGTTCATACCATTTTTTCCTCCCATATTGTATTATAAGTATCATACATAGGTGCCTTATTCGTTTTCTAGTCTTGTGAGTAAGAAATACTTCGATAAGACAATCAGTAAATTCCTAATAGATCTCTTCTCATTACAAAGACCTAGAACCTCATTAACAGACCAAAGTTCAAGTCTAAGGCTAGTCTCACTTGTGTTATTCATCCTCTTATTGAATACCTTGAAGAAAAAAAACTTAAGGGTGATAAAATACAAACATATATGATTTCGGTATTTTTCACTATCATTTTTAAGAATTGAATATTAAATATATTTCTTCTTCTATATATCTCACCAAATGCTTGTCAAGATACAATTTTCATAATATTAAACATATCAAATGAATATATAACATTTTAAAAAGTTTTAAAATTGAAGATAAATATGGTGTCATCATCATCATCCTTGCCTTAATCCCATCACATAGGGTTGGCCACATGAATTCTTCTTTTTCATTCTTGTTTATTATAAGAAATATTTTCATTCAAGTTTAAATCCTTATGATCTCTCCTAATAATTTTCTCCCATGATAGCTTATGGCAGCTCCTTCCTCTTTTACCCTCTCTAATAATTTTTCTCTTGCTATAGGTGCATCTATTGGTCTATGCAAAATATGTCCATACCATATAAGTCTACTTTCTCTTAATTTATTGCTAATGAGAACTAATCCTAGCTTTTCTCTCACATACTAGTTTTTAATCGTGTCCTTTCTAGTAATTCATATTATCCATCGGAGCATCCTCATCTCATTAACATGGAGACTTTGTTCATGTTTTTCTTTAAAGCCCAATATTTTGCTCCGTAGAGGGTCATTGGCCTAACAACTGTTCTATAAAAAAATTCTTGTAATTTATTATTTATCCTCTTATCGTACAACACCCCACTTACTTGTCTCCATTTCATCCAGCCAGTTGATATTCTACTCGTAACATCCTCATCAATATTCCCATTACTTTGAATCACTGAACTTAAATAACAAAATTTATTAGTTTGATTTATCACTTTATCTTCAATCTTTAACATTATGCTATCAGACGCCTCATTATTAAATTTACATTCCATAAATTCAGTTTTATTTCTACTGATTTTTAGTCCCTTTGTATCTAAGGCATTTCTCCAGGTATCTACTCTCATCATTAATGCCTCAATTGAAGTGTCTACTAAAACTATATCATCCGTAAATAACATACACCATAGAACATCTTCTTATATGTCCTTAGTAATCTCATCAAATACTATCGTAAATAAGTAAGAACTTAAAGCGAATCCTTGATGTAGGCCCACTTTAATCATAAAATCATTAATTTGTCCATAAATAGTTCTTACTGTAGTCTTTGTATTATCATACATATCTTCAATAACTTTATTATAACTTATAGGGATTCATTTTCTCCTTAAGGTCCTCCATATTATATCCCTAGGTACTCTATCATATGCCTTTTCTAAGTGTATAAATACTATATGTAAATTTTATTCTTACTTCTACATTTCTTCATTAACTGCCTTAATAAGTAAATACCTTCCGTGGTGGATCGCCCTGACATAAATCCAAATTGATTGCCTGAAATAGTTGACTCATTTCTTATTTTTGCTCTATAACCTTTTCCCATAATTTCATAGTATGTGTTAATACCAAATTTAGTCTGCTGACGTGGACCAATCACTTGAAGACACGTGGAGATCTACCTGTCAAATACAAAAACTTTAGACGAGCAACTCAGGCGCTCCGAGCAATTCAGGCATCCCAAGAAACTCAGGCGCCCCGAGAAACTTAAGCGTACCGAGCAACTCAGGCGGTCCGAGCAACTTAAGCGTACCGAGCAACTCAGGCGGTCCGAGCAACTTAGCGTACAGAACATCTAAATCGAGAGAATTAAAGGACAGCTGCGCATTAAATGCTCATTATTATCGTACAGATGTATATGTCTACTAGATAAACAGCGCATTGTCCTTTCACATGTATAGCCTCAAGGCCTATAAATACATTGTAACCTCCTCATTAGAAGGGGACTCTGGATCTCTTGGTAAACCACTTATTGATAATTCCAGGCAAACAGTCGACAATACAAAAATAGTGGACGTAGTCCATTCTCATACGGCTGAACCACTTTAAAAATCCTTTGTCTTATTTATTTAGTCATTTTTTATCTATTATTAAAATAATTAGACCGAATCTCATTTTTTACATCAACAGATTGGCGCCGTCTGTGGGAAACGACTGTACTTTTTATTTTTCACCAAAACAATTCATCATCAATGGTTGATAATCCGCAATCCAGTAATGGAAACGCTGGGAACCCTTCAAATCCTTCTATTCCCCCAAATGTTCAAGATTTGGCTGGCATAATGTCTAATTTAGCCCAAGGGCAAACGACCATGCAAGAAACTATGCGTCAACTTATACAAACTGTTCAAGGTGGAGTGCTGGCCCAATCAGGACAACGAAGCGTTCAGAGAAATACCCATCTACCCTCTTCATAAACTAAGCGAACGCTATTCCCGGAGGAATCTCAATCTAGACGCACCGAATCATATCGTACTGAGAGATCTAATGATCCTTTTTATCAACCTGGTCGAACTTCATCAGTACGAGCTACAAATTCTTAATGAAACGTCACTCTATCCCCAGAAAGGACTAGTGCTCTAGAAAGGTTGAGTAGAGTCTCTCCTTTTGATCATTTGGGCCCTATGAGGAATAGAAGTCCTCCTAGGATTGCATCGAGGAACTCTCAACGACCATCTAATCTAAGGGAAGGCTCTGCCCAATCACGACCAACTGCTCGTAATGAAAGATCCCAAGAGGCCAATTCAACGCGATCAGTTGCTCGAACCAATAAGCCCGAGGAGGGAAACGACGCATGGAAAGGCTCTATTCAAAAGTTGGAGGACAGATTAAGATAAATAGCTAAGGTTAGGAATCCTCTACAAAGAACTTTTATTCAAGGGACACCATTCGTACAGGAAATTATAGATTTTCTCACACCATCAAAGTTCAAAGCTCCTGTGGTAACACCTAAGTATGATGGAAAGACTGACCCTGTCCTTCATATAGAGCAATACCAAGATGATGTCGATATCTATGCAGTTCCAGATGAGATGAAATGCAGGGCATTTTTAGGAACTCGCACCTGGTCAGCCCAGATATGGTACAACAATCTTCCTCGGGGGAAAATTGTGACTTTCTTTCAACTAGCAAAGCTCTTTATTGGGAACTTCTATATTGGAGCGAAACCAGTCAAACGAGTAGCACACTTGCTAAGTGTTAGACAGAAGGCAGGTGAAAGTACCAGGAACTATATTATTCATTTCAATAACGAGAAACTTGAAGTAATTGATTACGAGGAGAAAACAACAATTACTGATCTGACGAGTGGACTATTGCCAGATAAATTTTACTACTCTTTAGCCAAAGATCTGCCCAGAACCATGGCAGAACTGATGGAAAAAGCAGCCAAAATCATGAATGCCGAGGAAGCTATAGCTGCAAAGAAGAATGCACACACTAAGGAGACCAAGGTTGAAGATGGTAAAATGGAAAAGAAGGATCAGAAGAACAATGGTGGAAACAAGCAGTCAAAAGGAAAGCAAGCACTGGAGCAGATGAGGAAATTTGGAAATTATACTCCTTTGAAGGTAGATATAAATCACATTCTGGAGGAAATTAAGAACAGCGAGGAGCTAGCCTGGCTAGGAAAAATGAAGGCAGATCCAAACAGAAGGGACAAGACCAAATATTGTGAATTTTATAAAGATCATGGTCATACGACCAAAAGTTACATAGCTCTCTAGAATGAAATTGAATCACTCATCTGATGAGGAAATTTGGCTAAGTATGTTAATCGCCAAAATGGTGGAAAGACCAGCGACCGAGGAAGGCAAAGGTCTAAGTCTCATCGTCGAGGAAAAGAAGACAAGAAGAGAAGTCACGAGGAAGATCCAGAAGATGACCAAGATGACCCAGATCTCCCCAAAAGACCAAGACATCCAGAACGTGAGGTATTTTCAATCCATTTCGGATCATTTAAATGTAATGTTATTACAAGTGGAGATGCAGGAGGTGGAGATCTGACTGCGGAGAGAAAATCTTACCTCAATGAGGCTCAAGCTTGCTCGTACATTCAGCGAATAAATCTGGCTGAAGATGATCGCCTGAGGAAGGTGAATAAAGACAAATTGGTCGTTGGTTTATCTAAAAATGACCTGGCAGGTGTACTATATCCTCATGATGACCCATAGGTGATCAAGATGAGAATGAAGGAAGTAGTGATTTCACGAGTACTAGTGGATAATGGTAGCTCGGCAGATATCATGTTCTATCCATGCTTTGACAGTTTGAATTTAAAGCTAGACTAGTTGGAGCCGTATCATAGGCCCCTCCTTAGTTTTACTGGCGAGAAGGTTTTTTCACTTGGGACGATCAAGTTGGATATGCTTATCGGTACATGGCCTGCTTGTCGAACAGAAAGAGTACACTTTTTCGTGATGGATAAAAATATTCAATCGGCTTAAACTATTATTATGGGAAGGGTAGGTTTGAAGAAGTTTGAGGCAGTATCATCTACTGTACATCAATGTTTAAAATTCCCAACCAATTTTGGAGTGGGAGTTGTGAAAGGCGACCAGAAAGTAGCTTGGGAATGCTACTATTTATCTGCTAAACAAGAGGAACGTGAAGAATCCAGGAAATAGACTACTACCTATCAAGTGGATGAAATAGAAGATGCAGATATTAAAACGTTAGACCCTAGAGACGAGTCTCACCTCGTAAAGGTCCAGGTCATGGAGGCTACCGAAAATATCATTCTGGACGACGAGCATCCAGAACGAATAACTCAAATTGGTGCATCACTAGATGCATCAATAAAACAGGAATTGATAGCATTTCTAAGGCGTAGAAAGAAAACTTTTGCATAGAGTCATGAAGACATGCCAGGGATAGACCCGAGTTTCCTATGTCACGAGCTCAACGTGAATAAGGAAATCAAGCTAGTAAAGCAACGAAGAAGAGTGTCCAGTCTTGAAAAGAACCAAGCTATACAGGAAGAAGTAGAGAAGATGCAAAAAGCCTTTTTTATTGAGGATGTCAAATATCCTGATTGGCTAGCAAATGTGGTGATGGTAAAGAAGAAAAATAACAAGTGGAGGATGTGTGTGGACTTCACTGATCTTAATAAGGCATGCCCAAAGGATCATTTTTCTCTGCCCCGAATAGATCAACTGGTGGACGCTACCTCGGGGCATGAATTGTTAAGTTTCATGGATGCTTATTGTGGATACAACCAGATTAAAATGAAATTTGAAGACAGGGAAAGTACCTTTTTTATCACCCCAAGGGGAACTTATTGCTATAATGTTATGCCTTTCGGACTTAAAAATGCAGGTGCAACATATCAGCGGCTGATGAACAAGGTGTTTGCAGAGCAAATTAGTCATAACATGGAGGTTTATGTTGACGATATGCTGACGAAGAGCAAGAAAGTTATTGATCATCTAGTTGACTTAGGTCAGACCTTTGATCAACTAAAGAAATATCAAATGAAGTTAAATCCCACCAAGTGCATATTTGGGGTACGAGAAGTTATGTTTCTCGGATATATTGTTAACCAACGAGGTATCGAGGCGAACCCTGAAAAGATCAAAGCCCTACTAGAGCTGCAATATCCAACTACGAAGAAGGAAGTGCAAATTCTCAAAGGGCGAGTCGCAGCACTCAACAGATTCTTGTCACGAGCAACAGACAGATGTCTCCCATTCTTCAAAACACTCCGAAAAACTTTTGAGTGGAATGATGAATGTGAGGAGGCCTTTCAAGAATTGAAGAAATATCTGGGGACACCTCCATTGTTATCTAAACCAGTGATGGAAGAAAGGATATACTTGTATCTAGCAGTTTCAGAGAATGCAGTTAGCTCGGCGTTGATAAGAGTGGAAGATGAAGTCCAAAAATCGGTCTATTACACCAGTAAAGCTTTTCGAAGAGCAGAAATCAGATATCCAAGGTTGGAAAGTTGGCACTGGCACGAATCGAAGCGAGAAGAAGGATGAGGCCATATTTCGAAGATCATACTATAGTTGTGTATACTGATATGCCATTAAGGCAAGCTCTGCATAAACCAGAGAAATCAGGAAGATTGAAGCACTGGGCAGTAGAACTTGGTGAGTATGATATAGTTTATGAGCCCAGATCGTCGCTTAAGGGGCAGGCAGTAGCATATTTTATAGCAGAGTTCACCCATTCTGATACTCCCGAAGAGCAGAAGCTTAATGCATAACAACCCGTGGATGATATGGGATCATCAAAATTAACCCCCGACCAATTTCCAGCCATGGAAGATCAAGAGAAGATAATCAACTAACAACGAGAAGTGCCGGAGGAGGACAAAAGGAAACATAAAATATTCCATCGAGGAACTCTGTTTGATCAAAAATTTGATGATGAAGTACCTGTATAGAATTTGTATGTGGATGGCTCATCGTGCACTACAGACAGTGGAGCAGGAATTGTTTTAAATAGTCCGGATGAGATTGATGTGGAGTATGCTTTGCGTTTTCAATTTAAAGCTTCTAATAATAAGGCCGAATATGAAGCAATGATTGTGGGTCTAAGTCTAGCCAAAACCATGAAGGCAGAGCAAGTCGTTATATTCAGTGATTCCCAGTTAATTGTAAATCAAATTTTAGGGGTGTATGCAGCAAAAGGAGAATTAATGATCAGATATCATGCAAAAGCAATGGAGATTGTATCGAGTTTTACTGCAGTTCAGTTGATTAGAATACCAAGATTGGAGAATGCAAGAGCAAACGCTCTAGGTCGTTTAGCATCGAACACATGCACCGAGCTACGAAGAACAACCCCAATAGAAATCCTGGCTGGTCAGAGCATAGACGAAGATCTGATGATAAACTTAATTGCCCTCGACTTGGGACCATCTTGGATGGACCCCATCAGGGCCTATAATGAAGAGGGGGCTTTGCCATCTGATAAACTTGCAGCCAAAAAATTGAAGTTTAAAGCTGCTCATTATGTATTGACCAGTGGCATTTTATATAGACAAGGAGTTATAGCAGGGCTACAAAGATGTGTCAATCCCTCTAAAGTGAAAGATTTGATCGAAGAGGTTCACGAAGGGTCCTGTGGAGCCCATGTAGCAGGTCAGATGCTTTTGCAAAGAATAACAACGCGGGGGTATTACTGGACAATGATGAGAGCTGATTGCGTAGCTTATGCTAAGAAGTGCGATAAATGTCAACGTTTCTCTTCCATCCGAAGAACTCCCCAAGCCTTGTTAACACCTATCACGTCCCCTTGGCCATTGGCCATGTGGGGGATTGACTTGGTCGGGCTACTTCCAACGACCAGGGGAAGATTCAAATATCTCGTGGTTGCTGTAGATTATTTTACTAAATGGATGGAAGCCGAGCCTCTCATTGATATGACATACGACAAAGTCTATCAATTTATTTGGAAAAATATTATTTACAGATATGGTCTCCCACATGCATACATTACTGACCATGGAACCCAGTTTGACAACGAGGAGTTTGCCGCATATTGTCATCAATCCAATGTATTAAAGAACCACTTTGCACCAGGCCATCCCCAGAGCAATGGGCAAACTGAGGTGACAAACAGAAAGCTACTGAATGGTTTGAAAAAATGACTGGATGATGCAAAGGCAAATTGGATTAATGAGCTACACTCTGTGTTATGGGCTTATCGCACCACACCACGAACAGCAATGGGAGAGTCTCCATACATACTGGCATTTGGGAGTGAGGTTGTCATACCTGCTGAATTGGGTCTACCTAAGCATAGCGTGCTTAATTTTAATTCTCCAGTCAATGACTTAATGAGAAGATTAGACCTGGATATGCTCAAAGAAGTTAGGGAAGAAGCAGCAATCAGGAATGCATCATAAAAACAACGAATAGCTTTGTTCTATAACAAAAGAGTGAAGAATTGCAATTTGAAGGAAGAGGGTTATGTGCTGAAGAAGGTGATCCAAAAGCATAACAAACTGGAAGCCAACTAGCATGGACCCTACAGAATAACAGAAGTTGTTCGTCCAGGGACATACAGGATTGAAACCTTGGAAGGAGAAGAATTCAAGAATGCATGGAATACAGAGCATCTGTGAAAGTATTATCAGTAATTGAAATTCCTATGTAATGCAGTTTCTTCAATATGAATAAAGTGATGTTTCACCCAGTTTCTTTCTTTGTTGAAATTTTTTGGAATATTAGTGCTACACACCACCAAATTCAGAGCAATTACCACCAACTCCGGTTGGTCGAGAACTTATTACCACTAACTCTGATTAGTCGAGAAATCAATTACCACCAACTCCGATTGGTCGGGAATCAATTAACACCAACTCCGGTTGGTCGACAAATCAATTACCACCAACTTCGGTTGGTCGAGAACTTAATACCACCAACTCCGATTGGTCAGAAATTCAATTACCACCAACTCCGGTTGGTCGGGAACTCATTACCACTAACTCCGGTTGGTCGGGAATCAATTATCGCTAACTCCGGTTGGTCAGGAAATCAATTAGCACCAACTCCGATTGGTCGGGAAATCAAATACCACCAACTCCGATTGGTTGGCATTTCAATTACCACCAACTACGGTTGGTTGGGAACTTTATACCACCAACTCCGGTTGGTCGGCAAACTAGGCAAGAAGCTGGACGACCTCCCGGGACATCCACTGTCTAGGCAACAAGGTAATCCACACAAGATTACTACAACTAAGCAGGAACATGGGATGCAAATCATTCCATTGCTTAGGCCCAAAGAGTGACAAGTCACTATAATCATATATTCACAAATGAATGAACAAGGACATTCTACAAATTGTTTCGAAGAAAATAAAATGGCAAAAGACTAAAAATTTCTTCATTCAAATCAAGTAAAATTACATATGATGTGAATAATGTGATTCATTACATAAAAAATATCCTACTCTATGGGTTTCGTCCCATCTACTTTTGAAATAGGTTTTACCACGGCTGGAGGATTGTCTAATGAATAAGGAGAATTTATAAAGTTTACATCTCGTAGCATTCTAACATTCATTACAGATGTCCGATCAAGAAAATGTTCTGGGCGAGATATCTCAAAGTTGGTATGAAGACTGTAATCTCCGAGATACTTGGAAATCAGGCATTGAGGAATTGCATGAGCATGAATCCAACTAAAATCAAGCTTAAAAGGAGGCACGGGCAAATCGAGCACTCCAGGCTCATAATAATCCCATAAGTAGTGTCCCTGGTCCAATTATAGCACACACATAGCATTCAACCATCCCTGTTTGTACCCCTCATTATTCGATTGCTGTATCTGAGCATCTAGATGGTACAGAGCTTCATTATACCCAGTCATCCAAAATTCTCTGGGTTATTTGTGAAACTGATAAGTTAACCTCTAAAGTTTCTCGTGAAGTTTATTCACTAGAATTTCTTTACTTTCCAGAGCAGAGCTTTGATTAGAGAGTTGTTCGGTGAAGTTCAGAATCTTCTTAGACATTTCTGCCAAGGCTTGGTCCTTCGCCATCAACTGAACGGATTGATTCTCTAAAGTCGACTGCATTCTCGCTTCTTTAATGGTAACCCGACCAGCCCTAGCTTGTCCACAAGAAGATCTTGCTCTACCACGAGTAGATGTGGAGGGTCCAGCTCGTTTTAAAGTTTCTAACTCATCTCGTAAGTTAGCATTTTCTACCTCTAAGAATGAAAAACCATCATCATTTACTGGGACCAAGGCTCCCGAAGAAGAAGAAGCATATTTGAGTTGCTTTATTTCCTCTTGCAAAGCAATGTTCTCCTACTCCAACAACTTGGAGATATGCCTGTGCTCTTCAACTTCAAGCTTCAGAACACTCTCTTTCTTCTCATGAGCAGAGATGAATTTATCATACCCTTTGTCAGCACTCAATTGTTGATATTTTTTCTCATATCCTTGATGCAAAAGGGTAGAAGGTTCTTTATACTGTTGTTGAAGTTCCTCGATCGTTCCTTGAAGATCTTCAATCATCTCGTAGTAGGCCACATTTTTGGCAACAACACGATCGAGCAAGCACTTCAAGTATTGGTAAGCTTCAACTACTCGGTCAGAAGCATCTGATCCAAGGATGTCAATTATCTGGGCCTCATTAAGATCTACATGATCAGCTTTAAAATAGTCATTGCAATTCTTCATCAATTCTGTGTCGTGAGCTGATAAGAGCTCCATCCTGGCCATAAACTAGCAAAGAGAAGAAATAAAAAGAATCAATAATGATGCAGACAAAACGAGTAAAAGAGGAATTCCAGACGAACAACGAAAGTTCAAATTTTTATTCATCATAATCAGGAAAAACATAGTTCAGAGTTACATTCCAGAAAATAACAAAATAAAAGACCCGAATAACTTTACACCTTCTCCTTATTTCCTAAACTTCTTCGAAGGGTTTGGATGAAGGAGTTGGTTGATCAAAGAGTAATGGTAGTTGCTCAGCAGAAGTGCTGGCTGATTAGAGTTTCTCGGAAGGTCGAACAATAGAAATAGTAGGGACCTGATCTCCAGTCATTATAGAATATTCATCTGAAGAAGCTTCATCCTCTTCTTCTTCTCCAGGAGAGAGAGGAGGGCCATGAGTGTGCTGCTGGAATAACTCAGAATTCTCAGCAACCTTCAGCTCTTCCAAGGCTGCTACCCATCTATCCCAAAAATATTGGATGCTGGCATACTCTATTTGAGAAGACATGACAACCAGTACTTTGTTCCAGCTTTTATCCCAACCAACACTGAATGATTTTTTAACTGTAGCTTTCCTCTTTGCCTTCTCCGAGGAGGTCCTTTCCCTAAGGAGCTCCTCGGCAAACTTCAGCTTTTCTTCCACCTCCATTTTCTGTCGCTCAGTATCTTGAAGTTTAACAACTTTCTCTTCAGCATACTTAAGCTTAACCTCAAGCTCCTTGTTGCTCTGTTCAAACTCCTTCAACTTCTTCTTTAATTCCTTGGAGGCATTCACTGATCTCTGTCTAGCTCAACGGACTTAAATTTCTTCTCCCAAGCACCTTTATCTTCCTTATACTTTTGGTGAGAATCTTTCAAATATTGGGTCAGCCCAACAAAAGCTTCCTCTACTCCACTCGAGGAGCTTGAAGCCCTAATAGCTTCATCCTTCTTCAAAATGCTGTTGAAACACATCACCAACTGAAAAAAGAAATAACTTTAAGCCAATACATGAACATAGTATTAAAAAAAATAAAGGGGTCAAGATAAAGATACTTACTGAAGAAATGTGTTGAGCAGCCAGTGTAGTAAGTTTCTCGCGAGAAAAGGTGTCTTCAACACCTTGAGATTCTGGAACAGTTCAGGATCTTACCAAGCTCGCGGAAGAGCTCGGAGCAACAAGAACTAGAACACTACCTTCAACATTTAAAGGTTGAGAGATAGGTTCAGCAGGTCTCTCAGAATAATTTCTTTTTAATCTCCTCAGAGTAGCAGGAGCATCTTCAACTATAGATGTTGTCTTTATTGGTGAAATGACAACAACATCACTTGAAGGAGAGATAGCAACAGTCTTACTCGGAGCCACAGGGGGCTTCTTACCAGCTTCCTGGCCAGTAAAAGGAGGGGTACACCTATTTTATTTGTCCCCTCATCTGGGACATCTTTTTTACTCTTCTTTGCCTCCACATAGGCAGAGGCAGAGGCAGACTTGTCAAAAAAGGCAGGAGCTCTTCTCTTCTTCATCAAATCAGTGATAGGAATATTCGATTCAGAAGAAGAACCTTCCACACTAGTCTCAAAGGCTGATACTTGGTCAAGATCAACTACCATTGGACGAGGACGAGCAATGAAAGATGAAGTGTAGCTTTTGTATTTCAACAAGTAAGAAGCAGATCTAATATGCTCCTCAGCAACAGATTGGTGCAAGCTCCAGATAAGTTTTAAATGCTTTATATTAACATCAGTTTCCTTCGGAGGTTTTCTCTTACTGTTAGCTGTAACAAACAAAATCAAATGTCAGTGATGCATTTTATCAAATACAAAGAAAATAAGATTTTAAAAATAAAAACAACATATCCCATTGCCATAAAGTGGACACATGGGACCTTGGTATACATCATCTCCATTTAATGGAGGGTGTTGACAATTTTTCATCATAACCCCATGATCAAAATAATTCATATTGGCATCAGGAAGATTGACAACTAAAGCTCTATTCAAAAACCTAGTTTTTAAATAGAATGTGGTATCACTGACAACCCATCTATAGCAGTACATAATCTCTGGAATCCCTAATCGAGTTCCATGAAGTTGATTCAACCTATGCACGCCATTAACTATCCTCTATGTATTTGGAGCTACTCTTGCAGGTACAACATCAAAATATTGGCAAAACTCCAAACACAGGGGATTTGACGGGAAAGAAAAGCCACATTCGGCCACAAAAAGACTAGGGAACCAATGTCTCTCAGCCAAAGAAAAATAATCAGAAGGTTCAGAAAGTTCTTCCAAAATAACCCACAAAGGGATTGAAAATTCAGACCAAAATTTGTCCAGCGATTCAACAAGATAAACCATGATGAACAAAGTAAATAAAGGAGAGGGAAGAAAATCTTACAGAAAAAGAGAGATCCGTTGACAAATGAACGATGGAAAGAAGAAGGCACAAGATAGAGAGAAAATGAAGAGTTCAAAAGATACAGATTTGAAAAGTGAAAGACGATAGGATTTCTGCCGCGCTTAAATACTTTATCTCGAAAATAGAGAAAGGCAATGATTACAAGGGAAGACGTTTGCATTTCTGGTGGCTAAAAGAAGAAAAGGGCACAAATATCGAAGTGGTCATGAAAATTCAAAATATTTATGAAGCCTGATACTATGCGCTCAAAAAGGAATTATAAAATTTTCCTAAAATCCATGAAGATCAATAATCCGAGCAGTTTTCAAGAAAAATGTTCCACACTCTCCTTTAACCTCAACTGTGAAACATTTGGGGCTTCTGCTGATACCAAATTTAGTCTCTTAACGTGGATCAATCACTTGAAGACACGTGGAGATCTACCTATCAAATACAAACACTTTAGACAAGTAACTCAGGCGCCCCGAGCAATTCAGGTGTCCCGAGCAACTCAGGTGCCCCGAGAAATTCAGGCGTCCCGAGCAACTCAGGCGGTCCGAGCAACTTAGCGTGTAGAACATCTAAATCGAGAGAATTAAAGGACATCTGGGCATTAAATGCTCATTATTATCATACAGATGTATATGTCTACTAGATAAACAGTGCATTGTCATTTCACATGTACAGTCTCAAGGCTATAAATACATTGTAACCTCCTCATTAGAAGGGGACTCTGGATCTCTTGGTAAACCACTTATCGAGAATTCCAGGCAAACAGTCGGCAATACAAAAATAGTGGACGTAGGCCATTCTCATACGGCTGAACCACTTTAAAAATCCTTTGTCTTATTTATTTAGTCATTTTTTTAATCTGTGATTAAAATAACTAGATCGAATCTAGTTTTTTACATCAACAGTATGATTCATCAATTTTATTACTCTATAATTATCGTAGTTTTGTATATCCTCTTTATTTTTATATAATAGTATTATGATGCTTTTTCTCCACACATCTGGAATGTTTCCTTCTTTTAAAATTTTATCAAATAAATATGTTAATCATTCTATCCCTATACTTACAAGGGTTCTCCACGCCTCTAGTGATATTTTATCTGGGCCAACTGCTTATATTCCTTCTTATTTTCTTATTAGTATATCTACTTTTTTTAGTAATCACACAAACCATTCTATATTCGGTTCTATGTTCTCGACATCTTTTTTAGGATATTCTTCATTCAATAATCCTTAAAAATATTGTTCCCATCTATCTAGAATTTCTTTATCATTAATTAATGTATTTTGATTTATGTCTTAAATATATATAACTGAACCCATATCCCTTGTCAATCTATCTCTATTCTTTGCTAATTTATATGCCTCCTTTTCACCTTCCTTGGAACTGAATTTATTATAAAGATTATCTAGTGCGTTTTGTTGTGCTTTTCTAATAATATTCTTTACTTGACTTTTTAATTTCTAATACTTTTCTAAGTCTTCTTGATTTTTACTCTTTTGCCACTCTTTAAAACTTACTCGTTTCTTTTGTATTATCTTTTGTACTTCCTCATTCCACCACCAAGTATCGTTTTTTATACATCTTTTTTCTTTAGTCTCTCCTAAAATTTGCTTACCTATTTTCTCAATATCATTCGTTATTCTTGACCAAATATTGTTAACATTGTCATCCCAATTCCATATCATGTTTAACAGGATCTTCTGCCTAAATTCTATCTTTTTGCATCATTTTAATCCTTCCATTTTATATTTTAAGAATCTATTTTCTCTTTTCAGTACTTAAAGCGTTGAATAGTTATATCTATTACTAATAGGCGATGTTGATTTGTTAAGCTTTCACAGGATATAACTTTACAGTCTTTGTATGTGTTCAAGTCTTTTCTTATAAGTAAGTAATAATCTATTTGAGTTTTATTCTCTCCACTTTTAAATGTTATTAAATATTCTTTACTTTTTTTAAGTATGTGTTTATTAACGCCAGATCGTACGCCTTAGCAAATTCTAAGATAGTTTTTCCTCCTATATTTGTCTTACAAAAACCACAACCTCTGTGTATCCTTGGATAGCCGTCCCTTTCTACTCCCACATGCCGATTCAAGTCTCCCCTTAAAAATATGTTTTCTGTGTAGGAGTTTGTTGTACTATTTCATCCAATAATTTTCAAAATAATTTCTTTACATTTTCATCTAAATCTCCTTGGAACGTGTAAGCACTTATAATATTCATTATTGTTTTATCTATAACAATCTTAATGCTCATTAATCTATCTCCCCATCTTTTAATATCTACCACTTTATCTTTCATATAGTTATCAATAATAATACATATTCCATTTCTACGATTATCTCTCCCTCCCGAATACAATAATTTATATCATTCGCATATCTCTCTAGCTTTTTCATCCTTCCATTTAGTTTCTTCTATGCATGTTATGTACATTTTTCTTCATTTTAAGGTATCCATAAGCTCTTTACACTTGCCAGTTAGCGTTCCTAAATTCCAGGTACCAAATCTAATTCTATATATTTTACTTTTATCTGCGTTTCTTCTTTTAACTAGAAAATCTATCAGCAAGATTTGACATTAATTTTACAATCGACTATCAATCTCATACTAACCCACCTCATTTCACATTCTGACTTGGGTTTAATTTGGCACCTTTATTTTTAACCTGGTGATGACTTTTAAACTATTGTTGGAGCAAGAAAACTGTAAAACTAGTGTAACTTTATACTAAATCACTTTTAAACAACCATTATAATAGATCACAAGTCCTTTGAGTATGACCTCACAACGTTACCCCAACATGCACTCTTAGATTGCCAATCAAGGAGAGCTTTTTAGAATGACTTTGGTCAAGAAGTCCAAACAGATCACCCTTGAGTGACCTTAGCCTTATTTAGTACCATCATATGGCATCTACATCCAAGGTTACTTAGACTTAGATAAAGAGACCTTAGCCTCGTACCATTGACCTCAATCCATTATCTCTATTTTTTTTGGGTGACATCCATTATCTCTACTAAAAAAAATACACAACACATGATAAAGGATACAAATGTGAAAATTTTGCATATTCAATGATGTTTCTTGCGAGCCATTCAAAATTTTCTTTTTACCTAAAGGAGTAATTAAAAATAACCTTCGATTTCTACTTATTTTGAACCTGAATAATCTACAAAGAACTTTTTGCAGATTTTCTTGACTCATTTATTCATTGGTAATCGCTAAGGGAGCATGTAGTGGGCAACCTTAACAATTATGTTTTGGATGGTTTTTAACGTTCACAAAAGTCTTAATACTAAAACTAGTTCTTAAAATATAAATTTGAGGACATAAAATGATGAATAGAAGATAGAGAATATCTTTTCTCTCCTCTCCCATTATGGGAGGTGTCAATGCGTACGTGTCGTGTCGTGTCGTGTTCGAGTCATGTCATATCGGGCGCATATTAACTATTAATCAATCCTAACCCAACTCATTTAACTAAACGTATTTGATGAGCAAATACTAACTCGGTCTATTTATTATTATGTCGTGTTGACCCGCATAACCCATTAAGTAAAAGATAAAACTAATTGTTTCTTTTCTCTTAACCGGTCATATCACTCATATGCCTATGATAACTTCAAATTTAATTAATTTCAACTTCTTGCATCATATAAATAATTTGTCATCTAATTCTCTATGAATTTTATATAATGTCTGTCAAGATATATAAATTACATGATATAGTCTCCATACTCGCTTATTGTTCGTGTTGGCGGGCCGTGTCATATTCGGATTCGTGTTAAGAAATCATCAATTATAACTCACTAATTTCATGTCGAGTTCATCTCGAATTATTGTATCGTGTCAAAAATTATCACCCCTATCTCGCATGCTACTAGAGACCCATTCTCTCTCTTAATTTCCTATAATGATGAATGACTCTATAACTAGGAGACAACAGTTTTCTTTATATAGCTAGGATCAGGACTCCTAGGAGAAATAGAAAATTAACTTAGGATTAAACACTATAATTTTATTGATTATTAGCATTACAATATTTTTATATTTTATTTCATTTATTTATTATTTTGAGCTTCATCGTTATTAAATGCTTAATAATAGATCCACGCTAAGCTTGTTGATACTCGTCAATTAAATTAAATATTTACTCATCTTCTTCTAAATTTCTTGAAAACTTATGATAAAATTATTTTATATCTCAAATAATATATTTCACTGATCATATTAGACATTAACAAAAGTCATAAACTACATCAATGGGTTCCATCTTGATACAGAGACGTCGTTTCCTCTAATAATTAATATCCAATATATCCATATTGTTATCATATGAGCCATTGGCTGTATTGACCCTTGCAATATTAATTTTCATTGGTGAACTAAAGTGGAAAATAATAATACACGTGTCCATTAATTATATGTGGATTGAGTGCTTTAAGAATTATAATAACCGTGATATGTAATTTGTATCATACAGTCGGTATAAAGATAATTATCCAAAATTGTTCTTGTTTAATACACATTCACTAGTCTAGTGTTTCGAAACTATTGCCTATTTTTGGTAGTTAAGAGAAACTATACAAAATATTGTACTAAAACCCTACAATTAATGTGTCAACCTCTATCGAAGATTATGAAAATACAACTTATATTCCACAATGAAACATTCAGTTTATCCTTTGGGTATAAGATGAACTCTATACACGAAATTGTCAACATTATATAATAAGAACAAACCATCATTAGTGTTAAAAACATAATGTAAATGTGTCGACAAAGATTATCAATTAAATACTCAAATTCTTGAATTTTTATGCCTCTTCAACATGTACTTCTCTACATGGGAAGTAACGCACAGACGATTACCTCATTTAATGTTGGCTCACAAAAAGTGCCAATAACATTTAATAAGGTAATCTTGTGTTTGTTATTTCACATGTAAATAAGTATATATAAATGGGGTAACTATAATGTTGGACATGTTGAAGATGAATAAAAATTCATGAATATGAATTTTTAATTGATTGTAAACCCGAAAGTTTCAAACGAATCGTTATGTACTAGCAAAGTAGCATACTTTGGAGAAGTATAGTTAGTTTGAGAGCTTGAGATTACCCTCCAGAATTGCTTTCAAATACTTTGTAATACATATACAATTCATATAGTTGAGAGTATGAGACCCACCGTGGTGGTAAGCCTATTGATGGGTCGAGACACGTAAATTAATGTGTCCATCCTTGATCTTCCTATTTATATTCTTTTTTGGTATGAAGAATGTTCTGGCGCAGCTTGCGTGCACCGCAGACATCCTTTTAACATGGATAAGGCCTTCAAAATAGGGATTACTTCATGTAATTCACGTTCCCAAGTTTTGTTGGTGAGGAAAATTGAACTCGGGAGCTCAGGGCGCAAGCCCCGTTCTCCCGTTTGACTACCACTCCATCAACCGTCTTTATTGTACCATCTATCATATTTATTATAATTCTTGATAAATTGTTAAGATGGAGAGTTGAATCATACTCGCCCACATTAATCATTAATAATAAATATTTTCGTAATTATTTTTTATTGGTTTGTTCATTTCTCTTCATTGACATTTTTTACGCTGCTTTCTTTTATTTATTAATAATGTGTTAAAATGGACTACTAAATTACCATCATCATTATAAAACATTCTTCTTAGTTGACTCTTCTCGTACCAATTCTAGGGTGTTGGGCTTTATCTATCATATGTTATATAGTAATTAATTGGAACTATTAATGATTCTTAATCATTTCAAGGTAAATTCTATTTGTACATAGAATTCCTACAAAATCGTATGTACAAATTGATGTGTCGTGTCTGTATTGTTCTATGTTTTGAGTGAACCCAAGATATGAATCAATACGAACACGATACGTCAATCTGTACATACAATTATGTACGAATCCTATGTACAAATTCTATGTACAAATAGAACTGCTCTAACTTTAATTGAGTGAAATTTTTATTTAAATTCTTATATATAAATAAGGATCTCATGAGGTCTCGATTTGGAGACCCTGAATGCGAACCATTTTTTTGAAATAGTGAAAAAAAAAATTGTGGTTGATTTTTTTTATGGTTTTTAAACATTTTAGTAGGATCAAATAAAAAAAATCAACTCAAAATGATTTTTTTCTATTTTAAAAAAATCGGTCAAACTTTGTTAGTTTTTAAGTTGTTAAAAACTAACAAAGTTTGACTGATTTTTTTAAAATAGCAAAAAAATATATTTTGATCTGCTTTTTTTATGGTCCTACGGTAATGTTTAAAAATCATTAAAAAAATTAGCTCCAATTTTTTTTTTTTGCTATTTTATCAAAATTAGTTCGCACCAGCGGTCCTCAAACTTATTCTCTTATATATATACAGAGAGAGAGAGAGAGAGAGAGGCAGGCTCCTGTGTACTCTAAGTTTGCACTGTGCTGGCGCACACTAATTTTTTTAAAGCATTAAAAAAAAAAAATTTGAGTTGATTTTTTATGTGATATTTAAACATTTCAACGGACACATGTAAAAAAATCAGCTAAAAAAAACCTTTTTTTCTACTTTTAAAAAAACGGTCAAACTTTCGTTGCTTTTAAAGTGCTTAAAAGCAGCGAAAGTTTGACCGATTTTTTTAAAAATAGCAAGAAAAGTTATTTTTAGTTGATTTGTTTTACATGGGTCCGTTGAAATGTTTGAATATCACACAAAACAAATTAACTCAAAAATATTTTTTTTACTATTTTAAAAAAATAATGTGCAAACTTAGTGTGTACATGAACTTTACTATATATATATATATATATATATATATAAACACGCACTCTCACACACACATATTGAAGAGTCATATGGTTTCATGAGGGCCATGTCCATTTTGAATTGTTTTTCGAATTGAAAAAAGTCTCGTTTTAGAAGGATGACTAGCAATCTATAAAATATAACCATTTATTATTCATTTCAAAATGAACTTTTCAGTATTTAAATCTCTCTTAAATTTTAGCATCTCCATTCGCATTTTTTAATTCACCTTTGAGAGAGTACATTGTAGACTTTGGTTAGGCCCAACTTCATAGATTGATGCGTTAATTCAATAAGATGGAAGTCATTTTTATCTTAGGAGATAAACGTTCATCAAACCTAAAACACAATGAGGGGATAATTATGTCTTAACGAATTGTGTAAAACACAAGACTTGACTTCAATATCGTTTGTTTGGTGTATTAGTTTCCGGAAGGTGTCAAATCTTATCTCTATTCAAATTTGCAAGCTTACCAATTTGACTAATATTTCAATCTTATAAAATACATAAATGTGCCTATAAAATAACAATAGTATGAGGATTGTTTCCTTATATTTAATTTTGTTATCTTTTCTTTTGGAGTTAGGTAATTTTCCAAATTGTCATTTCCCTATGTTGAAACATTGGTTTTAATTGGGCCATAATTACGAGCTAGTCTTTCCCGTAGGTTATTTAATCAAACTAAATCCAAGTATTTTGTTAATTGAGAGTGCCAAAGATAAAAGGAGTTTATATTTAAAAATAAAATCATAATTTTCCTTCTACCAACATTTAAAAACAACAGAGATAAAAAGGGATTAGCTTGTATTTAGGTTGAAACATTTGTTTTATTTGGGCTATAATTACGAGCCTGTCTTTCCCTAAACTTAAAAATAATTTTACGATTTTAATTTTTGCTTATTTGGTTAATTGAGGGTTTTAAATTTTACGAGCTTGTCTTTTGATAATCATTTTTCTCTACCAACATTTAAAAAAAATAAACATAAAAAATAACGACCTATCATAAAAACAACTCCTTGTCTATTATTTCATTTTTAATGGTGTCTTTTATCAATAGTCATATTTCAAAAATTAATGGAGCGAAATCCATAACAATTAATAATATTAGTTTGTATTGATTGATTACTTTAAGTGCGGCATTTGTTAAAAGTTAATAAGACATTCAATTCTAAACGGGACATCATAAATTAATATATAGTCACACAAATTTATAATTATATGCTCTTTGGATAAATCATCTTTGTCTCTCCAATATACATGAAAATACAATAAAATTTAGTAAATTTAGTGCTCTCTCTCTCTCTCTCTCTCTCACACACACACACGCACACATATACACACATACACACACACATTCTACTTTATTTAATTTTGAGTGGTATAATTTATTCTATGTTATCAGGTTAACTACATCAACCACTGAATTTGACCTCCGAAACTTCGTCACCCAAACTTTTAATCTCTATACTTTACCATCTTAATTTCCACAATGACCACAAGTTACCCTAAAATACTCGAGGAATGATTTTTTGACAAAAAGTTATCACGTGTTTTCTACACGACTTTTAGTGGAGCTACTATTGTCTTTTAACAAGTTTTTGATCGTTTGCTTTTGGTAGCCTCACTAAAAAGTCATGTAGAGGGTACGTGACAACTTTCCGTCCAAATAAAAAATCACACCTTCAACATCTTAGGGTAATTTGTATTAATAGTGAAATAAGGGTTAAGTACATAAATCAAAAGTTTGAATAATAAAGTAAAAAAGAGGGAGCAAAGTTCAAGTCGGTGTGAATAACTCTACATTGTCTATCCCTTAGTGGGAGAAAACTTATTGGGACAAATTAGGGATCAAGAATTCGTACAAAATTTAGAGAATTTTCCTTCAAGTAAGCTGGCGTGGTGGGCACTTCTCTTATTGATATTTAATTTAAAATAGGGATTTGATATGAGTGAGAAGTGGGTTGGGTAGAGGGGGTGTATGTGAGCGCATATGAGGGCCCCACTAGAATGAAAAAGAAGAAAAATGATCTCTACAAAGTCAAATCTCTCCTTTAATCTTTGTTAAATTGAATTAATATTGGTGCTTTTTTATTTACTAAGATTACATCAACCTTTATTTGTTGGGATAGAATCATTAGTGTTAAGTAATTTTCAACCATGGTTCATTTGAAAACTCGGATTTATATGTTCTCTCACATTATGTTTGAACTGATAGAGTAAATGAATGAAGGAATTAAAAAAAATATATAAGGGTAATGTCATATTTTATTGATTTTTATAATTAATAAAGAAATGATTTTTCTCCTTATCCATTTGTTACGGCATTATGACTTTAGCACTCAAAGTTTTGCATAAGATAGGTAGTTAGGCTTTTGGTCGTCACGGCATGACATGATAAGACTTTTTTTAATTTGATGTGAACACAATCCATATAGAACACGATACGATTAAAACGATCTTTCAAATTTTATGTTCAATTAGGTAAAAATAGACATGATAATCTGTATGAAACACACGACAGCACGACATGATTCATAATTTTGACACGACATGACTTCGTGTCAAAAAGACTCAATATCGACACGACACGAACATGATAAATTATGTCAATTTCTTGTCATTGTGTGTCTTATTTTCATGTCGTGTCGAAAATTATCCCCCCTAATAATGTATGCATGACACCCAAAAATGCCATTACTAATGAAAAAAAATCTTAAAAAGTGTCATAAAAGAGTATTTATGACACTTTATTTGTTGGGATAGAATCATTAGTGTTAATTTTCAACGGTGGGTCATTTGAAAACTCAGATCTATATATTCTCTCACATTATGTTTGAATTGATAGAGAATAAATGAATGAAGGAATTAAAAAATATGAGTGGTGTTACATGCACCGGTTTTGTACACCGATTTTGTGTACTCGGTGCACAAAATACTTGTATAGTTGATTAAAAAATATGCATTTTATTTTTTTAGTCAATTGTATAAACATTTTTTGCACCCGATACAACAAAAAAATGCACAAAACCGGTGCAACAATCATTTTTCAAAAAATATATATGATAATATCATATTTTATTGATTTTTGTAATTAACAAATAAATGATGTTTTGGCTTGTCCATTTGTTATCCGCTTTATGAGTTTAGCACTCAAAACTTTACATAAGGTAGGCGTCATTTCGTGTTTTTGATCGATACGACACGACATGATAAATGTTTTTTTACACGAACACGATAAAGAATTTTTTCAACCTGACACGAACATGTATAGAACACGACACGATTAATACGATTTTTGAAATTTTGTGTTCAATTAGGCCAAAATAGGCACAATAACCCGAATAAAAAAACAACTGACACGATAGTACAGTTGAAATGATTCATAATTTTGAAGCAAACACCACACGACATAACCTCATATCAAAAAGACCAACATGAACACAACACGAACACGACAAATTATGTTAATTTCAGATCAATTTAATGTCATTTTGAAAATTGACACCCCTAATAAGATATATATGACACGCAAAATGCCATTATTAATAAAAAAATCTTAAAAAGTGTCATAAAAGAGTATTTATGCTAGTGTCAAACTTAAATTAAAAAAAAATTGAATGCAAAGCTCACAATATGAACAACAATTTTTTTATTTTTTGGGGTAGGAGGGAAGACAAGTAACTCCAAAGCAAATAAAAACTGTTCTGTTTATTAGGAAAAAAATGAGAGGAAAACGTTTTACATTATTATTGGGTCATTTTGAAATTCAATACCATTTTTGTGCTTATGTGTTCTAGATTTTAAATGATTAACCTTTATCCCCAAAGCTGGCTTCTTGCAACACTTTACATGACTTTTTGCAACACATTCTAAATGCAAAAAGGCATAAAAAAATCAGTTTTGAGGGTTATATGCTAAGAAGTGAAATTTCACGAATAGAATAAATAAACATATATTAATATGGTCAAAGTTAAAATAACCGTAATTTATTTGAGAACCTTGTGGACACACAATTTTGGTAGTTGAAATGAGGACACACATTTTTGGTAGTTGAAATGAGTCTTTTGAGGATTACAAAAAATTATTAAGAATGGTTTTCCTTTCCCTCGTAGACTAATTTGTTTTCTTAATAGTAAATTACATTTATGCCCTCTGAGTTTTGCTTCTTTTATTGTTTGGGCCCTCAAACATTTCTGTAGCATTAAAGTCCTTAAACTATGTTAAGTTTGCACTAATGGCCCTTTTGTCTATTATTCAGTTAAATTTAATGAAATTAGTTTACAGGACTAGTATATCGGGGAACAAACAATGTTATTTAGCACCCCCATGCTCACACCCTATGTACAAAATAACTCCAAACTACACTCAAATCCATTATTCGAACAAAAAAATAGATAAAATATGTCCTTACTTTATAGATGATGGGTACGAGTGTCGTACACTGTTTCTTTATTTCCCTCATCCCATGACCTTGGGGCGATAAAAGACATTTTGTCCCTAGGTTACTTGTCACGTAGAGTAAATGAGTTAGATTTAATGGAAAAGTTGATGGAATGGTCATTGGTGCAAACGTAACATGATTTAGGAGCTTAAGTGTAAAAAATGATTTGGGCCGCTAAATATTCTATTACGCAAAGGTCGTGGCCACTAGTGGCGGAGCCAGAAAAAAATGAGAGGGGTACCGTTATGTACAAATCATCGACTAGTTTCGAAGGCGCGAGGTCCCGAGCCGAATTTTTTTAAGATTACTTTTAAGATATTTTACAAATATCCAATTAATGATTTGCACTTCTAAACAATTATAACTCAAATAAAACAAATTCGGATAGAATAGCCCAAATGCACTTAGTATGTTAATCAAACCCCTAAATCGGAGAAACACAATCATGTGTGGAGGGCACCACGTGTCCATACTCAACATAAATAAGAAAACGACACGTATGTACATTTAAAATTTTTGTTTATATTGTGGGAAACATGTGAGGAACGTATCACATACGCATCATATTCTTATTTGTGTTGAGCACAGACAACTGGTGCTCTCTACATATGATATTATTTCTCCATGAACTAAACAACTTGCAAATCCTTAAAAATAAACAAATCATAACTCTAAACAAAATAATAACAATATTAAAGTGCAAATTATTTCTAAAGTATTGCATATTTGCCCTGATAATTAAAAAAAATATATCTTTTTTTAAATTTATGGGTGGTGCACTTGTCCCACCCCCATACACCATAGCTCCGTCGCTGGTGGCCACCGGTATACACATACTTTTTTTTATTTAAAAAAAAACTTATGTGGGTTAATTTTCTTTATTCTCCCTCCATTTTCCTTCTTTTATTTCATCAAAATGCCAATAATCACATAACTCTCCATCTCTTTTCCTTTGCCTCTCTTATTCCATTGTTCCATACATAAAAACTAGTTCAACTCTTTACTCTTAAAGACTAGTGTACTTTTCTCTTCTTGGTCCTCTCCATTGGCAGCATATATGTCATTATCATTTGAAGTCTGTTCAATGTTTAAAAGACAAAGTTGACAAGAAAAATGTATCATCATCATTATCCATATTTTCAAAGTTTAAAAGACAAGATTGAGTAGAAAATTTGGATCAACATAATCTGGTTTTTGAATAATGGGTTGTTAATATTTTTCAATTTTAATTTATGTACTAAGATTTGACTTTTTTTGTAATATTATCATATTTTATTTCATCACTAATGGTCCCAGCCGGCCCTACGCATAGACGGTCGAACCCAACAATATTTAAGAGGGAAATGCACCTAAGATAAAATATTTGAGTCGGCTTATGCGAAAATTTCAAACTTTCTTTTATATGCGGTCGCCTAAGTTCCCGTAATGCCTAGCCCCAAAATATAAAGAAAAGTAGTTATATTTTGTAGCGTGCAGATATGCCCAATTTTGTTTTATATCACTAAAAAATATTTGCTATGTGATTTTGTTTCTCCTTTTTAATATTTTGGGGCAAGTGCCCCACAAAAATCTTTATAAATGAACTTTTACCCTTAAATATTTTGGCATTTAGGTGTACTGCCCAACCAAAAATTGTAGAAATCAACCATATATACATATATATATATATATATAGTCTCAGGTGCGGACCTAAGATAATGCGGACTCTCGTACGTACCTTTTTTTTTAAATAG
Source organism: Sambucus nigra (assembly GCA_949130495.1). Lineage (NCBI taxonomy): Eukaryota > Viridiplantae > Streptophyta > Magnoliopsida > Dipsacales > Adoxaceae > Sambucus > Sambucus nigra. Next base: position 17,826,863 of record OX422216.1, read on the forward strand.
TAAATGAGTTTTTTTATTAAACTTTTTAGATATTATCTCCATAATGAGGAGATCATCTCCAAAAAATTTCATCAAAAAATGGATAAGATGATCATAAAAGGTTTCAACGGCAAAAAATGCATATTTACACCATTTTTATATATCACCTCATCTCACTCACATTTTGATTGAATTTTTTAATAAAAAAAATTGAAGATGATCTCCTCACTATGGAGATCATATCTAAAAGTTTCATCAAAAAAATTATTTTTTTTACTATTTTAAAAAAATGGTACACCAAAGCATGTAAATAAGAAGCTTTGACATATGAGACTCCCTATATATATAACCAATCGGGTGTGCAACAAAATAATAGCTTTACTAACGGACGACCACTTCAAAAAAACATAATTTTGGGATGTTTTGAGGTGAAGTGAAGGGTTTTTATAATTTTACCCCCATTTTCATACTTAAACTACGTCATTTTGAGGTGCTCGTTATTTGAGTCCATACCTCATTTGTTTTGTATATGTAGGGACAAAAAATTTGGTAAATGAATAACTCGTGTTTTATTCTATCGCGTCGTTTGGGTATTTTTCATAACGGAAAAAACATGTTACTGCTAATAGATGCAACTACAATGAGGGATTCAAACAGATCGTAGTACTCTACATATAAATATCTGTGTTAAATTTGGTGGTTGTATATTTATACTTGGTCTAGTAATTTTGAATGGCAGTACAAAGTTGAGAAACTTCCAAATTTTCATAAACTTTATATTACTATCATAAGACATAAACAGTGCAATGTGGTGTAAAATAAAATGTGAAAATATTCCTTTTTTACTTCTTTGGGATTGTAATTCATATTAATTTCATATTCAAAGGGGTCAATTGGAGAAAAAAATTCGTAGACATGTATATAATCAATGAACTGACTTTTCAAAACATATATAAATTACAATTACTCGTTCTATTCATGTAAGTTATACTTACTCGGTGGTGTACATGAATTTGTGATATACTAAATTATGGAATAGAGTCGATGAGTGCAAATAAAAGTCGGGAACAAACTAATTTTTCTAATCAAATAAAGAATCCTTTACACTATGATTTACAATGAACCATCTAAAAAAGTAAATCTCCAAGATCAAGTTGACCCCGTCTTCATCTTCGTCGAGGAGAGATGTACCTGAGCAGATTCGAAAGAAAGAGATGGGCGTAGGAAATTTGGTGAGATCTAGAGTTTGTTTTTATTTATTACTATTTTTTTTAATAGAAAATTAAGGTCAATATCATGTTCGTTCTTAAATTTGGATTTTTAAGAGAGTGGTGTAGTCTCTTTAGAGTTATGAGTACACAAAACAGGTAATTTCATTTGTTTTAGCTAAAGAAGTATTTATATTTATACCCTTAGTCATACTTATTCTAAAAATAAACACTTAACCCCACCTCCATCCCACCCCAACCCACCCCACCCACCGAAATCCTCGTTGGAACACCGAAATCCTTGTCGGAGACCGCCGGAATTCTAGCCGGATTGTTTCTCTCTCCTCGTTTCACTCTCTCTTCGCCTATTTCTTTCATTTTTTTGGTCCGCGCCAGCTGCACAATTGTCAATGCCGGAGAAGAAGGTTTTTCGCCGGAAAAAATGAAGGTTCTAGTGAAATAGCAAATTTATGGGTTTCGATTTTTTTGTCAAAAAATATCAAATATGGGTGTCGTTGGATAGATCTAGACGAGTAGATTTCAAATATATAAATTTTTTGAATTTGTAGATTTGAAGTTATTAACTTTTAAAAAAATTATTTAAGTTTATTTTTTGTATGAGTTGTCAAATGACATATTGATCATTTTTTATTATATTTTTAGTACAGGAACTAAATTTATAAAATTATGTAGAGTTCCCTACTTTTATATAAATTGAGTTAGATGGAATATTTCCCCAAAAATCTTTTTTTTTTTTTTTAATTACTATACATGAAGTTGACGACCAAATTATTGATTCCATCAATAATTTTCATGCCCACCATTGTGTGCAACAAAACATCAAAATACTACAATCCCATCAATAGCAGCAACGACAAAATCCACACATTCAAGATATATATGTAAACGAAGATGAAAACAAGATATATAATTCAAGATATATTGTTTGTGTGGCACTCACTTTTTTTTTTTAATTTAAAAAAAGGCTTATGTGGGTGAAAGTTTCTTTATTCTCCCTCCATTTTCCTTTCTTTTATTTCATCAAAATGTCAATCAATCATGTTATTCTCCATCTTCTCCTTTGCCTCTCTTATTCCATTGTTCCATACATGAAAACTAGTTCAACTCTTACTCTTAAGGCTAGTCTACTGTTTTCTTCTTGGTCCTCGCCACTGTCAGCATCATTGTCATTATCAAATATTATGTTCCATGCTTAAAGACGAAGTTGGCAAGAAAAATGTATCATCATTATCCATATTTTCAATGTGTATCAACATAATCTGTTTTTCGAGTGATTGGTTGATTATATTATTCAATTTTAATTTGTGTACTAAGATTGGACTTTTTTTTGTACGAATATCATATTTTAATTCATCGCTAGTGGCATAGGTGGTTGTACCCAAACAATAATATTCCCGAGAAAAATGCATCTAAGATAAAATATTTTGAGCTGGCTTTCGTGGAAAATTCAGACTTTCGTTTTTATGCGGTCGCCTAGGGGCTCATAATGCCTAGGGTGCCAAATACAAAGAAAAATATAGTTATATTTTGTAGTCATTAAATAAAAGCCACACAATTTGCTATATATATATATATATATACAGTACTGCTCTTGTGCGGACTGTCCTACATTTTAACAATGCGGACTGGATATATGTCATCTAGCGGTGTGTCAAGAAATAAGAGAAAATGCCTATATTTCTGGACTAATCACCAGGTGACACATATCCTGCTTTTGTGCGGGTTGTCCCACATTTTAACAGTACGGACTGGACATGTGTCATCTGGCGATGAGCGCAGAAAAGAATAAGAAAATGCCTATAATTCTGCGTTCATCACCAGGGGACACATGTCCAGTCCGCACTCTAAAAATGCGAGGCAGTTCGCACAATAGCAGTATTGTATATACACACACACACACACACACACACACACACACACACACACACACACAGAGGGGAAGACTCTTCAGAAGAGCCTCTTCTACATCACACCATACATTATACATAATTATAAGTCTTAAGAAATATTTTTTTTCAATTTTTTATTTTTTTATTGAAATTAACCTTTCAATCAACACATGTTAAAAAAATTAGGTCAAAATACATTTTCTAGCTATTGTTAAAAAAATTATAAAATTCTGTTGGCGCAGGCCCTTATAAATAAGATAGTTTCAACAATTTTTATTGGATTTTTAAAAAATAATTATAAATTGTATTTTGACCTAATTTTATGAACATGTGTTGATTTGAAGGTTAACTCCATGGGTAAAATAAAAAAAATTGAATAAAAAAAGTTTTTTAGGGTCTAGAACTACGTGTGATGTATGTAGCAAAGCACGTGTAAATATTGTATATAGAAGTTTGTTAGATTTGTACAGGTGTCATTAGTTTAGTGGTTTGTACAGTTGTAAACAATTTTTTTTTCGTTAAGTCTACTTCTTACCTGATATAAATATCAACAGGATTACCTGCTCTGTGACAAGCTCGATTATTCAATAAAATAATCATCTTCTACTTTTCTCTCTATTCTTGTTCAATATGGTATCAGAGAAATAAAGTGCGTCCTCATTCTAGAATTTTTTTTCGAGTTCTTCATTTTTTTTCTGTATTATCTCTGATTCGTACGTTTTCTTCTGATTTCATGGCGAACGATTCTTCTTCTTGAACTGATCCTTCGTAGATCTCCATAGCCTATAATTCTTTCGATATGTCCTCTCTCCAATGATCAAACTTAATAGCTTCATGGTAAAATTGAGGCTTATATGTGTAACAACCCTCGAATCTGGGAGGCTCATTTTATATTAATTTTACCGCATAAGGTAATTATATAAAATGTGGGGACTGGAGTAAATATAGATTGAAAGTTAATATTTACTAGACTGATGCATATTGACAGTATGTGGAAGTAAATATCATCAGGTTGCATGTTTGTAGCGTCATGTATTTTAAATGGCATTTTGGTTTAAATAAGATTTGAACTCGAAATGATTTATAAAATTTCCGGATGCCAGTTTAGAGGGTGTAGTTAGTCTCGGAAGGTGCGAGACAGTCAAAATAAGTGCCATATTGTATTTTTGTATTTTAGGCACTTTTACCTGGTTTTAGCTTATATGCGTATTTGCGAGTCATTTTAATGTGGTATTAACCACTTAAGATTGGGAGAATTATGTTAAGCCACGATTTTGGTCTTGCCCCTTATTTCATTTCCTCATTTTATGTCTTAAAACATAGAGAGAAAAGGAGAGAAAGAAAGAGGAAGAGAAAAATGGAGAAATGAGAGAGAGATTGAAGATGGAGGATTTGGGATTGCTTCTTCTCCAAATTAATCTGAGATATCAACCCTAAGGCAAGTTTTCTACTTGCTAATATGTGATTTAAGTTGAATAAATTGTATGATATTTATTTATATTCATTTGGAGATCAAAATGGTATTTATGAAATTTAAACCCTAATCTTAGTTTTGATGATGAAATTTTGGGTTATAGTTGTTATAAATCATGTAGGATGAATTTGGGGTAGTTAAATATTGTTGGTTGTGTGTGAAATGGAGGAGATCTGGGGTTTGGAGAAATTAGGGTTTAAAACCCTTCGTAGCCATTCTTGGCCAAATCGCAGGGGCGAATCGATTCGGCCCTTGGGCGAATCGATTCGCTAAGGGGTCCTCCTACAGGTCTGCAAATCCGAATCGATTCGGGTTAAGGCCGAATCGATTCGGCTGAGGCAGAATGTTGGATTCGTCATCCGAATCGATTCGCTTTTGGGCGAATCGATTCGTTGCCTGGGGTGAATCGATTCGGCCCTTGGGCGAATCGATTCGAAATCAGGCTGTTTTTTTTTAGTTGTTCTTCTAACTCAATCTTTATCCTTTTTCTTTAATTCTAGGGCCTAGGAACCTTCTTGAATGAAGTAAACTAGGTGTCCTAGAGTTGTAATTAAGTTAGTACTTTCCCTACACTAGGAATGGGGTATGCGGGGATTTTTCCGGGGATATGCCAATTGATGTTAGGGCATTCTTTTTCTAGTTAATTATTATGAAACTAGAATTCCTAGAGTTATGTTTGGGAGACTTTTGGAGCTCAAGGGAGCTACATTAATCTTAATGGTTCATAATAATACCATAAAAGTAAGTTGGGAGTATAAATTGAAAGTTCATTCATTCCTTTGAGGTATGATAGTATTGGAGTTTAAAAATAACACCCTAATATGTTTGGAGAAGAGTAAGAGTTTCAATTACTCCTTTGAGGTTGTAGCAACGAGATAATTTATCGTGTGGCTCCGGATAATCAGTTATATTATTTACAAATAAAGTAAATGGAAATGGTTTCGGATAAAATGAAACATATATATGGGAATGGTAATGATTTTAGTAAATGATAATTTACTTAATCATGAACTCGGTAAATGATAATTTACTTGATTCTTGAAAATGGAAAATAAAATGGTTGATACACACCTCTCTAAATGACATCATAAGGGAAGTTCGCGCGCTTGGTGATGCCCCCTGGCTAGTGAATGCAGGGTGGATATAGTCCATAGGCCATATGAGCGATTATGTTATATTTTCTGCGCTGGTGAGGAGATTCCGGGTGTGGTCTTGACTCTCCCGCAGGCATATGTCCGCTTCCCGACGTATTTCGTTGTAGGTGCCCAAGTTGTCTTGTATAGATAGGCCCTGGAAGATGATGGTCATTTAGGGGCGCGCCCAGTGGGGAAACTCGGAGGGGCGGTCTTAGAATCGTTATATGTATATAAATATAACCATTCATCATCAAGTGGAACTTGATGGATTATATGCCATAAAGAGCATGAAGAAGTGCCACAAAGAGCACAGTACAATGCCACAAAGATCATTTAACGTTGATGATATTCATGCTAAGGAATGGTTATGCCAGGATGGGCATGTAATTGAAATAAAAGCCATAAAGAGCTTAAAATTTTAATTATATTTTCCTGATAAGGAATGAAATGCTAGTAAAGAGCATAAATGTTGAAATTATGAGTTCCTGATAAGGAACATAGTAAGGAAATGGAAGTTTTAAATTTATGTTACCCATGTTTTTCTTTTCTGTCTTAGTTATGTTTTAGAACTGTGTAGATAGATTGTATTCTCTCTCGCATGATTATATTCATAATTGTCATACTCTTTATTCATCTGGTAATCATATAGCCCTGACCCGTTTACATTTCTTGTTGCATATGCATCTTGTCTCCGCTCAGGTACTCCGCCGCAAGGATGCCTGGTTTGAACTCTTATTTCGATGTCCTCGGCGAGCCATGATGCATTGCGGGTATTACGGGACACATTTGGTATAGACATTTTCATTCTTGTATTCTAGTTATGATCGGGTCTCTTTACTCGGGTGAGAGGCCCAAGATTTTGTAAATGTCTAATGAAATGTATTATATTAATTAATGAGTTGGTTTAAATGTTGTTATAAAGTTTGTTACCGGTAATATATTCGGTCTTTTTAGTGTATTCTTATTATTATTATTTAAGCATGTCTTGGGGTTTCCCCTATCTTTTCAGCAATTGGGTTGTTTGTTTTCCTTTATTTACTTCAAATTCAAAAATTTTGGCAACCCGTTTTCTGAAATATTGGGTGGTTATCCTGGATACTCTATATTTCTATTGTGATGCTGAGAATGATTCCATCTATGATTCCGTTATATTGGAGTATTGGGCTGGCCACCCCTTATTTCGGATCACGGGGTGTCACAATATGTAGAAGATACAGTGAGTAGGTAATTGGAGTGAGAAGGGGACAAATTGTCATAGCAAATTGCATAAATCCATTTATGGATTAAAGCAAGCTTCCAGACAATGGTTTTCCAAACTCTCTCATTCTTTTATTCTTCATGGTTTTGTTCAATTAAAATATGATGACTCTATGTTCAGAAGAGTTCTGGTTCATCCTTTATTGCTTTACTGATATATGTTGACGATATTATCATCACTGGTTCTGATATGATGATATTAATTCCTTGAAAGTTTTTCTCCACAACCAATTTAAACTCAAAGATCTTGGCCATTTAAAATACTTTCTTGGTTTAGAACTTGCTCGTTCTGTTAAAGGTATGTTTCTTTCTCAGAGACATTACACATTACAAATTCTTGAGGATACTGGTTTCCTTGCTTGTAAACCATCTTCATTGCCGATGGATCCTAAAGTCAAGTTAAGTTCTTTTGAAGGAACTTTACTTGATGACCCATCTCCTTATTGAAGACTACTTGGTCGTCTTCTATACTTGAACATTTCCCGGCCTGATATCACTTTTGCAGTCTATAAATTGAGCCAATTTGTTTCTCAACCTTATCAGTCTCATATGGATGTTTTTCATCATCTCCTAAAGTATTTAAAAGGTTCTCCTGTCCAGGGTTTGCTTTTCCCTGCTGCATCTTCTTTCTAACTTAGAGACTTTACTAATACTTACTGGGGTTCATCTCCTGAAAATCAAAAATCAGTAACAAGTTTCTACATTTTTCTTGGTCATTCTTTAGTGTCATGGAAAGCTAAGAAACAAAGCACAATGTCTACATCCTTTGCTGAGGCGGAGTATCGTGCGTTGGCTACTACAGCTAGTGAGATTGTTTGTATTCAATAGTTGTTGAAGAATCTTCAAATCTTAACCAGAGGACTAGCATTGATTTTCTGTGATAATCAAGTTGTTGTCCATATCGCTACTAATCCTATCTTTCACGAACGAACCAAATACGTTGAATTAGATTACTATTTCATTCGTGATAATCTTACTATAGGTGTTCTCAAGTTACTTCCAATTCGGACCCAACATCAGTTAGCTAATGTCTTTACAAAAGCCTTACATGCTTCTCAACTTTTTAAATTGTTGTCCAAGATGGAGGTTCTTGACATTCACCGCCTATCTTGAGGGGGAGCAATAGAGCACGTGTAAATATTGTATATAGGAGTTTGTTAGGTTTATACAAGTGTCATTAGTTTATTGGTTTGTACATAGTAGACATATTTTGTTTTAAGTCTATTTCTTACCTGATATAAATATCAACAGGTTTACCTGCTTTGTAACAAGTTCGATTATTCAATGAAATATTAGTCTTCTATTTTTCTCTCTATTCGTGTTCAATAGTATGGGTGATGTAGGAAACATGATGTATTCTTCTTGCTCGCTCTATATAAATATATATTTTTGTGTGTGGAAAAAGAGGGGAGTTGGGGGGAGGGGGGCGTTAATACCCTCATCTTAGATTTTGAACTTTTATCCGTAAATATTTTGGGTATTAAGTGTAATGCCTAACTCAAAATTGTAAAACTCAATTATTATTCGTATATAATTTAAGGGCAGAAAGGTCCCTAACAAAAGGTCACTTAGGTCCCCTAAATTTTAAGGCATCTCAGGGCCATCCATGCCGGTGGTAAATAAACACTTCATGTTTTATTCTATCTCCTGCTTGGGTATTTTACATAATGGAAAAAATTTATTATTGCTGCTAATAGATTCAACTATTCTTTTCAAAATGAAAAACATGATGGTGAGGCTTTATTGCAATGAGGGATTCAACCAAATCTTAGTACTTATAGCTGCGTTAAATTTGGTGGTTATATATCTTTACTTGGTCCTCTAATTTTAAGTGGCATTACAAAGTTGCGAAACCTAAAAAAAATTATTAGCTTTATATCACTGTCTTTATTTTGTAAAAATTTCATCTCCGTTAAGATAGATTTATAATACTTGGATTCAATTTTGAATGATTTGAGTAAAGCTCAAAATCGATGGACACTAATTAATCCCAACCTGCTAGAATTATGTTGTTTGTTTATTTGTTTCTTTAATCTTAATAAAATATAAAAATATGTTTGTCTTATATTTTAGTGAACTCTAAATTGATGGATTCAGTCAAATTTATATTGTGTTAATATTAGAAGACAACTTTAGCACTTAAGCATTAAAATAATAATAGTTATTAGGCTTTTAATTAAAAAAAAATATTTGGCAATGATTCATATTGAGATTTGCCTTTATAAGCTTAAAACACATAAAAAGAGTTCAATGCATGGATGACTAGTCATGTATTTAAGTGTGTAACTTAATCGAGTCAAGATGGATAGAACAATAGGTACTTAAGATTGGCTTGATATTCTTAACGAGCTCACAAACCGAGCTCGGATGAGTTTTTAATCATGCTGTAAGGACACAAGTCTCCAATTGAGTCTCAATGTTGTGTTGGCTCAATGCCGGACAAAAACATTTGAGTCATAGGATAGAGTTCAAATTTATCCATTTAAGCCTATGACGTGTTAGTTGAATACGTAGCGGCCAAGATTAAAGCTACATCAAATGCCGAGTATATTGTGTCTTGTTTCTACATCAACAACATGTGTTCCATTTACTTCTAACGTATGAATGCATTACATATTTATATAGGAGCTTGGAAAAATTTTAATTGGGTGTATTTTTGTTTAAACTGTTGTTTATTTTCAGAAGGTTTCTTTAAAACTTTAAAATAAAGTTTTTGGGCTAAAAATAGAATTTTAAGCCTTCTGGAAATTCGTTCGGAATTTTCGTTTGAACGAGAATATCGTTCGAACGAGGTTTTCTAATGATATTTCCCAACGGGCCTCTGGAACTTCATTAGAAGTGTCGTTCGAACGAGACTTCGTTCAAACGAAAATCTCATTCCAACGAGATTTCTGACTGGAATTTTTTGGAAATTTTTAAGCAGTTTTTCCCAATGTTGCCACTTACCTTTTCCACTAACTCTTGACAGAAGTTATATGTGCGGTAACTATGTTGAAAAACTAACTTTTGAAAATTTCTAAACATCTTTTTGAGAGAAAATTTTGAGAGAGAAAAATTGCTAAGTTCAAAAGTTCATGTTTTAAGTGTTTGCTTTTTAAGAACATTAATCCTTAAACACTTGTGTTTACATCCATAGTTTGTTTATTCCAAGTTTCCATATGAATATCTTGCTTGGAGTGTTTGGCACCGGGTTTACTCTACCAAGTTGAAGAGTTTGTTTGGGTTTACTTCTACATCCCGCAAAGAAGAAGTCTCGTTGTTTTACTGCGGCATTCTCACATGGTGAAAGGCGTCATGTGTGGTTGACGGTGTTCCTAAAGTTTCATTGGTGAATTCCAAAGTTTCGGTGGAGTTCTGTGGTTGTCGACTAGGCGGAGGTGTTTACAAGGAGACGCGTCAAGGCTTGAAAGGAGTCGAGTTGAGGAAGTAAGTCATCTGTCTTGTAATTGTAAAACCATACTTAGTGGACTTAAGGCTAGAGCCGTCCGAGATTTTTTCCCGTTTTGGACTTTTCCTCGTACATCGCAGTGTAGTGATTCATTTGTTTATTTTATCTTATGCAAAATTCACCTTAGATGTATGCTTAGGTAAAAAGATAAAATCTGGTTTAAATCACTACTTATTTAATTTGGTGCTAAATTAAATCTGGGTATATGTTAATTTAATTCAAGTCGTCATTTAAGTTGTTAAAATTGGTTGGCCAAATTTGGTAATATTGAAAATATGACTTAGGTAAATTTCTTGGACTTTGGGTTAAATTGGTTTAAGTGAAACATGTATTTGTTGTCTAATTTAATTTCACTTTGAACTTGTTTAATTTTAATTTGAAAGAAATTAAAATTTGGTGTTTGTGTGTGTTTAATTGAACCATCACGCTTTCGCATCTCAAAAGGAATTAATTAATTTTTTATTTTTCAAATTAGGGGCCTCGTGTTCCAACAAGTGGTATTAGAGCAGGATCGTTAAATTATTGCATTTAAGATACTTTAAATATTTTTAGCTAAAATGGAATTTTTTCCGTTTTTAAAATTTTCTATTTTCGATGGTTCTAACTACGCATATTAGAAAGCGCGGATAAAATCGGCCCTAAAATCTATCGACGAGAGAGTTTAGTTATCTGTCGTTAATGGGTGGTCCCCACCTACACATTTAGTAGATAATGAGCGTGTTCCCAAATCCCCCGATAGATGGAGTGAGAATGAATTTAAACTATTTAATTTTAATTTTAATTTTCATGGTTTAAATGCCTTATTTAGCGCGGTCACACCGGATGAATTTCGTCTCATTATGACGTGTGAAACAGCTAAAGAAGCTTGGGATATTTTACAATTCACTCATGAGAACTAGTGTCGTAAAAGCTTCGAAACTCCGAAACCTCATCACTCAATTTGAAACCATAAAAATGAATGAAAAAGAAACTTTTGATGAATTTTATGCTAGACTTTCCGATATTGTTAATTCATCTTTTAATTTGGGAGAGAAAATACCCGACAACCGAGTAGTAAAGAAAATCTTAAGGTCCGTACCCGATAGATTTATTTCAAAAGTGACCATTTTAAATCCTTTACCCACTTTAGCTCTATGAAATTAGAAGAGCTCGTAGGTGATTTACAAACTTATGAACCAGACATGTTTCCCTCCAAAACTGAAAAGAAAATAGAAAAGGGCATTGTTTTGAAAGCCCAAACGGAGGAAAAACAAGTAGTAGAGAGTGAAAGTGAGAGTGACTCGGAAGATATGGCCTTGTTTGCTAGGTAGTTTCGAAAATTTCTTAAATTTAACAAAGATAAATTTAAAAAAGATTTTAAGAAATTTGAAAAATCTAAGCATGACAAAGCCGAGAATATCCCTAAAACTTTTAATGAAAATTTAAATAGGGACGAGTCAAATAGGTGTTATGGTTGTGAAGGGTATGGCTATAGGGCAAAAGAGTGCCCCACTAAACTAAGGAGAGAGGGTAATCAACCAATTTCTTTTAATGCAACCCTTAGTGATAGTGATAAGGAAGAGGGACTCGATTCTCCCATTGAGTGCAACTTTACCGCTTTCATTGCTAGTTATGTTAGTGATAGTGAGGAATCATCCAATGATGACATCTTAATACATAACACTTCTGAGGCCTTTGTTTGTGAAGCTTTAAAAGATGATGGTTGTGAGAGTGGAGAAGAAGGAGAGAGTTAAAGTGAAAATGAGGTTGATGTGAGTGAACTTCAAAAAGTTTTCAAGAACTTTATGAAGAATCTATTAAATTAAAAGGAGCTAATTTGAAGTTAGAAGCGAGTTTAAGAGAGCGTGTCAAGGTCGTTGATGATAGTGTGTTAGTGGAGGACCTTAGGACACGTGAGAGGACTCTTCGAGAGAAGATTGAATATATAGAAGGAAAGAGAGATAGCCTTAGAGGTTTAATGGAATCAATGAAAAAGGAGCTTCTCGAGTTTGAAGAGGGAAATGTTTTGTTAGAGTCTAGAATTTTAGAATTAGAAAATAAATTAAAAGACTCTAGTAAATTCAAATTTGATTTGGAGTGTCGTTCCGAAAAATTAGATAAAATCTTAGGCACGGTTCAAATAAAAAATGACACTTTTGGTTTAGGCTTCGATACTTGTAATGAATCAACCCATAAAGCGAAAACCAATGTTTTAGGAGAATCACCTAGGAAAGCCTTTAGAGATCATTCCTTCGGTAAGTCTTTTCGTCGAGTCTTTAGGTGCTCACATTGTGGTCGAAAAGGTCATCTCAGGAAATTTTGTTTTGATCTTTAAACGAGGTCCTAGAAAATCCCAATGTAAGACAACCGAGGTAGCCAAGATTTCTACACCCCGAGATAGTCATTCGTCATTAGTTTGGGTGAGGAGATCCAACTTGGTTGCTTTACAAGATAGGACTTTTGATTCTCATTTGCTTTTACATGCTTCCTCACTTGCTAAATCTAAAGGTTGAATGTGTTAGTTATTTGCATACTTTAGCCTTTGTGCCTCATGCTATATCACCATACTGATTGTATGATTGTTTTAATCATTTTCTAGTCTATGCTCCATGCCTAATCACATGCTAGAATTATGATGTTTGTTTACCTTTTGTATTATATTTCCCTCATTTTAGTTTGCATTAAATGAAAAATACAAAAAGATTTTGTTTATCACTTGTGTTTCATCTTTTTATAATTTAGGCTTAATGAAAAATACAAATGATTTTTGTTTGTTTTTTGGAGTAAATATTTTTTTTTTTGGTTTAAAAATTTTAAAAACTCAAAAATATTTTTTGTGTGTATTTTAGTTTGACAAACTCTATGTGGCATACACTTGTGTTAGAATCCCTTCGTTTTTGCTCCCATGTGGCTAGAACTTTTGGTTTAGATTGTCAATCCTTATAATGTTCTTTACCATGCTTACATGGATTAGTTGGATTTTGTGTTGATATAATGGATTTTATTTTTATATGACTCAATTCACACATGCACGAGCTCTCTTGAATCTATAACTCCATATGTATATTTGAGCTTTGTGAGGTGTTCTCCTGCCAATCTTGTAAACTACATCCTATGTGACCTAGGAGGACTGGTGCATGTTAAAAATCGTTGCACGTGAGATTTTTGTGAGATACAAAAATGTTAAATATAAATATGCACGGGGAAGGGCTCCGAAAGGAAAAATCATCCTTTGCGAGTAATCCACCGTTTGCTTGGACCTAAAAGAAATACGTGGTCCAAAGGCCTAAAAGAATAATAAAATTAAAAAATATATTTTTCAAGGCCTATTTTGTTTAATTGATATATTCATTCAAAAATATATATGCTTATTGAGGGAGATTGGATAGTATATCAACGGTTTTCACAATGTCCGTTTATCCTAGTTGTACTTTTAATGTCATGACTCTATTGGTTTGTAGAATCATCAAAACTCTAGGCTTGTATGCATCATGAATGTTTGTTCATTGAGTTCAATTTATATTGTCACGTGAGGTTATATTCAAATGTGATAAAGTTTTCAATCAAATGATAACTCCGTGAACATGTTTTAAGTTATTGGGTCTAAATTTAATTGTTACTAGTTCACACCCCAACACTTCCCTTTTCATATGACACATTTTTGCCATACGAGTGTGAAAAGCTTATTTTATTTTGTGTCATGTGTGGTGTTTATAACTAGTATATGTGCGTGTGTGTTAATGATATTTATTATGTTCTCATATACGAGGTATTCTATTTGTCTTTGCCTTGCTTTCTAGTCCACCTATGCTTCTACTTCATGATTGGTATCTATCTTGTTGCATTCTTTGTTGATATCACATGCTTAATACTTTATGTATCATTTTGGTATCATTTTCTTGCATCTTAGTTGGTATCCGTTATTATTTTGTTGGATTAGTTATGATTTTGTTGCCCATATGCTTTCATGCTCTTATCACTCTAAGCATCATGTTTAAATTCGTTTTATCCTTTGTCTATTCCTGAACAAAAGGGGGGAGAATAATAGGGGGAGAAATGGTATCTAATCCTATTGTAATTGTATCTTAGTTTGGGAGATTTAACTTAGGGGGAGTCGCGACCTTCTTAGATAAATCACAGTTGATTAAGGGGAGAATTAATTTAAGGGGACTTCATTATTTTAATTGCATTTAATATTTTGATATTCCCTATGTGTTTGATAGTTTGCTTAAGTGTGCAGGAATTCTTCTAAATGGAAACTTTCATCGGTAAAGATATTGATCCTTGGGTTTTTGAGTCAAGCTATGTATTTTTTTTGGGTGGGATATATTTTTTTCAGTCTAGTAGAGCTTGATGGCCCTTTAGGATTTTTGTTTGGTTTTTGTCGCGGAATAGCCCAAGGGGGAGATTTGTAAGGACACAAGTCTCCGATTAAGTCTCAATGTTGTGTTGGCTCAATTTTGGACAAAAACATTTGAGTCATAGGATAGAGTTCAAGTTTATCCATTCAAGCTTATGACGTGTTAGTTGAAGACGTAGCGGCCATGATTAAAGCTACATCAAATGCCGAGTTTGTTGTGCCTCATTTCTACGTCAACAATAGGTGTTCCATTTACTCCAAAGCTATGAATGCATTACATATTTATATAGGAGCTTGGAACAATTTTAATTGGGTGTAATTTTTGTTTAAATTGTTGTTTATTTTCAGAAGGTTTCTTTAAAAATTTAAAATAAAGTTTCTGGCCTAAAAATAGAATTTTAAGCCTTTTGGAAGTTCGTTCGATATTTTCATTCGAACGAGAATATCGTTCGAACGAGGTTTACCAACGATATTTCCCAACAGGCCTCTGGAACTTCGTTAGAACTGTCATTCGAACGAGACTTCGTTCGAACAAAAATCTCGTTCGAACGAGATTTCTGGCGGGAATTTTTTCGCAGTTTTTAAGCAGTTTTTCCCCATATTCCCACTTACCTTTTTCCACAAACTCTTGACAGAAGTTATATGCACGGGAACTATGTTTGAAAAACTAACTTTTGACAATTTCTAAACATCTTTTTGAAAGAAAATTTTGAGAGAGAAAAATTGCTAAGTTCAAAAGTTCATGTTTTAAGTGTTTGCTTTTTAAGAACATTAATCCTTAAACACTTGTGTTTACATCCATAGTTTATTTATTCCAAGTTTCCATATGAATATCTTGCTTGGAGTGTTTGGCACCGGATTTACTCTACCAAGTTGAAGAGTTTGTTTGGGTTTACTTCTACATCCGTCAAAGAAGAAGTCCCATTATTTTGCTGCGACATTCTCACATGGTGAAAGGCGCCATGTGTGGTTGACGGTGTTCCTAAAGTCTCATTGGTGAATTCCAAGGTTCCAATGGAGTTCCGGAGTTGTCGACTAGGCGGAGGTGTTTACAAGGAGACGCGTCAAGGCTTGAAACGAGTCGAGTCAAGGAAGTAAGTCATCTGTCTTGTAATTGTAAAACCATACTTAGTGGACTTAAGGCTAGGTCCGTCCGAGGTTTTTTACCGTTGTGGGTTTTTTCTCGTACATCGCGACGTAGTGATTCATTTGTTTATTTTATCTTATGCAAAATTCACCTTAGATGCGTGCTTAGGTAAAAAGATAAAATCTGATTAAAATCACTAGTTATTTAATTTGGTGCTATTTTAAATCTGGGTATATGTTAATTTAATTCAAGTTATCATTTAATTTGTTAAAATTGATTGGCCTAATTTGGTAATATTGAAACTATGACTTAGGCAAATTTCTAGGACTTGGGTTAAATTGGTTTAAGTGAAACATGTAGTTGTTGTCTAATTTAATTTCACTTTGAACTTGTTTAATTTTAATTTGAAAGAAATTAAAATTTGGTGTTTGTGTGTGTTTAATTGAACCATCTCGCTTCCGCATCTCAAAAGGAAATTAATTAATTTTTTATTTTTCAAATTGGGGGCCTCGTGTTCCAACACATGCAAACGCAATTAGAGATTGAGTAGTTTGATTTTTTTAATACATAGAATAATTAATTATAATCAAGCCAAATTCGATCTCATCTCAATATGGTAACAAGTCAAAATTTTCAATTTTTAATGAGCAAATCTAAAAAACAAATTATATGAGCAGACATAAGTCTAGATAGAGATTTTTTGTAATTTTACAAACCTACATGAAATTGACTTTAACATGATCAAGACCATTGTTCTATGATCATTTGTAATTTCATATATTAATTCTCGTTTATTATGGTTTGGGGTCCACTAGTTCTCACATTTAGAATTTGGGGTTCAAATGAAGGAAAAATGTGAGTTGGTTGGTCAAACCATTATTCCACTTGCAAAAAAAAAAATCAAAATTTCCTTATTGTGCATTGTTAAATGTTCAATTCGCCATCTACTTTATTTATTTATTTATTAGTATTTAATTAAAATTATTATATCAAATTTAATAAGATTATTCATGTAAATATTAAATTTAATTTGCACTTAAATTTTAATCTTAATTAAAAAAAACTCATGTTAATTAAATAAACCTTATATAAATTTCAATGTAAAGACAAAATTTTTAATACTTGATTAAGACAATTCCTATAAAGATAGTTCTAGAACAAACTAAAAAATTTGTAAATTGGGTTTGGGGTTTAATTTGTTAATACCAATAGTGCATTGAGTATAAGCAATAACAATACAAGTCCATAGCCCAGACATTGAACATTTTTCTCCACCAAATTGTTCTAATGTCCATTTTCTCCACCAAAAAATTCAAACAAGAAGGCATTGGCTATATAACACATTCCGATGGCGTTTCAGTTATTATGATAAAAAAGCTTAGCTCGACATTTGAACTTTCGTGTGAAGTTGTAATATACCCCCCCCCCCCTAAACATTTTAAAATCCGCTCAAAGTTCTCTCTAGCTTATTCCCCTCATTTTCCCACTAGAAATCACCTTATTTAATTGAAACTTTGCGATGAACCGAATTAGACGTTTGTAGGAAGACAACAATCAGTTACACGTTAGATTGCGACGAATTATGTAATTGACGATTTTGGCTTCCCAGATGATGTCGATATATGCCTGTGCCTCCCCCTTCAGCATTGGCGGAAACACATTGTTCGTTTAGGGAACGAACGAATGGCGTACACACATGGTGTAATTTACAAAAATACGTTTAATTTTACACTAGTTGTTTTAATAACTTAAGAATTAATAAATTTGTAAGCTATTAGTTTAATAAATAAATAAAGTAGTAAATATTTATTACTTTCTGTAAAGGGAGATAGGGATTTGCCTCTAGACTTTATGATATTAAGTGGGTGTTAGGTTGTCCAGTCTTATTAAATTTCATTAAAATTTTCCCTTTTGTAGTTTTGATGGTCTGTGTTCCTGTGTTATATACACTTGTAGATGGATCAGGGAAAAATGAATTTCCCCTCTTTCTAGTGTGGGGTGGGATCACAAACAGATTAATTTGCATGAGGTTCATAACAACCTCATCATATACCCCGTCTAGATGGAGTTGAGGACAATAGTAAGGCTGGTTTGGTGGTCATGGATTGGGAGCTAACATGTCGGAAGGTATGACACCCCGTAAAATCCATAAGTATATTAACCAATTCTAAATACAAATATTACAAGAGTCAAACAACTAATAACATTCAAAGAATGACCGAAATAAATAAAAAACTGATTTAAGTAAAGACAATGATAAATAACATAATGACAAATAAATAAAACATCTCAAATACCGTCCAACCATAATGTAATCAATCCAACCAATGGAAGAACATAACTCATATTAAACCAATATCCAATCTTTCAATAATAAACAAACTCAAAAATAAGCAAAAATCATACAATCGTTTACTCAAATAAAACTGAATAAGTATCATGATGCGTGAACAATTGAATTTAAACAAATAATTGAACGAAAATCAGTTACACGAACGACACCTACATCCTAAGAATCGATTAATGGAATTGGTGCTAGAGAAGTACTCCAACTAAGATGGCATAAGTCTGTGGTGACGGCTGTGGCCTCGAACCTGTAAAAATAATCCCACGGAGAGTGTTAACGCAAAAATTCTCCATCTACGAGGACCAATTAGAAAAGGACACGTGTCATCCTACGTGGCAATATTCAACATCCGAGGAGAGTTGGTCGGCACCCGAGGAGTGTTAGTCGGCACCCGAGGAGAGTTGGTCGGTACCCGAGGAGAGTTGGTCGGCACCCGAGGAGAGTTGGTCGGCACCCGAGGAGTGTTGGTCGGTATACCAACCAGTAATATCAAAGGATAACTACACATTTAATGATCATTAATGTACATTTATATTGTAGATGACAACACATAGCATACCAAGCAATTAGATTCGTTGAATGTAGACATAATGTATAAATGTCTACATACAATGAATCTATTTATCTCCCATCACTATAAATACATGTATTCCCTTAGCCAAAGGGGGGGAAGAGAACCAGAGAGAGATCCAAGAGATCCAAGAACCGAGAGACACCATACACAAGATCCATACCTTTTTCTCTCTCTACACCACATTATGCTATTGTAAACCCCTGGGAATAAAATAACAGTGGACGTAGGCTTTTCCTTATAGCCGAACCACTTTAAAAATCTTTGTCTCTCATGTGCTTGATTGGATTGCTTTTATCTATTTATCTGTGATCATAAAAATGGGATTCGGTCCAGTTTTTTGCATCAACAGATTGGCGCCGTCTGTGGGAACGTGTTACAAGCGTTGTTCTCCACCAGAAGCTAAGTTTTTATTTTCTCTACGTATAATCAATTATACATACATCTTTTGATTCAATCATGATTTTTATTTTTATATACATAAATTAATTGTCCAATTTTTATCTGCAAAATATTGCATATCATGATTTTTAAATCATAACTGTTAGATTCATTCTTATTTAGAAATCTGAAAAATAGTGGATTTCATAAATCATAACTTTTTGCTTGATTCTCAAGTTTCTATTTTATATCATGGAATAAATATTTTAAATGATTACATATACCAATATATACGACGATGATAAGATTTGATCATTTTCATTGTTGATTTTGAAATAAATTTTGTAAGATATTTGATGTCTATTCAAATTCCCATCATATTTTTAATAAAAGAATGGGAAAAGGTTAAAGACAATGAAAAGTCTTCTCATGGAAATCATGACCCATATATATTCTCTCTCTCTTCAAGTTTGAGTCTCTTTGCATTCGCTTTTATGAATTATATACTTAATTTGGTTCATCTTCCATCTATGTCAATAAAGTCAAATTGATCGATTTTTTATTTTTGGTAATAACTTTAATCATTCACCATATTTTTATCTCTCCAAATTGGGAATAGGAAGGGACCAATATAAAAAATAATTTTCTCTCACTTGAAAAATCATTACCCACCTCTTGTAAAAGAGGATCAGTAAAATAATCATGACCATATCAAGACTCTGGGCACAAATTTGATATGTTGGCCCTTCGTTCATCACATCACAAGGTTTCTTTGACGAAATCACACGATCTAGTGGGTTATATATTTATTCATTTAATTAACATTCTTAAGGCTTAAATTTTACATTGAATGTTATTTTTTGATCTCAAGATTCGAGATATTCTGGTCATCCAACCATATATTCTATAACTTGAGATATCCTTAAATGTTGGTCGGCAACATCCATGTTGTTTGTCGGCAGCAGTAGAATCTTGGGGTATTAAAAAATGCTAAGCACCCCTGATATTTCTTTAAACACGAGTTCGGCTTGGGAACACGCAGGGGGCTTAAGTTTTTTTTAACTTATGATCACCCCAAAAATATTTTTAAAACCAAGTGATAAATAATTCTCAAACAGCAACTTATACCTGATTAGTTGTTGGAGATTAAATAAATTTACAAAAAACTTTACGTCTTATTTATGATGCATATTTGATAATAATTTGTCCATCTCACACACATTTGGCATATTATTTTATATTTTGAAATTAATATTTTTATTTCTCAAGCATATACATATCATATATTGATTGGATGAGTAAATTATTCTCATGACTAATCAATTCAGCCTACACAAATGGTAGAGCAAGATATTAATTTTTACAGGTACAAGATTCAACTCCGACGAATGCTCGGAAATAATCTTACTCTTCTGAAAAATATTATCATAGCTCGGCAGTATGAAATTTCACCTCAGCGAGGAACTATTGATTTTATTATTGCTATGATATCTGCTCAAGCACAAATCATTCTCAATATCCATTCGGATGCATATTATATATTCATCTCATCATGGAGCTCAACGAGATACTTATTCAGTTCTGAAGGAAAAGCTACAACATTTATTATATTTCACCCCCAACGGATAGTTGGTCGGGGTAATTTTTATTTATATTCAGGCCCATATATATTGGCTCAAGCACAAATTATTCTATATATCCCTTGGGATTCATATTCTATATTCATCTCAATATGGAGCTCGGCGAGATACTTATTATCATATTCAGCTCTGCGGAGAACTATAACATTTATTATATTTCACCCCCAACGGATAGTTGGTCGGGGTAATTCTTATTTATATGCAGGCCCAACAAAGTTCTCGGCCATATTCTTATGTTCTGGAAAATATTATTCTTATTCGGCATTCCGCAATTATGCCTCGACAAGATACTTATTCAGCTTTAAGGAGAATTACAACATTCGTTCGGATAATTCTTATTTATATTCAGGCCTGACAACGTTCTCGGCCATATTCTTATGTTCTGAAAGATCTTATTCTTGTTCGGCATTATATGATTCTACCTCGACTGATCGGCGAGGCACTTTATTATTTTTAATTACTCTTTATATCTATTTGGATGCATATTCTATTCTCATTTCAGCATGGAGCTCGACAAATATTTATTATATCTTATTCAGCTCCAAGGATGTCTCCAACATTTATTATATCTTATTCAGCTCCAAGGATGTCTCCAGCATTTATTATATCTTATTCCCAACAATCTGTTGGTCATCGCCGAGGAGGTATCCTACATTTATATTATATCTTATTCCCAACAATCTGTTGGTCATCGCCGAGGAGGTATCCTGCATTTATATTATCTTATTCCCAACAAATCTGTTGGTCATCGCCGAGGAGGTATCCTGCATTTATATTATCTTATTCCCAACAAATCTGTTGGTCAGTGCCGAGGAGGTATCCTGCATTTATATTATCTTATTCCCAACAAATCTGTTGGTCATCGCCGAGGAGCGCCGAGGAGGTCTCCAGCATTTATATTATCTTATTCCCAACAATCTGTTGGTCAGCTCCGAGGAAGTCTTCATCATTTATTATCAATTACCACCAATTCCGATTGGTAGATAAAATCCAACTCCAGTTGGTAGACAAAATCCAACTCCGATTGGTAGATAAAATCCAACTCCGGTTGGTATTGGTCGATAAATCTCATTCAAAGTTCACATTCCACAGTTGGGGGCTTCTATTACAGATATATTTGTTTATTTGGTGGCACATTCCTATAACATCATCAAATTCAACTCCACAAACTCACACGGTCAGGGCCCCGACTAATCATAATTCAGGAGTTGTTTTTCTTGCTCAGGAATTACTTTTGATATTGAAGTTCAGGAGGAATATTGAAGTTCAGGAGGTATATTGAAGTTCAGGAGGAATATTGAAGTTCAGGAGGTATATTGAAATTCAAGAGGTGTATTCAGAAGTATCAGGACATGATGAAAGAAAGCGATAAGTATTCCACCGAGGAACTCTGTCAGATCAAAAATTAGAAGACAAGTTGACTATATGGAGGCTATATGTAGATGGGTCATCTTGCACTACAGGCTGTGGGGCAGGGATCGTTTTGAACAGCCCAGACGAGGTCGACATGGAATACGCCCTACGTTTCTAATTCAAAGCTTCTAATAATGAGGTTGAGTATGAGGCCATGATTGCAGGTCTTAATTTGTCAAATACTATGGAGGCACAACAGGTTATTGTCTTCAGTGATTCTCAATTGATCGTAAACCAAATGTTGGGAATATATGCAGCCAAAGGAGAATTGATGATCACTCAATTGATCGTAAACCAAATGTTGGGAATATATGCAGCCAAAGGAGAATTGATGATCAAGTATCAAGCAAAGGTGATGGAGTTGGTATCAGAGTTTGTTGCTGTTCAACTGGTAAGAATATCAATAATGGAGAATGTGAGAGCATACTCCTTGGCCCGATTAGCATCAGCTACTCGTACCGAGCTGCGAAGAACGATACCAATTGAAGTATTAGAAAGTCGAAGCATAGATGAAGACCTGACGATGAATATTATTACCCTTGATTTAGGACCATCTTGGATGGATCCCATCAGAGCATATATTGAGGAGAAACAATTACCGGAGGATAAGCTCGCTGCCAAGAAATGGAAGTTTAAAGCTGCTCGGTATGTACTAATTAATGGTATTTTGTATAGACGAGGAATTATGGCAGGTTTGCAAAGATGTGTACATCCTTCCGAGGTGAAAGAATTGATTAAAGAGATCCATGAAGGGTCCTGTGGAGCCCATGTAGCAGGTTGGACACTTTTGCAAAAGGTGATGACGCAGGGATATTACTGGTCGACGATGAAAGCTAACTATATAAGCCAATGCCAAGAAATGTGATAAGTGCCAACTCTTTTCCTCCATCCGAAGAACTCCACAAGCATTGTTGACACCCATAACTTCCCCTTGGCCATTTGCCATGTGGGGGATTGATTTGGTTGAACCATTATCGACGACTCGAGGAAGATTCAAATACCTCGTCATCGCAGTAGATTATTTAATAAAGTAGATAGAAGTTGAGCCACTTATTGACATGACATACGAGAAGGAAAATGTACCAGTTTGTTTGGAAGAACATCATCTGCCGATATGGTCTCCCTCATGCCTTCATCACAGACCATGGAACACAATTTGATAACGAGGAGTTTGCTGCCTATTATCATCAGTCAAACATTTTAAAGGTTCATTCAGCGCCAGGATATCCTCAGAGCTAATGGACCAGATAGTTCGAAAAAATACTCCTTTGGTTAGGAGATGACACTAGTGTGACCAACTACGGTTGGTAAGATATCTAGTGGACAGTTCGAAAGAACCAAAAAATACTCCTTTGGTTAGGAGATGACACTAGTGTGACCAACTACGGTTGGTAAGATATCTAGTGGACAGTTCGAAAGAACCAAAAAAATACTCCTTTGGTTAGGAGGCGTACACTAGTGTGACCAACTACGGTTGGTAAGATATCTAGTGGACATATAGTTCGAAAGAACCACTACTACTCCTTTGGTTAAGAGGTGTACACCAGCATGATCAATTACAGTTGGTAAGATAAAAATATGCTCTCACATGCCAACTTATGTTGGTCGGGAGGTAAGATTATTACAAAAGTTCCTCGAAGAACAAAATATTTCAAACTGAACCAAGTATGGTTGGTCGGGGATAAAAACCCACTAACTGTAGTTGGTCGACGAGGAGAATTTATCGACCTTGGTTGGTCGGACACATTTTATGAAAAAAGACAAAAATTTACCAAGTATGGTTAGTCGAGGATAAACTCTCACTAACCATAATTGGTCGGTGAGCACAATTTAACAACCTTGGTTGGTTGGAAAAAATTTAAACATTTTTATACTCATTACTTTATTATTAAGTGATCGAGCAACGTTACTAATACTTGTAACTTTTTTATTACTAAGTTGGTCGATGAACAACACAATATTGTTATCTTTTTAACAGATACATATGCATAAATGTAAAGTGTTTGATATTTACAAGACAATAGCAATTAAGATTGCGAATAAAAATGAAAGTCTTTCATTAAATTCAAAAAACAAAATACATTGAGAATGAAAATGTATACTAACTATTACATTGAGATTCCTACTCTATTGGTTTCTTTCCCTCTGCTTTTGAAACAGGTTCCTCGCCAGCAGGAGGATCATCCAAAGCATAAGGGGAGTTTATGAAGTTAAGATCTTTCAGCATTTTGATGTTCATCACTGAGGGTCTGTCCGAGCTGCTCTTGCTCATCCCCGAGAACCTTTTGCTCGTCCCCGAGCAGAGGTAGAAGTCAAAATCAGCATCTACAGCACTGAGATCTTTGCTACTACTGTCTCGACCAATAATGAAGAAGAAGTTGTGTGAAAATGTTTCGAAGTCCACCACTAGCTTGGTACTAATCAGATTGAAGAGTTGGGTTCAAAAGCTAGTATGTTACTCGACAAAGTATTCAGAGGATCATAAATCAGAAGAATCAAGCACGTGAAGTTAGCATTCAGTTGCTCGACACAGGAAGCATTTGGTCGGCTGGCAAACCAATCAACATACTTGAAGATTATGACAAGCTACAAGTTGCATACTATGGCATGGCTGCATCCAAATTCCCAGGGGTGATACATAGCACACATAGTTCCTCAAAAGAAAGATTAGCAACCATCGATCAGCCTGCATCATATGTCGTCCAGGAGATAATGCACTTTATGTTGAACAAATCAGGAAAGTAGATCAAGATTTTCACGAGCACCGAGCAACACTGCAGAATAAATACTTCATCCTTTCAAGTAAACCATCAAGCATGGAGCATTGGGGGCTTCTGTTAACGCAAAAATTCTCCATCTACGAGGACCAATTAGAAAAGGACACGTGTCATCCTACGTGGCAATATTCAACATCCGAGGAGAGTTGGTCGGCACCCGAGGAGAGTTGGTCGGCACCCGAGGAGAGTTGGTCGGCACCCGAGGAGTATTAGTCGGCACCCGAGGAGAGTTGGTCGGCACCCGAGGAGTGTTGGTCGGTATACCAACCAGGAATATCAAAGGATAACTACACATTTAATGATCATTAATGTACATTTATATTGTAGATGACAACACATAGCATACCAAGCAATTAGATTCGTTGAATGTAGACATAATGTATAAATGTCTACATACAATGAATCTATTTATCTCCCATCACTATAAATACATGTATTCCCTTAGCCAAAGGGGGGGAATAGAACCAGAGAGAGATCCAAGAGATCCAAGAACCGAGAGACACCATACACAAGATCCATACCTTTTTCTCTCTCTACACCACATTATGCTATTGTAAACCCCTGGGAATAAAATAACAGTGAACGTGGGCTTTTCCTTATAGCCGAACCACTTTAAAAATCTTTGTCTCTCATGTGCTTGATTGGATTGCTTTTATCTATTTATCTGTGATCATAAAAATGGGATTCGGTCCAGTTTTTTGCATCAACAGAGAGGATTAGGCCTAACAAAGCTACAGTGTATTAAAATATCATTACATTTGGGCCATAATAATAAAAATATATATTCGTCCGATATTAAGTTAATTTTAAGTTATCTCAACCCAAACAACCTATATAAGCATGCGACGCGAAACTCAATCCCTAAAGGTATTCTTATCCCTTGAATCCATATTTTAATAAAGTATTCTTTGATTTAATATTCCCGATTTATAATTGCATAAATACATCACCAATACACCTTATTTTAACATTCCTCAGCTATAATTCAATAAATACATCTCTCGTATGAACTACACAATATATAAGCTAATGGAATATCACACAATCCAAAATCCACGTGAGTATTCCCAACTCACATAAAATTATATAGGGTCATACGTTGCTCGAATCCAAATTATAAAGGCCTACACCTATGCCTTCGGGGATCATTCATGTCACTAAGAGTTATAGTTATAGGATGTCCTAACTATATAGCCTCAAAAAACATCCAAGGGAAATCCTTACACCATCACACCAAATGTATGACTCCATACCCAAACGAGAGGATCTAGTCTCATTGTCTCAACTCAGGAGATGAGTGACTCGGCATCTAGGATCGAGGTGATAAGACCAATGTAAAACTCTTGCGCTCACCAGAATACAACGCGAAGTCGACGTTATCGTCTAAATTTGATGTTAAGGTTTTGTCTTAGCTGTTTGAAATTCATTTCGAGATAACAAACAAATAAACAAAAAAATATAGATGTATGAAGACAGAGGTGAGAATAAGAAGAATTATACATGAAGTTATGTGGTTCATCCTTTAAGAATTAGCATACGTCCATGGGTTATCTTTTAGAACTAGTAATAGAATAGTACAATCGTTCTGTCTCTCTGTCTAAACAATAAGAATATCTTAATATTCCTTTGTCTTTCAGTTGGTTAGCGGGTCGATTGTTTTCCCTCCTCTGGGTTACTCCATGCCTTCTTAAATATAAGTGCGGGAGTATTGTTAATGGACTTATACAGCTAATCTAGTAAAATATGTTAGGGGCATTGTTTTTATAGTATAGACAAGTACCCACTTTACAATATTGTGGGAGAATAATTATAAAGTTATCTTTGATAAACATGTGCAAAAGAATGTTCATTTGTTTATAGTGCGTGAGTGCAGTGATGACATCATCCCACTATCTGAATCCTTGGTAGTAGATGTATAATTGCATATGTGTTGTCTGGGATATCAAGGCCGACCTTGATCATATCTAAGTCGATCTCTTTATTACTTGAGCCAACCTTATTCTGGTTGATAATGAGTCCAGATGTCTTCTTGTGATTAGTTTAAAAATCATACAGTTTCAATAGTACACCCAAAGCCCCCAAGACTTTGCTCACGATTAAAGGTTGAAATAAATGAGTGAGTGGAGTGTTTTTAACTAATAAGTCATTGGCTTGTATTTTGATCGGTACTATTAAGTTTTTCTCAGCTTAGGTGGAGTGCCTGCTCGGCCTCATATGAGCAGATCAAATTGTGAAAAAATTTCCATCGACTTTATGAGGAAAACCATGTGTCAATCATCCATGGCCACATAGGTCTCATAATTGCATGCGCGTTTGGGGCAGTGTGCGCTCTGTTCCCAAGCATCAGTTTTCCCCACATAGGCCTCATAATTGCATGCGCGTTTGGGGCAGTGTGCGCTCTGTTCCCAAGCATCAGTTTGCCTTTTCCCATCGTGACATTACTGTTACTTCAATAGGGGTAATGATTACCGCCTAAAAGCATAAAAACCTGTTTTCCAAATTATTTAAAACTTTTCAAACTAATTACCTTTATATGATCGTATTCTAGAGATAAATTTCTTCCCACCTTTAGACAATCTTCTTCTCCGGGTAGAAACGCTTCCTTGATTTCTTCTTTTTCGGTCAGCTCCATCAGAAAAAACCATTCCAACTGAGTTTACCACTTTACTGAGTGTTTCAAATCATTTTTATTTGCCACTTTATTATTCCATATATTCCTCTTTCCCCTCTGTAGTGTTTTTATGGTTTTTCTTCATCATTACAGTTCTAGACATGATTTTTTTATTATTGTTCAATGTAGTGGTTAGATTTAACTTCCGGTTGGGGTTTTAAATGTCTTAGGTGTACATTAAGTTGGTTGGCCTAAGGTTTCCCATTTTTAGGGCTTTTAGGTGTTTGGAGTAAAACACAAGGTTAATTTTTTGAATAAACTACTCTTTTTTGAACCCAAACATCCCTCAGGCCTTTGCGTTGACCCCCTCAAACTAGCTTCCACAACTACATTTTATTTCTTTATGAGTTATGAACCTTGAATTCAGATATGGCTACATCATTTGATTGAGTTGGAGAAATATTACCCCGGTGTTATTTCTAGAAGGTTTCCAAATCCTCTTCAGGTCATTCATCCTGAGGACGAGCCTAGTCATCCCTGATATACTCCTCTTGTAGATTCTTCTATTGGATCTGCGCCACAACCCCCAATTGTGGAGCATTATTCCATTCAGTCCCTATAACCTTCAAATGTTATTATCGTTGACCACACTAAGGGTGGTGAGAAACTTGTACATACAATGACTGATGTGTCTATTATTGATTTGGATGGCTCTCCCGAGAGACCTATGCTTGAGAAACATAGGGCCTCTACCTCCTCAATAATTATACCCATCACCAACGAAAGTACCTCTAGGAGCTCTGATTCTTAGCACGCAGTCAACACCGATGCTCGAAATCACGATTGTGATATTATCGAGGATAATCCAAAAGAGCTTAGGGATATGTATGAAATTCTAATTGGCATTTAATTAAGGATACCTGATTCAAACGAGAGAGTCTATGATCAGCCCAATGCTAATAAAAAATGATTTCCAGTTGGGGCTCTCCAAGTTGGAGTCTGTTTGACTCTTCACCCCATTATACTATCTATCTTAAGAGGTTACAAGGTGTCTTCGACCCAGCTTCCTCCAAATGCTTATAAATTTATTTTACGATCAATGGTTCATTGGCAAACCCAAACTGGTTTTGAACTTACTGATGATGTCTTCAGATTTGTGTATGGAATGAAAGACAATTCCAGAGCCAATGGATATTATTATGGTTTCCCCAAAAGTTCGATCTAAAAATTGTTCAAGTTATTCAGACAAGCAAACATAGTTGGAAGAACCAGTTTATGTATCTGAATGGCGATTGGGAGTTTTTCTCGAGCGAGAAAAAAATGATCTTTTAGTGTCCCTTGTAATTGGTGTGGACCATATTGTATTGATACATATTTTTTGTTATTCTTTTAGGATTTTTCCTGGTTTACTCTGTATTGATACTTTTTTCATATTTGACCTTTATGCAGAGAAAAGTGCTCCTAAGCTGGCAGCTGCTCTGAAATAATTATTACTGGAGAAGTTCACACCCAATTCAGTTACATTTGAGAAGATTTTATCATTGAGAAAGTTTAGAGATCTTGGATATTGTACCCCTCCTCCAAGTGTTCCTATGCGAGACAATGAGGAATAGAGAATTGAGAAGGAAGGACCGGTTGATTTGGAAGTCAAAGAAGGTATGATGTTTTTCACTAGATCGTATTTTTAGCATACTATATTTGACTTTGTTAAATGATGTATTCTTGTGCGTCTGTTGTTCCACAATCTTTAGATTATGTTACTCTTCCTAGAGTATGGCTCCGTTGATCATTGATTGTGCTTCTCTTATAGCATCTCATAGGAAAAATATTAAGGCTGAGGCTAAGAGTAAATTCGAGAGGAGGCTAGGAGGAAAATTAATGAGGACAAGTTTGAGCTCTGAACAAAAAGGAAATTTGATGGTGAATTCGAAAAAGGATTTTAGGTTGAGGATCGAAAGAAGGTTGATGTCGCTGCTAAGTCCGAAGGTAAAGGGAAAGTTGTATCCTCAAATAGCTATCCTCATGGTGGTGTAAAAAGAACTTTAGAACACGTGGATATTGAAGGGAAGACTTCTCGAAGACTGTTAAAAAAAGTGGAGACTTCTAGTCATTACCCCATGGTAGAGAGTATAAGTTCGATCCGAATAACCCTGTGACTGTCAACCATATTATGCATGATAAGTATTCTATCTTCCAGCACATGGGTAATGTTGTGGATGTGCTCGAATATTATGGTCATAGCCCTGATATTGAGTTCCTCTGAGGTTTGGATCCTAACATCTTATGGGGAATTCTTCACCATAGGGACTACGTGGTAAGTTTATTGCCTGTTGTATTTTTATTTTCCTTAAAATTTTATCATATTATCTGCTGACCTCACTATTTCCTTTTCTATAGTACCATGGTTGGAACTGTTCTTTGTAAAAAGGCTATAGCCAACCAAGATGCCAATGAAGAGTAGATGGATACCAATTAAGTTCCTTAAGAAGACTTGGATCATCAAAGGAAGAAGTGTAATAAGCTTGAGGAGAGGGACAATCAGCTTATTGAGAAAACCAAGGCTTTAAGTGCGGTTGAGAAAGAGATCACACGATTAAAATACCAAATTTCCAATGATGCTACGAAGCGACAGAGTCTCGATGAAGCTCTAAAAAGGCATATGAAGATCTCACACATGAATAACTTTCTAAAGACAATGAGGCTCTTGCTTAAGAAGAAGAAAGTGAAAGTAGGAAATTCAAATATTCTCTTGACTATAACTTCGAAACCCTGACCTTCTTTCTTGAACGTTATGATGAGATGAAAAAGACAATCATGAAACATTATATCGACATAGCAGAGGTGGTTGGAAAGTGAGAGGGTGATGATGACGAGGCTACAGCTATGGCCGTTGAACTGCAAATGGAGGTGGACAAACTCGTTACAGAGGGTGAGGCACCTGTTCCAACTGATGAGGTTGTTCGTGACACTGACATGGTCGTAGTTATTATTGTCAACATTCCTTAGGTCACCCCCGAGGTTGAAAATGATCTCAACGCCTGATCTGTCTTTCTTATGAATATTTTTTTAACAGTTCTTATTTATTCTGAACATCTATCTGTAATGACCCTTCTATAGATGAACATTTATTATATCAATTTGAATTGTCTCAACTTCGTGTGTGAATGTATGTGTTTGACTGCTTTAACTTTCTATGTTTTCTTAATAGTGAGAGATCACATTGTTCATGATATTTGTTTATATGCATCTAGGTTTTATTTGGATTTTCCTAGTATTTCTTAGCCTTTTGAGCGTATTTTCAGATCCTGTCATCACAACCTTGGCTTATTAGTTCCTTAAGGATGAACTATATTAATTGTCCAGTTAGGAAAGGTATGTGGTCGAGTCTTGTCTTCTAAACATTTTTTGTAGTTAAAGACGTGCATTGATCAATTGGGTTGGCTTTAACCAACCTAATCTAAGATTTTTGGGTAATCAAAGCCGTGCATTTAGTCAATTGTATTATGACTTAAGATTTTGGAGCTGTTAAAGACATCCATTTGAATAATTGGGTTGGATTGAGCCAACCTGACTTAAGATTCTAGTGTAGTCAAAGACGTGCATTTGGCCAATTGGGTTGGCTTGAGACGACCTAACCTAAAATTTTGATGTAGTCAAAGATGTGCATTTGGTCAATTTGGTTGGCTTAAGTCGACCTGACCTAATATTTTAGTGCAGTCAAAGATATGCATTTGTTTATACCTTGAGATGTCTTTGGATGAAGCCTCTTACCCATCTCTTTGAACAAACTTTAAATGAATTCTAACAAGAATTTGATAATCATAAACTATAATTAGGGTAACGAGTATTCTAATATAATGACTTTTGTTCGTACAAACATTATAATTTCCCACTGCATTCTTCAACTTTAATAACTAAAAGACTTCTTTTAATGATAATACCTCTTGAGATGCTCAAAGTTCCAAGGGTTTTATGACAACTCCCCTTCTAGAGTTTCGATCAGATAAGTACCAGGTCATACGACTTCAGCCACGCGGTAGGGACCATGTTAATTTTCTTCCAACTTATTGGACTTCTGAGTAACCTTCTCCAAAATTTAATCCCCTTCCTTGAGTGTGATAGGCTTGACTCTTTTGCTGTCGAATTTTATTGTGCGTTGTTGATATACTGTTACCATGAGTGTTGTTGCTTCCCTGACTTCATCTATCGGGTATAGATACAATCTTCTTGCAAAATCACTCTTGGGAGAGTGAAAATTGAGGACCCTATAGCTTGGGAGGCCGACCTCAACTGGGACCAATGCTTCATTGCCAAAATCCAACATGTAGGGGGTTTCTCCTGTTATTGTTCACAGTGTGGTCTCGTAGGCCCACAACACATTTTTAAGTCTATTTATCCAATTCTTTTTGGCTGAATCCAATCGTTTTTTCGTTCCTTCTAGCAATATTTTGTTCGTGACCTCTCTCTCCCTATTGCATTGTGGATAAGCTAGCAACATTTTGTTCATTTTTTCATTCCTTCAAATGATGACACACTAGTGGAATTCGTTAGAAGATCGTTTGAAGATGGTTCAAATGAGAATGCAATATCGTTTAAACAAAGTTAGTTTTCATTCAATCGAGATGTTATTTTCATTCGAACGAGCTTGGTTTTGTTCGAACGATTTCACCACCTCAAAATTTGTGTTTTCCTATTTAAGGAGTTTTAGACTCAAACAATTTAAGAACTTTTGACAAAAAATGTTTCTCCAACTGTTTACAAAAGTTCCAAGCCCTAAGTTTCACCCTATATGTTTCAAGATCTAAGATTCATAATACATATGTTTGTGATCTTTTTTGGGAACCAAAGTTTGTTTCTTTCGTCCTGAGAGAATTTATTTTGTGCGGTATACTTCGTACGTGTTGATTGTTATGTTTGGCAGTTACAGAGCCTTATTGGTGGATAATGAGGTGCACATGGACTCGTGTGATGTGACATCTTCCATGGGTGGACTCTTGTGTTGCACTGTGGAAGAGTGGTTAAAGATAAAAGAGCGTCAAGTCTTGTAGAGGATCAAGTCTTTGTGTAAGTCTATTGTCCAAGCCTTGTAAAACGATATCATAGTGAAATGTTTGGTTGGGTCGTCCGAGGGTTTTCCCTTTGAGGTATTCATGGTACACTGACATGTTGTGCTATTGGTTTATTTTATCCATTATTACTTAGATGCATGTTTAGGATAAAAAGATAAAATTAGATAAATTGGTTTATCTCTACAACTTGGTTTAAACTTGGGTGAATTTATTTAGGGGCTAAATCTTTAAAAAAATATAAAAATAATATTTTTATTTGTGGCCATCCTTGCTGGGCGGGTTCATACGGGATTACAAAGATCTTTGGAAATCTCTCTCGCATGTCGTCATCATGCTCCCAAGTAGATTATGTCTCACTGTGATGTCCCCATTGGAAACAAACTAAAGGAACGACCTTTGAGCACAAGATTTTCTCTTTCTAGTCTAGGATACATTGTTGTCCCTCATCGTAACTCTCATACAGTTGTATCTTAATTCCATTACAATCTATATACTGATGTGCCAACTTGTCTCTTAGGAACTTCCCCAGCTTGGGCATGTGGAAAATTTTGTTCACGTGATGAAGGTTATAAAGTAAGGCCAAACAATATTACATCATCCCCACCATGTCCAAGACGATGAAAGGTCCTATGTATCGGGGTGTCAACTTACCTATGGACCCGAACCTCATAACTCCCTCCAATGAGGAGACGTTCAGAAGAACCTGGTCACCCACCTGAAACTTTAATATGTGCCTCCTCTTATTTTCATAACATTTCAGCTTACTTTAAGCAGTCCTCATACGCTCTCTAGTGAACGTAACTTTCTCTAAGGTGTCCTAAACACGATCTGACCCTCATCTTATTAACCCCCATGTATGACCAATAACTCGAATAATGAAAATTTCGGTCATATAAATCCTCATAGGGTGGCATATTAATATTCAATTAATGGCTATCTTTATAAAAAAAAGTCTACAACTGGTAAGTATTGATCCTAACTTCCTTTAAAATCTAGATGCAAGCTCGCAACATGTCCCCCAAAATTTGCTTCACCTACTAAGTATGATCGTTCATCTGAGGGTGAAACATCATACTCATATAAAGTTGAATATCAATAGCCTCCTGAAAACTACCCACAATTGGGAAACAAAAGTGTGGTCCCTATCGAACACAATATCGAGCAGTACCCCGTGTAGACGGACAATCTTTGAAATAAAGAGTCGAGTGTATTACTTTGTTGTATAATCTTTCCATATTGAAATAAAATGAGCCACTTTAGTCAGTATTTCGAAGATGACCCAATTAGCATCATATCCAATTTTGTACCTTGGTAACCCCACAATAATATCCATAAATATACTCTCCAATTTCCACACTGGGATTTTTAGCGGTTGCAGTTCTTCAGATGGTCTCTGGTTCTCTCCCATCATTAACTGGAAGGTGGATAACTTAAACACAAACTCCTATATATATCACTTCATACTTTCCCACCAACTATCTACTCATATCACAGTACATCTTCTCGCCTCCGGGATTCACAGTGAATCGCGAACCATGTGTTACAGTCAAAATTGCCTTTCGCAGCTCGAGTCACTCGAGCACACAACCAATCTCCCCTAAAATTATAAACCTCCATCTGAGGAAATATAATGAAATGTAAACACTTAAAATAATAGATCTGATACCTTCGCCTAGTTAAAAGTAATTCAACGTTGGATTTTGAATAACCCCTGACACAATATCTGGCGTAACGGCTATTACTGCCATAAATGCCTCGGTTGCATCAACTGTACGGTAATTATCCTATTTATCTTCTCATATCACTAAAAAGCCTCTCTTGATTTTCCCATAAATATTCTAAGCTTATTTTCGATTGATGGCTCAAGGTGTCTTCTATCATGTCCATCTTACCTGAATGATACTAAAGGGAGCAATGATATTCCTTCATAGGGCTGTGTTTCGGCCGGATCGAATCGAAAAATGACCTTTCGGAAAAAATTCCATTTTTTCGAAAATAAAATATTTGTTCCAATTTCCTATCCAATTTTTTCAGAAAATCCAAAAAGTTTCCGAATTTGGAAAAATCGAAAAATCGAAAAAATTCGAAAATTCAAACATATACTAAAAATTCAAAAATTTTGGAAATTCCAAAATTTCAAAGAAATTAATATAGGATTTTCGATTACTCAAAATTCTCATTTTAAAGAAATTGAAAAAAAAAATTTAACCCGACATGTAAATATGTAAGGATTTAACCATTTTTTACATTTGTGTAGAGGATAGAGGGATATTCTCCTTTTATAGAGGACTTTTTTAGGCCTCTCTTCCTCTCCTAGCCGATGTGGGACACATGAAAATGTTTAAAAAATTAGAAAAATTAGAAATCGGAAAATATTTCAGAAAAATCGAAAATAATTCGAAAAAATAGGATCGACATAGTTTCGAAAAAATCAGATCGAAAAAATCGAAAAAATCAGAAATTCAAAAATTCAGAATTATTTCTAATTTTCGATCCGATTTTTTTCGGAAAAATCGAAAATCAGAAAATCGAAAATCGAAA
The DNA here is from genome assembly GCA_949130495.1 of Sambucus nigra. Taxonomy (NCBI): domain Eukaryota; kingdom Viridiplantae; phylum Streptophyta; class Magnoliopsida; order Dipsacales; family Adoxaceae; genus Sambucus; species Sambucus nigra. The sequence goes on from OX422216.1 coordinate 17,862,051, forward strand.
ACCTTATATACGTTCCAAAATCAAAAAATATCGGATCGGATATCAAAAAAATCAGAATGTTCGAAAAAAATATAGCCATATTCCTTCACAAAATCCAACCACCTCCTTTGACGCATGTTCAACTCACATTGAGTGAACAGATACCGAGCACTCTTTCGATTTTTCCAAGAATAAAGTGAATCTCCCGCTCAACAAGTAATGCCTCCAAATACAAAGCACAATAACTACTACAACAAACTCAAAGTAATGAGTGGTATTGTTTCCCTAGTGAGGATTAAGCTTACGGGAAACGTAAGCTATGGTCCTCTCATCCTACATAAGGACCACACCTAGTCCCTATACAGATATATCTGCACAAACCATGTGCTCGACCCCATTGCATGGCAAGACAAGTACGAGTGCGATCATGAACCTCTTCTTTCTCTCTTCAAAATTCCTCTATTAATTATCATCCCAAACAAATTATACCCCCATTTGAGTGAGGTTGGTTATTGGCCCCATAATCTTAGAGAACCTCTTAATGGGCCTCCTTTATTACATTCCCAAATCAAATAAGCTCCTGACTTCAGTAGGTGTTGTGGATTTTCCTTAATCCATTACGACAAACACCTTGCTAATATCCAATAAACGCCTAGCATCCGATATGATGTGCCCCAAAAATTGCATGTATTATAACCAAAATCCACACCTAGAGAACTTAGCATACATATTATGTCTATAGAAATGTCCTAAAATGATGCTCATGCTTATCCACGAACCATGAGTAGACCAATATATAATCTATAAACACAATAATGAACTAGTTCAAGTACAGTCGAAATACTCTATTCATCAGATCTATGAACACAGTTGGAGCATTGATCAACCCAAACGGCATGACCCGAAACTCATACTATCCATAACGCGTCAGAAATAATGTCTCCGATATATCCTCCTCCCAAATATGCAACTGTTGATGCCCTAAACACAAGTCAATCTTTGAAAAGAAAGACGTTCCCCTCAACTGATCAAACAGGTTGTTATCGTCTAAAACTAGTGTATGGATTAGGGCCTTAGCTTAAATATACTAATCTTAAACCATAACAGATAAAGAGATATCAATCAAAGTTACATTGATTTATATCAAGTATTAAGAGATGGAAATCGGATTTACATGGTTCTGCCCAAAATGGTGCCTACATCAACAAGTGCGCGTAGATTGTATTGATTTCAATGGGCAAAAGCCATGGATGAATGATGTTATAAATATCTTTTAGTTCACTCTAGAATTTGGTAACATAACCTTATGAAAAATGATCCCCCACAATGAGGGATTATGTGTTATTTTATAGGCTGACAAATGAGAGAGAGTGTAGTGGGATAGGTGTCGTGCCCTTATAAGTGGGGCAGTTACACCTTTACATGAAAGTGGGGAGGATTTTTAGGGCCCTGTTATCCGCATATATTGGACGAATATTTATATATCTCCCACATGCATGTGTCCAGTGATTTCCCTTATCACTTAGTACATGTCTGTCATAATGGTGTTAAGTAACGGAGTTGACCGATGTGAGATAATCGGGTTCAGTTGGCCATCTTTAACAATGGGTCTAAACAAAATGACACGAGCCAACCAAAATGGTATCTAAGTCGACCACCTTTAGGTAATGGTTGAGTCCAGTTGTTACTCTATGATTGATTCCTGGGCTGCACCATATTGATGGTACAAAAAAAGCCCTCAAGATTTTGCTCACGATTGATGAATATAGCGGATCCTTTGAGTTATTATGCCTTTGGAGTGTGTGTTGGTTAGATTGAACGAGTGAACTGTTAACCGATGGGAAAGTTATCATTTACAACATTTTTGGTCATCTCTAATTCTTCTCGACACGCGCCAAGCAGAAAGACTTCTAAAATTCCTAGTTGATATTGAACTTTCCACCAGTCAAATGTTGGGATTTGGCGTCTGTCGTAATCACTATGTGTATCTGGGGCAGCGCGCGTGTCAATTTGACAGCGCATGTCCGGTTTTCTAGATGTGACATCATATTATAAGTGGGGGTAATTACTATTTCCAAAAGAGTATAAAATCTTTAAAATCGAACCATCTATAACTTTCTACATCAATCCACACTTTCTTTATCTTTTTATAGAGAGAAAATCCTTATGCTTTTAAATCCCTTTCTTCTCCTGCAATATTTTCTTTGATGATTGCCATTTTCACCTGATTTCTTCCTCAGAAATCATTTTCCAATGAGTCTCCATCTCTCCTCATTTTTTGATAGAGATTGTGTGTCATTTTTTTCATCTTTAACCTTTTTAGGTCTCCACGTAAGCCATTTTCTCTTACAGTTCTCCCAAATAGTTTTTTCTTCCATTTATTCCTTTATGGGTTCAATTTCTTATTGTTGGGTGTTGTAGTTGGTTGATTTGGAGTGTATTCATCTTAGGTGGACATTAAGCTGGTTGGCCTAAGGTTTTTCTATTTTAGGAATTTTTAGGCTTTATGGGGTTTAGTCTTGCCCAAGATTTTGGTTTTTGACACTAAATGTCCCCCAAGCCTTTATTTATCGAAAATTCTATTTTCCCTTGATGAGCTACGAATCTTATGTCCAGAAGTAGTTTGAATATTTAACTGAGCTTGAATCATCTTACCCGGGCATTGTTGTGAAGAGGTTCCCAAAACCCCTCTATGTTGTTAAAACTGATGACGAGCCTGGCCATCCTAAATATACTACAATTATATATTTTTCTCGTGGTTCTGCCCCTTTGCCTATAAGTGTGGAGTTTAATGGTCCTGAATTCATAGGGACTGAAGTGGTTGGCCTAGATGAACAACATCCTGGTGTTGGTATTTTTGTGAATACAGTTTCAAATATCTTCCTTATTGATTTGGAATCATCAACAGAGAGATCCATATTTGAGACATATTTGACCTCTCCACTTCTTTTTGAGGTGCCATATCATGAGGAGACTACCTCTGGGAGTTCCACTAACTCCTACGACCCATTTAACATTAATGTTAGATTGCATGCATGTGATGTGCTAGAGGACAAGTTGTATGCCTTCAGAGAGAAATATAGCATCCCTATTAGCATTTCCATCGGGAGGCCAGACTGGGATGAGAGATTTTATGATACTTTGAACTCAGACGAGGTTTGCCTCCCTCTGTGGATCCTCTAAGTTGGACTTAGTCTACCTTATCACATTGTTATTAGGTCCATTTTTAAGCGGCATGGCATTAATCTTACCCAATTTCCACCAATGCCTATAGGACAATACTTGGGCCATGATGTTCTAGAAAGATCGTACAAGATTTTACCTCACTTGGGGCATATTTAGGTGTATCCATGGCCTAAAGGATAACTTCAAAGACCTCGGGTATTATTATTTTTCCCTTAAAAATTATCATTTGAGGATGGTTAAGGTCATCCAGACTAGTAACTATAGTTGGAAGAACCAGTTCATGTTCATGAAAAGTGATTGGTAATTCCGAGTCCACAAGAAGGATTGGTCATGTAAGGTTCCCCATGAATAGGTTGGGACGAACAAAATTGGAAAACTCTCATTTTATCTATTTTCTTTTTCCATTTGATTTGTATTATGCTGACATATTTGTTCAACTTTTCAGTGAAGAAAGCTCTCATGCTTCCTACTATGCTATTGGACCTGGTTGAGACTTATTACATTCTCGACCCCCCCCCCCCCCCGCCCACAAAGTTTAAAGATGTTTTATATATGTTCAAGTTCATTGGCATTGGGTGTTACACTCCTCCTAGAGGTTCTCCCCCTATAGAGACATTGATTCCACTGGTAGCAGAGGAACCACTAAAAGTTGACTCGAGCATAAAGGCAGACTAGGGTGTTAAGGAAGAAGTTGAAGCAGGTAACAATACTTTGTTATTTTTGTTTTTCTTTTGATTAACCCATGTGAAATGACTAAATATTTATTTTTGTCCCGATTTTACTCCTACCACTTAGAGCTTCGTTATTGAATCTTCATATGAGATGGAACCTAAAGGGATTGATCGCCTTGCTATAGAACTTACCTGTTGTAAGAAGCTGGAGGATGGACAAAAGAGGAACGATGAAGTTGAGTCCAATGCCAAGAAAATGATTTATTCCCAAAATGGGTTGATGCTAAAGATAGGAAGTAGGCCGAAATAAATGGTCGATGGAAGGCTAAGGCCGAGGCCGCTTCTCGAGCCAAGTTAAATAAGAAAGCTCCCATGTCCTCTATTTCAGCTATGGTGGGGGACAGGAAGCCTATTCAAGACTCTACAACTCAAGGTGATCTCAAGGTCCCACGGGAAACCAAGCCCAGACCAGTTGGGCCTTTCGTTGAGATGATCCATATTGAAGGACGACCCACTCGTCGGCTTGTTCATGGTCAACAATTAACCTGCAATTATGGCGATGTCGAGGACTTCAATTTTGACCCTGACCACCTCATAATGACTGAGGATTTGAGGAATGACCATGATTCCATCTTCCAGCAAATGAACAATGCACTGGCCTATATGGTTATCATGGTCATATCAAGGACTCTGAGTTTTTAAGGGGTTATTCCCTGATTCCTTGTGAAGGTTAGTGCAACATCATTTGTCTGTGGTAAGTCTTCTTAATTATGCTTATTTGTATTTTTCTAAACTTTTTTGTCTTCTAATTCTTTATATTTTTTGTTGCTAGAGCTCAATGGCATCCACTATTTTGAGGGAGAAAGTTATGACTAACTAGATTTCTTATGAAGAGTAGAAGAGTACCATCTCCGTGCTAACCAAGGTGAATGATTAGTTACAAAAAGATGTGAAGTAAATAACTGACAAGTTTTGGAAGATTTGTAATGAGATCGAAGAGAAGGATGACCAGGTGGTCGTCAAGACAGTGTCCCTCAACAAGGTAGAGGAGTAGGTTCACAAGTTAAAGAACCAGGCCACAACTGATGTCGTTAAGTTTTATAGCCTTGAATAGGCCCTAAATAAGGATAATGATGATCTGATAGTTTCTAATAAATCACTTGATATGGACAACCTCAATCTGAGCAAGGTGAACCAGGATCTTATTGAAGATAATGGAGATATATCTAAAGCCGAGGAGACCGCAGTGAAACAATTCAAGTTATTTGCTAACTATAATGTTGAAATCATGTCCTTTTATATTGATGGTGATGAGGATCTCAAGAAGATAGTTATGAAGCATTATCCTAAAATAGCAGACGTGGTCAGCAAATGGGAAGGTGATGATGACGAGGTAATAACTTTGGCCATTGAGTTGCTAATGGAAGTTAATGAGTTTATTACTGAGGACGATTAGGTTAGTCGATCCGATCAGACAGTCATTGAGTAAACTGCTCTTCCTGCTAGTTAAGATACCATCATGGTCGATTTCCATGTCATTGAGTCGACTCAGAAGTGGACTAGGTTCCTAACGTTGACCTTGAAGCTGGAGATTCCCCTTTGGCTTAATCCCTCCAAAACATTTATTTTTGTGATGCTTTGTAATGATTGTCTCTTTTTACCGAACATTATGGCATTACGTCAGTTTACGAATTCCAAGTCATTTTATGATTATACTTCGTAGTTGCATGTATGTGTATGTTTTGACTTTGCCGATTATTTTTCTTAACTAAGCTTTTATCCCCCACTTATAGTTAAGTGTTATTTGTAAAAATTTATTTAGCAAGTATATATATTCGTATTTCATCAGACCTGCAGTTAGTTCTAGCCATATGAACTACTGGTGGGACCTTATCCACCTATCATGCTGATTTACTAGTTACTAGGTATTAGGGTAGGCCTGCTAGTAGTTTTTACTTATGATCATATGGTTGAATCTTGTCAACCTGATGACAAACCTGAGTTATCGAGACTTGGGATCTACCAATGTATGTGCTAGCTTACTAGTAGTATAAATGGAGCTTTTCATCCCGACCTGGTGTTAACATTAGTTACCAGACTCTACCAAACATACTATGACCTATCCTTACGTTAGTCAACTATGGTCGGATCTTGTCGTCCATATGACTACAGTGGATTTTCCAAATGTAATGTTTTGTGTCCTCGACTCTGAGATGTCTTTGGCCTAGGATTATTGCACATCTCTTATACCAATGAAATGATAGCATATGTAGAGTATAAAGTTGTGATTGTCATTAACTTCTTGAAGATGTGTTATACAAAAATCAAAGATTGTTTATATGGTGTATTATTTTTACAGTGTAGTTTTCTCATCACTAGTACAACTTTCTTAGGTGCTCGACGTTCTGCGGGTTCTTGAATTGTTCACCTTTTAAAGTCTCCATTTTGTATGTTCTAGGTCGTACGAAGATAAATACTCTTTAAGGAACGTGCAACTTAGGTTCTGATTTGTTCCCTTTCTGAATGACCTTCTTAAGCACTTAGTCTCCTTCCTCTAAAGTGCTCGGTTTTACTCTTTTATTGTAAAATCGAACAGTCCTTTGTTGGTAGGTTTCCACTCATAGTGTTTCGCACTCCCTAACTTCTTCTATAAGATCTAAATCAATTATTCTCATCATATTTCTCCTTGGTGAGTTAAAATTGAGTAGTCGGTGGTTGGGTAAGCCGATCTCGATGGCCACTACCTCCTTAGTGCCAAACGCGATCATAAATGGAGTCTCACTCTTCTCCACTCTTTGTGTTTCCCTATATGTCCAGATTACACTCTGTACCTCATTAATCTAATTCCCCTTGGTTTTATCCAGTCTTTTCTTCATTCCATCCAGTAAATTTTTGTTCTTCGCCTCTATTTGTCCATTACACTATGGATGACTAGGTGTTAAGTGTAGTTTTTGGATCTTCAAGCATACATAATAATCGTCAAGCTCTTGTCAAACTAAGTATCGTGATTCATAATGAAGGAGTATGGCATTTCTTAGTGGTAAGTAATGTTCTTACATATAATTTGGAAGACTTTTTCATACGCCATCTCGACCAGAGACTCGCCCTCTACCCACTTAATGAAGTAATACACTGCCACGACTAGATACTTAAACCCGCCTCTTATTTTCAGTAGAGTGTCGATTAGATCAATCCCCCACATGGAAAATGTCCAAGGGGATGTGATCGGTATCAATTAGGCTCCTAGACTCTTGTGGATCATGAGGTATTTATGGCACTCATCACACTTCCTCATATAGTTTGTGCAATATTCTTTCATAATGGGTCAGTAATAGCCCTAAGTGGCCACTGGCTTCACCAATGATCTAATTGTTGAATGGGATTTGCACAAACCCTCGTTCACTTCTTTTATCAAGTCATTAACTTTGGTAGGGTCGATATACTTGAGCAGCAATACGATAAATCCTCTTCTAAATAGATTTCTGCCTTCTGATAAGTGCATTGCTTCCTTATATAAGGGTTTTCTCGCCTTTTTTAGATATATCAGAATTGCATTGCTCTCCCAATATGCTAGAATGGGATCCATCCATGATGGATCCAAGTATAACTCCATCGCCAATACTCATTCCTCATATATACTATGATTCACTAAGATTTCTACTGGCACTGTTCTGCACAACTCCATTCTGGTAGTTGATGCAAAATGAGTGATAGAATCATACTCTACCTCATTATTGGAGGCCAAAAAGTGGAACCTGGGTGCATATTCCAGATCAACCCCATTAGGTGTTGTTATAATTAAACTTTATCCACTTCCATTGGCACATGATAAGCCATCTACGAACAATTGCCAATCTTAGGTTCTTCTTCAAAACTTTCTTCAACTAAGCATCCATTATTGAACAATTTTTTTCATTTTCTCCAAATATCTAGCTCCTGCCAAATTGAAGTCTTTGGTATGTCAATAATCTGGTCAGCTTGACTTATTGATCTATCCTCTAGAGAAGTTTGCTCGATCTTCTTCTTAACTGAGCTATCTTTTGGAGAAGTCTGCTTGATCATCTTCACGGTTGAGATATCTTTCGGAGAATTCTTCTCGGTAATTTTTTTTATTGAGATCTATTCCGTAGAAATTTTCTCGGTACTTTTTGCTACTGAGCTCTCTTCCGAAAACGTCTTCTCGGCAATCTTTTATTCATAAGTAAACTCTGCTATAAAATCTTCCACTTCTTGGCCTTTAATTATTATCTTGGGTTTGTAATTATTTCATACTCTCATAATTCTACTTCTAAGCCATTAGTCTACCCGGTTTCCCAAGTTTATAAACATCTTCTCACAGAGAAAGGTATGTATATACGATAATTATGTGTGATTCAAGGTACGGCTTCATTCTTTGGGAGCTTTCAATCAATCCATAGCTAACTTCTCCAGCTTAGGGTACCGAATTTCTCCTCCATAGTACGCCTTGCTAGTGTAGAATACTTGCCTCTATACTCCATCTTCTTATCGAACCAGTGATGATCTAATTTTTGATTTTGGTATTGCCAAGCATAGGTAGATTTCTCCACCTCGAACCGTCCTTAGAAACAATGGTGCAAACCCCATATACCTTTTCAATTATAAGAATGTAGCCTCACATTCGCCATTTCACTCGAAGATCTTTCGGATAACCTTGAAGAATGGAAGACATCTGCCAGTGGCTCTTTATACGAACTTGTTCAGTGCTGCCACCCGTCCTGTCAACCTTTGAATTTACTTTTTACCCGTAGGAGGTTGCATGTTAATAAGTGTCTGGATCTTATCTGGGCTGGCCTCTATGCCCCTCTGGTTGACTATGAAGCCCAAGAATTTTCTTTCTCTAACCCTAAAGATGCATTTCACAGGGTTGAGCTTCATTTGGTGTTTCTCTAGCTGATCAAAATTTTATCCCAGATCATTGATGTAATCGACTTCTCTCTTGCTTTTGGTCAACATGTCATCAATGTATATTTCCATTGTCTTTCCAATCTGATACTTAAAAACCTTATTTACCAACCTCCAATATGTTTCCCCAGTATTTTTTAGCCCAAATCGCATAATGTTGTAGCAGTAAGTACCTCAAATGGTGATAAATAAGGTTTTCTTGTGATTGTCTAATTTTATCTTGATCTGATTATACTTTAAGTAAGTGGCCTTAAAACTGAACAGTTCATGCCCGACAGTAGCATCGACCAGTTGGTCAATCCTGGGCAAAAGATAGTGATCATTGGGACATACCTTGTTAAGGTCTGTGAAATCAACCCACATTCACTAATTATCGTTCTTCTTCCTGACCATGACCATATTTGAGAGTCATTATGGGTACTTGACGTCTTCAATGAAATCTTCCCTCTGCACCTTATCAACCTCCTCCCATATTGCTATGTTATTCTCATATCTGAGCACACAACATTTCTATTTTAAAGTTTTGACATCTTTCATTATGTTGTGCTCATAACAGACGAACTATGCGTCTATCCCGAGAATTTCCTCATGGCTCCAGGTGAACACATTCTTTCTTCTTCTCAACAACTCGATTATCTCTTTCTTAAGGGCTAGATCTAGTGACAAGCCTATTTGGGTTATCCTTTCGGGATTCTTTTCATCATCTCAATGTCTTTTATTATCTACCCTTTGACTAACTTATCTTCGTCCTGATGATCTAACTTCTCGATCAGATAAGTGGTGGTTAGCTTCTTTTTCTCTTCATGTTCTGGCGACGTGAAGTAGTATTCTCGAGTATCTACCTGATTTCCTTTTACCATACTAACCTCATAGCTTGTGAGGAACTTCAGAAACAAGTGAAAGGTGGAAAAAATAGCTTCGAACTTTTTCAATTCTACCCTTGCGAATATAATGTTATATGCATAATGGAAGTTCTCGTCCAAAACTAAAAATGTATCATCTTAGTTCGACAAGTTCTCCAGGTGCCGATCACAACCTCCGGCTCAATCATTTCTAATGGGAAAATCTTCTCCCCTCAAAAAATGATGAGAGGCTTTTGGTATGCCTCAAGCTTTCTATTTCTAAACCTCAATCTCTTGAAATAGCTATAAAATAGGACAATGGCTAAACTGCCATTATCGACCAGAATCCTCGCCACCATACATTTATTCACCATCATTGTGACGACCAAAGGGTCGTCGTGTGGGTAGATCAAACCTTATAGGCATCTTTAGAAAAAATAAAAATAAGACAATCTTTGTTCATTTTTCTATGGCATACTTCTATAGCATCAGTCAAATTGATCTGTCAAATGCGAGTTCAATCCTTCGCCTCATTGAGGTAGGCTTTTCTTCCTACTGGTTCATCTCCACCAATAACATCACCTTCTAATATGAAATTATATCCAAAGGAGATAGAATTCTTGGGCAAGTCTAGATCATCCTTTGAATCGTCATCCCCGCCCCTCTTCTTCTCATCCACCTTCTTGCAAGGGGACTCTGATCATCTTTTTGGGCTCTATGCATATCGTCTATTTGATCGATCGCCCTTATCAATGTACTTCATCAATTTTCCTCGTCTAATGAGGCTCTCAATCTCGTTCTTCAAGGAGAGGCAATTATTAGTCTTATGACCATAATCTTTATGGAACTCATAGTATTTACTCCTATCACTTCTGTTAGGAGAAACCTTTAGATTTCCTGGCCATTTTAGGTCATTAATCCTTCGAATCTCATCGAGGATATAGTGTACTCCCATAGTTAATGAAGTGTATTCATCAAACCTCTTTAGTCTTTCTGCTTTCTTGTTATCCTTATACTCTTTCTTCTTCGATCTCTTGATGGTATTGGACTTAGAATGTCTCAACTCGTTTGCTTCTATAGTTTCCTAAGAATTCATAATCTTGCTAGACTTGGACTATAACTCAGACATTGTTCTTGGAGACTCCTTAGCCAATGCCTAATATATCTTCCTAGGAAACATACCACTTATAAGCATTGTGACTATAACTTTTTCATCATAATCGATTACTTATATTTTCTTGGTGTTAAAACGGGTGATGAACTCTCTGGTCATTTCATTCATCTTTTGACAGACGCTTAGCAGGTCATCCACCCTCTTATAAGGCTTGGTCACAAAGTAGAAGTTATTGATAAAGAGAACAGTCAGCTGCTGAAAGTTAGAGATTTTCTTCTTATCAGGCTATTGTACCAGATTTGTGTTGATCCAGTGATTATGATAGAGAATTCTCTACGGCGCATCTCATCGGGAACGAAGTATATATCAGTTGTGGACTGATACTTCTCTATGCACATCATGGGGTCAAATTTTTCATCGTACATAGGCATGATTAAAAGTAATTTGAACTTCGTAAGCATTGGATAACCCACGATCGGTGAGGTAAATAGATACCTTAGAATAAAACCCATCTACAATGGGTTCTTAGTCTTTATAATCTCTCCCTTTCCAGGGTTGTTCCTCCCTTACAATTTTCACTATAATTTACTTTTATGTTCGGCCTCAGCTTTCGGTTGAGCTCTATTCTAGGGAAGTTTGCTCGTCTTGGGCCGACCCTCGTACGCTTATCTTAGATTTTATCGAATAGTTTGTTTTTCTCATCTCAAATCTCCTCGGTTCTTTTCTGTGCTCTTCAGTCTCTCTTGGATCCCTATGATTGTGTTCCCTTACTGCCCTTGAGCCTAGACGATCAAATAAGGAGCCCATACTAAGCCTTTCTAAAACACTTGGCATCTTCGCATAACAAGTTTATTCATCATCATAACTTGTTATACTGGTGGTGGACATCACACTAGGATAATAGGACATGTCAACACGTGATCTGAAGTATTTGGACCTACTGCTTTCATCTCGTAATCCCAAATACAGCCTCCTGGGATTCTCCAAAACCCCGTTTCACTGAACATGTCTAATATTCTAGTAACGGGAAGGAGGTGACAGATCACGCCCCCTATTAGAGTTCTCACCCCCTACTGGGGTAACTGGGTATGTTCCGGACCTAATATGCCCGACCATAATACTCTACAGCAGCTGCTTGAAGCTTTCTTGCATATCCTCATGGCCTCTGGACAAGTTTCGTTCGGATTCCCTGAAGGTGTCCCATTCTAACGGGTGTTGACAGAGATATCCCTCCTACAATCGGCTACTTAGTGGGTTATCAACCATGTTTCGCAAAACTTTTTAGAAATAGAGTATCATAGGATTTAAAATATAGTATATTAAAACGATGCCAGAAGTAGAAAGGAAACGAATATAAAGTAGGATCAAGTAGATCCAAGTGAGGATTTGAGAGATTTAAAGACAATCGAAATAAGAGTTTGATAATTTTTAGAGTTTAACCCAACAAAACACAGATTAATCAGATTGTAATCAATTGTTTTCTCAAAACTGGGTATCCTCGAGTTATAGCAATAAAAAAATGGTGGAAAGTGATAAACAGATTGTCAAGTTTTTCCCATGGATGATGCCAATTTTTTATCGTCTTAGGGCCTTAGCTTAAATACACTAATCTTAAACTATAATAGAGAAAGAGATATAAATCAAAGTTGCACTGATCTAGATCAAGTAATAGAGAAATAGACAAAAATTGAGTTTACGTTGATCAACACAAAGCGGTGCTTACGTCCACAAGTGCGGTGTAGATTGCATTGAATTCAAAAGCCATAGATGAATGATGTTTATAATCTCACCTAGTTCACTCTAGAATTTGGCAGCATAAACGTAGGAAAAGTATATCACGATCCCCCATAATGACAGATTGTGTATTGTTTTATAGTCTGACAGAGTAAAGAGAGTGTAGTGGTACAATTATCGTTCCCTTAGAGGTTGGGCATTTATACCTATACATATAAGTGGGGGAGGATTTTTAGACCCCTCTTATCTTCCTATAGTGGAGGAATATTTATATATCTCCTAAACGTGTGTGTCCACGTCACGCTTATCACTTGGTACATGCTAATCAAAAGTGTGTTGAGTTACAGAGTTCACCGCTATGAGCTAATCAAATTAAGTTGATTATCAGTGACACTGGGGCCGAATAGAATAACACGAGCCAACCAGAATGGTATCTGAGTCCACCACCCTTTGGGAATGAATGAGTATAGTTATTTCTCTTTGATTAATTCCTGGGTCACACCGTATTGATGGTACAACACATATCGTTGATACACGAAAATGGGATCTTGTTTCGTATCGTGACATCAATTAGCTCTTGGTAGTCCACACATAGTAGAAGTGAGATGTCCTTGTTTTTAACAAAGAGGAAGGAATCTTTACGCGATGAAGTAACCCTATTTATAAAACATTAACTCAAAATCTATTGTATCCTCTCCTGCAACTCTCTCATCTCCAAATGCGACATCCTATAGAGTGCACCTATTCAAACCAAAAGTGATTAGTCTTTTATTAAAACAAATAGGAATCTCATTTGGTTCATTCTTAGTATCACAGTCGAAAAAAAAATTACATTACTAGCCACCTATGTTAAATTAAGCCGATGCCAAATTTTATCTTTCATTAATATTATAACATGTGGAATATATATTCAATAACCAAACAATCCACACAATTATAATAGACTGAATCAATCACACGATAAATAGCTGAATAAATAATAACGAATAAATGATTGATTCCCTAAAAAAATCCAACAATAAATCTAAAAGAAATAAAACTGAATCCAAAACATGGTCTGATAAATACTGAATAACTGTAATACAGAATCGTCTGAAGGGGCAACATGACCAAATAAATACTTAAATAAAAATTCTAATCTAGGAATGAATAACTGAAGCGTCTAAGCAAACTCCTACAAACCTCTACAAGTGTTGCAGCTATGCATCCCTGGAATGAATCATCAAGCTTGGCGTCCCTATGCCCAGACACCTAAAATATTTTGGAAAATAGATTTGACAAGGATCAAAGACCAAAACCTTTTGAAAATATACTTGAAAGTATTTAAATCATAGTTTAAAAGTAGTTATTAGATACACACGTTAGTCCCACGTACACTCCCTTGAGTTCCTTACCTCTCAACTAAAGTGCACAACTAACGCCTCCTACCTAGATATGCTACCCAGCCTAACTAGACAACGTATCTACTAACCACTAAAGGCTTAGCTCCTCGGTATTGCCCATATTAAACGCTATTGTACTACCAATAATTATTATTAGTCGCATATTATTATTAAATTATTATTTAAGTTTCTCTACTTAAATTACTTTTAGATATACACAATCTATTATTGAATCATTATTTAAGTTTCTCTACTTAAATTACTTTTAGATATACACAATCTATCGGTTCTACCATCACACATAAATAGATTACTCGAACTTATATATATTTATCACACTTATAATATATACAACTATATCATCCCCCAGAATGACCCCCGTGATGCTTGCATACTTTGTTATCATATCCATGTACCTCTCGTACCAAATAAAGGACTATCAATTCGGAATGTCTCATCGAACCCTCAATCAAGAAACACACAATATAGGCTAACATAGTTCTAAGCCTTTGGGATACAAACATACCTAACGTACCCAAATTACATACCAGTTCTGCTAATACACAACACATAGTGGGCTACCTTATGACCAATAATTCCTTGCCTTAATTCTTCTCAATTGGGTAAACCACAACCCTACCATAAGCCACCTGGAATTTACTATATGTCTCACTATATTTCAATAATATCCCAAAAGTCTCTCCGTAAATTATTTATGGATTCAGGGTATAAAATAAACAAATTTGCCAAAACTGGGCAGCCAAATCGATTTCAGTGAAGAGCCCGAATCGATTCGCACCTGACAGTTTCGTCTTCTTCATCTTGCTGTTACGAGTTTTAACCATGTATATTTATTCAAACCTTTATCAGACAATCCCAAACTCCCAACCAACATTATTAAACATCAAGTATATATATATATATATATATATATATATATGGATGATTTCTAATGTAAATAACACATTAAATTCATATGAAATCTATCTAAGAACAGATTTAAATCCCATAATCCTCAAACCCCTAGTTTCTGGTGTTCTACATGTGTAATCATTAAGATACCCACATTTTTTTTCATTTTATTCATCACATAACATCTTATTTCAAATCCTCTACATAAATAAATTTATTCTACATGCATTCCTATATTAAATCATGGATTACCCCTATCCAATTCCCAAGAATTCATCCAAAATAAGTAATTTAAACCTTACACTACATGGGTATTATAACATGCTTAAATAATTTACAAGATAAATACTAGCCTTCGTAATAGAAGGTTTAATTTCATTTTCAGATGCTGAAAGGCCTTCCTCACCTTCTGATTTGCACTTCGGCAGTAAAGGCGTGTTGAATCTCTAAGAACTCTCTCTTTTTCCTCTATAATGGCCTCTCCTCTCTCAAGATAGTTACAACCTTATCCTTAAACTCATAGAGGATGATATAACCTTTCAATTTTTAGACTTCTTTCTACTCTAGTCTACCAAATCACTTAAATGCTCTCATATGGTGTTGGGTTGGTCTAAAATCCTCCTGGAACCCAATCAGCACACCCAGGTTAACTATTCCGACTATTTTGGCCCAAATGGAATCAATCGTGACCTCAAAATTACCATATGAGTCACTCTATAATAATTTTCTATCTTGACCTCATATAATCTACACAAGAAACCCGATTGAGATATAATACCGTCACGTCACTATCATGCGTTATGACATAAAATAATTAATTACTATACACTTAGTAATTTTATTCATAACATTAGTCATTATCTCTGTCGATTAATATTTTAATTAACACATAATATTTAAGTTAATTAAATTACATCACGCGTGTAATTTAAAATAATCAAATTAGTTTAATTTTAAATACTCAGAAATATAGGGTGTTACATACCTCCCCCATTAAAAAGGAATTTCACCCTTTAAATTGACACATACCTTGGTGAATAACTCTTGATACTGCTCATACATGTCATCCTCCCGCTCCCACGTCGACTCGTCAACATTGTGGCGCCCCCATTGAACTTAAACCAAGGGTACCACCTTAAACCGTTGCTTACGCTCACTACGATCAAGTATCGCCACTGCTCTCCCCTCGTATAAGATATCTTTTTGTAAGTCTATCTCCTCTAATGAGACTTGCCAAAAATTCCTCTCACTCGTCTGGTACCTCTTTGGTGATGACATGTGGAACACGTTGTGAATTCGCTCTAAGTGCTCTAGTAGTCCTAGCCTATATGCCACTGGTCCTACCCTCTCGATAATTGGAAATGACCCCACATATCTCAATGATAGCTTTCCTTTAATGTTGAATCTCATGACCCCTTCATAGGAGACACGTGTACTCAAACTTGATCACCAACCTCTAGCTTTATGTGCCTCTTATTTGCATGAGCGTAACTTTTCTGCATGTCCTGAGATAAAAAGATGCGCCCTCGAATCAACTCAATCTTGATAGTGTTATCATAAATCATCTATGTCCGCAATAGCCTGTTGTCCCCCCACCTCTAACCAGTAAGTGGGCGAACAACAAAGTCGTCCATACAGCACCTCAAATGGTGTCAAACGATTGTGAACTGGTAGGAGTTGTTATACGCAAACTCCACTAATGAAAGATATCACTCACATCCTCCCTTGAAGTCAAGTATGCACATCCTTAGCATATCCTTAAGCATCTGATTAACTCACTCCATCTGCCCATCAGTTTGTGGATGATACGTTATACTCAATCGTAAATCCGTTCTCGTGGAATCTTAAAAGCTCGACCAGAAGTAGGACAAATAAATCGTATCCCAATCTGACACAATATTAATCGAAACACTGTATAGCCACACTATTTAAACAATAAAAACTGCACATACTACCTGGTCTCAAAATTTGTACAAACCGGCAGAAAATGGGCCACTTTATTTAATCAAACCATTATCACCCATATGGAGTTGTAATCCCTCTGCGATATCGGTATTTCGATAATGAAATCCATGGAGATACTCTCCCACTTCCACACAGGAATCTCGAGTGGCTGTAATATCCCTGTCGGTCTTTGGTAGTTTACCTTCACTAGATAGAGGGTAGAACACTTCAAGACAAACTCTGTTATGTCCCGTTTCATCCCCGACTAGCGATACTGCTTATGATATGCATGAGTTATAGCCCTCTCCTCCTGTTGTAATACACCCCTAAGTCCCTGTAAGGATGCACCTGTATAAACACGGTACTCCAGTCCTCCCCTAGGCAGTGAACCTATAAGTTCTGAGGTCAATTTTTCCTTTAGCTCATCGAAATCTAACTAACAATGGTCGTCCCAAAAGATTGACACCCTTTTACGAGTTAGATTCATTAACGGGCTAGCAATCTTTGAGAAACCTTAAATGAATCGCCTATAGTATCCGACCATCGCCTAAAATTTTAAACCTCGATTGATGTTGTGGTCTGTCCCCACTCCCTCACTACTAATACCTTACTTGGATCAACCGTAATCACCCTGTCAGACACAATGTGTCCCAGAAATTGCACCTTTCGAAGAGAAAACCCACCCTTCTTGGATTTTGAATACAACTACTCATCCCGTAGTGTTTGTAAAACTATCCACAGATGCTCGGCATGCTCATTCTCAGAATGAGAGTAAACCAAAATATTATCGATAAACACGATCATGAACTGGTCAAGGAACTCTTTAAAAACCCGGTTCATCAAATCCATGAACACTGTAGGCGTATTGGTGAGCCCAAATGGCATCACCCTAAACTCGTATGACCCATACCGTGTAAAAAAAGCAGTCTTAGGAATGTCCTCCTCTCTGACGCGTAGCTGATGATAACCCAACCTCAAATCTATCTTAGAGAAGTAAATTGATCCCCTCAACTGGTCGAACATATCATCGATCCAATGCAACGGGTATTTATTTTAGATTGTAATCTTGTTTAACTTTCTATAATCGATACATAACTGGAGTGATCCATCCCTCTTATTGATGAATAACACCGGTGCACCCCACGGTGATGTACTTAGTCTAATGAAACCTTACCCCAGAAGTTGTTGAATTCGCTCCCTCAACTCCCTCATTTTAGACGGGGCCATATAATAAGGAACTCAGGCGATAGGTCTCGTACCCGGTTCTAGATCAATAATAAACTTAATCTCCCGGCTAAGCGGTAGATCGAGTATCTTTTGGAACATGTCCTCAAACTCCCTCACCACTGCAATCGAGTCTAAAGATACAACTATATCCTATGAGGTATCCTCCTCAATGTAATACATATGTGTGCTCGACCCTCCCTCGGGAAGAGGCATTGCCACTGGGAACACTTCCTGTCCTGGAACAGAGAACACAATCGTCCTCCCAAAATAATCCACCATCGCTCGGTATCCATCTAACCAATCCATACATAAGATGACATCACACCCCTCCATATCTAACACTAAAAGGTTGGAGGCTAAACATAATCTCGCCACATCAATATCCACACCCCTACAGATCGAGTGTATAAGCGACCCACTACCCAACAATGACTCTACCATCATGAGGAGACTGTCGACTGTCTCTATTAGACCGACAGCTCGTGTAAATATGGTTGCTATGAAAGAGTGTGATGCCTCTATATAGAATAATATCCTACCCTCAGGCCCATAAATAAGAAACGTACCCTCTACTGCATGTGGTGTATGGGGAGCCTGCTGTATGATTTCATCTCGAATGTTATAGACATGTTTGTACTATAACTGTCCCTACTGCGGTTAGGCTGGTAGTGCTGGTACTGCTGAGGGTAACTACGCCTATTGCCCAGCTGGGAACCCTGTTGTTGTGACGCTCTGTCCTGCTTGGGAATTCTTTCCTCTTGTGGTCCGTATGTCCATAAGTAAAATAGCGTCCCGGAAAGTCTCTATGCCTCTGGCCCTAATGGTCATGTCGAGGCTTCCCCTGTTACTGGCCCTATGGCCTCATCCCTACTGGCCTCCCCCATTGTTCCTTAGACCCTGGCATCCCTGAGGAACATGCTGTTGCTGGTGCTGAGGACCCTGCTAGCCCTGCCTGAAACCTCCCTCAGGTCGGTAACCCCCAGGTCTAAACATGTTAGCCGAATCTCCCTGTCGGGAATCCTACCCCTACTATCTTCCTGTCTGCTACTGCGGTGCTTTACTAGCACCGTTCCCACCCGCCTCACCGGGATGGTTAGCCTCACTTCCTATCTTACTTCCCTTCAGATGGAAGCGATGGTCCTAGCAGTGTAGAATTACAGCATTGACGACATATGTATAATACCTCAATGCAGGGTTACTTATCAAGTGTTGTCTGATCCTCTAGGCTAGCCCATCCACAAATATCAGTTTCTTCTTCTCTTCACCACTCACCTCTTCTGACATAAAATTAGCTAAACGTGTGAACTCCTTCTCATACTCAGCCACGGAGAGATCTCCCTAAAATACCTCACTAAATCTCGTCCACATCTCTATCTCTATGGCTGAAAAAAAGTACTTACGGTCAAACCGTACCCAGAACTCAGTAATGGGTATAGTATCCCTCCCCTCGACAGTGGTAATAGACTCCTATCACTATAAAGATTCCCCCAACAAGTCTAAAAGTGTCCAACAACTGATTTTCCACGTCACTATAGTCAACCATGCGTATGGGGCGCTAAATATCCTTCTTCCACTAGCATGCCAAAATCACATCAGAGCTACCCTGAAAATCGGGTGGGTGGCCCTTCTGAAATGCCTACCTCACTCTCTATCAATCTGAGGGGCCCAGGTGGGCTTGGATAACTGGTGCCACTTGCTGCGGTGGCTGTTATGCCTAAGGAAAAAGAGACCCATGGCAGTCATAATGGCGTTAATTGCCTGTGCCACAATCGCTTCCACCTCTGCTACTGACACTGACCCATACGGTGCCCGTGGATCCTGCTGAGCCTCTTTCTCATCGTCTCTACCCACTGCCCTCTCCGATCATCCTCTACTGGGTGGCATCTGAAAATAAATCAACTTGTATGAGTTCACAATTAATACAAATATAATAGAAAAAGAATGTAATCTCTAATACGTAATCATGAATGAAATAGTGTCAAAGAACGCTACGCTGAAATCGTAGTAAGCTGTACAGATCCTATGGACAATAGAACCCGATGCTTTGATACCATCTGTGATATAACACCTATTTTAAACATGGGTGATCATTCCTTTATTAAAATAAATAGGAATCTCATTTAGTTAATTCATAGCATCACGGTCAAAAACTTTTTACATTACTAACCACCTATATTAAATTAATTATGTGATAAACTTTATCTTTCATTAATATAGTAACATGCATAATATAAATTCAATAACAAAACCACCCACACAATTATAATCATTTGGATCAATCACACAATAAATATCTGAATAAATAACCCGAATAAACCATCGGTTCCCTAAATAAATCCAATAATAAATCTAAAGGAAATAAAACAGAATCCAAAACACAGTCTGATAAATACTAAATAACTGTAATACAGAATCGTCTGAAGTGGCAACATGCCCAAAGAAATACTGAAATGAAATTCTAATCTAGGAATAAATAACTGAAGCGTCTAAGCAGACTACTGCAAACCTCTACAAGTGTTACAGCTACGCATCCCTGGAATGAATCATCAAACTTGTCGTCCCTATGGCTAGACACCTAAAATGTTTTGGAAAATAGATTTGCAAGGTTCAGATCTCAAAACCTTTTGAAAATATTTTTGCAAGTATTTAAATCATGGTTTAAAAGCAGTTATTAGATACACACGTTAGTCCTACATACACTCCATTGAGTTCCTTACCTCTCAACTAAAGTGCGCACCTAATGCCTCCTACCTAGCTATGCTACCTAGCCTAACTAGACAACGTATCTACTAACCACTAAAGGTTTAGACCCTCAGTAATGCCCATATTATACGCTATTATACTACTAATAATTAATATTAATCGCATATTATTATTGAATCGTTATTTAAGTTTCTCTACTTAAATTACTTTTAGACATACACAATTTATTGGTTCTACCATCACACATAAATAGATTACTCACACTTGTATATATTTATCACACTTATATTATATATAACCATAGTACACCCTAGAATGACCCCCGTGATACTTGCATACTCTATTATCATGTCCCCATAGCTCTCGTACCAAATTAAGGACTATCGATTCGGAATATTTCCTCCAACCCTCAATCAAACAAGACATAATGGAGGCGAACATAGTTCTAAGACTTTGGGATACACACATACCTAACGTACCCAAATAACCTGCCAGTCCCACTAATACATAGCACATAGTGGGTTGTCCTAAGTCTTATGTTCGGGGGAATAAATCCAGACCTCGCTAGAATCGCCAAGTTGGGATCGTCCTATGGGTGGAACGTCCCGTGATAGAAGACAGCGTAGCTATGTTCACACACATAACCAATCACATAATAGGTT
Organism: Sambucus nigra; assembly: GCA_949130495.1. NCBI lineage: Eukaryota > Viridiplantae > Streptophyta > Magnoliopsida > Dipsacales > Adoxaceae > Sambucus > Sambucus nigra. The sequence continues at coordinate 17,883,330 of OX422216.1, forward strand.
TTCACACAACTTATATATACATATATTCAGAAGGTATACACACAACCCGTTATACAAACCTGCACATACTATATATCTCTCGAATACTCAACGTACTATCGACTTACAATCATATCTTCTTATTGTACATATTCGTTTATCGCTCACTACCCGAAGGCTCCTAGTTACACCTTAAGTAATTTCATTAGCTAATACACTCATAAACTACTGGTCTAAATCATAGGTTCACTCATACTTCTTGTGACCCGGTCTAAGTCTTGCGAATTCATTAAATATCAAAATATTCCCAATAATTCCTAGATAAAATTATTCTGAATTGGGTAAGCCTTAACCCTACCATAGGCCTACTAGAATTTAATATATCCCTTATTACAGTTTAAGAATATCCCAAAAGTCTCCCTGGAAATTATTTGTGGATTCAAGGCATAAAATAAAGAAATTAGCCAAAATTGGACAGCTGAATCGATTCGATGAAGAGACCAAATCGATTCGCCTATTGAATCGATTCGGTAATCAAGACGAATCGATTCACACTTGACAGTTTTGTCTTCTTCGTTTTGATGTTAAGAGTTTTATACATGTCTATTTATTCAAACCTCTATCAAACAATCCCAAACTCCCAACTAACATTATTAAACATCAAATATATGTGTATGGACAATTTCTAGCATAAATAACACATTAAATCCATACGAAATCTATCCAAGAACAAATTTAAACCCCATAATCCTCAAAACCCTAGTTTATGGTGTTATTCATGTGTAATCATTAAGATACCCAAATTATTTTCAATTTATTCATCATATACCATCTAATTTTGAATCCTCTACATAAATGAATTTATTTTACACCCATTCCTATCAAATCATGGATTACCCCCATTCAATTCCCAAGAATTCATCTAAAACATGTAATTTAAACCTTACACTACATGGATATTATAAAATGCTTAAATAAATGGCAAGATAAACACTTGCCTTAACAATAGTAGGTCTGATTTCATTTTCAGATGATGAAAGTGCCTTCCTCTCCTTCTGATTTGCAGTCGGTAGTAAAGGCGATGCAAGAATGGTATTGAATATCCAAGAACTCTCTCTTCTTCATGTCTAATGGCCTCTACTCTCTCAAGATAGTAATAACCCTGGCCTTAAAGTCATAGGGGCTAATATAACCTTTCAATTTTCGGAGTTCTTTCTACCCTAGTCTACCAAATGATAGAAACTCCCTCATATGGTGTCGGGTTGGTCTAACAATCGCATCAGGACCCAATCAGCACACTCGAGTACACTATTGAGACTATTTTGACCCATTCGGAATCTATTAATAACCTCAAAATCACCATCCGAGTCACTCTACAATAATTTTCTATCTCGAACTCATATAATCTACACACGATGCCCGGTTGAGATATAACACTGTCACATCACTATCACTCGTTATGACGTAAAATAATTAATCACTATTCACTTTGTAATTTTATTCATAAACATTAATCATTATCTCTCTCGATTAATATTTTAATCAACTCATAATATTTAATTTAATTTAATTACGTCACACGTGTTAAAATAAATGAATTGATTCAATTCTAAATACTCAGAAATATGAGGTGTTACATAAGGTTCCCTCATTATGGGCATGGTGTTTGATGCCAAATCTATGACAAAATCAATCTCATACATAGGCCATAACCCTAGTAGCTCCTCAAATACATCTGGAAAGTCGTATACTATCGGTATCGACTCTAAAGAGGATATAACCTCCTCTGATGTTCTTGTATCTATATAATAAAGATATGTGTTAAACCCTCTATCGAGCCTTGGCATAACTATAAGAAATATTTCCTTCCTGAGAATGGAAAACATAATAGCCTTTCCGCTACAGTCGATATGTTCATGATACTGAGCTAACCAATCCATGCCCAAGATAATATCGTAAGACCTCATGTCTAAAATCAATAAATTGGCTAAAAACAAAGTCGACAAATCTCAATTGCTACGTCTCTACAAATATGATGCCAAGCGCACCCTTACCCACTAGGGTATCTCTATAAGTAAACTAAACTTAATGGAAATATCTACTAGTCCCAAAATCATGTTAAAAGTACTACTAACGAATGAGTAAGATGCCCCAGAGTCAAATAAGACTCATACATTTGAACAGTAAACATAAAACATACCCTCTATATCCTACAGTTGGGCATGTTGATCTTGACGCTAGATGTTATACACGCGTACATAATAAAGCTGAGGGCGGCTATAAGTTGGTTCCCTAGGTGGTGGTGTCGGTATTGGGTACTGCAGTGGCAGTGGCATAGCCGAATACTGAGGTGGGGCTGGTAAAATCTGACATTGCCTTTGTTATAACTGGCCCTGATTGGCCTAGTTGACCTTAGAGCATCTACTGAATCAGTGGCCTTACTCGTCACATGTGTAACAATCCCCTAGGGCCTACAATCCCTACCCATACAATCGGTCCTGCTAACCCTGTGATGGGAATTGATAAATGATGAATAAAAAAATTTAGCCATGTAACTTTGATTAGTCTACATGAGAAAGTGGGAAAACCAAAACTAAGTTTTTATTCTAAACCTAGGGTTTAGAATACAATACATTTGTTGATCCTGTTGTGATCTTATGTGGAGAAAAGTATTTGTAGGTGAAGGGGCTGCCTTGTTTTGGATCTCCAAAACCTTGTTAATCCTTTTGTAAAATTTGAATCTACTGATGTATGATCCTCCCAAAATTTAGGTAGGTATGTTGACACCTTTTAAGATGAAAACCCTTCCTTATGACTGGGATATGGTCCTCTCTTTAGGCCTCTTCACAAAAAAGTGAATAGTATTTTCTCTCAACCCCTCTCAAACCCTAATGATGACCATTTACCTTAAAACCCTTTCCCACAACTTTATATACAACTATAAAAGTTATGTTCTTTGAGAATATTAGCCTAACTACCTGGGCATTAGGACTACACTAGGGACCCTAGACAAATAGTTAAATTGGCTTAAAATAAATACTTGAAAATACCCAATTACAATTATCGTAATTTATTTACTTTCTTTATTTAATTATAATTAATTCCACTAAATAACTATGACCATACTCTAACTTAATTAACTCATAAATCCTCGAATATAATGAGGTATTATTCGCAATGTTGATCTTCCGATACCCGCTTGGTTAAGTCAGTTTGCTGGTAATTGGCCTTGACCAACATCTAATCAAATTCCTCAACTCTAGGGATTAACTTATTTTTCTACCTCCACCGGATTATAAATAATCCACTGATCAGGTATACTAGTGGAAATAAAAGTTTATAAATCAATCAAGTGGGTATCATAATCCTAGATATCCACAGATTATGATTCCACCAAATTAAGATCTCAGACCCACTTGTATAATTGTCACTTAATATAGGGATCATTTAATTCAATTTGATATATAAACGCACCCATAGCAAGCAAATTAATAACTACAGAAGAATCCCAATTCTCCTAACTATCGAAATTAAGAATTTATGCACCCAATGCAAATGATGTGAGATTCCCTGAGTCTAATCATAATATCCTTTAGACTATAATCTCATGGGTGGTTCTGTTCAATAAATTCTTGGGATGTACCGATCATAATCCTATATTGAACTATCTCACACGTTCTCCAATCATTACCGATTTCCCGTAGTTTGAAACAAACTACTAGTATTATATCAAAACTGTTACTATAGTATGTTAAGTCCCTATAAAGTTTGTGAACATTTCAATAGTGATAGAACCAAAATTCCATTCTCCCTATGATCATCCCAAAGACAACTCACTAAAATTCCTACTAAGCTCTATTGACCAACATTCATATGAAATAATATATTTAAACAAATATAAAGTATTCTCGTAACCATTATTGTTATTTCAAAATAAAATGATAATTTTTTACCAAAAGGTGACCATCAGACGTGGTTTTAAGAATAAAACCCCAACAATCTCCCATTTAGTCTTAAAGCTATGTATCATACTCCCAACCCATCTACATGGTAGTTTGATGCCTATTGGTAGAGGGTTACCCGAGTGTTACCCGATACAACCTTGGTAATAAACTTGTCACCCACTTCGTTAGATCTCATGAACTAGATGAAACCTATGCTCAATGTACTTAACCCCTTTATAGGTTACAGGTTCTCTCAAACTTGCAATCGTACCACTTGAACTCTAAAATTGTAATAGCCAATTGTACTTGAAATAACGTCACCCAAGTTACTTAGGAAGTAAATGAGCCATATATCCTCTTTAGTTGTCTTTGAAGTGATAATAACTTTGGTCTCCCCGGTGGAGTAATCGATTTAAGAATGCTTCGCAATACTCAACCTTATAGCCCAACCTCCTTGTGTAAACACAAATTTCGAGGTAGAAAATTTGGAATCCTTATCTGACTGAAAAATTAGTATTTGTACGACGAAGGTATAAGAATATAAGGACGGAATATGTCGACCATTCTAAAAGCATAAAAGATTTAGGTATTTCCACAAAATATATTTAACATTCATGAGGTTTCCCACCGCCGAAGCCTTAGGTATATTCCTCCTTCCTTTCATCTATCAAGTGTCCTACGACATTGACTTTTAGAAAATAATGATTCCAAACTTAAAAATAATCCATTTCCATGGAATCCAGATGTTAATCATGTGTATGCAACATTGATATAATCGACTTTGGATAACCCAACATCCTTTGTAATCATTTTTGATAAATCTTGATAATAAAGATGTTCTTGGCATGTCCTAAGTACTTTATATCAAAAATTCGGACAACCACACTACTATGTAAGATAATACTCCCACCTCATTCCCGATTAGGCAAGCATTATCCACAAATTGTACTATAAATACCACCACGTCTTCGTCATGCTTCTTATATAAACAAGTATTTTTAAGAGTTAATGAAAATCAAGACTTGATGTCCTGATCAAACCGAATGACCCAAGACATTGATGTTAGCTTAAATCCATAAATGGGTGTCACAAGATTACATCATTTTTCTTTCACAACTTCTTACTGTGTGCTTATCAAGTCAATCGTTTGTGAACGTAGTCTTGACGTTAAAAGAATCTTGACAGACTTTATCATGGCTATAGCGAAAAGGTTTGCTCATAGTCAAACCTCTTCTTTCTGAGTAAGCCCTTAATCTAACCTTCCCCTTAAAGGTCCCATCCATTTATTTTTAAAATTATTGTGGTTCCACTTATGGCCGATGGGTTTTACCCCATAAACAAGTCTAGAAACCCATCAAATCCCTTCTATTATCCATAGACATAAGTTAATGCAAAAATCCTTGTCTTGAAATGCCGCATTATAGTTCTCGATACCCGATTTGTGTTTTCTTGTGATCATATCAAAATGATTACCCCAAACACTAACCCTTCAGGATGCCTCCTAATTCTACAAATATGATGTGGTACCACTTGTTATCCAGTATAAGTGACATATGTATCATAACCGTTGTGGCCATCCCCGATCCTCGCCGCGCTGGGGCGGGCGCACGAAGGGAAAGGATCCTTCAGGTCCCACGCATCCCTCTCGGGAGCGCTTAGACCAGAGTCAATTGAGATGAGGTGTAAGAATGTAGAGAGATTCAGAGTCGCCAGTCTATTTTACTCAAAACAGACAAAAGAAAAAGGGGAAGTCATCCCGAAGGATGGCATCCAAAGACATACTGGTTCATGCGAAACCAAAATGATTCGAGAAGGGTTCGAAAGCTTACTTACGAAATGGGAAGGTGTTAGGCACCCATTCCGCCCTTTCGGTCTCTCATGGATATTTGCTATTTTCCTTTATATTTCCCCCGGTGATAAGTGTGCATGTGTATATATATAATGGAGGTAGGAATCCTCGACTTGTATCATGGAAAAGATAAAGCGAGTCATCCGTAGGAAGATATAAGAATAGTATTAGAAAAATAAGATTTACGCGATTACCCCTACGTTGATCGTTATAATGGAATGATAAGGCATATGGAGTAATACGTCACTAAGGGCAAGTATATATAATATAAGAAGATTAGATTTATAGAAAATACAAAGTAATAGAAAAAGTAAGAAAAGGACTTGAGTCTTGGGTTTTACCCCAAGACGCCTACGTAGCCTATAAAGGCATCAAAGTCCACGTAGTTCGCATATAAAACGAGGGGTGGGGTTTATCCCATAAATCCAAATGGGGGATCTCTTATTTGTGTGTGTGCGTGTGCGTGTGTGTGTGTGTGTGTGTGTGTGTAGAAAAAAAAGTGTTTTAGTTGCGGGAAAAGTATGAGAATCCCTTATTTGGAATTTATGAGCAAACCCTATTTTTCTTATTTTTTTGGGTTTTATTTATATGAAAACTAAGAGATGTGCAATAATACTAAATAAAAAGTATATTAGGATGTGCGAGATGGATAATAAAAGTGCTAAGTAAGAAAACAAGTTATTGAGAATTTAAGAGAGTTTGAGAAAGTTGGACCTTCTTGAAGATCTTGAGCTTGAGCTTGATTGTTGGAGAGCAGACATTGCACTTGGATGATGATGGAGAGTGGATAATTGACCAAGTTTGATGAAAAGGATGATGAAAAGTGGAAGTAAAAAAGGGATTTGGAAGTTGAAATCAGGCTGCCTTCGAGAAAGGTTTCTGGGATTCGTTGAGAATGAATTTTATCAGATATGGGCTCCCCCTGCAAATGAGGTGAAGGCCTCCTTGTATAGGCTCAGTTCACTACCGATCAGCATAGACCCGTTACTGCTTATCGGCACCTGCCGATAGGCAGCGTCTGGAACCTGCCATTTGGCAGTGTGTTTCAGGCTTTTTTCAGAAAATCGGCTGTCGAGAGCAAACCATTGGTCAGAATTGTGCACGGGGTATACCATTGGAAAGGTAATTCAGAGACTTTGAAAGTCCTTTGGACCTCTCCCGGGTTCGGGAGTTAACTTTAGGTGCAATGTGGCTCGGAAGCATTCGTCGATCCATTGGATGGGAAATCGCTCGGACGCAAATGGATCGTTCGTCCACATGGTAAGTCCGAATCGCGCACGGGGTGGACCGTTGGAAAGGTTAGGAGATGTACTTTGACATTCCAAAGAGTTTGACCCGATTTGGGGAGCTGACTTTGGTCAACTGAGCCCTATAAGAGTTCCGTGACCTCTTGAAGTCAAACGGATCGTTCGCCCGCATGGAAAGTCAAAATCGCGTACGGGATGGACCGTTGGAAAGGGTATTCAGTACCCTTCGAAGATTCATTCAGCCTTGGTTGAGCTGAAGAGTTGACTTAGGTCAAATAGAGCTCGGGAGTGCCCGGTGGCCTCTAGGTCAGGTTTCGAACGCAAACGGATCGTTCGTCCTCATGGTAAGTCGAAATTGCGCACGGGATGGACCATTGAAAAGGGTATTCAGTGCCCTTCAAAGATTCATTCAGTCTTAGTCAAGATTAAGAGTTTGACTTTTTGGTCAAACTGAGCCGGGGAGTGCCCGATGGCTTCTAGGTCAGTACTCGGAACATGACCTGGGTTTGTAGTGACGAAGGGAGGTACTAGGGACCTAAGGAGAGTTAGGGGTAATGGAATGGGGTGTCTACAGAGCCCCTCGACGGCCAAGTTTAGAACAAATAATGACTATCAAATAGACACCGCATAATGCTTTTGAGGGAGTATGACCGATTCAGAGGGTCGAGGCTAATTTTGAGGACCTAAGGAGTGTGCTCGGGATGATCAATTCTACGGGTCAAAGCCAAATCTACGGGCTTAGGGTAGAGGTCTAATAATCGAGGTTAATTTGACCTAAGAGTGATGACAATCGAGGATCGGGGTTAATTTTGACCCAACTCAGGTGACGATCGAAGATCGAGGTCAATTCTGACCTCAAGAGTGGTGACGACCGAGGACCGGGGTCAATTATGACCCAACTCAGGTGACGATCCAAGACCGAGGTCAATTTTGACCTAAAGAGTGGTGACGACCAAGGACCGGGGTCAATTCTGACCCAATTCAGGTGACGATCCAAGACCGAGGTCAATTCTAACCTAAAGAGTGGTGACGACCGAGGACCGGGGTCAATTCTGACCCAACTCAGGTGACGATCCAAGACCGAGGTCAATTCTGACCTAAAGAGTGGTGACGATCGAGGACCGGGGTCAATTCTGACCCAACTCGGGTGAAGATCTAAGACCAAGGTCAATTCTAACCTAGAGAGTGGTGACGATCGAGGACCGATCCAATACCGAGGTCAATTCCTACCTAGAGAATGCTGACGACCGAGGGTCGGGGTCAATTCTAACCCAACTCAGGTGACAATCCAAGATCGAGGTCAATTACGACCTAAAGAGTGGTGACGACCGAGGACCAGGGTCAATTCTGACCCAACTCAGGTGGCGATCCAAGACCGAGGTCAATTCTGACCTGAAGAGTAGTGACGACCGAGGACCGGGATCAATTCTGACCCAACTCAGGTGAAGATCCAAGACCGAGGTCAATTCTGACCTAAAAAGTGGTGACGACTGAGGATCGGGGTCAATTCTGACCCAACTCAGGTGACGATCCAAGACCGAGGTCAATTCTGACCTAGAGAGTGGTGACGACCGAGGACCGGGGTCAATTATGACCCAACTCAGATGACGATCCAAGATCGAGGTCAATTCTGACCTAGAGAGTGGTTGGAGATTGGATTTTGATTTTATTGGGGAAAGTGTTTTGTGATTTTGATTTGAGCTGGGGATCTGATAGATGGGGAAGCTTTTGTTTCATTAGGAGACCTTGCGGGAGGGAACACCCTATTTTGGGTGTTGTGAGAGAATTCCGCTGGGGAAGTGATCAGGTGATCCTTAGAGATCCTACGGAGCTTTACTGGGAGGAGTTTTCACTTGATTTTTGAGGATTTTGCTGGGAAAGAGGGGTTTTGCTCGAGGGGACACGAAGTTTTCTTGGTGAAAAGGCTTTAAATCCTTCCTGGAATTTTTAGGAATTTTTTGGGGATTTTTTGGGGCTTTCTGGTATTTTCTGGGAATTTCTGCATGAAATTTAATGGGGGTGCCGGTCGGCATAGTATGAAGGGTGCCATTCGGCAGTGGCACGGACTTTTGGGTTAACTCGGGAAGGCAAAGGTTCAGTGCCTATCGGGGGGAGGGTGGTTCATCAGATTGCCGAGGAAGAGGTGGTGGTGCCACCTGCGCAGCCTCCTACGTCTATGTGGCGGGAGCGACTGCTGTCAGAGGATGTGAGTATCGCGGCGATGATTGGCGAGTCCTACTTGCTATACACCGATACGGCTGCGCCGTATGACTATATGGACTTTGTGACGAGCTGGTTGATGGCCCCCAGCATATATGATGCCCTGCCTTTCCCTCCGCCAGGTTCGAGTCAGGCGGTGGGATCTTCTCACAGCGGCGGTGGTATGTCGGCATCTACGGCGGTGGAAACTTCAGAGGTTCCTTTTGTGCGGCTGCATACCCCTCCATACAATATTCGATGGGATGGTGCCTACACTGCACCGTCCTCATGCGATGGATCCGGAGGAGTTGGGTTTGACAGAGGAGGTCCTCTAACCTGCGGTATACCTTTCTGCTCCTCTCTTTCTTTCTTTTCTATTTTGGTCATCTCTGTTTTAATACTGATTTTGTCTTTCCTTGCAGCAAGTCCGGGTGTCGACCACTTGGCTAAGGGACATCAGAGACTGGATATCTTCGACGACTGCCCATATTCGAAATGCGGTTCCCGTTCCTTCTTGCTTTGTGTCATCTGCCTCATCTGGAGAGGACTCTGGCTCGGGTAGTGGTGGTGCGTCGTCTCTCCGTAGGGGGGAGAGAGCACGTCGCAGGGGTGGAAGCTCTTGAGAGAGAGAGAGAGAGAGAGAGAGAGAGAGAGAGAGAGAGAGAGAGAGAGAGAATGTGGGTTCGGGCTGAGTCCTGTTGTTTTTTTCTTTTTCTTTTATTTCCTACAAAAATGATGTAACACAGAAAATAGATATATGCAATGCAATGGAGTTTTTTTTTATTATCTTTTATTGATGATGAATGAATGCATGCACATGCGCTTTTTACTTTGCTGTTGAGACCGTAAAAAGGAGTATTTTTGGAATTTTTTGAAGGAAAGTTTTTCGATCAAAAAGGGGAAATAAAAGCGATTTTGAAATTCTGTTAAGAATATCAATTTATTTCTATTGAGTTTTCTGATTTGACAAAAGAGGAAAATAGAGAAATTTCCAAAAGTAGGGGGTTGCCGATCGGCAAGCACCTTATCCTGCCTATCGGCAGTTCAGTCCAGTCTCATCAATTGAAAGCTTTAAATGGTACCCTCTTCAGCCTTTGGTACCTTGTGGGGTAGGATTCCCTCCGATTGCTGTAGGGATTTTATCTCTTGTGAGGGTTCTCAAGTATAAAAAGGGGTAAGGGTGGAGTGTTTTCATCACATCCTTTGCATTTTCACTTACTTGCCCACTATCTATTAGCCTTGCAAGATGGCTCTCCCTGGTAGCATTGAGTTTATCAGCTACCTCAAAACTTTGGAAGCAATGTGCTCTTATAATGTCGACTATAATGCTTTCAACATGCGTCGAGTCTCCTTGTGGCACAATCGGCCTCTTGAGTGGAACGTGCTGACGGCGGCGGTACAATTCTGGTACCCCGAAGACCATATATTCCGCTTTGGGTTGGAAGAAGTTTGTCCTACCTTCGAGGAATTTTCTACCATACTGGGTGTAAATCCTAATGTTGCTGCGGCTTTGCCCGAATTTTCTCATTCTCCCAGGGATTTGTTGGCCGGGCTTCTTCATGTTTCGCCTTCGGCGGCTAGATCATTGGTTACTGGAGGAATGATCTCCCTCCCAACGGTGCTGCAGTCTGTGCATTTGCAGGAAGTAGGTGATGTTGGCTATGCTGAAGCCGTTGTTCTGGTTCTAGTTTCAAAATTATTGTTGGTGACTGGAGAACTATTGGTGGACCCGCAGCTTGCAGCCATTACTTCATGGATGTCATATCATCGCAATCCTGTGGCGGTGATACTGGCGGAGACCCTGAATGGCCTGAATGCCTGGAGAGAAGGTCGTTCTGACTTTTTGAGGGGTAGCCCCGTGATGCTGTTCATGTGGTTGTCTGAAAGATTCTATTTTGGGACTCCTCCAGAATATCCCTTATCGGTCGTACCCAACTTTTTTCACGCTACTTCATCAGCGTTGGCCCGTATGTTGAGAACAGGGAGCATTGGCTTGTGGAGCATGGGGCTCGTGGGCTGTATTGGTCAGTGCCTTGGTGGGGACAGTTGCAGCCCATTCTGGAGCTAGGAGAGTATTCATATGTGTGGTTGGTTGGTCTCAGACAAACCTCTTTTTATTTCCCTTGGCGGCTTTTGCGCCAATTCAGCTGGGCCCAGGTCGTGACCCCTCGGACCTCAAATTTTTTTTCGGTAGAAGATTTGACCGAGCGCCTGCGTCTGTTACTTGGATCTCTGTGGGAAAATTGGCGTCCGTCGACCCGTCCCTCCCAGTCTGTCGGGAAAGTTTGGCATATCCCCAAAGATTATATGAAGTGGTTGTGGAGGGAAGTAGTTAGCAAGATGTTGGCAGTGGAAACTGGACAAAGATAGTTTGTTTTATCTAACACCATGGAAGGGGGTGTTGTGGTCTTTTTGAAGATGGTTAAGGCTCATCGATCCATGGAATGTTTACGGCACTCTATTCAGGCAGGGGAAACTTGGGGACCTCCGGATGTAGATGATAAGGGTACGGGCTCCTCTGGTAGCTGTGGGTAGGACTCTTGGAGATTTTATTTGTGTAATAGAAGCGGGGATTTTATTTGGTTTTTTATGGTAGTAGGGGGAAGGGAGTTATCCGTTCCTTTTCCTTATGTAATCTATGCTGAATTTTCTTATTAATGAAATAAATAAGTTTCTGATCATCCAGTTGTGCCTTTCGATGAATTTTGTAATTTTGAATTATCTACACCGATCGCTAAGGAATACATAATCCTTTTGTTCAAGTACCCTTTAGAATGAACCGCCGTTCTCGGAGGTAAGAAAAGAATGGTATTTTGTGAAAAGGAAAGGGTCGTACTCATGTGAGGTGCATGAGCTGCTTACGTACCTCTGGAGTTTTTTGAAAATGTTTTTATCTATTTGAAAATAGTTTTTTGCAGAGGATCAGCCCACGTAGAGTAGAGGGAAATGAATATTTTTTTTTAGAATAGAAGGGGGATGAGAAGAGTCGTAGCGCGCCGAGATTTCGTACTAGGGGTAGAATTTCTTGAGACGGTCCAGATTGACTGGATGAGCCATCTCTTCCCCATCTAGGTCAGTGAGCATGGCGGCACCACCGGATAAGATTTTCTTCACAATTTAGGGGCTGCTCCAATTAGTCTTGAATTTCCCTCTGGGGTCCCAGATGAGTTTTATTATCTCTTTGAGGGCTAAATCCCCCTCCCGGACACCACGGTTCTTGACTCTCTTATTGAATGATCGCGCTATTCGGCGATGGTACCCCTGTATGTGGTAAAGATCTTTTAATCTTCTTTCATCTAGGAGGGCTAGCTCGTCAAGACGGCTTTGGCACCAGTCTTCTTCATTAACTTTGCTTTCGAGCATGATGCGCAGCGAGGGTATTTCCATCTCCACAGGTAGGACTGCTTCCATGCCGTAGACCAGAGAGTAAGGGGTAGCCCCAGTATAGGTTCGGATTAAGGTTCGATAGCCCCAGAGGTCGTACGGGATCCGGTCGGCCCAATCCCTACAACTTTCGGTCATCTTGCTGATGATAGCTTTGAGGTTTTTATTCGCGGCTTCCACTGTACCATTGGTCTGAGGTCGGTAGGGAGAAGATTTGTGTCTCTGAATCCCGTACTCGTTGACTACTTCTGTGACTTCTGCTTCGAAATGCAACCCATTATCTGACACTAGCTCGTGTGGGACCCCATACCGGCAGATGATATTTTTCTTGAGGAATTTGGCCACTTTCTTGGCGTTCAATACTGCATATGACTCAGCTTTGACCCATTTGGTGAAGTAATCGATGGCGACTAGGATGAACTCATGTCCATTTGAAGCCTTTGGTGTAACCTTCCCTATGATGTTGACACCCCAGGTGGAGAACGTCCAGGGAGAGGTCATGTTATATAATTCTCACGGAGGTAGGTGTTGAAGATTGAAGAATTATTAGCATTTGAGGCACCACCGGACATAGGCGGTGCAATCCTGGATCATGGTGGTCCAGTAGTAGCCCTGTCGGATGATCTTCTTGGTGAGCATGTGACCATTCATGTGGGGGCCGCATTCCCCGCTGTGGATTTTATGTATCATCTTCTCAATCTCAGCCCCTGCGATGCAGTGTAGATGAGTTCCATCGAAGTTCCTCTTAAGTAGTGCTTTATGATAAATGATGTACTGGGCGACCAGTCTTCGGAGAGTCGTTCAATCTTTCTTATTGGAACCCTCGAGATATCTACCATGTTTGAGGAGGCACCAGATATCATAGTACTAGTAATTGGCTAGTTCGGGATCTTTGGTGAAGACAAACTCGATATGGTAACAATGGGTTGGCTTTTCTTGATTTTGAACTACGAAGGGGGCCATTGTTATTCCTTCGGGCATGTTGACCATAGAGGCCAAGGTGGCGAGAGCATCGGCTAGGTTATTCTTTACTCAGGGTAGGTAATGGAAGGTGATATCTCGGAACCGGGAGGCTAACTCTTCTAAATGGGCATGAAAGGGTTGGATCTTTTTGCCCTTGACTTTCCACTTTCTGAGCGCTTGACCGATGATAAGGATAGAATCCCCGTAGACATCAAGGTATTAAATACCTTTCTTGAGAGCAACTTTGAGGCCTACTGTGCATGCCTTGTATTCCGTCATGTTATTAGTGCAAGGGAAATCCAATTTGATGGCAATGGGAGTGTGGGAGTTATCTGGGGCGATCAGAAGTATCCCAATGCCATATCCCTTTTTGTTGGAAGCACCGTCAAAGAACATTTTCCATCGAAGGCGGTCTTGAGTGGTGCAGAGGATATTTTCATCTGGGAATTTGGAGATCCGGACATCTGCTTCGTCCATGGGGTAATCGGCGAGGTAGTTAGAGATGGCTCTTCCTTTAATAACTTTCTGTGTGACGTACACGATATCGAACTCGGTTAGGAGCATCAACCATCGGCCCATTTGACTAGATAAGGCGAGTTTCTCAAGCAGGTATTTGATGGGGTCCATTAGGGATACAAGTTTAATGGGGAAGGCGAGCATGTAGTGTCACAAATTTTGGGTGACCCAGACAAGTGTGACACATGCCTTTTCCAAAGCAGTGTAGTTGACCTCGTACCCGGCCAATTTGTGACTAGCATAATATATGGCTCTTTTTTTGTGGGAGTCTTCAAGATATTAGGCTAGCAAAGCCCCAGTTACAATGTCGGTTATGGTTAGGTATATGAGAAAAATGGAGACCAGACTGTGGTGGCATGAGCACTAGAGGTTGGGTTATGTATTGTTTGATTCGGTCAAAAGCTTCTTGGCAGGCCTCATTCCAAACCTTGGTTGAATCCATTTGGAGGAGCTTGAAGATCGGTTCACAGATGGAGGTTAGCTGGTTGATGAATCGGTTGATATATTGGAATTTTCGAAGAAAACCTCGGACTTCTTTCTCTGTTCGGGGTGGTGGCATCTCAAGTATGGCTTTCAGCTTGGCAGGATCTGCTTCTATCCCCTTCTCACTGACCATGAATCCTAAGAGTTTTCCCTTTGTAATGCCGAAGATGCATTTCTGTGGATCGAGTCTCATCTGATACTGCCGCAGTCGTTCGAAGAAATTTCGAAGAGCAGGAGCATGACTTTCTCTCGTTTTGGACTTGATAATCATATCATCCACGTAAACCTCGACCTCTTTGTGAATCAGATCGTGCAGGATGGTTGTAGCAGCCCTTTGGTAGGTAGCCCCAGCATTCTTGAGGCCGAATGGCATAACGGTGTAGCAAAAGGTCCCCCATGGGGTGATGAATGCGGTTTTCTCTTGGTGGTCGGGGTGCATCTTGATTTGGTTGTATCCGGTAAACCCGTCGACGAATGATTTGAGAGCATGATTGGCTGTGTTGTCCACGATCATGTCGATATTGGGTAGCGGATAATCATCCTTCGGAGAAGCTTTGTTTAAATCTCGGTAATCCACACACATTCGAACCTTCCCTCCTGATTTCGGCACAGGTACAATGTTGGCTAGCCACGTGGGATATTCGATTACTCGGATGAAACCTACGTTCAACTGTTTGACCACCTCTTCTTTGACTTTGAGCGACCATTCGGTGCTGAGCTTTCTTTACTTTTGTTTAACCGGCTTGTAATCTGGGAGAGTTGGGATCTCATGCTAAGTTATTTCAGGATCAATACCGGGCATATCGTCGTAGGACCATGCGAAGACATCCACGAACTCCTTTATCAATTCTTCAAGTTATGTGCGCTCATGCTCGTCAAGGGTGGCCCCTATCCTAATCTCGCGCAGTTGGCTACTAGAACCGAGATTAATAACAATAGACTCTTCTTTATTAACTTGAACGCGGTTATGTTGTTTGTTATTAACCTTATTTAAATCAGTTAAGAATTGTTCATTTGTAAAATCATCATCATCAAAAGTTTGATTAGAATCTAAACAATTAATGTAAGGCACAGCAAGATACTCAAAATCTTCGTTTATTTCATTAATAGGAAAAACAACATTGAGAACCTCATCAAAAGAGGTCTCGATTACATTTGAGTAAGGATAGACAACAGTAGATAAAATGGGGTAAATATTGGGGTTAGGGGAGGTTTCAAGAGACAGAGCTGGCGCAGCATGCCAGTTGAGGATAGGTGTATCCGCAGCCTTGATCAGATGAGAGGGGTCCAGTGATGTGGTGCCTGAATGAACCATGCAGAGTGCCAGCCCCAGTGTCTGCAAGTTGAAGGAATCTTCGAAATCACTTTACTCAATTTTTTTGGTATCTTTGATGAGCGGTTCTTGGAAAAAGATCTCCATTCCAGGCTTCATCTTCTTGTCTGTGTGGTCATACCATGGTTCGGGGAAACCGCAAAAGGGAAAGTCCTCGCCTTCTTTAATGAATCGACCATTTAAGGAGTCTCCAGAGATAATTCGGATGCAGTCTAATCTTCTCTTTGGTCGAGACTAGTGGATCATTCTGAGCTCTTGATTTGATGGTTGATACCCCAAGCCGCAAGGAGGGAAAGCTTTCTTCAGTTCGATGGGGTCAATTATCCCTTGTTGCCTTTACCCTAGCCCCAGTCCGAGCATGAAGTGCATGTTTCTGAACATCTGAATCACATTGATATTACCATGAGGGTCATATTTTGGACAAACCCTTTCTTTGAACCCGTCCCCTGTCGGGAGTAAGAGTGGCTCAACTCGAAATCCTAATAGGAGAATATCATTTGACCCATGATGTATCTCAAGAATTGGATTGCTGGTACTTTCACCCCCGACATTTTCATCATCGCCCAAAATGGTGATGACTCGCCCATCGGCGAAGAACTTCAATTTCTGATGGAGTGAGGAAGACACACCCTTGATATTGTGGAGCCAGGGGCATCCGAGCAACAGGTTGAAACAAGATGGGTTGTCTATGACTTGGAATTCAACGACGGGGTTTATAGGGACAACCCTATTACAAGTTTTATGGATATCATCTCCTCACGACGGGTATTATCATAGGCACGTATAGCGGCGGAGGTTGGAGCGAGGTCTCTTTCTTTCAGGCCTAAACACTTGAAGGTTCTCAGAGGGAAAACGTTCAAGGCAGATCCGTTATCGACAAGGGAGAGTGGCACGACCTTCCCCATAACTTCGACGGAGATGTTGAGTGCATGGTTGTGATTTAGCCCAATTCTGGGGATTTTTTCTTCCGAAAATGATAGCATTCGGGTAGAGGTCAAGGATCCGACCAGATTTGTCGTTTCTTCTGGTGAGGTAGAGGGAGGAACTGTGAGTCCAGTGAGTAATTTGATTAAAGCATTTCTATGTAGCTGGGAAGACATGAAAAGTCCCCATAGAGTGATGTTAGCTTGAGTTTTCTTCAGTTGATCGAGAATCTTGATCTCCTCAATGGTCATCTCTGGCATAGGAAGGTTTTCAACCCCCTTCCCTTTGTCATTTGCTGGTAGTGAGTTTGGAACCTGGTAATGTCTCCCTGATCTGGTCATGTGATTTACTGAAGAAGGAAAGAACATGAATCCCGTTTCCTCATCAATCTCAAGTTGTTTTGCCACCCTGTTTATTTCTCCGAGGAGTTCTTCAAATGATATCATCCCACATATGTCGGCTACTGGGCAGTTCTTTCTGAATCTTGTTCTTTACTTGAATCTTCGAATTCTTCCCCACATCCGGTTGTAATAATTTTATCTTTCCATGTAAAGTCAATGCATTCCACAACTTTAACGACTTTTTCATATAAGTCCTCCCATTCCGTGGGGATATGTGTGATTTAAGGGACCAAATGCCCTTATAGCTTCAAAGTGTCAAGTAGTCTGGTGATACTGCAAATGCTGTTGGTTTGCCCGAATAATTCTGCCATAGTCTGGACAACATCATCTAAGCTGACTTCGTCGGTTGGTACCACCCATTTATCTGAATCTCGAACCCACTTTCGTGCTTCCAAGAACATTGTGCTGAACTTCTGGCAATCGATGACCATCTGTGAGGGCAAGTTCAACACTTCTAACAATTCCATACTTCCATTTTCAAAATGGGTACAGACAACGATGCATTCTCTGGTGAGGAGTGACAGTGCTTGATCAGCGAGGCTAGTAGGGTGTAGGAGGAAATATGGGCAAATTTGAAGAGGTTTAGGAGAGTATATGGGTGTGATTTGAGTTGAGGGGTCGAAATCTGGGTTTTCTTCCAAGAAGATGGAATTGGTGTGATTCGAAAGTGGATTGTGAGTAGTGTTTGGCTTAGGATTGGCTGGTGGGGCGATGGTACCCCGATCAATGAGATCTTGGATTATGTTTCGAAAGTGAAAACATTGGTCGGTGGTATGGTCGACAGTTTGGTGAAAGGCGCAATGAGCATCGGTCTTGAAATTTCTTGGGAGTGTATTTGGCAACGGATGTGGATCCAAGGGTTTGATGAGGTTTTGGCTTAACAGGGCTTGATAAACTTTAAAGAGGGGAGAATGGAGCTCAGTATATTCCCTTCGGATGGGGGCAGGGCGGCTTTCTGGTGCCCACAATGTGGTTGGTTGGGAGATGTTATTGATGGTTGAGACTGTAGCACTGGTAGGCTCGTCATACTTTCTAGGGGTGAACTGTCCGGACACCTTCTTTAGTTCAACCTACGTTTTAACAAGGCTTTACTCAATTTCCACTCCAGCCTCTCTGAGATATCGAAAGTGGGGATAGTACTGTCCTCTCATCGTCGCTCGAACATGGGGTAAGAAGTTCTTCTTCACTATGTTGACCAGTTCTTCCTCGGATGGCCGATTAGTCATGGTAGCTGCTTGTTCCCTCCATCGGGTTATGAAGTTACTGACTGATTCTCCTGGATTCTGTTTGAGTAGCTCTAAATCACGACGGGTGACCTCAAGGTCTTCGTTGTATTTATATTGCGACATGAATTCTCGAGCTACATCCTCCCAGCTACGGATTCTGGATTCCTCAAGAGACAAAAACCATCGGAGGGCACTATCATTCAAAGTTTGCTAAAATAATTGGGCCATAACTTCTTCAGAACCTCCTAGTAGAGTCATGGAACGATGATAACTGCGAAGATGAACAATTGGGGGTCCACTCCCCCCAAACTTCTCGATATTCGGCATCTTAAACTTCTCGGATAACCTCGCTTTAGGATAAGGAGACATGTGGGTGTAGTCCATGTAATTCCCATAGATCCTGACTTGGTCAAACTTCTTGGTGAGCATCTTAAGATCCTCCTTGACTTTATTCAACTCTTCCTCCTTTGGATCAGCGACCACAGGCAGGTTAGCCACAGGCTGGGCGATGTTTGGCATTGGAAGCTGGGCAGACAGCGGCCCATTGGCAGGGGGCACATGGAGCGTGACGATATTCTTTCGAAACTAAGATAGGCTCGGGTGGGCCCATAGCACGAGGGAATATGGCCTTGGGCTCTTCAGGAATAGGAACTTGGTTTCATTGCATTTCTCGAACCTCGGTTTGGAGGTTGTCAATTTTGGACACGAGCTGAGCTAGGACTGTCGGTAGATCCGACTGTATAACTGGTGCTTGATTTATATTCTCCATGGAAAGTGAATGGATTTTGGACTCGGAAGAAGTAGTAGAGGATTGGACGAAACTCCAGGGTGATTTGACTGAAGACCGAAGCCAATAGGGAGCCAGGCCAAGGGTTTGCAATCGACCTGAGAAGACATAGAATGGGATTTATTTTTAAGAAAAAGGGAAGGAATTATTTTTGGATTTTTGATAAAGAAGGGAGAAATGTTTTTGGATTTTTGATAAAAAAAAGGGAGAAAGGTTTTTGGAGACGGAACTCAGCATGATTATTATGATTATTATGTTCTCACTTGTATTTAATTCTCTTAAATGCAATGCCAGACGGGACCCGAGCCTGGAAAAGTGGGGTTTTATTATATGCAAAGATACGATTTTGACTTGTAACCAGGCTCACGGATAGGGTCACATTTTAAAAAAGGCGCGAAACTTTGGGCGACAAATCGACCCGAAATTTTGGTAGAGTTTCGGGTTGAAACCGGCAATCTAAAGTGCATGTCCTAGGTTTGACACCTATATGTGGGTATGCAGTTGGTTGGGTGAATCGGCATGGGCTCCCCCCCTTTGGTGTGACTTCCATGATATACGTCTTGCTCTTGCGGTCAATCGATACGTATGGACAAGCCATTTGATATACCTGAGTGTACATGAATTGCCTCACTATATACCTCGTGGGGACGGTATGTGTGAGAGCGAATTCAATATACTCGACGTACGTGAACGAATTCCCTGCGATATACCTCCCGTCATAACTTCGGTCAAGCGGTACGATGTAGGGGAGCCGTTCGATATACGTCGAAGGTACTTATCCAATGGAAGGTGAGAGTCATATTGCTTAGGCTAACTGCGACCTGCCAGACCAGAACCCATCACGAAGTGACCCTCCAGTTACTGGGTAAAATTTGGTCAATAGCAATGCTCTTTGGTGATGTTGTGTGAATCATACATGATTCTATTATTAGTATCCTATGATGAGAATTCCTTTCTTGATTATGCCAAATGGGGAGAAAAGTACAAGTACCCAAGGTACACCAAGTATGGATAGGTGATGCGTGCAACATGTGGATATATGTGATCCTAGGTGCACGTGGTGCGAAGTGTACATGGAGAATTTCTATAAGTGTGTGAACATAAGCATATGGGATACACATGGAAAAGGGGAAATATGTAAGATATGGGGGGAAACATAAACAAATATAGCATCCATGCAAATAGAGTCAAGCCCACAAATAAACACATATCCCCAGTAGAGTCTCCACTATGGCCATCCCCGATCCTCATCACGCTGGGGCGAGCGGGCGAAGGGATAGGATCGTTCGGGTCCCGCGCATCCCTCTCGGGAGCGCTTTGGCCGGCGTCAATTGAGATGAGGTGTAAGAATGTAGAGAGATTCAGAGTCGCTAGTCTATTTTACTCAAAATAGATAAAAGAAAAAGGGGAATCCATCCCGAAGGATGGCATCCAAAGACATACTGGTGCATGCGAATCCAAAATGATTCGAGAAGGGTTCGGAGGCTTAGTTACGAAATGGGAAGGTGTTAGGCACCTATTCCGCCGTTTCGATCTCTCATGGATATTTTCTATTTTCCTTTATATTTCCCCCCGTGATATGTGTGCATGTGTATATATATAATGGCGGTAGTAATCCTCGACTTGTATTATGGAAAAGATAAAGCGAGTCATCCGTAGGAAGATATAAGAATAGTATAAGAAAAATAAGATTTACGCGATTACCCCTACGTTGAGCGTTATAATGGAACGATAACGCATATGGAGTAATATGTCACTAAGGGCAAGTATATAGAATATAAGAAGATTAGATTTAGAGAAAATAGAAAGTAAGAGAAAAAGTAAGAAAAGGACTCGAGTCTTGGGTTTTACCCCAAGACGCCTACGTAGCCTATAAAGGCATCAAAATCCACGTAGTTCACATATAAAATGAGGGGCGGGGTTTATCCCATAAATCCAAATGTGGGATCTCTTATTTGTGAGTGTGTGTGTGTGTGTGTGTGTAGAAAAAAAGTGTTTTAGTTATGGGAAAAGTACGAGAAAAGTATGAGAATCCCTTATTTGGAATTTATGAGCAAACCCTCTTTTTCTTGTTTTTTTGGGGTTTTATTTATATGAAAACTAAGAGATGTGCAATAATACTAAATAAAAGTATATTAGGATGTGAGAGATGAGATAATAAAAGTGCTAAGTAAGAAAATAAGTTATTGAGAATTTAAGAGAGAGTTTGTTGGAGAGCAGCCCTTGCACTTGGATGATGATGGAGAGTGGCTAATTCACCAAGTTTGATGAAAAGGATGATGAAAAGTGGAAGTAAAAAAGGGATTTGGAAGTTGAAATCACGCTGCCTTCGAGAGAGATTTCTGGGATTCGTTGAGAGTGAATTTTATCAGATCTGGGCTCCCCCTGCAAATGAGGTGAAGGCATCCTTATATAGGCTCAGGTCACTGCCGATCGGCATAGACCCGTTCCTGCCTATCGGCACCTGCCGATAGGCAGGGTTTGGAACCTGCCATTTGGCAGTGTGTTTCAGGATTTTTCAGAAAATTGGCTATTGAGGGCAAACCATTGGTAAGAATCGTGCACGGGGCATATCGTTGGAAAGGTAATTCAGAGACCTTCGAAAGTCCTTCGGACTGCTCTCGGGTTCGGGAGTTGACTTTGGGTCAAATATGGCTCGAAAGCATTTGTCGGTCCATTGGACAGGGAACCACTCGGACGCAAACGGATCGTTCGTTTGCATGGAAAGTTCGAATCGCGCACGGGGTGGACCATTGGAAAGGTTAGGAGATGTACTTCGACATTCCAAAGAGTTTGACCCGGTTTGGAGAGCTGACTTTGGTCAACCGGGCCCTAGAAGCATTCGGTGACCTCTTAGAGTCAAACGGATCGTCCGTTCGCATGGAAAATCGGAATCACGCACGGGATGGACCGTTGGAAAGGGTATTCAGTTCCCTTCGAATATTCATTTAGCCTCGGTTGAGTTAAAGAGCTGACTTAGGTCAAATAGAGCCCGGGAGCGCCCAGTGGCCTCTGGGTCAGGTTTTGGACGCAAACGGATCGCTCGTCCTCATGGTAAGTCGAAATCGCGCACGGGACGGACCGTTGAAAAGGGTATTCAGTGCCCTTTGAAGATTCATTCAGTCTCAGTCGAGATGAAGAGTTTGACTTTTTTGTCAAACTGAGTCGGGGAGTGCCCGATGGCTTCTAGGTCAATACTCAGGACATGACCTGGGTTTGTAGTGACGAAGGGAGGTACTAGGGTCCTAAGGAGAGTTAGGGGTAATAGAATGGGGTGTCTACAATCATCGATAATAATCCCACTATAATGATGTAGTGTATTATTGATATTAGGTCGTATTTCATCATGTATGGGTGTCTAGCAACATTATTTTTAGCCCTTGTTCGACCCTAACCTTCTCCTTCTTGGCATCCCTATCTCTGTGGTAGTCATGGTTATTATAGTAGTGTAGGAGAGAAACTTCCACCACTTGAGAGTAAATGGTGAAGGTCGATTAACCTAGAAGTACCTATTGGATCGTCTAAGTTAGATCTAACGATCCATATTCTTGGCTTTCATATCTATCTCCTCAGGAACTAAATGGGAGATACATGTAAACTCTTTCTCATACTGGGAAACTATGCGGTCATCCTACAGAGACTGAGAAACTCTATCCTCATGTTAGTATGAACAATAAATGGGAAATACGTCTTCTCAAATAGCACCCAGAACTTCCTAATGGTTGTAATCGACCTCTCATCATCGGTGGTAACTAACTCCCACCACGGTAATGCAACCCAACTAGATTAAAGCTAGACAACATCTATTTATATACCTTTATCACTCTACCAAATGCAAGTTCCTCTCGATATCCCTTGCCCACTATAAGGAAATCATGAGATCCACTGAAACAATAAAATAGGGAGGATTGGATTTTCTAAAGGCACTCCTAGCCTTCTTACATGTCAAAGTCATATGTGGTACAAGTGCATCCATGGGTGGTGGAGTTGGTGGATGATCCTACCTCATGGAATAAATGTCATCAACAACCATATATGAACTAATGTCGACCAAGCCAGTCAAGTTATCAATAAAAGTACGGTCTGAGTCACGTACATAAATATATTGGCTCCACTCAAGCCCGTGCATAATGAATGCCTACTCTAATGTCTCAGGGGATCTCTCGCGTCGTACTATGTAGAGTTATAGGTTTTCCCACCCCTATAAACCCAAAATATTAACAAGGGATAATCACTACGCCTTCATACCAACCATATGGCCCCATACCCAAGATATATGAAAGGATTCCCCCATTTTATCAACACTAAATAACATGTGTACGCAATCAGGAAGGGTATGGGATGACAAAAGTAAAGTCTGTCTCTATCACCGGGGTACCAACGTGGTCGGCATCATACCCGCCCCATAAGGATATCCCCTGTACGTAATACCATGAGGACTCGTGAACCATGGTATGTTTCAACACATAAAGATAGTAAACAAGTACTCCAATACATAACTAGGACAATATATATATATATATATATATAATATGTCAGCTCAAAATCCAAAGTCTAGGTTTCATCTCACCTAATGACCATAAGAATCATTCTAAAACAACCTCTAGCCCACTCGATGCATCCCCACCACATCCTCACCTAATATATGATAAACACTATTGTTAACCACTATCCAACTTAACAAACTTCGACTCAAATCTTTATGTCCTTAAGCTTGGTTACTATAATCAAACCTATTGTTAATAAAATTATCTTAAATGATTCCAATCCCAAAAAAACTCCCCAATCAAAACCCTAACCAACTGAACACAACAAAAAGCCCCAACCTAAAATCACCAACCTACAAATTCAGCCTTGCTCACTGTTGGAAAAATATCATAAAAAAATTCATAAAAAATCCAAAAAAATATGAAACCAGTGCCCACATGTTCTTAAGTCAATTCTCTATAATTTCACATCATCAAACTGTGTTCGTGACCTCAAATGATAATCGTGCACACACACATGTTCGCACATCAAATATTAATTGTGCGCACGAAATAAGGCATGCCTGATTTCAAAAATACGGGTCTCTTCGGACCCAAACCCCAAGTTACGAACCTAAAAACCCTAATATCCTATTGATGACTTACTACAAGGCTCTAACACTAAAAGAACACTCTATTATGATATCTAAACCCTTTATAATCAAAACCTACCCTCTTAATATCCTAAATTAACAATTTCATTCCCAAAAAATACTCAAATATGAAATTAACTTAAGGGTTTCTATAAATCAACTAATCTAATTCAGATTTACACTAATATAATCATTTTAGATAGATTCAAGCTATAATTCAAGGGTTTCTTCATTAATTTACTCAAGTGTATACTTAGGATTGATGTTAAATTCTCAATTTAAACCCAATTACAAAATTATGAATTAGATTAATAAAAATCATATTAAGAGTGAAAACTTACTACACCAAAGGGTTCTAATATGAAAAGGGTCCAAAACACACAAACCAATTTTTTATTTTAAAAAATATTAATTAAATTAATTAATTAACCCAAATAAACATGTACCAATTTTAAACAAGTGTTGTGATAAACAGATTAAATAATTTTATCTTAACCTAAACCATGCATTTAGGTAAGTGAAAGATAAAATAAATAAATCAAACCACAATTCCCGGTGTACTAGGAAAAAATAAATTGAAAAAACATCGGACGACCCAGCCAACGCAATTCACTATAATGAGGAATTACACAAGACCGACAGTAGACTTACAACACAGACTCGACGCCCTCGCAAGCCTTAATGCACTTCAATATTCAACCTCTCTTCCACAGTGCACATAAGATTCCACCTACACAGTGCCACAGTATATGAGTCCACACACGCCTCGGTATCCACCGATACAGGCTCAGAACCCGTCATAAATGGAGTCCACCGTATGTAAATAAACTAGACACATAATTCATCACACAAAATAATTCTTAACAAGATGTAGAGAATAAACGAATGGTCCCCACGAACTAGATCTCAAAAAATACATATGATGAAACTTAGATCCAAACCTATCTGGGTGTAAACTAGTGTTTAGGTTAAAAAAAACTTGATCATGAATGACCACATAAACACGGGAAGATTTTTGGACGAGTTTGGGAACTCAAAAGCAATGAAAAATTCTTTAAGAAAACTGTTGTTAGGACCTCCTATTTATAGGTGGTTTCCAAAAATGAGAAAATGATAAAAAAACTAAAGGAAAATATCATTTAAAAAAATACTCATCGGTTCGTTCTAACGAGTTCTTAAGGCTCATTCAAATGAATCATATGATCTCCTTCGAAACAACTTCTAACAAAATTTCCAACGAGAAACCTGTGCATGCCAATTTTACCTCACTCGAAGTTCGTTAGAACATGATCTAACAAGATGACTGATCTCATTCGAACAACATGCCTAAAGTCATTAGAATGACCTTAAAAAATTTTGGAAAATATTTAAAATCATTTTAAAACCAACACACGAAACTAAACTATTTAAGGATCAAAATATATAGCATTCATATCAGAGAGACCCTTGGAAATGGAAGACAAAACATGGAACGAAACACAACATGATGAATGAATCTCTAAAACTTCGTCGCTACGTGTTCAAACAAGTACGAGATAGGCTTGAAAGTTAAACCCACTGAAATCCTAACCTATGACTCAAAGGTTTTGTCCAAATACGAAATAAGCCAAAATACATACACATTGACTCTATCGAAAAATTTTCCTTACAAATCTCCCCCCTTTGGCTATTTCGAGACAAAACACAAACAAAAACTCATATGGGTCATCAAGATCCTCTAAGACTCAATCCCCAACCCAAAAAATGAATCAATAAAACTTGACTGACACATATTCCGAGTAGGTTTGTTCTTGTGTAAATTGTATCTGATCCTTGCAATCATGTACACTTAAAAACACCTTCAAATACAAAGAGAATATAACAAAAATATACATATGAATAAACCCTCCCCCTTTGTCTGACACTCTTTACTAAATTTATGACGTCTCCCCCTAAGTCAAAAATCTCCCCCGGACTATAAAGATTGAGATACCATTTCTCCCATTTTTGTTCAACAATAGACAACGAATAAAGGTGCATAATAAAACCATGTCTTCCCAATATAACTAATTCTCCACTAAAATGAAACAAGGGTAAGAATATAGGAAAAATAAGTATATCATGCAATGATGTGTAGTGAAACAAGCAACGACAAATAACTCGGGAACACAAGAACAAATAATCCAAAAAAAGATATTAATACCAATTTTTATGAAAAAATATGATACCAACTTGAATATACAAGAAAATACAGAATACCAATATAAAAAAAGTAACAAAAGATATCAAGGAGATAATATAGCAAACCAATTCAAACCACTTGAAACTAATATGAACACATGGCATACAGGGATCACATGCAAACGCAAAGACTCAAAATAAAAGGTACCATATATATAAATATGAAACAGATACCACACACACACACACACACACACATATATATATATATATATATATATATGTATGTATAAGTATAATCACCACGAAATCTACTAAACACAATGAGCTTTCCACAATCATATGCCATAAATGTGTCCAAACAACATGTGGTAAACGAAGTGAAGGGGCGTAAACTAGCAATAAAATAAATGGGACCCAATCACTCAAAAATGTCCGAGTACTATTTGAACACATAAACTTTAATAGACAACATAAACTTTAATAGACAAAAATTTAAACACATTGTGATAGATAAAATGAACTCATAAAGAACAAACAAGCACAATGTACAATGGCCTAGAAAATATTGTCCATCCTAAAATCAATAGCATCAAACATTAATTAGTTAGGAATCATTGAGCAAACCCATTGATATTCAACTTAACATCCTCAATATATTAGATATTCAATCTTCTCTTTTCTTTTGAAGATACCAAAATTTTTGAAGCTTCAACGAAAAAAAAAATCATCACATCATCAATTTTATCCTTTATTTATTTGCCCCTTAATATTTTAGCCTCTTGTCAGCGATGGCCTTTCACACAAGGATATTCTCATTTCGTAGCCCTTTCCCACGCACACTCATATTTTTCAATTAAAATTAAACTCACTCGGAATGGTTCTTACATGCACAAATCTCTCGTAGTAAAATAGGAATATATAATGACAAGATTGATGGGAGAACACCTCTCTTATATCATGTCACATATGAAGTAAAAATCCGAAAGAGCTCATATATGTGTGTGAAGAGGCATGTGCAAAGTGAACCCATTAAGCATAATTTAAGCATTGAAAATCATAATCAAATGTACTAACCACAAGCATACATGGAATGAAGCTGATTCAAACACATTAATATGCCACACAAAATGTTTAAAACCAAACCAAACATTAACATAAACAAAATAACTTTTTGAGGTTTTTAAACATTTTTAAACGACGCCACTTAAAACAACTCAAAAGACAAATAAAATACAAATAAAAGAAAATATAAAATACAAAAGATAAACACCATATCACTAGTAATAACATATAACACAAAGCACAAAAGCTAGTGTATGAAAATAAGTAAACACAATCAACCTATTATACCCATGTGAACCCAGCCAACGTGAATCCTAAATGACGCCAAAAGAGGACCCACGGTTATTCAACATATGCTCGGCCTCGCTTCTAACAAGTGGACGGCTCGGGTGCTAGCCTGTTCGGCCTGCCTCATTGGATAGTTATCCTCTTCTAGTGAAATTAATTTCTCACACCATACGGACGTGTTCACTCATACACCTGATAAACTTCTCACTAGTCATGTGGAAATAAAGGAAACTTGGTTGTTACGTGTTTGTTACTCGCACGCATCTCAGAACGCCTGCATGGAATCCAAGGCATATTATTTTGTTATTAATCAGTTATCTCCTCTATATTGGTGTAACTTCCTAACCTATAATGGTAGTCCACATGTCCCCCAAATATTTTCCACAAAATCACCTATAAATAGAGGTTAAACCCACATGGAAAAGGGGTACCCCATTCTGTAATCATAACAACCCTAATTATACACCTAATAATAGTAAAGGAGACTAAGTAGCACCCATAAATGTAGGTTTCCTTCTGGGGCCGAACCACCTAAATCATGTCTCATTCTCATTATTTGTCTTCTTCATTCTCTTTATTATTCATTTATTTGCTATCTCCATTTTCGAACGATAATAAATTGGCACCATCTGTGGGAACATGATAAACCATTGTGATCCCTACCTCAATTATTTGATTCATCACCTACCCTAAAACACCTAAGAATGGTGGATAATCCTGAGAGAAGCCGTATGGCACATATTCAAACACCTCCCCCCCCCCCCCCCCCCCCCACTGGGATAGGCAACTTGCACAGCCTACTGATGAGTTTGGCCAAGGGACAAGAGGCGATGCAAGAGAGTGTCAAGAAGTTAACACATACTCTCCAAGCCAGGCCAGCACAGACCAAGTTGAATATCGTTGCCTCTAAGACAGAGATGTTGCAAAGTAGGGGAGGAAGGTTTCCCCTAGTTCCCTACAGAGACAGTAGGCAAGGGTATCGCAGGCAAGTTCTTGAGAACCCTAGGAGGCTGGGCCTAGGTCTCACGGGAACACTAATTCCACCCAACGATTAGGATCTCAACAGGATCATTCTTATCACCCCGAAGACACATCCTCCATCCAATCACCTAGTTATTATGATGATCGATCATTTTCTGAAGAGCGTCCCAATGCACTGGAAAGTTTTAGTAGAGGCTCGGCGTTTAATCCGTTAGGGCCACGTCACAATCGCTGGCAGGCAGTAGCAGCGCCTTGAGATCATAACTAGATAGGAGGCGATCCAAGCATATCCATCACTGGGGTCTCCTACCGATCTACTAGGGCATCGATCGTACCCGAGAAGATTGCCCAAGAAGAGAGTTTGGCTAAAATCAAAGGTCTAACTACCCAGTCAGTTAGAGAAAAAGCTAAAGAGAACAACCAACCATGGAAGGGATCCATCCAACACTTAGAAGACCGCTTCGGAGAGATGGTTAAGTTAAGAAACCCTTTGCAAAGGGATTTCATGAAGGGGTCTCCATTCGTCCCATCTGTTATGGAGCATCCCACTCCATCCAAATTCAAGTCGTCTATCATCACACCAAAGTATGATGGGAAAATAGATCTCGTTCTCCACATTTAATAGTATCAAGATGCTGCAGACATTTATTCCATTCCTGATGAGATACGATATAGAGCTTTCTGCAACAGAATCATAGGTTCGATTCAAATTTGTTACAATAGCTTACCCCAATGATAACTATTCAATTTCGAGTAGCTGGCCGACCTATTTATCAGTAACTTTTATTTCAACATAAAACCAGGGAGGAGAGTATCCTATATACTTAGTGTTCGGCATAATGCCGATGAAAGTAGCCATGATTATATCACTCGCTTTAACACTGAAAATCTAGATCCGGTATATTACAATAAGAAGACTGGTATAACTTCTTTAATGAGCGACCTAAGGTTGAGGAAGATGTTTTAGGCATTGGCAAAGGAAACAACCAGGACGACGATGGCTAAAGTGGGAAAAATCATGAATGCCGAATAAGCTATGGGTTCCAAGGAATCTGACCATCCCAAATCATCATCCAGTAAGGCAAATGATAAGAAGGATCAGAAAGACCAAAAGGTTGAAAAGCCAAAGAAGTATGATGAATATACCCCGCTGATGGTTGGCATACATCACATTCTTGAGGCAATATGAGGAAGCAAGGAACTCAAATGCTCGGGAAACTGAAGGCACCGGCCAATAGGCGAGACAAAAGTAAGTATTATGAGTTCCATAAGGATTACGGCCACAACCCTGACAGCTGCATCACCTTGAAAAATTAGATCAAAGGTCTGGTTAAGAGAGGTAAGCTATCCAGGTATATGGATAAGGATGGCTGACCAGATTTTGATGAAAGTAAGACCAGGAAATGATCAGAATCACCATGCTGCAGAATAGATAACAAGAAGTGGGGGATGAATGACAGCTTGAACGATAATCCAAATCTCCCTAAAAATCCTAAGGAGCCCGTACATGAGGTCGGAATGATATCCTTTAGGTGTCACTTCATGACCGGAGGAGATGCAGGTGGGGGAGAAGACCCATCTGAAAGGAAGGTCAATCTAAATGAGGTCAAAGATTGTACTCATGTGAGGCAAATCAACCTGGCAGCAGAGGTGAACATGCACCCCCATAAGGTGAAGAAGGATAAGTTAATCGTCAGATAATCTAAAGACGATTTATTTGGGGTACTGTATCCTCATGACAATCCTATAGTCACCGAATTATTGATTAACATTGGCAGCTCCACGAATGTTATGTTTTATAATTGTTTCAAAAGGTTGAAGCTCCAAGACAGTAAGTTAACGCCATAACACTAACCCTTGATCGGCTTTTTAGGGGAAAAAGTGTACCCACTGGGAACGGTGGAACTCGAAGTCATAGTGGGAACATGGCCAATATGTCAAATAGAGAATGTTCGATTCTTTATCCTAGATAAAAATGTATTGTCCGCTTACAATGTGATATTAAAAAGGGTTGGGCTGAAGAAATTTGAGGTCGTCCCATCTACAGTACACAAGTGATTGAAGTTTTTGACTCATTGTGGAGTAGGGATCGTCAAAGGCAACCAAGCAGAGGCACGGGAGTGCTATTATACCTCTTTCGACTAGGAAAAGCAAAGGAAGTTGACGGCCACTTACCAGTTTAAAACCATTGATCCCTGAGATGAAGAAAAACTGATCAAATGGCAGGTAGTTAAAGAAATTGAGACAGTTTCGCTTGACGCCAACCACCCAGGGAGGATAGTCCAGATCGAGTCGTCACTAAATCCCCATTTAAGGCTCATAGACTTCTTACAACAATGCATGAACGTGTTCACATGGATCCACGAGGATGTGTCCAGGATTGACCCTGATTTGATTTGTCACGAGTTGAGCGTGATGAAGGAGTTAAGCCAGTAAAATAAAAGCGAACGATTTTTTATGTTGAGAAAAACCTCATCGTCCAGGAGAAGGTCCTTAAACTGCAAATCAACGATGTCAAATACCAAGAATGGTTGTCCAACGTAGTGATGGTGGGTAAAAATAATGATAAATGGAGGATGCGCCTTGATTTCACCGACCTAAACAAAGCGTGCCCCAAGGATCATTATTTATTGCAACAGATTAACCAGTTGTTGATCCAACTTCAGGATGCGGGCTCCTCAACTTAATGGACACCTACTCTGGATATAACAAGATTAGGATGAATCTCCTTGATAGATAAAAGACATCCTTTATAACTATTCAAGGTACTTACTACTATAATGTTATGCCTTTTGGCCTAAAAAACACACGCGCTACTTACCAGCGATTGATGAATAAAATCTTTGAAGAGAATATTGGGGTAAACATGGAAGTATATGTAGACAACATGCTTACAAAGATCATAATGATAGTCAACCACATCAAGGACCTCGGGTGAACTTTTGACCGACAAAAAAAGCACCAGATGAAGATGAATCCGACAAAATGTGTGTTTGGGGGTGAAGTAAGGCATCTTTCTCGGTTTTATCATCAATCAATGGGGTATCAAAGCCAATCTTGACAAGATCTAAGCTTTGATCAACATAGAATCCCCCAAAGTGAGAAAAGACGTGCAGCGACTGATGGGGCAACTGGAAGCACTTAATAGGTTCATCTCTAGAGCCACATATAAATGCATGCCTTTATTTAAAGTGTTGAGAAATTCTTTTGAATGGAACGAGGAATGTGAGAATGCTTTCCTGGAGTTGAAATGATACTTAGGCTCGCCCCTCTCTTGTCAAGACCTGTTGTTGGGGAAAGGCTATATCTGTATCTTTTTATGTCGGAATCAGTTATCAATTTGGCATTGGTAAGGCAGGAAGAAATAATTCAAAGACTATTTTACTACACTAGCAAATCATACCGAGGAGCTAATATTTGATACCCCTAAATAGGGAAGCTAGCATTAGTGTTAAGGAAAGCTTCGAGGAGAATGAAGCCGTATTTCCAAGCCCAGACCATTTTGGTCTACATCGACCTAAACTTGAGGCAGATCCTGCACAAACTAGAAAAATCTGGTCGGTGATGGCTTGGGTGATCGAGCTCAGTGAATAGGATATCCAGTACGAGCCTAGGACATCCATCAAGGAGTAAGTATTAACAGATTTCATTATTGAGTTCACATACAAGGAAAATCCATCCAAACAGACTCCTTTAGGAGATAGCTCCATTCATAAAGGCTGGCAGAGTTATCCAGAAGAAAGCTTACTTCTAGGAGATATAAAATAGACTCCTCTTGGAGAGAGCTCCTCAACGAAGGGTGACAAGGATCAGCACGATGGCTCTCAAAGAAGCTGTTCAGATTTGGAAAACTTAAAGAAACATATTTTATCCAGGACAGCATTATTTTCAAACTATTTATTGATGGATCATCTTGCTCAGCGGGTAGTGGTGAGGGTATCATAATTTTTACTCCAAATGAAATAGACATGGAGTATGCATTGTGCTTTTTGTTTGAAGCTTACAATAATGAGGTGGAGTACGAAGCCTTGATTGTCATGTTCAAGTTAGCCTCGTCCCTAGGGACTGATCATATTATGGTACACAGTGACTCTCAGTTGGTGGTCAACCAGCTACTGGCAATCTACGCAGCAAGGGAGGAATGCATGGTGAAGTATTTAGCCATAGTGCGATAGTAATAAGAGAAATTCATAGAAGTAAAGGTTGTGAGGATACCCAGATTGAAAAATGCACGAGCAAATGTCTTGGACAGATTGGCCTCAATAACCAGGATTGATTTGAGGAGAACAATACCCATTGACATATTAACCCACCAAAGCACGGATGTGCGAAGATCAAAGGTAATGAAAGTGAGCCAGGTGTCATTAAAGATGGATCCTATATGAGCATATATTAAGGCTGGAGAACTCTCCTCATACCCAAGGGAAGCAATAAAGTTGCGCTACAAAGAAGATCACTATGTAAAGAGGCTGGAGTATTGTACAGGAGGGGATATGTCATATCATTGCTAAAGTGTATCTGTCCCACAGAAGTCAAGTTGATTAATGAAGTGCATGAGGGATATTATGGAGCACATTCTGCGAGAAGATCACCGGTGAAGTGTGTCGCAACCCAAGGCAATTACTGGCCGACGATGAGGGCGAACTGTGTTAATTATGCGAGGACAAGTGTCAAAAATATGCCAAAATCCACCGTACATCAAGAGCGCCGCTAGCACTGATCACATCACCTTGGTCATTTGTAATGTGGGGAATCAATCTAGTCAGATCGTTGTCGAGGACGAAGGAGTAATTCAAGTACTTAGTGGTGGAAGTGGACTACTTCACAAAATGGGTAGAGACTAAGCCATTGGTTGAGATGCCCTATGAGAGGGTCTTCTAATTCATCTGTAAGAATATTATATGTTACTACGGCATGCCTTACGCATTCATCACAGATTATGGTACACAGTTGAATAATCAAGACTTGAGGACTACTGCACCTAATCTAATATCCGAAAGTTGTGCTCTTCCCTGAGACATCCCCACTGCAACGGCCAAACTAAAGTCACCAATAAAACACTGTTGGATGGAATCAAGAAAATAATGGATGACGCAAAGGGAAAATATATCAATGAGTTACACAATGTACTTTGGGCTTATAGAACCACTCAACGAACAGTAATAAGAGAGACGTCGTACATGCTCATCTTTAGCACGGAGGTTATGGTCCCCACTGAGATAGAAGTCCCTAGTCATAGGGTTCTCAACTTTGATTCCCCCACAAGTGATATGATGAGGAGGTTGGATCTCGATTTGATTAAACAAGTTAGGTAGAACGCGGAACTACATGTGGCTACCTACCAGCAGAGGATTGTCTGCGACTACTACCAGCATGTACATCTTAGTATTTTGAAGGATGGGGACTATGTCTTGAAGGAAGTGATCTACAAGAATAACAAACTCGAGACAATTAGTATGACCCATACCAAGTGATAAGCATGGTAAGGCCTGAGACTTATCACATCGAAACGTTGTAGGGAGAGCAGTTCGAGAACTGGTGGAATTACGAGCATCTGAGAAAGTGTTATCAGCCTCCATGTTTAATAAAATTATGTAGTCAGTAGCTTCATATTAATAAAATTATGTTTCAGTCTCCATGTTTTTTCTTTCATTTTTTCTTGTTAGGAATAAGATATGCGCACACATATCTAATTACCAGGTAAAATGAAAATCGTACAAACTTACTGTATAAACTCGTAGGTCACGAACATAACTTATGTGACTTCGTTGAACAAATAAGTCAAGAACAAGACAAACACAATCTGTGTGACTTCATTAAACAAACAAGTCACGAACAGAAACTCTATGACCATAAACAAAAAATTAGCTCCATGTACAATCCTATCCTCACAAGGTTACGAACAAGGAACTCGGCCTAGCCTCTGTACGACCCAACATGTCACGAATAGAGGTGACCAGTCACTTTCGAACTTAAATATACAAAGTTGGCAAATTAAAAGTTTTTACAACATAAAGAAAAGCAAAATGGATATTACACAAAAGTCACCATTCACGAGGGTTCATATATGAAATGATAAAGGAATGATCAAACATATTTTTGCATAAACAAAATAAACAAGCAGTTACTGTATAAATATCCATTCGTGGTCTCCCACAAAATAATAATAATAGAGATCGCACCAAAAAGTTCAAAAAGATAGTAGCAAATACAGGTAAGCTTCATAGAATAAGTCAAACAGTAGGAATATTTGGGTTGACAGATCCCAAAGAAGTCTGTGCCAACAAAGGGTTGTCCACATAAGCATCATTTAAAGGGGCATCGTCACCATCTTCCTGAGCTAAAGTGGTAGCTTCCTCATTAGCCCCTTTCCATTTACTCACTTCATCGATAATGTCGGGATAATGGGTCATGACCCTCTTCTTTAACTCCTCATACCCATCTAAGAAGAAATCAACATAATCCACATTATAGTATTTCTGGATGCCCGCCGCCTAGGCATATGTAAGGTCCTCACGAGCACTCTGCAGATCAACAGATATGACTTTCTTATCATGCCCTGCCTTTATTAGGGCCTCCTAGGTAGAATTAAGAGTCTCACTCAAGATCTTAATTGTGGCCTCATCAGTTTGGGACGTATCCTCAAGATTGGTGATCTCATCCTCCGCCTTACTCAGCTCGGTCATCTTTGTCATTAATTGATCATCTCTCTCCACCAACTCTTCAGTGGTTTTCTTTAAATTCCCAAACACCATCTCAAAGTCTGCTTTTAACTTCTTATTCTCTTCAGACAGTTCCTCAAAAGATTAGTGGTTCACCACCTCTTTCTCCCTCAAAGTTGTACATGTCATGGCAGCATAATAATAAGAAAAATACAAGTTATTATCATAATGCAACACAAGATGCAAAAATGTTGCATGAAAGAAGGACCAACCACTAAAATCCTATGATGGGTCAGCCTCTATAAGGAGCCAGGATCATAACCTTTAACAAATTTAAAATCCTTATTTTGTCCATGATAGCCAAGCATATCAGTAGCGTTATTTGCGTGGTAAAAAATGGAGTCTGGATTGGCCCTTAACTCATCGGGAGTGATCTTGTGAGCAGGGTCAAACTTGAACTACACTACATCTTCATAACGAGAATTAGTGCCCTAACCCCTTAACAACCTACAAAGGGGAGGTCTGTCATTATACACCGAGGCATCTTATTCACGTTTTAAGCACTAAGAGGATTAAGAGGACTTTCTCCCCAACAGTGGGCACTGGCGGATGCATGGTGACTTTCCCTTTTTATACTTGGCTTTGGTAGTTACAACCTCATCCTCTTTTTGTCGAGCATCCTATTTGGCTGCCTCTTTTTCCTTGGCCAACCTTCTCTGCTCGATCTCAACCTGGCTTTGACCCACTTTCATTTTCTTCTTTCTATCCAGTGCCATCGCCTTACGATCTATCTTACAAGAATCAATTCCAAATGTTTCTTCAGAAGGATGCTCTGCAACACCTGGTAAAAGAAGAACAGGTAATTTAAATGATAGATCCAAAATAGAAAAAATCAAAGGGGAAGGTATTGTACTACCTTCTCTAATACCTTCTTCTTCTTCCTCAACCACGTGCTTGGCTACGTCAAGATGCATCTCGCGCAGTACGCACCCTTACCAAGGGACCTAGACTTTTACTGGGGGATAACTACCTAGAAGGGTGTGATAGCCACCCATAATGAATTTCTCTATTGAGAATAACTCCTCAAAATTTGGGGTCTTCCTCTTACAGTAGGTATCAACCAGATACACCAAGGACGCAGCTAGCTTGGGGGCCTTCTTCACTAAAATAATCAACATGCAAATCATCAAGTTGATGAAGTGAGATAAAGCAAGAAATTGAACAAAGAGACGGGAAAATATATATCTATTCGATTTGGTCCATTTCACTCCGTGGGAAACGTATAGTATCCTGCTCATGATGTTTAAACTCCCACTCACCCTTATCAAACACATACTGACCCTTCCAACTGAGATTATTAGTCTGAACAATAGTTACCATTTAATATTAGGATTTCTGAGGATAAAAATAATAATATCTCGGGGCTTTGGCATTATCCTTTAACCCATGAACATACCTAAAAATATCCCCAGTAAGGTCAAACCCCATCTTAAATTTCCAAAACACCATGGACCCCAATATAGTCCTATAAGCATTAGAAGGTAACTGAGTCAAAGTGACCCCATAGACTTTTAATAACGAACGTACCACGGGATGAAAAGGTAACCTTAATCCCACTTGAAGAGACTAAAGGGGAAGGCAGACCTCTTCGAAATCTTTCACAGTATAACACATCTCTTCAGGCAGAGCGATCCTTATCCAAATATCTATAGGGAGGTCGTATTTCTCCCTTAAGTGATCAAACTCCTATTCAGTAAAGGCATTGGGGTACCATTGGGCATCGATTTAAGTAGGATCATAAGAGTCGGATGACCCAGAAGAGTCTTCTTCCTCCTCTCTTGCCACGTCAGCCAAAGACTCGTCAACAAGGTATGTGAAAGGAAAGAGACCCACACTCTCAGGCCTTATATCCTTAGCTCTATCTAAACTAACCTCATCAGAAAGGGATTCAAGGTTTATAGAATACATGGAAATAGTGTTTGCAAGATTAACACCAGGAAAAAGAGGAACGAAATTATCTACCTCAAAATCTTCTAAAATATGGGAGCTAGTAAAAGGTCCATTGGGACTAGGAGCAGAACCACTACTTAAAGATGTTTTGGTGTATAATTGGGATGACATGGTTCGTCTTTAGGTCTAATTACTTGCACAGTACATGGAAATCTTCACTAAGTAATCCCCGAATGCTCAAACTCAAGTTCGCATATAAAGTCATAGATACGTTGAACGTGAGGAGGGAAACGCATATAGACAAGGGTTTAACTACAAAATAGGGCAAATGCAGCAGTGAAACTAAAGGTTTGGGCAAAAACTCAATCGTGCATCAAATAGATACCGTAAAATTCTAGCGTTATGTAAACCCTAGAACAACCAACTCAATGGAAATCTAATTCAGAGTATCTCGCCCTGAAACACCAACAACAAATTATACACCAACCAATAAAAGGCAAAAAAATAAAAACCCAGAAGCGATGAAACCCTAATAAGGACGCGGAAGCATGTACCTGATGGAATCAATAAAAGATGAAGGTTTAAAGCAGGCACCAGATAGCGTACCTAAAATGCAAAGAAGAAGAAACTAGAAAGACTACTTTTTTGTCGCGAAAATGCCTCCTCAAAAATGTCAAGAATACACTTTTGTGTCTCTCTCTATAACTTAGAGTATTTGAACCTATGATGGAGATTAAGACCGATGGATGGTATTTATAGTTTCAAGAGGGCGATTGAAAATACACTATAAAAGAATACAAAAAGGCTACAAATTTTAAACAACGATACAGAGCACCTGCACACGCACCCTGCCATAATCATTACTAAGAAGACGCTCCAACTGCCTGCCACGTGTCCTCATTACTTCCACAATCGTATAAAGGCAATCTTCTTGGCCCAGGCCTACCAAAAATGAGTCAACCATCCCACATTAGTACGAAAAGGATAAACACTTCATTCACTCCCTCTACATCATCTACAGAGCTCATGCACAAAGTCATGGGGGATTTATGTTATACCCTTGTGAATCCATCCTATATGGAGCCTAAATGACACCAAGAGAGGACCCATAGTTGCTCAATATGTTCTCGGCCTCGCTTCTAATAAGACATCGGCTTAAGTACCAGCCAATTCGCCTACCTCATTGGACAGTTATCCTTTTCTAGTGCAATTACTTCCTCACACCATACAAACATGTTCACACACACACCTAATAAACTTCTCACTAGTCACGTGGAAATAAAGAAAACTTGGTTTTCACGTATTTATTACTCACACACACCTCAGAATTACTACACGGAATCCCAGACATATTAGTTTGTTATTAATCACTTATCTCATCTACAATGGTGTAACTTCCTAGTTTATAAAGGCAGTCCACCTATCCCCCAAATATTCTCCATGAAATCACTTATAAATAGAGGCCAAACCCACATGGAAAAGGGTCCAATAAATCTGTAATCATAGCAACCCTAATTATACACCTGATAACAATAAAGGAGAGTAGGTCGCACCCGTGGATCTAGGTTTCCTTCTGGGGCCGAATCACGCAAATCCTGTCTCATTCTCATGATCTCTCATATACATTCTCTTTATTATTGATTTATTTGATATCTCCATTTTCGGACAATAACACAACCATTAGATTTAGCATGAGAAGTATCATGTGAAACCATTCGAGAATAAACAAGTATAACATTTAATACCTCCAAATTCGATTTCCTAACCCACATAGGTGTGACGTGATGCTCTTGGGTTTAAGAAACCTTTGTTACACTAGATTTGGACTTCTTAGGATATTTTCTAAGATCAAAACAAAACATCCTAAGGTGACCCTTCCTATCGCAATGTATGCATGTGTATACATAAGGAATGCTACTCTTATTTTAGCCTTTTTCTAACATCCTTAGCTATGGTCGATTCTCTCAAAATCATGGTATTGGCTTTATTAGCGTAAGTATTTGGGTCATCGAAGGAAATCTCACCATTGCTATGTTGGATTTGGACGGTGCCTAAAATCCGATCTAAAATTTTCAACCTAGATTCTAAATCAAACTTTACGTGACTCGAGCCTCTAAATTTATCGTTTAACTCTATAATCCCAAACCCGTACAAATTCTTAGACTCTTCAAACTTAAGAAACTCCTTCTTTAAAACATCCATTAAACCACAAAGGTTATCTCTCTCGCATAAGCATACTCAAATTTTTTAATAAGAGTTTTCTCACATGCCCTAATATCCTCAATCAATTTAGCATCATCATTCCCAATTGCACGCTCATTCAACCTATCTTCCAAGTTCAAGTTTTGCCTTTTTTAACTTCATCACCTTCGCTTAAAATTCTCAAAATGAAACTTTAGTTTCACTCTCCTCCTCATCTTCATCGTCTTCTTCTTCACCACCACTCACTTGGGATTCATCCAAAATGGCCTCAGAAGTGTCATGTGTAAGGACATTTTTGTCCATTATCAAATTGTATGTCGTACGCCGCTACATCGTTGAAGAAACTCAAGATCTCATCTACATCAACGGATCCTAATATCAAAGTGTCTTCAACATCATAGCCTCTGCGAGAATGAACTTGGTAAAATTTGGTTTTTACGTTCCTTAAAGTTCATATTTAGTATTGGGAAATTTTTATAAAATGTTTTTTATAAAAATAAGAAGTAAGTTTTTTCAAGCAAAATGAGGCTTTTAAAAGTTTTTTAGTTTTCTGGGAAGTCGGACCGGTCCGCCTCTATACCGGGCCGAAAGCAAACCGAAGAAGCCAAATTTTAAAAGAACCAATCCGAGGTAGGACCGATCCGCCTCCAAGCCGGACCGGTCCGCCTGGGATAAATTCGGCCAGATCTGTTCAAGATTTTTTAGGCTCAAAGTTTTCTTATTTAAACCAACTTCGGGGAGTTGTTTTCTAAGACTTTTCAAGACGATTTTCAGAGTCCTAAATACTCTAAGTCTTCATCTTTTTGAGTCCCAAGACTCTTTTTGATTCACACACAAAAATCCCAATTACTTTTGTGAATCTTTTGGAACCCTATAACACAATTTTGTTATTGTTCAACCCATGTGGAGAAGTCGTCTCTCT
This sequence comes from Sambucus nigra, assembly GCA_949130495.1. Taxonomy (NCBI): domain Eukaryota; kingdom Viridiplantae; phylum Streptophyta; class Magnoliopsida; order Dipsacales; family Adoxaceae; genus Sambucus; species Sambucus nigra. Next base: position 17,923,914 of record OX422216.1, read on the forward strand.
TCTTCATTGCTGACCACCTGGAGTTCCTACGGGAGATTCCAGCCGACACTGTTTCTAGCTGTTGCTTTGAAGGTTTGACGAAGACACCGTGCGTTACACTTGTGCGCGATTATCAGGTTGTATGTAAGTCAATGGTCTTGTAAATTCTTCAAAGTTCTAGAAATAAAAGGTTTTGCCCTTCGGGGATTTTTCCTTAACATTGTGTCGCTTGCTTTATTTGTTTATGGGTTGACACTTGCACTTTAGATGCATGATTAGGGGCTGAAATTAAATAAGTGTGTCAAATTAGAAATTTGCGAAGTTAATCAATTATCACACGTTTTCATCATGCACAAAATTATCTTCATTGAAAGACTTTTCATCAAGGCTTGCATTACCAGTCGTGAAAATTATATAATTTCGATGAAGGGGAGACTTGGGTTCCATTTTCGATTCACTATCACTAAGAGTGGCGTTATACGCCTTAGCCTTATTTATCTTATTACTTAGTTTAGTGGGACACTCAGCTAGCCTATGGCCATAACCCTCACACCTAAAATATCTCTCTCACTCATCCCTCTTAAATATATCATTATAATTTTGGGGGAATTTTCTGCCTTGTTATATTTTTTTCTTCTCAAATTTCTTTTCATCTAACTTTTCTTTCAGATTATTAAACTTGATAATTTTTTAAAAATATTTGGCAAATATGGCCACCTCATCATAATTGACGTCATACTCATCATTTGAAATACGTGTTTCCTCTTTCTGAGCTTTCAAAGTAATGCTCGTATTTTTTTTTCTTCAGTTTGGAAGTAAACATATCGAACTCATAAGTTTGAAGGTCACCTATAAGATCCTTGAATCTCTTAGAGTCAACAGTACCTGAGGAATTCAAAAGAGTGACTTTTTAATTGAATCTCCGAAGAAAGAACCTTAAGATTTTCTTGACTACTACTCGGGTTTCAGGTATTCTCTCTCCCAAGTTAAGCGACGAGTTTACAATATCAGAAAGTCTATCATAAAACTCATTTAAGGTTTCTCTCTCCTCAATCCAAATGGTTTCAAACTGAGTGTTGAGGTGTTGTAGATTGGAAGCCTTAACAACACTAGTTCCCTCATGGGTTAGTTGGAGTATTTTCCAAGCCTCTTTTGGCGTCTCACATGTCATAATATGGAAGAAATCCTCAGGGGTGACCGCACAAATCATCGCATTTAGACCTCGGCGATTAAAAATAGAAAATCTATGTTCATCCTCACTCCAATTTTCTACGAGTTTAGGGACACAAGTATCACCTACTGAAATCATAGGTGGGTCCAACCTTTCATAACGGCTAACCAAACCCACTTATGTATAGCCTTAAGTGTTGATTTCATTCTCACTTTTTAGTATGTGAAATTAGACCCATTAAACATCAATGGACTAGAAAGCAAATGACCCTGCACATAAAAAGCTCCTAGATTCGTGCCTAAACAAATTATATACACCATCTATGATACCACTTGAGATCGCAAACTTACTACACTAAAGGGTTCTAATATGGAGAAGGTTCAAAACACATAAACCAATTTTTTATTTTTCAAAAATATTAATTAACCCAAATAAACTTGCACCAAATTTTAAATGATTATCGTGATAAATAGATTAACCAATTTTATCTTAACATAAACATATATCTAAGTGAGTGAAATATTAAATTAGTAAATCAAACCACGATGATTGAGGTACTAGGAAAATACAAATGGGAAAAACTTTAGATGGCCCAACCAACACAATTCACTATGATGGGAATTACATAAGATAGACAGTAGACTTACAATATAGACTGGATGCCCTCGCAAGACTTGTCGCTTTTTAATCTCCAACCTCTCCTCCAAAGCGCATATAAGATTCCACTTCTGCAGTGCCACAACGAGTGAGTCCGCACGCACCTTCTTATTAATCAATAAAAGCTCAACAACTACTATACAAGGAGTCCACCATATGTAAACAAACTAGGCACGGAATCCACTGCACGAAATAATTCTCAACAATATGTAAAGAGTAAGCCAATGGTTCCCTCAAACTAGATCTCAAAGCATATATATGATGAAACTTGGATCTAAAAAAAAATGAGTGTAAACTAGTGTTTGGGTTTTGAAAAACATGATCATAAATGACAAAATAAACATGGAAAGCTTTTTGGCAGAGTTTGGGAACTCAAAAGCAATTAAAAAAATCTCTGAGAAAATTGTTGTTGCGCACTCCTATTTATAGGAGGTTTTCCAAAAACGAGATAAGGATAAAAAACTAAAAGAAAATCTCATTTAAAAAACTCCTAGTTGGATCTTTCGAACGAGTTCTTGAGGCTCGTTCAAACGACGTACATGATCTTGTTCAAACCAAATTCTATTAAAATTTCCAATGAGAAAATAGTTCAGGACAATATTATTTTGTTCGAAGTTCACTGGAACATGATCTAACAAGATGCATGATCTCGTTCGAACAGCATGCTCAGAGTCATTAGAATGACCATAAAAAATTTTGAAAAAATATTAAAAGTCATTTTAAAATAAACAGCCAAAACTAAAATATCCCAGGATTAAAATATATATCATTCGTACCTAAGAGATCCTTGGAAATGGTAGACGAAACATTACATGAAACAGGGTATGATGAATGAATCGATGAAACTTTTTCGCTACGTCTTTAAATAAACACATCATAAGCTTGAAAGGTAAACATGATCAAATCCAAACCTATAACTCAAAGGTTTTGTCCAAACACGGAATAAGCCCAAATACATACAAATTGACGTTATGTGAAATTTTTCCTTTCAAATCTCCCTTTTTGTCTATTCTAGGACAAAACACAAAATAAAAGATCATATGGGTCGTCAAGTCAATCTGAGACATAACCCCAACCGGAAAAAAGAAAAATTACAACTTAAGTAACACATACTCTGAGTAGTTTTTCTCTTGTATAAATTTTGTCGTATCGTTGCAAACATGCACACTTAAACATACCTTTAAATGCAAAATATAATATAACAATATAATTCTGCATATGAACAAACACGTTCCCTTTGTCTAACAGTCTCTACCTAAGTTTGGATGTCTTTCCCTAAGGAAAAAACCTTCCCGGACTGTAAACATTGAGATACAACTTCTTCCCATTTTTGTTTAGGAATAAAAAAATAATAAAGGTGCATTACAAAACCATGTCTCCCCAATAAAACCAATTCTCCCCCCAAATGAAGCAAGGGTAATTATATGGGGAAAACTAGTATATCATGAAATAATGTGTAGTAAAATAAGAAATGACAAACAACTCGACAACACAATCACAAATAATCCAAACGGTGATCAATTAATAGAAGTTTTGATGAAAAAATATGATACCAACTCAAATACACAAGAAATCGTAGGATACTAATATAAACAAAGCAACAAAATATATCAAGGATATCATATATCATACCAATTGAAACCACTTGAAACTAAGACGAACATATGGCATACATGGATTAAATGCAAAGTCAAAGACTCAAAACAAAAGATACCATATATATAAATATGAAAAATATACCAAAGACACACACACACACACACACACATATATATAGGTATAATCACCACAAAAGACACTAAACACAATAATCTTACCACAGTCGTATCGTATAAATGTGTCTAAACAACATGTGGTAAACAGAGTGAAGGGACATGAACTAGCAACAAAAGAAATATGACCCAATCATTCAAAAGCATCCAAGGAGTTATATTTGAGCACATACACTTTATCAAACAAGGATTTAGCCTCATACTAACAGATAAAGTGAACTCATAACGGACAAACAAGCCTAATATACATTGGCTTAGAAAATACTGATGATTCTCAAATCAACAGCATCAAACATTAATTAAATAGGACTCATTGTGAAACCCCATTTATCCTCAACTTAACACCCTCAAAATATTAGATATTCAATAACTTCTTACCAATTATTTTAAAACGTCAATGGAAAAAATATGGCCTTGGCATTTTTATCTTTTCTTTATTTACTTCTCAATTTTTTAGGATATTGATAATGGTAGCCTTTAACACAAAGGATATTTATCCTTTCGTAGCCCTTTTTCGATCCACACTGAGATCTTTCAATAAAAATTAAACTCACGGGCAATGGTTCTTACATGCATAAGTCCCCCATAGTCAAATAGGAATGTATAATGACAAGATTTATGGGGAAACACCTCACTTTGCTCATGTAACATATGAAGTAAAAATCCAAAATAGCTCGTGTATGTGTGTGAAGAGGCATATGTAAAGTGAACTCATTAAGCAAATTAAAGTCCAACTATTCCATACAAGCATTATTAAGAACAATTTAAGCATTAAAAATCATAATCAAATGTCCTATACATATGGATACATGGAATGAAGTGGATTCAAACACACTGATATGCCATAAAAAAATATGTAAAACCAAAGTACACATAAACAATAAACTTTTGGGAGATTTTTAAATGACGCCACTTAAAGCAACTTAAGAGGACAACAAAAAACAAATAAAAGAAAATTCAAAATACAAAAGATAAACTTCATACAACTAATAATAACATATAACAAGAAACAAAAACTAGTGTATGAAAACATGCGAACACAATTAACCATTAAATTTAGCATAAGAAGTATCATGTCCAATCATTCGAGAATGAATAAGTCTAACATTTACTTCCTCGAAATCTGATATCCTAACCCACATAGATGTGACGTGACACTCTTGGGTTTGGGGAACCTTGGTTACACTAGATTTAGACTTCTTACGACCTTTTTAAGATCAAAACAAAACCTCATAAGGTGACCATTCCTACCGCAGTATGTGCATGTGTAGACATGAGGAACGTTACCTTTTGTTTGGACTTTTCTAACATCCCTATCAAAAGTTGACTCTCTTAAAATCATGGTATTGCCTTTACTAGCGGAAGCATTTGGGTCATCGAAACCAATCCCACCATTGCCATTTTTTATTCGAACGGTGCCTAAAATCCTATCCAATTTTTCCGACCTAGATTTCAAATCAAACATGGAGTGACTCAAGACTCTCAATTTGTCTTCTAACTTTATAATTATATACCCATACAAATGCTTAGACTCTTCAAACTAAAGAAGCTCCTTCTTAAAAATATCCATGAAACCATGAAGGTTATCTCTCTCACCCTTAACATACTCAAGCTTCTCACTAAGAGTCTTCTCACATTCACTAAGATCCTCAATCAATTTAGCATCACCATTCCTTTTGTCATGTTCATTTAACCTAGCTTCCAACTTTAAGTTTGCCTTTTTCAACCTCATCGTCTCTGCATATAATTCTCGAAAGGCAACCTGAAGTTCCCTCTCCTCTTCCTCTTCATTATATTATTTTTCTTCACCACCACTCACTTGGGATTTATAAAAAATGTCCTCATAAGTGTCATGCACATAAATATTTTCATCACAAGACTTTTCATTAAGGATCGCATGACTAGCTGTAAATGCGGTATAATTATGCTCAATGGTGGAATTGGGTTCCTCTTTCGATTCAATGTCACTAAGGGTATCATTATAAACCTTTGTCTTCTTGCCTTCCTTGCTTAGTTTAGTGGGATACTCAACTGCCTTATGGCCATGACCCTCATATCCAAAACATATCTCCGACTCATCCCCCTTATAATTATTATTATGATTTTTATAGAATTTTTCATCCTTGTTATATTTTTCTTCTTAAATTTCTTTTCATCTAATTTTAATTTCAGATTATTAAACTTGAGAATTTTTAATTTTTTTAGCAAATATGTCCATCTCATCATAATAGATGTCAGACTCGTCATCCGAAACACGTGTTTCCTCCTTCTGGGCTTTCAAAGAAATGATTTTATCTTTCTTCTCCAGTTTGGAAGCAAACATGTCGAGCTCTTAAGTTTGAAAGTCACCTACAAGCTCCTCGAGTTTCCTAGAGTCAAGATTACCCAAGGAATTCAAAATAGTCACTTTTAGATTGAATCTTATAGGCAAGAACCCTAATATTTTCTTAATAACTACTCGGATTTTGGGTATTCTCTCTCCCAAGTTAAATGAAGAGTTTACAATATCAGAAAGTCTATCATAAAACTCATCAAAGGTCTCTCTCTCCTCTATCCAAATGATTTCGAACTGAGTGGTGATGTTTTGGAGTTTGTAAGCCTTGCCATAACTAGTTCCCTCATGGGTTAGTTAAGTATGTCCTGGGCCTCTTTTAATGTCTCACACGTCATAATACAACGGAACTCCTCAGGGGTGACCATACAGAACAACACATTTAGACCTCGAGAATTAAAATTATATAATCTATATTCATCCTCATCAGAACTTTTTGAAGGTTTAGGGATAGTAATATCACCTACTAAAGCCATGGGTAGGCTCCAACCCTTAACAACAACTAACCATATTCGCTCATTAAGTGCCGATTTCATTCTCTCTTTTTAGTACGTGTAATTAGACCTATCAAACATTGGTGGCTTAGAAAGAGAATGACCATCCATATAAAAACCTAATATATTCATGCCTAAAGAAATTATAGACACCTGCTCTGATACCACCTAAGAGTGAAAACTTACTACACTAAAGGGTTCTAATATGGAGAAGGTAAAAAATATACAAACCAATTTTTTATTTTTCAAAAATATTAATTAACCCATATAAATTTGCACAAATTTTAAATGATTGTTGTGATAAACAAACTAACCAATTTTATCTTAACATAAAACATTCATCTAGGTGAGTGCAAGATATAATAAGTAAATCAAATCACAACGCTCAATGTACGAGGAAAACCCAAATCGAAAAAACCTCGGATGGCCCAGCCAATGCAATTCACTATGATGAGGAATTACACAAGACACAAAGTAGACTTACAACACCGACTCGATGCCCTCACAAGACTTGACTTTCTTCAGTCTTCGGACTCTCCCCCATAGTGCATATAAGAATCCATCAACATAGTCTCACAATGTGTGAGACAATACACGCCTCGGTATCCACCGATAGAGGCTCAACAACCTTAATACATGGAGTCCACCGTATGTAACAAACCAGGAACGAAATCTATCGCACAAAAAAAATCTCAACAAGATCTAGATAATAAACCAATGTGACCAAAATATAGCTCAAAGCATATATATGATGAAACGTGTATCTAAAACTATGTAAACTAGTGTTGGGGTTTGAAAAACTTGATCATGAATGATCACATAAACACGTAGAGTTTTTTGAAAAAGTTTAGGAACTCAAAAGTAATGAAAAAATCTCTAAAAACCTATTGTTCCGCACTCCTATTTATAGGAGATTTTCCAAAAATGAGATAAGGATAAAAAACTGAAGGAAAAATCTCCTTTAAAAAAATCCTTGTCGGATCGTTCGAACTAGCTGTTAAGGATCGATCGAATCAAGCACATGGTCTCCTTTTAATAATTTTCTAACAAAACTTACAACGAGAAACCAGTGCATGCAGTTTTACCCCGTTCGAAGTTCATTGGAGCACAATCTAATGAGATGTCCGGTGTCATTCGAACGACATGCCTGAAGTCATTAGAACGACCTTAAAAAAATTAAAAATATATAAATTCATTTTAAAATCAACAGCCAAAACTAAACTATCCACGGATAAAAATAGCTAGCATTTGTACCTGAGAGATCCTTAGAAATGGAAGATAAAACACGGCATGATGAATGTGTAACAACCCGCGTAATTTTTGGGGTATTTTCAAAAATAGAGGAAAAATAAATTTTGAGATAAAATTATTTTTATTTCTCAAATTTGTTGGTTATAATTTTTAAAGGTGAGAACTTCAAGCGGAATTGAAATCGGAATTAAAACGGATTTTAAAATAATTTTTATATATTTATCCCCTTATAAATTTTTAGGCCGAACTGCCAAAATACCTGGGCGATCGATAGATCGACGCCAGAGATCGATCGATCGATCCCCTCAGGTTTCGTGAACACCAAGTATTTTCAAGGAGGTTTAGTTTGTTTCAAAATCTTATATTTTTTACCTTATAAAAAGGGATTGGGGGCAATTATTTTGGAACGGTCTTGTGGAACAAAAATACCCAGAAAACATATTTTCTTTTCCTCTCTTTTATACACAAACAGTACCCTTTAATTTATGCGTTCAACCTTAGGTTTTGAGGTGTTCTTGGGGGCAGTTTTCGTGTTTGTTCTTGGAGATGTTTTGATGATCTTAGTAAGATGATCTTGATGTTGTGATTGTGATTTATGGGCAGATTTATCGTTGATTTCTCATCATGGTTTGAGGTATGGGGTTTTACACAATATGCTCCTAAATCTCGCGAGTGTTACTCCATTTGATTTCATGTGATTATTGATTCGTATTTGAATTACTAAATTCAATTGGAATTTAAAAATTATTGTTGGAATCTGATTTTGATTCATGTGGTATTATTACTGTGTTGGGTATATTGTCATGAGATTTTAATATGGCACTGATGTTGGTCACCCGCCAAGATTCCTGTTCTGGCTACTTGATAAAGTATGGCGCGGTATGGTGAGGCCTGGTGACTCTGATTAATGTGTTATTGAGAAATTATATTGATAAAAATGCTTATGAGATTCGCATTTGATTTGAATATTCGTACTCGTATTGTTACGTTTTATTCACCGTTAATATTTGTTGAGCATCTTTCCTGTCGTATTGTGTACTTCCCCATATTTTCTTTTAGTTGGCAGGTTAGCGTGCATTTAAGTGATACGGACCTATTGGGATGATATTTAGTGTCGATTATTTTGGGAAGAATATTCGACAATACAAGAGAGAAGATTGTATTTATTTTTTTTATGTATAGAGCATTGGAGATTTATTTTATTTTTTCGAGTTAGATGTTGTATGTAATTCGAGAGACTTGGTATTTATTTGAAGATTGAGATTAGTGGTTTCTCTTTGTTTATTGTGGGTTTTATTTAGATGCTCTATACCTGGTTATTTGTGGATTTAGTTAGTTTTATCGATAGTAGCGCTTCGTTCGCTCTCCCCCGACGGGCGGGGTGTTACAGAATGGATCTATGAAACTTCACTTCTACATCTTCAAACAAACACAATATGGTCTTGAAAGGTAAACACACTCAAATCTTAACCTATGTCTCAAAGGTTTTGTCCAACCACAAATTAAGCCTAAATATATACAAATTTACTATATCAAAAATTTGTCATTACACGGATTTTACCAAAGTTTTCTTTTATATTTCAATGACTATTACTATTCCAACATAAATTTAATTAGATTCTTAATTTATATAAAACTTCCTTCGGCCATATGTAAAAATTTAAACCTCAAATCCACAAATCTTCTTTCCTTGAGTGCCTTTTCCCTCCTTAGCCTCCTAGGGTTTCTCCCATGCTCCAAATGTGTGCTAGGCTTAGTCATCTAACCTTATAAATATACTTCCCACGAAATAGGCCTTGGGGCCAACCTAGTGAGCCTAAATAACCTTCTAAATGGTCTAAAACTCTTCCCAAGTTACGTACCAATCCAATGGTCTTAAACCCCAATATATTAATTTAAACCGGACATGTTAAACGTCTCAAAAGTCACTGCGAGATATACCAAATTTTATTATGTATCTCAATAATTTAAGTTATAAACCGGTATAAGTCGAATTAATTAAAATCTAATTATTAATTAATTTCGTGCGAATCGGTATTCTAAGAAACTACTTCACAGTCATTAGAACTCGATACCGAGCGAATAATCCAAATAATGAAACCCTTATCACCTAGTCCTTGACCATTCCATAGCCGCTCATAATAGTTAGTCACTTCCAATAATTTATTTAATGAATTATCGTATAATAAGTCCGATTTCAAATACGAATAATATAACACATATAAATATAAACTGTGACATCACCATCACAACAAGCACACACAAATAATTTCCACAATAAAATAACATACAAAAAGTACATGGTATTACAGTGTGCCTACATCATTCTACTCCTCTCTTCGTGTTCACCATGTGAATGTAGAAAACAAAAACGTATGAGTAATCATACGAGTATAAGAGTACAAAATCCTAAATAGTTTAACTCTAACCTAGTCAAAGAACGCAACGTGGAAAAGAGATGGGCGCAATCAAGACCCTGGGACACAAGAACCTTGAATGCTCTGATACTAATTGTGACACCCTATAAAATTCAAAGTAGATTGGCTAGTTCTAGCTATAAAGAATAAAAGATCAAAACAATTAATAACATTTTAACCATGACATAGATAAATAAAAAAATTATATAACTAAAGACAATGTTAAATAACATAATGACAAATAAATAAAACATATCTCATACTGTGAATTATAATGTAATAAAATCCAACCCCTGGAATAATATAACTCATAGTAAACCAATATCCAATATTTGAATAATAAACCAACTCCAAAATAAATAAAACTCTTACAATCTTTACTCGAGTAAAAGTGGATGTAGCATGGTTCATGCACAACTGAATATAAACGCATACTAAAATGAAAATGATCTACAGGCTCGACACCTACATCCCAGGAAGTGATGAGTGGAACTGGTGCTGGAGAAGTCCTCCAACAAAGATGGCTCAAATCTGTGGCGGTGGTTGCGGCCCAGGACTTATAAAAGTAGCTCCACAAAGAGGATTAAACCTAGTAAGTCTACCGTGTATAAAAATATTATTACACATGGGACACAATAAAAAAACATATCTTACTCTCATTTTAAGTTAATTTTTAGTTATCCCAACCCAAACAACCTATATAAGCATATGACGATATACCCAATCCCTAAAGGTATTCATATTCCCTGAATCCATCTTTTAATTAAGTATTCTTTACTTTAACGTTTTACAGTTATAATTCCATAAATACATATCTAATATACCTTATTTCAAAATTCCAAAGTTAGTTATATAAATACATATCCAGTATAAAATAGACATTGTATAAGCTAATGGAATATAACACAATCCAAAATCCACTTAAGTATACCCAACTCACATCAAATCATAAGGGTCATACGCTACCCGAATCCAAAGTAAGTAAGCCTATATCCATACCTTTGGGGATCACTCGTGCCAGTACTAGTTATAGTTATAGGACGTCCCAACCATAAAGCCTCAAAACAGCATCCAAATAAAATCCCTGCGCCATCGCTATACGAAAGGATCTATCCACATTATCCTAATTCAGGAGGTAGTTGCCTTAACACGTTGGATTGGGGTAATATGGCCTAAGTAAAACATGTGCACTCACTGGGATACCACTTGTTGTCACTTCATACGTACCCCATCAAATCCCGACTAATACGTTACACACGAGCACACACATACACACCTGGTATGATTCACATAATCCCAACAAATCGGGATCAAACCCTACTTAGTGGGATAAAACGACATTATCGTTTATTTCATGATTACACAATTGTTTAACTTTAACCTACTTATTTACTTAACTCAAATCCTAAGGTTTCTAAATTGGGTATCATTCCCTAAACCTATTGTCCAAATAATATTAATTGATCTTAAGGTCACTAAAATTAAACTAGTTAAAAACTCCAGTCAAACACCCTTAAAATAAACCACACAGGACTAGCCTATTGGGTCGGATCGATCAAATCCAAGGCTGAATTGATCTTACGGGCCCTGTGTTGGTTCTCCCTGTAATGTCCCGACCCGGATTTATGGGTTACCCGTGAGTCAACTTGGTCCGAATCAGACGTTAGGTGTGAAGTGCAATGAAATAACCTAGATAATGTTGTTAGTCCGGTTTTATTTTAAATTAATGTTTCACTTGATTAGCATGCGAGTCCAGTTTCAAGATATACTACATGTGGGACCCATGGGGAGCACCCCAGGTCCAAGTAAACAAAGCTACTAACTTAAAATAAACAACGTACACTTACCTGTAAAACGTCTTCAAAATACGATCCCAAACTCAACCTATCCTGATACCAAATTTAATCTGCTGACATGGACCATTCACTTACAGACACGTGCCTGCCAACGTGGCAATTACTCACTATCACTGAGCTACTCAAGCACCCCGAGCAGCTCTTGCTCATCCACGAACAACTCAGGAGCCCCGAGAAACTCAAGCGTGTCGAGCAGCTTAGGCGGTCTGAGCTACATAGCGTATAGGGCATCCAAATCAAGAGAATCAAAGAGACAACTGCGCATTAAATGCTCATTATTATACAGATGTATATGTCTACTAGATAACAGTGCATTTTCCTTTCATTTGTGCAGCCTCAAGGTTATAAATACATTGTAACCTCCTCATTAGCGGGGGACTCGAAATTTCTTGGTAAACCCATTATCGAGAATTCTAAGTAACAGTCAGCAATAACAAAAAAAGTGGACGTAGGCCATTCTTATAAGGCTGAACCACTTTAAAAATATTTCATCTTATTTATTTTATCTGTGATTGATAAATTAGAGATAATCTAATTTTTTACATCAACAGATTGGCGCCGTCTTTGGAAAACGACTGTACTCATCATTTTTCACCAAAACAATTCATCATCAATGGCTGATAATCCGGAGTCCAGCATTCGAAATGCTGGAATTCCTCCAAATCCGTCTACTCCCCCAAATGTCCAAGATCTGGCTGGTATAATGGCTAATTTGACCCAGGGCTAGACCGCCATGCAGAAAACCATGCGACAACTCATACAAACTGTCCAGGGTGGAGTATCGGCTCAATCAGGACAAAGAAGTATCCAAAGAAATACCCGCCTACCCTCTTCGCGAACTAGGCGAACGCTATTTCCAAAGGAATCTCAATCCAAACGTACAGACTCATATCGTACTGAGAGATCTAACGATTTTTCTTATCAACCTGGTCGAACTTCATCAGTACGAGCCACAGACACTCAAGAAAACGTCACTTTATCTCCTGAAAGGACCAGTGCTCTTGAAAGGTTAAGTAGAGTCTTTCCTTTTTATCGTTTGGGCCCTAGGAGGAATAGAAGTCCTCCTAGGATTGTGTCGAGGAACTCTCAACGACCATCCGATCTAAGGGAAGGCTCTACCCAATCACGACCAACTGCTCGTGTTGAAAGATCCCAAGAACAAAATTCAACACGATCAGTTGCTCGAACCAATAGGGCCGAAGAAGGAAATGATGCATGGAAGGGCTCAATTCAAAGGTTGGAGGATAGATTAGGGGAGATGGCTAAAACCAAGAATCCTCTACAAAGGACTTTTATCCTAGGAACACCATTCATACAAGAGATTGTGGACTTTCCCACACCGTCAAAATTCAAATCCCCGGTAGTAATACCAAAATACAACGAAAAAATTGATCCTGTTCTCCATATAGAACAATACTAAGCAGCTGCCGATATCTATGCTGTTCCAGATGAGATGCGATGCAGGGTATTTTCAGGAACTCTTACCGGATCTGCTTAGATGTGGTACAATAACCTTCCTCAGGGGAAGATTACGACTTTCTTTCAGCTAGCAGAACTCTTTATTGGAATTTTTTGTTTTGGAGCAAAGCCAGTCAAACAAGTAGCACATTTGCTAAGTGTTAGACAAAAGACAGGTGAAAGCACCAGGGAATATATTACTCGTTTCAATAACGAGAAACTGGAAGTAATTGATTATGAGGAGAAAATTATAATTACTACTTTGACGAGTGGACTGTTACAAAAAATATTGTACTACACTTTAGCCAAAGATACGCCCAGGACCATGGCAGAATTGATGGCAAAAGCAGCCAAAATCATGAATGCCAAGGAAGCCATGGCTGCGAAGAAGAACGCAGACACTAAGGAGACCAAGGTGGAAGATGGAAAAACCAAAAAGAAGGATCAAAAGAATAATGGTGGTAACAGGCAATCAAAGGGTAAGCAAGCATTGGAACAGATGAAGAAATACAAAAATTATACTCCCTTGAAGGTGGATATAAATCACATTCTAGAAGAGATCAAGAACAGCGAGGAGCTAGTCTGGCCAGCAAAAATGAAGGCAGATCCTGATAAGAGAGACAAGTCCAAATATTATGAATTCCACAAAGATCGCGGTCATACGACCAAGCGTTGTATAGCTCTTCAGAATGAAATTAAAGCACTCATTAGACGAGGAAAATTGACCAAGTATGTTGATCGTCAAAGCGATGGTCGAACGAACGAAAGAGGAAGGCAAAGATCTAAATCTCCTCTTCGGACAAAAGATGACAAGAAAACAGATCATGAAGATGATCTAGAAGATGACCCCGATCTCCCTAAAAGACCAAGACAGTCAGAACGTGAGGTATTTTCAATCCACTTTGGATCATTTGAGTATAATGTCATTACAGGTGGTGATGCGGGAGGAGGAGATCTTACCGCAGAAAGGAAAGCTTACCTTAATGAGGCTCAAGTTTGCTCATATATACAGCGAATAAATTTGGCTGAAGTTGATCGACCGAGGAAGGTGAACAAGGAAAAACTGGTCATCGGTTTCTCTAAGAACGACCTCGCAGGTGTGCTATATCCTCATGATGACCCATTGGTGATCAAAATGAGAATGAAGGAAGTAATTATTTCACGAGTATTAGTGGATAATGGTAGCTCGGCAGATATCACGTTCTACCCATATTTAGATAGTTTGAATCTAAAGCTATCCCAGTTGGAACCATATCATAGGCCCCTCCTTGGTTTTACTGGTGAGAAAGTTTTTCCACTTGGGACAATCAAGTTGGATATGTTCATCGGTACATGGCCTGCTTGTCGACAGAAAGAGTACGCTTTTTTGTGATGGATAAAAATGTCCAATCAGCTTACAAAATCATTATGGGAAGAGTAGGTTTGAAAAAGTTCAAAGCAGTACCATCTACTGTACATCAATGTTTAAAATTCTCAACCAATTTTGGAGTAGAAATGGTGAAAGGTGACCAGAAAGTAGCTCGGGAATGCTATTATTCATCTACCGAGCAGGAGGAGGATGAAGAACCAGAAAGAAGACTACTAACTATCAAATGGATGAGATAGAAGATGCGGAGATTAAAACGTTAGACCCTAGATACGAGTCTCAACTCGTGAAAGGACAGGTCATGGAGGCTACTGAGAATGTTATTATGGACGACGAGTATCCAGAACGAACAACTCAAATTGGTGCATCCTTGGACAAATCAATAAAACAAGAATTGATAGCATTCCTAAGGCGAAGAAAGCAGACTTTTGCGTGGAGTCATGAAGACATGCCAGGAATAGATCTGAATTTCTTGTGTCACGAGCTCAATGTGAACAAGAAAATCAAGCCAGTAAAGCAGCGAAGAAGAGTGTTCAGTCCTGAGAAAAATCAAGCTATATAGGAGGAAGTAGAGAAGATACAAAAAGCCTCTTTCATTGAGGATGTCAAATATCCTGACAGGCTACCAAATGTGGTGATGGTAAAAAAGAAAAATAACAAGTGGAGGATGTGTGTAGACTTCACCGACCTTAACAGGGCATGCCCAAAGGATCACTTTCCTTTGCCCCGAATTGATCAACTGGTGGATGCTACCTCAGGGCACGAACTATTAAGTTTCATGGATGCTTATTCTGGTTATAACCAGATTAAAATGAAGCCTGAAGACAGGGAGAGTACCTCTTTTATTACCCCAAGGGGAACTTATTGCTATAATGTTATGCCTTTTGGACTTAAAAATGCAGGTGCTACCTATTAGCGACTGATGAACAAGGTGTTTGCAGAGCAAATCAGTCATAACATGGAGGTTTATATTGATGACATGCTAACGAAGAGCAAGAAAGCTACTGATCATCTAGTTGACTTAGGCCACTTTGATCAACTAGAGAAATATCAAATGAAGTTGAATCCCACTAAGTGCATATTCGGAGTACGAGAAGGAATGTTCCTCGGATATATTGTCAATCAAGGTGGAATTGAAGCAAATCCTGAGAAGATCAAGGCCTTATTAGGACTAAGATCTCCAACCACAAAAAAGGAGGTGCAAAGTCTCACGGGGCGAGTAGCAGCACTCAACATATTTATGTCACGAGCAACAGATAGATGTCTCCCCTTCTTCAAAACACTCCAAAAAACATTTGAGTGGAATGATGAATATGATGAGGCCTTTCAAGAACTGAAGAAGTACCTAGGAATACCTCCCTTGCTATCCAGACCAGTGATGGGAGAGAAATTGTACTTATATCTGGCGGTTTTAGAGAACGCAGTTAGCTCGGCGTTGATAAGAATGGAAGGTGGAGTGCAAAAACCAGTCTACTACATTAGCAAGGCCTTCCGAGGAGAAGAAATTAGATATCCAAGGTTGGAGAAGTTGTCATTAGTGCTAATTGAAGCCAGCAGAAGAATAAGACCATACTTCCAAGCCCATACTATAGTGGTGTACACAAATATGCCATTAAGGTAAGCTCTGCATAAACCGGAGAAATTGGGGAGATTGATGTACTGGGCAGTGGCGCTCGGTGAATATGACATAGTTTATGAGCCTAGATCATCGCTTAAAGGGCAGGAAGTGCACATTTTATCACAGAGTTCACCTATCCTGATACCTCCGAAGAGCAGAAATTGAATACCGACCAAGCTGTGGATGTTACAGGATCATCAAATTTAGATCCAGACCAACTTAAGTCGGTTGACGAGCAAGAAAAGATAACTGACGAGCAGCGAGAAGTACTGAAAGAGGAGAAGAGGAAGTGCCAAATATTGCACCGAGGAAATCTCTCTGATAAAAATTTCAATAATAAGTTACCCATATGGAATTTGTATGTGGATGGCTCTTCGTGCACTGCAGGCAGTGGAGCAGGGATTATTTTGAAAAGTCCAGATGAGATTGAAGTGGATTATGCTCTGCGCTTTCAATTTAAAGCTTCTAATAATGAGGTCGAATATGAAGCAATTATTGTAGGGTTAAGTCTAGCTAGAGCTATGAAGGCAGAGCAAATTATTGTATTTAGCGATTCGCAGTTAATCGTAAATCAGATTCTTAGAATATATGCAGCAAAGGGAGAGTTAATGATCAAGTACCACGTAAAACCAATGGAGTTGGTATTAAGTTTTATTGCTATTTAGATGGTTAGAATACCGAGATTGGATAATGCAAGAGCAGATGCCCTAGCCCGACTAGCATCAACCACCCTCACCGAGCTACGAAGTACAATCCCAATAGAGATTCTAACTGATCGGAGCATAGATGAAGATCTAACGATAAATTTCATTACTCTTGACTTAGAACCATCCTGGATGGATCCAATCAGAGCCTATATTGAAGATGGGACTTTACCAACTGATAAACTTGCAGTCAAGAAACTAAAGTTTAAAGTTGCTCGTTATGTGTTGACCAATGGCATTTTTTACAGACGAGGAGTGATAGCAGGGATAAAAAGATGCGTCCATCCCTCTGAAGTGAAAGATTTGATCAAAGAGGTTCATGAAGGGTCTTGTGGAGCCCATGTAGCTGGTCGGACGCTCTTACAAAGAACAACCACACAGGGGTACTATTGGCCGACGATGAGAGCTGATTGCGCAGCCTATGCTAAGAAGTGAGACAAATGCCAATGCTTCTCGTCCATCCGAAGAACTCCTCAGGCATTGATAACACCCGTAACGTCCCCTTGGCCATTTTCTATGTGGGGAATAGACTTGGTAGGGCCACTCCCAATGATCAAGGAAGATTCAAGTACCTCGTAGTTGCTGTGGATTACTTTATTAAATGGGTGGAAGCTGAACCCCTTATTGATATGACATACGAAAAATTCTATCAATTCATTTGGAAAAACATTATTTACAGATATGGTCTCCCACATGCATTCATTACTGACCATGGAATCCAGTTTGACAACGAGGAGTTCGCTGCATACTGTCATCAATCCAATATTTTTAAAACTCATTATGCACCAGGTCACCCACAAAGCAATGGACAAACTGAGGTGACCAATAGAACGCTACTAAATGGATTGAAGAAAAGACTAGATAGTGGAAAAGAAAATTGGATTAATGAACTACACTTTGTATTGTGGGCTTATCGCACTACACCGCGAATAGCAACTGGAGAGTCTCCATATATGCTCGCATTTGGGAGTGAGGCTGTGATACCTGCTGAATTGGGTCTACCCACGCACAGGGTACTTAATTTCAACTCCCATGTCAGCGATTTGATGAGAAGATTAGACCTGGATATGCTTGAGGAAGTCAGAGAAGAAGCAGCAATCAAGAATGAAGCTTATCAACAACGAACAGCTTTGTTCTATAACAAAAGAGTGAAGAAGTGTGATCTGAAAGAAGGGGATTATGTGCTGAAAAAAGTGATCCAAAAGCATAATAAGCTGGAAGCAAACTGGCACGGACCCTACAGAGTAACAGAAATTGTTCGTCCAGGGACGTACAGGATTGAAACCTTGGAAGGAGAAGAATTCAAGAATGCATGGAATATAGAGCATCTACGAAAGTATTATCAGTAGTTGAAATATCTATGTAATACAATTAAGTCAATATGAATAAAGTGATATTTCCCCCATTTCTCTTTATTCGTTAAAATTTTCGGAATATTAGTGCTACACACTATACAATTCAATTACCACCAACTCCGGTTGGTCGGGAAGCAAATTACCACCAACCCAGGTTGGTCGGGAAACAAACACGACCAACTTCGATTGATCGGCAATTCAATTACCACCAACTCCGGTTGGTCGGGAAGCAAATTACCACCAACCCAGGTTGGTTGGGAAACAAACACGACCAACTTCGATTGATCGGCAATTCAATTACCACCAACTCCGGTTGGTCGGGAAGCAAATTACCACCAACCCAGGTTGGTCGGGAAACAAACACGACCAACTTCGATTGATCGGCAATTCAATTACCACCAACTTCGGTTGGTCGGGAAGAAAATTACCACCAACCCAGGTTGGTCGGGAAACAAACACGACCAACTCTGATTGATCGGCAATTCAATTACCACCAACTATGGTTGGTCGAGAAGCAAATTACCACCAACCCAGGTTGGTCGGGAAACAAACACGACCAACTCCGATTGATCGGCAATTCAATTACCACCAACTTCGGTTGGTCGGGAAGAAAATTACCACCAACCTAGGTTGGTCGGGAAACAAACACGACCAACTCCGGTTGATCGGCAATTCAAAAACCAAACAAGACATTTTTGTCTTTCTACAGATATACATACATGTTCATCAATAAATATTCTATAAAATATTTCCAAACCAATGACAATTAAATTGCAAAGAAAACTAAAAATTTCTTCATTAAAACCAGAATAAATTACATAAATTATAAATCGCATGTGATATCAATTGAACACATTCTACTCTATCGGTATCTTTCCCTCTGCCTTTGATACAGGGTCTACCCCAGCTGGAGGATCATTAAGACTATAAGGGGAATTTATGAAGTTCAGATCTTACAGCATTCTGATGTTCATTATAGATGGACGATCAAGCAGGTGTTCTGTGCGAGATATTTTAAAATCTGAATGAAGACTATAATCATCAAGATACTTAGAGATCAGAACGCGAGGAATGGCCCGGGCGGGAATCCAACTAAGGTCAAGCTTGAAAGGAGGCACGGGTAAATCAAGAACTCCAGGATTATAGTAATCCCACAGGAAATGACCTCTCTCAAATTTTAAAACACAAAGATCATTCAACCAGCCCTGTTTATACCCTTCGTTGTTCGACTGTTCTAAACGAGCATCAAGATGACAAAGTGATTCGTTATACCTGGACATCCAAAACTCTCTGGGTTGTTTATGGAATTGGTAAGTTAATCTCTCCAGTTGCTCGTGAAGATTCTTCACCAGAAGTTCTTTATTTTCCAAGGCAGATCTTTGCGTAGAAAGTTGCTCGCTGAGATTCAGAATCTTCTTGGACATCGCTGCTAATGCTTGGTTCTTCGCTACTAACTGAAAGGCCTGGTTCTCCAAGGCTGACTGTGTTCTAGCTTCTTCAACAGTAACCCGAGCAGCCCTTGCTCGTCCCCGAGAAGAAGATCTTGCTCGTCCACGAGTAGAATTGGAGGGTCCAGCTCTTTTCAAAGTTTTCAACTCATCTCGCAAGTTGGCATTTTCTACCTCCAAAAAAGAAAAACCTTCATCATTGACAGGGACCAAGGCTCCCGAGGAAGACGCAACAGACTTGAGTTATTTTACTTCCTCTTTCACGGCAATGTTCTCTTGCTCCAGCAACTTGGCGATATGCCTATGCTCTTCAACTTCAAGCTTTAGAACGCTCTTTTTCTTCTCGTTAGCAGAGATGAATTTATCATATCCTTTTTCAGCACTTAACTATTGATATTTCTTCTCGTACCCTTGGTGCAAAAGTGTGGAGGATTCTTTATACTACTGTTGGAGTTCCTCTATAGTTCCTTGGATATCCTCAATCATCTCATAATAAGCCACATTATTGGCAACTGCTCGGTCGAGCAAGCACTTCAGATAATGGTAAGCTTCGACTACTCGTTCAGAAGTATATGAACTAAGGATGTCAATGATTCGAGCCTCGTTTAGGTCTGCATGACCAGCTTTAAAATAGTTATTGCATTTCTTCATTAACTCTGTGTCATGAGATGATAGGAGCTCCATCCTAGACAAAAACTAGCAAAGATAAATAAAGAGAATCAATAAGGATGCATACAGAGCAAGTAAAAGAGAAATTCAAGGTGAGCAATCAAAGTTCAAATTTTATTTCACCACAAAAAGAAGTACATAGTCCAAAATTACATTCAACAAAAAAAATAAATAAAGATCCGAACAACTCTACACCTTCTCCTTGCTTCCTAAGACTTCCTCGGAAGGCTTGGACAAAGAGGTCGGTTGCTCGGAAGGCAATGAAAGCTTCTCGGCAGAAGTGTGTGTTGGTTGGGACTACTCGGAGCAAGGTTCAACAGCAGGGACCTGGTCCCCAATTATCATGGAAGATTCTTCTGAGGCAGCTTCGTCCTCTTCTTTTTCTCCAGGAGAGGGAGGAGGGCCATGAGTGTGTCGCTGGAACAGTTCAGAATTCTCAGTGAGTTTTAACTCCTGCAGAGCTGTAACCCATCCATCCCTAAAATATTTAAGGCTGGCAAACTCCATTTGAGAGGACATGGAAGCCAGGCCTTTGTTCCAGCCTTTATCCCAACCTGCGCTGAAGGACTTTTTAACAACACTTTTTCTTTTTGCCTTCTCCGAGGAAGTCCTCTCAATAAGAAGTTCCTCGATAGCCTTCAATTTCCCTTCCACCTCCTGTTTCTGACGATCAACATCATGAAGTCTACCAACTTCCTCTTCAGCAGTTTTGAGCTTATTCTCAAGCTCTTCAGCATTATTGAGCTTCTCCTCAAGCTCTTTATTATTCTTCTCAAACTCTTTCAATTTCTTCTCCAATTCCTTGGAGGCTTCCACAGCTCGATCTCTCTCTTGCTCAGCGGACTTAACCTGCTTCTCCTAAGTAACTTTATTTTCCTCATACTTCTGATGAGAGTCTTTCAAAGACTGGGTTAATCCATTAAAAGCCTTTTCTACTCCATCTGAGGAACTAGAGGCCCTGATGGCTTTATCCCTTTTTACAATGCTGTTGAAACACGTTACGAGCTGAGAAAAGAAATTAACTCTAAGTCAATGTATGAACATAGTATTAAAAAATAAAAGGCTCAGATCAATAATACTTACTGAGGCAATGTGTTGAGCAGCTAGAGCAGTAACTCTCTCACGAGTGAGAGTATTTTCAATGTCATGGACCTCTGGGATAGTCCAAGATTTTACTAAGCCCACAGCGGAGCTCGAAGGAATAAAGGTTGAAACACCACTTTTAACAGTTGATGGTTGAGAGACAAGTTTAGCAAGTCTCTCAGAAGAATTTTTCTTTAACCTCCTTGGAGGAATAGGAACATTCTCAACTAAGGACGTTGTGTTAGCTGGTGATATGACAATAACCTCACTAGGAGGAGTAATAACAACAATCTTGCTCGGAGCCACAGGGGGCTTCTCAACAACCTTCTCGGTAGCAGCAGGAGGAGGTGCATCAATAACTTTCATCCCTTCTTCTGGCACATTTTGTTTGCTTTTCTTGGCCTCCACATTGGTAGAGGCAGATTTATCAAAGAAGGCAGGAGCTCTTCTCTTCTTCATTAGATCAGTGATGGGAATGTTTGACTCAGAGGAAGAACCTTCTACACCGGTTTCAGAAGCTGGTACCTGGTCAAGATCAACTGCCAATGGACGAGGACGAGCAGTGAAAGATGAAGTATAGCTCTTATACTGCAATAAGTAAGAGGCGGATCTAATATGTTCCTCGGCAACAGACTGGTGCAAACTCCAGATAAGTTTCAAATGCTTTAAATTAACGTCCGCTTCTTTGGGAGACTTTCTTTTACTGTTAACTGTAACAAATAAAAAACAAATGTCAGTGATACATTTTATCAAACATAAAGAAAACAAGATTTCAAAAAATAAAAACAACCTATCCCATTGCCATAAGGAGAACATCTAGGACCTTGGTATACATCATCTCCATTTAATGGAGGGTGTTGCCAATTTTTCATTACCACTCCATGTTCAAAATAATCCCTGTTGGCATCAGGAAGATTGGCAACTAACGCCCTATTCAAAAACCTAGTTTTTAAATAGAAAGTACTATCGCTGATAACCCATCTGTAGCAATACATAATCTCTGGAATCCCTAAATGGGTTCCATGAAGTTGGTTCAACCTATGAACTCCATTAACTATCCTCCAAGTATTTGGCACTATTTTTGCAGGTACAACGTCAAAATATTGACAGAACTCCAAACACAAAGGATTTGGAGGAAAAGAAAAGCGAGATTCGGCCACAAAGAAACTGGAGAACCAATGTCCCTCAGCCAAAGAAAAATAGTCAGAGGGTTCAGAAAGTTCTTCCAATATGACCCATGAAGGAATTGAAAATTCAGAACGAAATTTGTCAAGTGATTCAACAAGGTAAACTATGATGAACAAAGTAAATAAAAGAGAAGGAAGAAAATCTTACAGGAAAAGAGTGAATCAGTTGACAACGAACGATGGAAAGAACGAAGGCACGAGACAGAGAAAATGAAGAGTTCAGAGATACAGATTTCAAAAGTAGAAGACGGTAGGATTTTACTGCGTTTAAATACTTTACCTCGGGAATAGAGAAAGCAATAATTACAAGGAAGGACATTTTCGTATCCGGCGGCTAAAAAGAAGAAAAGGGGGCACAAAAAATGAAGCGGTTATGGAAATTCAAAATACTTTAAAAGCCTGACACTATGCACTCAAAAAAGGAGTTATATACAACGAAAGTTTGCCTAAAATCCATAAATACCGAAAAACTAAGCAGCAGAATGTTCCATACTTTTCTCCAACATCAAACTACGAAACATTGGGGGCTTCTGTTGATACCAAATTTAATCTGCTGACATGGACCATTCACTTACAGACACGTGCCTATCAACGTGGTAATTACTCACTATCACCGAGCTACTCAAGCACCCCGAGAAGCTCTTGCTCGTCCACGAACAACTCAGGAGCCCCGAGCAACTCAAACGTGTCGAGCAGCTTAGGCGGTCCGAGCAGCTTGGGCGGTCCGAGCAGCTTGGGCGGTCCGAGCTACATAGCGTACAGCACATCCAAATCAAGAGAATCAAAGAGACAACTGCGCATTAAATGCTCATTATTATACATATGTATATGTCTACTAGATAACATCGTATTGTCCTTTCATTTGTGCAACCTCAAGGCTATAAATACATTGTAACCTCCTCATTAGCGAGGGACTCGAAATTTCTTGGTAAACCCATTATCGAGAATTCTAAGTAACAGTCAGAAATAACAAAAACAATAGAAGTAGGCCATTCTTATAAGGTTGAACCACTTTAAAAATCTTTTGTCTTATTTATTTTATCTGTGATTGATAAATTAAAGATAATCTAATTTTTTACATCAACAACGATATATGCCAAACAGAGTCTCAAACACAATAAGAGTAGATTACCCACCTAAATGGTCTCAGGGATGGTGGTGGTGATGGTGAAGATGGGTGACTCTCCCTCCTCCAAAGGTGGCCCTAAATGGATTCACAAAATCTCCATTAAACATGCCTCCATGGAAGCTCCAACATACTCCAAAAATACCTCCACATATGCACCTTCTTTCTCTAAAAATATCATTATTAAAAAAAATCAACAACACTCCTAGGACACTGCTCATTTATCATCCGAAAAACCCTCACTTAAAAATCATTAAAACTTCCAACAATATCCCCTTTTATTTTATATATAGTAGCTCTACAATAACAGTAAGGAATAACGGTATTTTTGGGGTGAGATTAATCACTAAACTTGTGAGAAGATATGGAGGAGACATATTAAGGAAGAGAGAGAGAGAGAAGTTTTCGAGGGTTTACAAGAAGTGGGGGTTCTCAACCCCACGCCTCTTCCTTATATACATATAAAAACCCTAAACATATATTACAATCCACCTTCTATATATCAACCATTAAACCCCAAGAGTTAGCAAATTGAAAATGATCTACGGTTAATAATTTGACAGCATAAATGGTACTACCCACGGTCCTCAAGGTTTCTCACAACCAAAACCACGAAGTCTTAATAGGATTTATATCTGCAGAAAAGTCAGGCCTAAGGCTGACTAGGATTTGAGTTTGGCGAATTAGCGGTTGACAGCGCAGCTGATATGACTTGCCCTAAATTCATTTGAATGACTAACAACGTAGTTTGAAATACACATGCCTGTCATTCGAACGACATGAGTGTCATTTGAATGACCACTTGTGTCAACTGATTTGTCTCCCATGTCTTATCTTTATACAATTCCACCTTTGCCCCAACAGTTCCAGACTTTTAGAAGAAGCCTCTATGGTTTTTAATTAATTTGTTACCCCAAATCTAAAATCCATAAGTGTGTAATCCCTAATCCAACAATATTTTTTTAGTCATAATTAATTAATTCCTCGCCATATACTATCCATACATAATTTCAATAATTTATCAGGGCGGTGTATTACAAACTACCCTCCTTAGGAAATTTCGTCCTCAAAATTCTCAACTTGTCCCAATCATAATACAATTACCTATAACCAGTTTCCAATCCTAGGCGTCCTCAACACCATGGCCCACGCCCACAGATTTCTCTTTAACCAATCACCGTTGTTAATCCAATCATGACGAACCCCAAGGTCTTATTGTCAAAATCTCAAACATGACTAACATGTATATCTAAACAAACCTCGAGATAATTGATACTCCTCAAATATCGTACTATCAACAATTAATTCATTAACATGGATCATTCCTACATTTGGATTTACAACCTACCTTTGCTCAAACAAACTTGGATCATGCCTAGTCTAGGTTGATACAGTTTCAATATTCCTCGATACACATATCAAAGACAATCACCTCATCATATGATTCTATCTGATCGATATCACCTACGAGATCCCCATGTTGGCCTAGGGTTACCCTAGCTATTACAATATGCAGATATGCAGATGATCATCCCTTAGATCTCTAAGATTTTAAAATAAGTGGAACACTGTCATCTAGTGTTTATCATCATGTTCCCACATTCATAATACGAACAAGTCACAACTATGGTATACGTGACCAAGTTATAACTAGTTATATCGGCTAACTAACTACATGTTAACCTAAGGTAATCAAGTAATCATATGCAGACCATATGCAAGAGCGCGAAACCACGCGCACACACGGACTGGTGTAGAATAAAGGTGCATCCAAAGAAGAGCACACTCACCTATCGTGATGCATCGGCCACAACAGACCTAACCCACATCACTACTGAGTTCTCGCAACGTCACATACGAATCAAAGCTAATCAATAACTTCTCATTACTGGGATCAAGGAAAGTACAAGAGTGAAATAAATCACACGATTGCCACGCCAAAGAAAATAATTTAAATCTGACAATAAATTGAACCATACGAAGTACAAACCTGCGATGTGCACTTAAAGTTTCCCATTTTCTTACTGATATCCGTCAAGCACTTAAGCCTTTTCACGCACCCTGGCTTGGCCTCTTATCCTTGATGAGTTCTACTCAATAATCATCCAGTTGTGCTGGACGGGCGGAATATAAAACCAATTCCTTCGAAAAGATGAAACGTTAGGCTTCCCTCCTTTGGGATAATTCTACCTATCTATCATTGGCAAGCGTAAGTATCCTAATTCAAATGAATTTACTTCTCTTAACATTTGTCATTGGTTATCGACCTATCACAACTAGGCCTCCAAAATTCATAACTTGCTATAACTAGCCTTAGTTTTCGAGATCATTCATCGTCAAGTGAGCATAGCACTTACATGGCTTCACACATTCAATTCATGAACTATTACTACCGCTCTTAGCACTGCATATGTGGTGCCAAACCATAATCATTCTAACATCTCCTCATCTTTTAAGCATCACTCATGCCTAAATATTTTCCTCAACAGAGTCATTACTAATCATACAGGTAGCACACTTAGGTGCTATGATTAAGATTAACACTTCATTCTGAGTGTTATTTCTAAAAGACATAACGAGCCTCATTATTTTTTAAGTCTCCTTGGTTCGCCACCTATCATTGATCACCCTATTTTTTTTTTCCTCGAAGTTCATATAATGATACATATCTATAGACAAAAGTCATAGCACTAACTCTAAAGTACCGCCATAAGTCATCATTATCTAACCGGGATACAATCATCAATGGCCTACCATCACTCATGTAAACTTTAATGCAACAAGATTCAACCCATGATTTGAAGGCTTATTTAGTGTTTTCTCGAGTTTGGGTTAGAACGACTTTTAATTGTTTTCGCAAGAGGAACGCAGTAGTGTGATCAGAATTTTGAGGCAGAATCTTATGGTTTTCATGTGATGATTTTAAGGTACGAAATTTACGCAATATGCTCCTTAAATCTCTCGAGAGTAGTCGTTTTGTTCCTCATTTATTTGTACTCATATTGTTGATATCATGGCCTTTATTAGAATTTAAAATATTAATTCGATTTGAGATATTATTTTTGTTAATGGGCATGATGTCATGAAAATTTTTATATGACACGGAGAATGGTCACCCGTATATAGTCCAAAAGTCCAATAGCCAGGATGAGGCTTTACGAAGATTAGGTGAGGTGAGGTGAGGTGAGGCCTGATGACCTATTGATATGTTATTGAGAAATTAAATTGGTATAAAGCTCGAAAGTCACATTGAACTTGAATTTGAATTCATATTGTTGAATTTATTCACCGTTATTGTTTTGGGCATCTATTCTTGTCATATTGTGTATTTTCTCATATTTTTCTTTTAGTGGCAGGTTAGCTAGAATTTGGACGCTACGGATTTTGGAGGATTTTATAGCTCGAGGATTTTATTTTTATATAGTTTGGCAGTGTTATTTATTTGGACAGCTTAGTATTATTTTCGAGTGGAATTTAATTTATTTTAGAAGTGTAAAATTTTGGATTCGTTATATTTATTTTGTGGAATATAGATGCTCTATACAAATTATTGAGGATTTAGTTTAATTTTAATCGTAGTAGCGCCTCGTGGTTTGCGCGGGGTGTTATAGTGATGAGTTGAATATGGTGATAATGTGTTAGCATCATACGAACTATAGCGGACCCACAACTAGAGCATGCCCACTAAGCTCAAAGATTTTTTGGTGCGTTTGATACTTCTTACTTGCCATGGAATAAATTGGTGTTTGTGCCTGACATGTTCTCAAATTAATCAAAAAAATATTTTGAAAAAAATATGATGCAACTCCTTATCAATTTCCAGGCATCAATTTTGTATAATGTTTTACATAAAAAACAATTCGAAAGAAAATGATTTAAATGCAGTTAATTATGACTTTAATTGAACTTAATATTTAAATTAAGTATTTACATTAGTAAACCAATATAAATTGATATGTAAACTTTAATTAAGTACCATTAAGTAAATAAAGAAAGTAAAGGGTGAATTATACATTCAACAATGCACAATATGGGCACTCTGAACTTTCTGTAAGTGGAGTAATGGTTTGAACCTCAACCCACAATACATAAAAATAATGGACACTATACTACAAATAACCCTTTTTTAGGAGAAAATGACTAGTAAAGATTTCCAAAAATTCTAAGCGTCTATTCTAAAAGCTTATATCCCAAAAGGTTCGCATGTTCTCCACTTTTCATTTTAACACCATTGAACTCAGTCCTAGTCCTGTTCATTAGAAAGTTCCTAGACCAACATGAAAGTGTTCTATTGGGGAAACCATCATATTAGGATTCGGTAGTTAGTGGACCTAATATTTCAAGCATATACCACCTATTTAACGACAATGCTTTTGTAATACCCCGTATTTTTATGATATTTATTTATAGGATTAATTGAATTAAATGTGTATTAATTGGGAATTAATCCGGATAAAAATACTAGCGAGATGCGAGTTGGTATTTGATTTTAATGAGTATATATGGCTATATATGAATATTGAATTATGAAATTTGTCGTGAGATTGAAATACGGCAATTTGGAAATTTTGTTGAGACGCGTGTGACAGTCGCGTCAGGAATATTATTATTTAATTAAAAAGTGAAATTTTATTTCTATTAACCGTATGGTCATTTTGAGTGCGCCAACGCGTCCGAAAGGGTCGAAATAGTCAGAAAACACTAGTCGGGGGTTTAGTTTGGGTCCCGGGGCATTTTTAGGCCATACCGGCAACGTATAAGGGTAGTTTGGTAATTTTGGATTTTTGGGAATTAAAACCCACGAAAATTATGAAATAAATATCTGATCTGGTAATTACCCACTAAACCCACTAATAACTTAATGGGCTACGGGGGTTATTAGAATTAGTCCCAAAAGTTCCTAAGGCAAACCCTAGCCACCATTGTCACCTTGGAGAAGAAGAGCTTGTAGAGAGAGGAAAATTCTGCAGAGAGAGAGAGAGAAATTCATCAATTCGCCATCAAAATCAGAGATATACATAAGGCAAGTGGCTTGATTTTGTTTATTACAAAGAATGTTTCTTCCATGCGTAGGAAATTGACAAAATTTGTATTGTTCTTGGGAGTTTGATAAAAACCCATTAATTGGATTTAGAACTTTATATTTTGATGAAAGGATTGCATGTAGAATTGTGTTAGGAGGATTATTCTGATGGAAATACACCTTGTTCATAACAAAACGGATTTAATTATGCCCATTGGTGACTTTAAAATTTTAGGGTTCATGTTCATGTGATTTGGGGATAAATGAAGGGATTTGATGATTCAATGATGTTTAGGAAGAATTGGCTATATATAAACGTTAATATATGATCTAAGTATGTTTAGGAATGATTAGAACCCATGAAAAATTGTTGGATTGATGTTTAGATGAGGTTAGAGTTGAAGAAAAGTTGGAAAAACGAAATTGGGAAAATCTGGGCTCGAAACTGGCCCCTCGTTAGAAGACCTGCCCAGGTCATTCGAACGAGCTTCTAACGAGTTGACAGTTTGACTTCTAACGAGAGGGATATTCGTTCGATGACTTTCGTTCGAACGAGATCTCGTTAGAAGGCCCACTTCGTTCGAACGAACTCTCGTTCGAACAGCCTCGTTCGAACGAGACTTCTAACGAGCTGACAGTTTAGGCTTTTTGGCCTGCTTTGATTTCGCGTGTCCCGTAACCTTGTTTAATTGTAGAGATAACATTTCCTTGATATTAAATTGATATAGTTGGGACATTTGGGATATATTGAGGAGTAAAACATAGAAGTGTGATTCGAATTGAATGGAAATTGAAGAATAGGACGTGAGTGACCATTACGATGCGAGAATTATTGACGGCTTAAATAATTATATTAATCGGGAATATGTAAATTGTGTAACATTATATGTCGGTACGAGAACGAGAAGTGTACCACAAATAAATTATGGTGATTACTAAGATGTGTGCATACTTAGTATATGTATATGATTTTATGTGTATGACATACCTACCATACTTGCTATCACGGAAGGTTTACGTTCGCTTAGGGCCCTCTAATCCTTGTGTTGCCCGGATTTAGATTGGTACCTCGAGAACATAAGTCAGAGAAAGACTTATTGGGATGTTAATAAGTCTGCTGATCGTGGGAGCGCAGGTATGTGCGTGACCCATGTGATGTGACTGTGTTCGCCTCCATTGTTTGTGATTTGCTATTATCTGAGAATGATTCCTGAGAGATTCGGAATGCGTGATTCTTATGTACGTGATGTACCGGGATGGATAGCAGAGTATGTGTGCACCGCAGCTTAGTCTCGGGGTGCTTGTATTGTATATTTATGACGTGAATAATATACACTTAAATAATAAGAACTTTCATGTTGGTATTGTGAGAATAATTATGGTAATGTTTTGAGAATATATGACGGGATATCCGGTAGTGAATTGTATTGTTTATAATTGAAAATCCGAGTTTAAGTAAAGCCCTCTATTTAATTGATAACGCTAGAATGTTTAACGGGAATTGAATAGTAAGGGGTAGAACTTATTACGGTTTGGTTAAATATAAATTTCACTTAGATGGGTACGGTACGTTAGGAGTGCACAATTAGTCGAGAGGTGAGTACTTCATGTGAGTGCACGTCCTAACATGTATTTTGCATTCATTGTTTTAATGTTATTAAAACACTTGCTGTTTTTAAAACGATTTCCACTTTCGGGCTCTGACCCATTTGCTTTCAAATCTATTTTTTTGTAAAAACCATTTTAGGTGCCCAGCCACAAGGACACCATGCTTAGGATTGTCATTCAGGTGACGAGCTGTAGCTGTTTGTGGAAGTTACAGGACCTTGCTAGCAGACGCTTCTTTCATCTTGACTCCATATTCAGGATTCATCAATTGTAGGGCATGTTGCCCATTTCTATTAGAAACATTTCCTATTTCAGTTTTTCAGACTATTTGGCATGTAATTAATTCAGAATACTTTGTTTTATTTAGTTCAGTTGTGGGATTGTTGTGAGGAGTTTTTCCTCCGGACTTATTATTATGTGGTTGGCTATTCTATTGTTTCGTTATGGTGAATGTTGTTATTCTATCATTATCCTTTTTTTTTTGCATGTTAATCAGAGTTAACTTAAAATTTGGCAACTCACTTTTTAAATACTAGGTGGTTAGTGATCATTAAAAATGTTTTCGACAGTGATGCTATTAACTGGACCAACTTGGCATTTTGTATTAATTTAATAAAGGAGTAGCTACCCGGTATTTAATTAGTCGGGGTGTCACAGCTTTAAGAACCCATCTTCATCAATCTAGAATTTAAAAGTTATCATTTTCTTCTGACATAGGCTATTTTATTAACTGACATTAGACCTATTAATGGATCGTGTCGAAACGTGTTTATATCGATTTTTATCGTGTTCAAATTTTATTGGGTTCGTATTTCAATGGGTGGTTTTTTTATCGTTTAAAAAAATTATATTCAAACCTGGCGTGTTATCTTAACGTGTCGTGTCGTAATCACTCGTTAATACTCATTAAAATAATGATATTTCGAATCATATAGAAGCTGACATATTACTTCATTTGTAAACACAATTAGATCCATTAATTCATTGACATTACTAACTATCTCATTTACTAGAATTTGTTATGATTAAATTAATATTAAGTAACATAAACTCTTTATAGATCCTAGCAATATATCTTATCTACTTAAATTAATGGGTCTTATTGGGTATTAACAGGTGAAGGGGGTAACACTAACCTGACTTGTTAACTATCGTGTCTTATCAGGTTGACGCTGATATGATCCAAAATTATTAAAAGTCCACCCATTAACTTATAACTTCGCGTCGGTTCAAATCGTATTATCGTATCATCCCTCATTTTGTCAGTCACATTAACATTTTTTTATTTATGCTAAGATAGCAATACCCAAATTGGATGTACTTCTCCAGCAGCATACTGCATAACCATTGAACGAGGACACTAAAAATGCACAAAAATGGTCAATTAAATTTTGAAGATAAAGCGTCATCATTCGCTGGAATCGAAATATCTGCGAGATCGGGGTCACAATTTGTATCGATTAAACAAATTGATGAAATTCCCAAAGTGATACATTCTCGAAGGGCCATATATTCTTCGTGCTGATCAACGATGATTACAATATCGGGTAACCTTGTCATATATTTAATCACGTCCAGATATGTTTGCAAATGAGATAACTACCTTTTTAACATAACTGTGACACCCCGACTAATTAAATACCGGGTAGCTACTCCTTTATTAAATCAATACAAAATGCCAAGTTGGTCCAGTTAATAGCATCACTGTCGAAAACATTTTTAATGATTACTAACCACCTAGTATTTAAAAAGTGAGTTGTCAAATTTTAAATTAAATCTGAAAAAACATGCAATAAATGAAATATAGAAATGTAACACAACCATTCACGATAAAGTCCAACTATAATGAATCAACAATTAAAGATGAGTCTAGAGAAAATACTCCTCACAACAATCCCAAAATGAAAGGAAATAAAACAAGTCTGCATCCTGAATTAATTACAAACCAAAGTCTGAATAACTGAAATGTAAAATGAAATGTCTCTAAAAGAAATGGGCGACATGCCGTACAACTGATGAAATCTGAATATAGAGTCAAGGCAAATGAAGCGTCTAATAGCAAGGCCCTGTAACTTCCACAATAGCTACAGCTCGTCACCTGACTGGAAATACTATGCATGGTGTCCTTGTGGCTGGGCACCTAAAAATGGTTTTTATAAAAAAATAGATTTGAAAGCAAACGGGTCAGAGCCCGAATGTGGAGAGTATTTTAAAAACAGCAAGTGCTTTAATAACAATTAAAACAATGAATGCAAGATACATGTTAGGACGTGCTCTCACATGAAATACTCACCTCTCGTCTAACAGTGCACTCCTAACGTTCCTGTACCCATTCATGTGTTATTTATCTAACTAAACCATCATAAGTTCTAACCCAACTACTCGATTCACAATATGAATTCCCAATGATATTACTTAAATAGATAGCTTTACTTGAACTCGGATTCTCAATTGTTAGCATTACCGTTTACTGGAGGTTATCCCCTTATTTATCTTCTCATGGAGTTACTATAAATGATTCTCATAAATAAACATCACAATTCCTTTTCATTCAACCGTATATTATTCGCATCATAAATATACAATATAAGCACCCCGAGGCTAAGCTGCGGTGCACACATACTCTGCTATCCATCCCGGTACATCACGTACATAAGGATTACGAATTCCGAATCTCTCAGGAATTGTTAGAATAAACACGACACAAAAATGGAGGCGAACATAATTCAACATATCCATGGTCACGTACATACCTACGCTCCATAGTCAGCTGGCTTAATAACTCACAATTAAGTCATTCCCTTGAACTATGTCCTCTAGGTACCAAACTAAATCCGGGCACACAAGGATTAGAAGGCCCTAAGCGAACGTAAACCTCCCGTGATAGCAAGAATGGTAGGTATGTCATACACATAAGATCATATACTAAGCATGCACACATCTTAGATATCTCAATATTAATAAAGGTATTTTCTACATCCTTATACCATTATCCCAATTGTATACATTTTTAGTCTTCCGATAATATATAATGTAGACTGTCGACACATCTCACGTCATAGATTCTTATACTTAAAACCTATCTCAAAGGGGTTATTAAGTTTCCTATTATTCCCACATATTACATCATTATTCTTAAGGTCCTTACTTCTGCCCCAAACCTCAATTCATCAACTTATTCAAAATTACTCTATTAATCCTAATATTATCTCACTCATCGAGCTTCATTAGCTTTTAGAATAATTCCTCAAATTAAATTCTAATTAAAGTCCAAACTTTATAACCATACCTACTGGTCTTCCTTAAGTCTAAGGATATTCATAAGGTCTCCAATAATATTTTCCAAGGGTTAACATCATTAAAATTTAACTAGGGAAATTTTACTCTTTCTGGGAAGGACGATCGATCGACTAATGAATGTCGATCGATCGAACGCACCAGGTAGGCTGCGGACTGCTTCGTTTTGCAGTTTTAAAATCATCTCAAAACACCATTAACAAGCATGAAGCTCCAAGATAACGTTATAATATCATCATACAATCATCCTACAACAGTGTTAACGTTCTAAAACCAATAATTCATCATTCAAGGGCTTTGTTTGGATCAAAACTTCATCAAGAATTTCCAGTTTTCTATTTCTTTCAAGAACATTAATAAACTTCTTCTAAATTCCGTTTTTAGATCATCAATGGTTATGTTTTGAATACATAATTCGTCCAGAAAGTTTCTACATGCAATTCCTAACATAGTTCATAGTTTTAATCCTCAAATTCATGGGTCTAATCAATCTTCCAAGATAAATTTGATGATTATCCTAAACATGGAAAAGCATAGCATTGAAT
This sequence comes from Sambucus nigra, assembly GCA_949130495.1. Classification (NCBI taxonomy): domain Eukaryota; kingdom Viridiplantae; phylum Streptophyta; class Magnoliopsida; order Dipsacales; family Adoxaceae; genus Sambucus; species Sambucus nigra. The sequence goes on from OX422216.1 coordinate 17,958,330, forward strand.
CAATTATAATTAAACCACTTGCCTCTAATCTTTCTCTGAATTTGATGTTGAATCTTGAAGGCTGAGTTGTTCTCCCTCTCTCTTTCTGCAGAATTCTCTTCTCTCTCTCTCTACAAGTTCTTCTCTAAGGATGATGACAATGGAGGTGGGGTTGGTTTTTGGCAAGTTGGAACTATTTCTTAACTTCTCCCGTAGCCCATTAAGCCCCTTAGTGTAGTTAGTGGGTTTAGTGGATAGAGAATAAGTCAGATTTTCATTTCTAATTTTCGTGGGTTTTAATTCCCAAATTTCCGAAATTACCAAAATACCCTTTTAAGTTACCGGTATGGCCCAATAATGCCCCGGGACCCAAACTTAACCCCCGGCTAGTGTTTTCTGACTATTTCGACCCTTCCGGACACGTTGGCGCACTCAAAATGACCATACGGTTAATAGAAATAAAATTCACTTTTTAATTAAATAATTACTTTCTGGACGCGACTGTCACACGCGTCTCAACAAAATTTCCCAAATTGTCGTATTTCAATCTCGCGACAATTTCAATAGTTACAATATTCGTATATTGCCATATATACACATTATAATCAAATACTAACTCACATCTCGTTAATATTTTATCCGAATTAATTCTCAATTAATTCACATTTAATTCAATTAATCCCATAAATAATTATCGATAAAAATGCGGGGTATTACAATAACTTCATATCTTTATAGTTCAATTTAATTGGTCTTTTTTTAGTTCCTTTAAATGGCTTTAAAAAAGGAAGGTCGTTTTCAGGGAGAACCAAAAAGAAGTTCAGCGTCGATTTCCCAAACTGTTAAAAAATAAAAATCATTTTTTTTCTTTTTGTTCTTTCTTTTTCATTAGATCTCGATGAGAGGGTCGTATGTTAAATCTGTACGAAGGTTTCAAACAAAAAGAAAATAAGATTTTTATCTGAACACCGTCACTTAAAACTCTCTCAATCTTCTCTCTAACTTGGAAATTATTTACATTTTTTCATCTCATTTTCTAAAACATTTGGTGTAATAGAACCTAAAATCATATTCATTGATAAGAACATAATGGGGGGGAAAACATACATATTCATGTAGGAAATCTTAAGTTCTATATTGTGACAAAAAGTTGGGTCAAAATGGACAAGAATATATCAAGTTGGTATTTTAACTTCCTATGTTCCTTGGTAATGACTACTTTCTCGGTCTCAAATAAAGAGTCAGTATTCTTTTTTAAGGACGTCTCAAATTAAGATTTGCACTTTAAAATCAATGTATTAAATCTCACAAATAATAATTTATCTTTTTCATTGAATGCATAAATTTAAAGTGCGTTTATTTATCAAGAAAGGAAAAGAAAAGTGAAAAAAATAAATTTTCAACACTTTTTGTTGTGAAAAATTGTGAAAAAATGATCCTCAAATTTTCCTATAGGAAAATTTTTTTACACAAACAAAAACTTAGAATTTTGCAGAAATGTTCAAGAAAACTTGGTATTTTATCATGTAAATTATTATTATTATTATTATTATTATTATTATTATTATTATTATTTTCACTTTTACTTTTATTATTAGTAGTAGCAGTACTGCTATTACAACTACTACCAAAATATTTATCATTAACTATTCATAATAATGCACTATTTATTGATATTTTTACGAATTAAATGTTCATAATTTCTATTTCATATTTACTAATGTTTGATTTAAATGGATGTCTATTATATAAATCATACTTTTTGGTAATTGAAAAAAGAAAATATATCATACTTTTTTTATTTTAAAGTTATAACTATATATGTGTGTATGTACATATTTTTTTATCTACAATTTTCTTGCAATATTTCTCATGTTAACCAAACACACAATAAAATTACTTTCATTTTCCTTCACTTCACTTTTTTCGAGAATCATTTTACCGCTTAACTTTCCTGACAAACAAAATGTTTATAAAAAAGTGAAATTGAGTATATGGCTACTTCTAATATCATTTACATAATAAATATATGTATAACTTCGATCAGAAGTTTATTCATGAACCATTCATATGCAAAACAAGCTTGGTTGCCGAACACTATGAGCTAGACATCTATGAGCAGAACATGATATAATAAGTAGCGTGAAACAACGCAATCCAAATCAAATGGAGGAAAAAAGTTACATGTTCAATAAAAGTTACGAGTCCAACAAAATCCATTGAAACTATAAGGGCCCGTTTGCAATCCAATTCTAATGCTTGGAATTGGAATTGAAAGGCCAATTTCAATTCCCCAATTCCATGACTTGGAATTGGGTTGCCAAACATACGTAAGAGATCTTTATTCAACACCCCTGCACCAAAAAATGAAGATCAAAACATGTTACATAAAAGACAAGGCACTTATATAATATTTCATAATAAAAGAGGAGTCGACCAAGAGCAGCAGATACATTAATCAACATATCCAGATATACAAATGGACGCACTGAATATTTACTGAGAACAGATTAGTGTCTGTTGTTGCAAACTAGAAGCCTCACCACCAATTGCTGATGTTTGGTTAGAATTTTTTTTTTGTACTAATTGAAAAGAGCACTTGGTGAAAACAGAAAAGGATAACTTACAGGATTACCTATTGTCTAATTTCATTTACTTAGGATTCATATCATGGGCAAACATGACAGGAATTAAATTTCAGTACAAATTAACAGAGCAGGAATTAAAATTTTATATATATATTAACACAACATAAATTTCCATTATCAAAATATAGCATATTGTATATAAATAATGTCAAAACGATCCAATTCTACCTCATATTTTTCCAGGAAAAAAAAAAGATACTAAAATCATCACCAAAATCAATTCTACTACTATTACTTTAAAAATCCATTGGTGACGCCTCGCAAACAAATACATAAGCAATTATTTCCTGTTGCCAATATAGGTAGATCGATGTTTTATGTGAACAACCCTTTTTTAAGCCCCCCAAACAAAAACTAAAACAAAAATTATCAATATTATATGTTCAGTATAGTAAACTATTTGAATTAGCGGGTCGACTAGTATATTGGGCAGACCGCCAGCAGTGGCGGATCTACATACATGGGAGGTTGGTGGGGTAAGTGCCCCACCCCAAATCTCAAATTCAAATTTAACCCCTAGAAAATTATAAATTTAGAGTTGTGCCACACCCCAAAAAAGAAAAAAATTCAAATTTTACCACTAAAAAATTTTTAACCCTAAAAAAAATTCGGGAGCTCCCACCCCCCGAACCCCCGACAATGATTTCTGCCCCACCCGAAATAAATTCCTGGATCCGACTCTGACCGCCAGGTTAGCAGGACACAACAGTTTTTTGGAAAACTGTCTACAATCCAACACGTAGAGATAGGTTAACCAGAACTTGCAATCGGTTGATAAGACAGATGGCCGTTGTTACCTTGAGTTTATTCAGCTTCATTAGGAGAGGGATATAAAAAGGCTCTTTTCTGTCAAGTTTAGACTATCAATTAACATATCAAGAACAACATTCATTGAAGGTTTTCGTTGAGTGGAGATATTACTGTAAATTCTCAAGTTAAAACTATCAATTCACATATCACAAATGGAGACATCTGACAGGAGAGATTTTGTTGTGAGCATTACCTATCTCATGAAGGAGAACATATTATAATCAACTCTCAATTATCTCGAAAGGAATGTGAAATAAGACACAGAAGAAAACCACAATCACATTCACACGCAATAAATAAGAACTTGGGGTTTCTCTTTGTCAACAAATCCAGCCCTTGAAATCAATGTTGTGTCAAGAATTATGAGAAAATCCTATATTATAATAAATACTACTACCTCCATCCCAAATAAATAGTCGCTATTTGAAAATGACGATGTTTAAGGATTCACTCAATCAACGGTCAAGATTAAGCCTTGTTCAATGTCGTGGAATTGCTTCCGTCAATTATGTTCAAAAAAGAAAAACGACTTTTAATTTGGGACGACCTAAAAAGGAAAGCAAGACTATTAATTTGGAACAGATGAAGTATAAAAAAAACTGCAATCAAAAGGAACTAAAGAACACAATTATTCTGCAACCAATCGAGTAGGTCCAACTTGGTCACCATATCAGTGGAAACACTATTGATCGTTGACCCCCCTATAGATGATAATTGTACAGAATCTCTCCATAGACTTGCACGCGTAAAAAACAAGCTTTGCCGCAACCAATCGGATTTAGGCAGCCCAGGAACAGACAAAAATAGGCCACAGCAAGAGATACCTCCGCTTCGGATGTAAACACATAATCCGGAGTAGTCTGTCATTTCTCAACACTGAGAAGTGCTCCTTTAAGAAGCTGCACATTGACTTCAAACACCTCGTGGTAAATTTTCAGCAACTGCTAGCTTTACAACATGATGTTTATGGCAGGTGCTAGTCAATAACCACCTCTTTTCACTGGAATGTTAGGGGTACTAAAATCATTTTTGTGAGAGATGTAATCAAATTCTCTGCACGGGCTACACAGTTCTCCACCATGGAACCAGTTTTTTCTTTTTAGAAATATCTAACTGAATCCTTCTTTTGAAAGTTTTTGTTTGAAAATTGAAGCATTTATATTTTCAGGCAAGGATAGCATTGCAAATTTCTGTTATTTGTATGTTTATGTCTGAAAAAGGTAGCTTCTAATATTTCTGTTATTTGCATATTTATATGTTTATATGTTTGAAAAAGGTAGTTTCTAATATATATATATATATATATATATATACACACCACTCATTAAATCCATTAAAAAATTAAGGGACCATCGACACCATATGCATTATAATCAGCACCCCTACGATTGTTGGCAGGAATAGATTTCAGCACAAAGTATTACCTTTTATTTTCAATTCTTAATTTATTTGCTTTAAAATTTAGGTTTTGCTAAATTGAGCTCGACTCCCACTATTTTAACTTCTTGGACTTTGACTACCGCTATCCCTCCTAAAGTTGTAAGTGTTCTCTTCACTAGTGGCTCATGGGAGGGTCAATACCAATGCTTTGATCCAAAAGGGGTGTCCAAATTGGTCCATCTCCAAATTGGTGTGTTAATGCTACAAGGAATTTGAAGATCTAGATATATGTTGCTCCATTGCAATCTTGCCTGCTTCATTTGCACGAAAGGGATGGGAGTATTTGAAGTGAACGGGGCTGTTCCAGTACATGCCAAAGATTTATTCTCATGGGACATGGTGATGCATGGAAAAAAGAAATCAAGACAACATTTATGGAGATGCATTGTGTAAATGAGGGGTGCTCGTCAAGAGCCTAAATGTTACTAGTCTTTAGATTTTGTAAGAGAGAACCTGCTTGAATATGTACAATGGAGGGGGAGAGAGTAGGCCCCCATATTGAGAATCATGTCGTCCGAGAACCTAGAGACTAAACGATCTTCGACTTGTGGTGCTAGTTTACATATAAGCCATCAAGGGCTGTCAATGGGTCGGGTCCGGACCCAGACCCAGACCCGATCCGTATAATAGGGTCTGAGCATATTTTTTTGGACTTGAGACTCGAAGACCCGTTTATGAAACGGGTAGGGTCTAAATCTTATACAAGACCTGGACCCGAAGACCCGACCCAAATTGTACATTATTATTTTTTAAATATATATACATATACTATAAATTTATATATATTTATAAATATATCTTATTAATATAACATGTGAGTAATATTTATAAAAATATAAATTTATGTATATAATAAATATAAATATTATATGTTTTATTTATACTAATAATATTCCATAATACATTACAAAATATTTTAATTTAAGATTAAAAAATAAAGATGGGGGATAATATAAAATAAATGTATATATTTGGCCAGACCCGGACCCGAGACCCGAACGGATCCGGGTCCGAATCCAATATTGTAGACCCAATGAAGACCCGGACCCGAACCCGAACCCGATGAAGACCCGATTACACGGATCTGGATCTCCCTAAATCCGACCCGTTGACAGGCCTAATTAAGTATAGCCAAATTAGGTGGCTATGGGACCTTGTTAGTGGATCATCCCCAAGCTTTAGGGAAATGGGTACATGAAGAAAGCAAGAGTGCGTCCTCCAACTCGCTCCCGCTCCCCTTCACTTTCTTTGTTAGATGGGAAGATGAAATATCGTGAAGGCCCCATAACTCGAAAGTTCAAATCTCTCCGGAGAAAGAGAAGTGAATTGAAAACCGGCCTTTGATCCTAGGAATACTGAAAAGATGTTAGCAGAAATGATTTACTAAGGAAAACTGATGAAAACGCAACATTAGGTGGGATAAAATGTGGACTTAATGGATATTAATAATGTTCTTAAAGTTGAAGGAAGTACTAAGTAGGTGAGAATTGATTAACTCATATTAATGACGCAGAGGGGATATTTTTAGCGAAGTTGGGCGTGTTTTTGGCCATTGGATTTCAAAGGGGTAGGATTGGTTGAAATGGGAAATGTCAAGTTCATTACAAAGGAAATGACTTTGCTTAATAAGGTATCAAGAGGGGGGTTGTTGGGGTAAGGTGTATAAGATTTGGTCTGCAAGTTGTCAGAGGAGATAATGTCAATTAATGTTTGTAATGATTGTGTTTTGTTCGGTTTTAGGCAGTGTATAAAATCGCAATCGCACAAGGTGTCACGTTTTGGTCTCGGGTGCACATCGCGTAAATCGCACCCCACATCACGCAAGCAGTTCGAGAATTTCAATTTTATAATTAAATATACAAATAAGTAACTTCAAAAAAGCATTCCAAATTACATACTACATCACTTCAAATAGAGTCATAGGTTCATAAAGTACTACATAATTCCAGACCACGCCATCACATTATCTCAAATAAAGTAAACAAATCCATACAAACCAACACAAAATCCTAAAAATAAACCGACAAACAAATGAGATGTCAAAAGTAGACTGCTTCATCCAACATAATATCACTATCATCTTCGTCAATAGTATCTATGTTGGGGAAGTGTCCGCTATCTATGTTAACTATAAAAAAATGCAAGAAAATGGCTTTTGAAATAGTTGGTTTAAAAAAGATGTTTTACAATATATATGGTTTTAAAAATGAAACAAAGATCTTTTTTTGACATGGTTTACAATAGTTGGTTTAAAAAAACAAACAAAAAAAAAGAGCAAGACTGAAGCTAAAACAGTAAGAAAAAAAAAGATCAGAAGAACAATTCGGGTTCTAAAAAAGAAAAAAAGAAGAAGATAAAGTAAAAAATACTTGTGCAAGTGAGAGAAGAAGGATCCCACTGGAACATAAGCACAAAAAGACCACTGGAGCTAGGGTTTTTCTGAGGCGGAATGGATTTTTTGAGAAGATGTGTTTTTTCAGTAGGGGTGGATTTTTCTTTGAGTCGGGAGTGGGTTTTTCTAAAGAGCGGAAAGAGCGGAGTTAAGGTTTGTTGTTTTGTGTTTTAAGTGAGGTGGGTTTGTGTTTTGATGAGTTGGCTTCTCAGGTTCTAAAAGTTAAAAAGAAAAAAGAAATAAAGTGAAGAAAATATCAAAACTACGTAGTTTTGATGATTTTCTGTTAAGTAAGCTTGGAACACAAATAGCATTCAAATCGCATCCAATAGCGTAAATAGCGCAAAATAACGCAAATAGCGTGCCACGTCATCAATAGCGCACGTTATCTATGCATCGCGCAAATCTGGAATAGCAACGTCGCGTTTTCTCCCAAAAATGTGCAATCGCGCGCTTTTTAAAACACTGGTTTTAGGTGGGGGCAATTGGTTGTCTTCGATGGACAATAGGTTACAACGATGGTCTCACGGTCTCCCCAATAAGGGGAGGCCTCTATTTATAATACAAGTGATTGTTACGTTATGACATTAACAAACTATATTTTCACCGCTTTGCTATCTGATCACTGGTGATGTTTATCTCCTTGGAGAGTCATAGCATGTTAGAGTTCATCCTGACTTACCTCATCTTTATCTGCTTCCTGAAATATCGGGATCGGCATTGTTCTAGGCTTGGTCTGCCTTAGTATGTTAGGCTACCATTGAGTATTGAGGTCAACCTCCAATTTCGCAGGAGAAAATTAATATCGATCTTGTACACAAATCTTCCTCTAATTTTTTAGCCAAATTATCCTCTTTCACTTGCCCCCAGAACTTGATTGAAGGGCCCTCTCTAGGGAGACTTGGCCTAATTCTGCCTTATCCTGCTTCACTTTACCCCCAAAACTTGGTTGAAGCACCCTCTTTTGGGAGAGCACTGGTTACCTAACCGCCAACACGTTCCCACTTTTGTGTAATCGCCACGCAAATGAGAAAAATGACTCACCACATCCCTAAATCATAAGGACATGTGCGCCGTCACCATGCTTCTATCTTTTGGTTGTCATTGCGCATGAGGGACGTGGTCTCGTGTTTTAGAGTGCATTTCTCTTTATTCGAGGTGTTTCCCTTTTGTTTCATCTACTAGGGACAAAGGGTGAAAAAATCCGTTCATTATTTTCATCATACACAAACCAGGTACATCACTTCTATAGCGTTCACTCTTTTCCTTTCCCTTTCTCAGTACAATCCATCGATTCTTCTTTCATTTTGTCTGTCATTCTTCATCTCTTCTCCCTATTTCCTCGAAATGGGTCATACACATGAAATTTCTACCAAAATACATCCTTGAAAATGTGGGATTAAGGTCCCCACAGACGAGGATAATCTCTATGACCTTTGTGAATCGTGATAAAGAGGTTGCTTTCAAATAATAGCAATATTTTTGGGGGGTCCATCCTCTTCTAGTAAAAACTGTTGCATCGTTACAAACTAATGTCCATCCACTGTTACGGACACTTCTCCGGAGTGGTGACGGGTGTGGTTGCTATTAATCGGACAACCTCGCTATAGTCGGACAACTATTATCTTAGGACATAAATTGGTTCCAGGCATTTGGTTGTGTAGCGCCCCAGGACGAACTAGAGGAGCGAGAAAGATTTTTAAATTTTATCGAGGTCCATTTATCACCGCCAAATTAAAAGGATGTGTTATGTCTTGTAAGGATGATCCCCGTGATAACCTGCTCCATTTTTTAGTTGGTCCACATTTTTCATGATTATCGATCTAATGATGTTTGATTTTTCATCTTATGTTTGACGTTTCACCTTTTGCAGGCAATAATCAACAGCGAACCCTTCCAAAGATTGTCAATTTAACCAATTTAAACAAAGTTTGGGGAAAGAAGACCTTGCACAGTCAAGAGTTCTCTTGGAGTTCAGCCCACATTCTGCTCGGCTACGAGCTAACCACCAAGAATTTAACCGTTGTTTCAGGGGTGGATTCTTCTGACTACAAAAACAAAGAGGAAGTCTAGGTGGCAATCCTAACTTCAACTTACGCTTGAGGAGCATGTTAGCGTTGTTTCTGACCTAGGAAGTCCTACTAGTCCAATGGTTTGGGATTAGTTCAAGTAGTTGGTGAAGACTCTGAGACCGTTTTTGCCTTACGTCGACAATCAATACAAGAAACCCCGGACTTCGGCGATCTCAAGCCTTTGTATTATTAGAAATGTACTCAAGCATCCATCTCTAGTCAATCTTAGGAGGACGAAGCAGAAAGTCAAAACCCTTGTCCTCATCGACCTAGATGAGGAAATGAGAAGAGCTTCAAGGGGACCCGTTGATCTCCTGACCCTAAAGAGGAAGAACCCACAGGTAGTCCGCAATACCAACCCCAACACTACTGACAATGAGAAAAAAGCAAATCTTACATCAAAAGGCGACTCATCCAAATTGTACGATACCATAAAAATTACCAAATTTAGTCCTAATCTCACAAGAGGGATGAACAGACAAGATTTACGTGGTTCAGCAAAGTCGGCCTTGCCACGAAGAAGAAAGGGAGAATTTTTTTTTAATCAATAAGAATTTCGTTGCACTAGAATGCTTGTTGAGAGACAAGTCCATAGGGCTACAATGATTGTCTCATGGCCTCCTCAATGAGGGGAGGTCTCTATATATAATTAGAAGTGATTGTGTTACATTATGACTCCAACAAACTAGATCTTCTCCGCTTTTACGGCTAATCAGCTGCTGATGATGGTTATCACCTTCCTGGACAGTACTAAGCATGCTGGAGTTCATCCTTATCCACTTCCAGATATTCTAGGCTAGGTCGGCCTTAGTCTGTTAGGCTACCATTGAGTATTGATCAACCTCCAACTTCGCTGAGGGTAATTGAGATCAGTCTTGCACACATATCCTCCTCTTATTGGTTGGCTGAATTATCTTCCTTTAGTTCCATTTTGGATAATCTGGGGCGAGAGGAATGCTAGAATTTTTCAAAGAAAGAAGATTAAAAAGAGACTATTTGGCTCAGAATTGCCTAACTTGACTTCAGAATTGCCACAAAAAAACAGAACTGTCCCACACAACAAACATAATTTAAAATATCATTGCAATAGAAAGCAATCAAAAATTGACAAGCTTTTTTATCAACAAAATTTAATCAGCAACTTGACAATCGAAAATGATGTGAAGAAATCAATATTAGGGCACAGAACTTAAAAGAAACAAATCAAGAAAATAAGAACACAAAACAGATATATCAGGGGAGAACCTAACCAACGAAAAAATAAAGACAGGATCTGATCAAATTAGACAGTGAGTGACGTGACGCAGCAGAAAATTACTTACATTAACACGTACATAATAAAAGAAATTCTCTCTCAATCATATTTTCATAATTCAATACTAATGTAAAAGTCAAGTGTTAACAAGAGAAGGACAAAGGCCTTATTTATACTACTACTAACCAGAGTCCTAACCTAATAAAAGAAATGAAGACAAACTACAATACAAAATGATAAATCCAAGAATAATCATAAACAATACCAACTCCCTAAAATATATCATAATATATAGCTTTTGCTAATAATAATATTAATATAAAAATTACAAGATGATTTTCCACCCAATCTTTCGAAAATCCAATGAACCCACTCGAATGAGAGAGGGACAAACAAGAGAAGAAGTGAGACAGTGTGGCAAACAGTGGTTCAGTAGCATATGTTGGTACTTGGTGGTGGACTTTGCAGCAATGACGAGGGACTGACTGATTAAACACTGAAACAACAATTATTAGTTTTGCCAATAAAGGCCGCTTGAAATTTTATTTAAGCATATTGTTAAAAGCACACATTTTTTTGTGTGTTTCTAGAAGAGCACCTTCTCTATTTAAGGCCCCTCAAATATAAAGAGTTAGCAATATTACATGTTGACATGGACTTAAAGTACAGGTATTTTTGGGCAGACCGTTAGGCCAGCGGGACGCTAGACCAATACTTAATGGTTTTGAAAAACCCTCAACGGATCCACCAATTACCATTGGTTCTCTATTTTAGTATTGTGGCATTTTGGCCCACCAAAATGCGACAATGCTCGGGAGATGGTCTAAACCTGCCTTACTAGCTAACATCCCGGACTAACCACGTATCTAACTCTTCTAAGACAAATATACAATCAGATCAGCTTGGGGACTGAGATTTCTAGGCTCCTTGTCTTTTTATAAGTCCGACAATGTACTCTCTCTAGCCACACTAAAAGTTTGGAGACCATTCAATTCTCTTCCGTGACCAAACAAGTTTTTTGAAACCCTGAACTTAATGGAACTGTAACTTTCCAACTACAAGATGGCATACCTGACTCGATAATTTACCGTTGAATAATCCGCGCTACCATTAGAGGTGTAAATGAGTCGAGCCAAGTCGAACTTAAGGTTGCTCAAGATTGGGCCGTAAATAGAGACGAGCCAAAAAATATGTTCAAGCTTGTAATGTTTATCTTAAAAGCCGAGCTCAAACAAGCTTCTAAGCAAACGAACACGAGCTGAACTCGAGTAAGAAAAAAGGTCGTACCCAGTGCACAAGGCTCCCGATTAACTGCAGGGTCTCGGAGAAGCGGATGTCGAACCAACCGTAGCTTGGGCGAGGGCACTTGTTTGGTATGATTATTTTATTGGTAATCGGAAAAAATCCAAGTTGATCTCAATAAGATAACGAGCTTAAAAATATGTTCAGGGTTGGCTCGTTTACTTTACGAGCCTATCTGGAACGAGCTTTTTTTCCGAAAGAACATGAGCCGAACTCGAATAGCTTGGGTCGTTTTACAGCCCTCGCCACCACTGCCTCCTTTCCTTTCACCGATGCAGCTCAACGCTCCATCTACCTCTTTATCTACTTTATTATATGTCATCCTTATCAGAACAACTCTTCTCCTTGTTATTCAGCATCTGGGCTACACATTGCGTCTACATTCATGATCTCTTCTGACAGCCATTTTTCTGACAAAAACCGAACCCACTCCATTGATCTGGATTACTGCTGGAATGAATCAACTGTCAATACATTCGACTTTTATTATGCAAGAAATTAAATTTTCAGCTCCTGTCTTCTCATCAGTTTTCACAAGTCTTCCATATTCAAAGATTGCTATAGTCCAAGTAATGGTTGGAAAGCCTTCAATCTTTATCCAGTGTCCCCTACAAATATCCTTTTTAGATTCAAAGTACTCACCATCGTTCCACTTTCCCAAACTTACTGCAAAAGACCTTTACAGAAAGAGAGTTTTCTTCTTCCCGAAAATTCTATCACTCTCACCTTTACCCTTTGCACTAGAAAATCGCTTTATCCTCATGAAACCAATAAATTTAGAATTCCATCTTAAAAAAGTTCTCAAGGGAGTTTTTAATGCTTTTCCAAGAGTGTTAGAAGCATCCTCTTGTGCACACCACAGCTGTATCCCTGTCTTCATCTTACCCCCATAATAGTTTTAATCCTAATATGTACATCATCTCCTCTGTTACCGTATTGTTGTTAACCCCCTTCCTCAGAACAGCTTCATATGATAGCTTTTTCACCTGTATATCAGCATCATTGTTCGTCGCTGTCTCTGTTGTTCTAGTCTTTTAAAACCTTACCTTGTTCTGCATGAGATTCAATCTTCTCCATTAACTTCTTTCTGGGGAATATCTCCTTGTATTTTTGTTCCACAGCTATATTGCAATTCACGACATGAGAAGCAAACTCTTGCCTAGTTCATTGGAATCTGTTCCACCAATCATCAGTTTTATTGCCTCTGTAAGATTAATCCATCACTCACCTTTCTCCCCTAAGGAAATCGGTAGGCTATTTCCTTTGTCGATGATGTTCTTATACATCTCTACAAAGGGGCCTTACTATTTTCAAGCAACTGTACCCACAATGGGAACTTCGAGATATTATATTTTCTGAAAAACGAGAGCCCGTTAGGAAGTGAAACCAAGCTACTCGAGCTCGGATTGTGTTCATTCGGAAAAAATCTCGTTCGAGACTGGCTCGTAAAATAAACGAGCCAAGATTTCAACATATTTTTAATCTCATTATCTTATTGAGCTCGATTCGGATTTGGCTCTTTTGTCAATGAACATACTGAAATAGTGTTATACAACCAAGATACTCGAGCTCTACTAATGTTCGTTTAAAGCTCGTATGTGTTCGGCTCGTAAGATAAGTGAACCAAGCTTGATCATATTTTTAGGCTCGTTTACAATTTCAAATCAAGCTTGAGCAACCTTAAGCTCGGCTCAGCTCGACTCACTTACATCCCTAGTTGACAAATCCAAAGATCACTCAATCTTTCCATCAACAACATAAAGGACTTTATCTTTTCTGCTTTCTGAATTCACCACTGAGTTCTTGGAGCTTTTCTCCTGCTTAACTTCAAAGTGATTTTTGAATTCACCACTGAGAACGGGTTAATTGTTCTCGTCTTCTTTGAAAACGCGTTGGATGTTCAATGCTACTATATTCTTCTTTCTATCTGTAAGGGCAAATTTCCAATCGAGTCATATGTATGTATTGGCTTATTCCGTTGGTCAAAACACATAGGTTTAGTTTGTGTCATATACCTGTTACTCAAGCCTATGATCCGAGACACGCAAGCGGCTTCATTTTCTTCTGCATCATTGGACATATTGCACGCATCTCGAGAATAAAGGTATATGATTTTCTATATGTCAAAATGTTCATTAGTGTATTTGAATCTTTTATTACGAGGCTATTTAAGTATTAAAATGTTTTTTTTAAAAAAATTATGTTTGATTAGTCGTTCGAATGAGAAGGCAATCTCGTTCGAACGAGAGTTCAAACGAGATTGCATTCTGGTTCAAATGAGTAACTAACGGCATTCAAAAGACTTTTGTTCTGTTTCATTTATTTTATCGTTTGAAAGTCGTTTAAAGCTCGTTCGAACGAGTTCTATCATGTCATTCGAACGAAGTCTAATCCCATTCCAACGAGATATATAAAGTCGTCCGAACGACCTTATAATCTCGTTGGAACAAACTTCGTGAATTTCGAGAAAAACGTGACTTTTTCCTCTTTCAAGCTCTTCATCAAGACTAGGTTTTTTCTAAGAATTCGTTGAGTCTCTTTGAATAGAAACGTTTTTAAGCCTCTAGAGAATAAAAACTCTTTGTGACCTTGTAGAAGGGGCTTGACGGTAATCCTGAGATTAGGATAGTTCCCTAATTGGCAATAGTGTTTGAGATTAAGCAACCGTGGCAACTCAAGCGTGGCAACTCAGCGAGACAGCTTGGCGCGGCAACTCATACTATAGCTTGTTGTATTAGTCATATTGTATTTTTGTTTATGTTGACTGTAAGCTATAACGGTTGTAATGTTGTAACGAGAATGATAACGAGTTTGTGTGAGGTCAAACGGTACTCGCGAGAGACCAGGCTTGGCAGGGCCTGGGAGAGCTTTCATGCTCTATCGAATGACCTCACCGTGGGAACTTTTGAGGGACTTGGTTTAGAGGATTGAGAAGTGAGGCACCGTTGGGGCTCGTCCCAACCATCTTAGATATACCTGGTAAAACACCGAAGGACCCTAACCGTGGAACCTCAGGCGGAGCAGCTTGGAGTTCCTTCGGGAGTTAAGTTGCGAACCAAACAACCCTTTACTTAATGTCACATCTACTGTAGGTGATGTCACTAGCCAACTAAACAATGTCAGACATGCATTTGAGTAAACCGCCGTGGTATTTGGGGCTGTCAGGCAGTTGGTGAGCCACCTCTGCGACAACAGCCCCCTGACACACAGTGGTTAGGCAAAAGGCATGTCTTGGCATTTAATGTTTGTAACGTGGAGACAACTAGGGCATCAGGCATTTAATGTTGTGACATAAAGTATGAGAGATGTCTTTCATAGTCTTTAATGACTGAGTTGCCTCGGGGGTGGTGTGGGGGGCTATTTAAGGACCCCAACCACCCTTGAGGAGAGGATGATCTTTTGAGAATTCAGAAGTTATTGCTAGAGAGAATACACATGAGAGAGAGAGAGAGTTATTGCAAACCAGAGAGTTTAGTCACTCACCATGGTTATTTATTACGAAGCTTTTAATACTTGACAGAGACTCTTGAGGGTGTTTGGTGTGTTTCTACCTGCCTACCAAGGTGTATCTAGGGTGCTTACTTCTCTCTCCCTCTAGCTAAGTTATTTATAAGTTCTATACTACTTTCTGAGTTATACACGAGAGACTTGCGAGTTTAAATTGAGTTTATCTTCATCGCGTCCGTGTTTGTGTGTCCTATCATTAACCCAAGGCTTTGGCCAAGTAGCTTATCATTACCATACTCAAACAGGGGTTACGCCTCCACTTATTTTATCTAAAGTACCCTCTTACATTTGGCGACTCTGCTGGAGAGGCATTCTCCTAGGTAAGGAGTATGGCGCAAGATAATGCCACTCGAAGACTCAACTTTGATGATATCCAACATAATGAAGAACAAGCCGCGAGGGAGCAAGAGGCCCTGAGGGTTGGGGCTCCTCGAGTGGAGGTACCTCCGGTTCCGACGACGTCAGACGTTCCAGGAGCGACACAACCTTCCACGAGCGCGGGGTTGGGACCCGCCCAGATTGCGCTCCTCATGAGCAAGTTTCACGAGTTTTTGCAAACTCCAATAGCTTCAAGTAGCTTCAACTATGCTGGGAGGATTAGAGGCTAATGCTTTTGTAACACCAGCGGTAGCTCAAACGGCCCCACCAGGCGCAGGTATTGCAGGAACGATCCCGGCAAGCGTACTCTCTGTTGTGAATCCAGCAGTGGGAACCTCAGGAGTTTCAACGGCACCACCGGTAACGTTCGTTTCAGTTGCAACGAGCGCTCAGCCCATGACCCCGCTGTTGGTGGCCCCTGTGGCCTCGCCCATGGAAGAAATGAGAAAAGAGATGCAGAAGGAGGTGTTGAAGTTCATGCGAACTTCCTCACAAGGAGCTGGCGAAGTGGCTTCGGTTTATGACGACTTCCGAACACCCTATCCTCAAGCGTACAACGATGAGCCTTACCCAAAGGACTATATTCCCCCTATCTTCGAAAAATATACAGGGAAAGGTGGGAACCCGAAGGAGCACATTAAGCGGTTTGTTGAACACTTAAGAGCACATTGCAATGACAAGAAGCTTAGATTGAGGGAGTTTTCCAAATCCCTAACCGATAAGGCATACACCTAGTACTCCCACTTAACTCCCCACAGCGTTTCTACGTGGGAGAAGATGCATGTATTGTTTGTCCAAAAGTTCTTTTTGGCAGAAGACGAGTTCACCTTGACCCAACTTGGTAGGGAGAAGCAAAGACCTGGGGAAGAAGTGGTGGCCTATGTTCGAAGGTTCAGGGAAAGGTCCCTCGATGTGAGGGAGGAGGCCAAAGAGTCCAAGTTATTACAAATTTGTGCTGAGGGACTGCTTGCTGAATACATCTGTCATCTTATCAACGAGACGCGCGAGGGGACTTTTGCGGCATTCTTGAAAGCAGCAAGAAACATCTCTTTGGTGGTACGACCCAATCCGGTGGTAGTGCCCATGATGTTCAGGCAGCCGATGCAACCCGTGGGGGGGAGGTCTCAGCCCCCGCGGGTAGGGTACGCCGAGGGAGAAGATAGGGGCAAGGCACCGAGGAGGGACAACAAGAGGAAGTTTGGAAAAGAGAGAGAAGACCCTCCACCATTGCCTTGCACGATAGAAGAGGCTGTGAGTTGTTATAACGCGATGGTCCAAGGGGGAACGGTTTATGAACCAAAAGGCATTCCGATGGAAGAACCGGATGCTGCAACGAAGGCGGATCCTAAATATTGTCAGATCCATCGGAAGATCCAACATCCGACAGAGAGCTGTTTCACACTAAGAAGAATCATTGACAAGTATATGAAGGCGGGAACGTTGCAGATCCCCCCACAAAACGTTAACAACAACCCCCTACCAGCGCATGGGGCCAATCTCGTGGTGGCCTATGATGAAGGAGACGAGTACGAGGAGGCTTTGGAGACCTGCACCAGGGGAATGGCTAACGTCGTATTAGCTTACGATGAAGCAAGTGCCAAGGATGCGGAAGAGGTGTACAGTGTGGGAGGCGAAGAAGTAGATCCAGTTCTGGAGTGCTGCGCAGTCTCGAAGTCCCCGAAGTTCACTTGGTTCTTCGACCAGGTGGGGGTACCGAAAGAGATTAGGCTGGAAATAACCCAGGCAATACTTGATATTGCGAGGAAGAATGCAGTCCCTTCGCTGAGATGGAAGGGCCCCATGGCCAGGTTGGTGAGGAGGTTTCTGTCAGAGATAACCTTTAACGACGCAGATAGAGCCATAAGGTTCCCTCATAACAGGCCATTATACGTGACTGCCAGTGTCAACGGAGTTCGCTTCGCGAGGACTCTTATGGATGGAGGAGCTTCCATCAATATCTTGCCAATCAACTCCTTTCATGCGGCCAATATTCCAAAAGAGATGTTGGTTCCCATGCCCTTGGTAATTTCGGAGTATGATAACCAATCTTCTAAATCCCTTGGGTACGTTAACGTGGGGATTGTGATGGGAAATTTGAGTTCCCATATAAAGTTCCACGTAACAGAGAGTGCAACTTCCTATCATCTGCTGATAGAAAGGGTGTGGATGCACAACCAAGGGTTAGTTCCGTCTACGTATCACCAATGTGCTAAGGCGAATATCAAGGGAACGGAGGTAACCATTAGGGCTACAAAAAGGCCCTTCGCTATTGAGGAGGCGCACGTGGTGGACGCAGCGTTCTATACTGAGTTGGAAGAAGATGTCCGGGTCCTAACGAGGAGGATGGAGGGAGCCTGGGTTCCCTCAATCAGAGAAAGGATGGGGCCCGTGAATGGGCGAAGTAAGGAGGTTGCGAGCAGCACGAAGGTAATAACCGAAGAGGCTCACCAGGTGGTCCCTCGACCACGATGCATCTCGAAGCAGCTTGGGGACAGGATGAGGCCCAGGGTGGATCCAATGGAGCATGAGGTCCAACGACAAAGTGCGCTGAGCCGGTTCTCCGGAAAAAGGGTGGCCGAGGTTTCTAGGGAGAAGAAGAGGAAGGCAGTCACCGCTATCAGCAGACAATGCAAGAAGGTTATTACTGAAGAGGGAAAAGTGGTGTATCGCTTATAACGGTGTGAGCGGGCGGCCGAGAAAGCTGATGACAAGGTTGACCCGATATACGAGTGCTTGCTGGTAGATCAATTGGGGCAATGTATGGTGATAGACAATTCCAACATACAGGAATTTGTGGAGGAAGTCGCCGAAGAACCAGATTACATGGCGGATCAACCAAGGCCCCAGGCACAGGAGTTGGAGCAGTTGAACCTGGCAAAAGAGGGAGAGGATCCAAGACCTATCCTCATCTCGAAGGATCTTAGCAATCAGAAACGAGAGGCCTTGGTCAAATTGATTCGGGAGTTTATAGATGTCTTCGCATGGAAGTACACGGAAATGGTAGGGTTGGATGAGGAAGTAAGCTGCCACAGGTTGAACGTAATGCCTTCAGCCATTCCAGTGAAACAGGCAACGAGAACGTACAAACCCGAGCTGGATCTAAAGATTAAAGAAGAAGTTCAGCGCTTGCTAACGGCAGGGTTCATCGTACCGATACAACACCCACTCTGGCTATCCAGCATTGTCCCAGTGGGAAAGAATGATAAAAATCAGATAAGGATCTGTGTGGACTTCAGAGATTTGAATAGAGCTTGTCCGAAAGATGAGTTCCCTCTACCCTCCATTGATAGCCTGATAGACGCAACTAGGGCTGTGTTTTTTTTTCGAACTTTCCGATTTTTCCGATTTCCGATCCGATTTTTTCCGAATTTGGAATGAAATTTTAGTTTGCCGATTTTCGATTTTCCGATTTCCGATTTTTCCGAAAAAAATCGGATCGGAAATAGAAAATAATTCTGAATTTCTGATTTTCCGATTTTTCCGATCCGATTTTTTTCTGAATTATTTCCGATTTTTTTGGAATTATTTTCCGATTTCCGATTTTTCCGATTTCTTTTCCGATTTTTTGAAAGTTTCTCATATCCCACATCGGTTGGGAGAGGGAGAGGGCTCCAAAATATGCTCTATAAAAGGAGAGTATCCTCCTAACTTCTACACAAATGAAAAATGAGCCAAATCCTCATGTGTTTACATGTTGGGTTAAGTCATTTTCATTGTTTCTTTAAAATGAGAATTTCGAGTAATCGAAAATCCATAATTTATTTTTTTGAAATTTTGGAATTTCCGAAATTTCTGGATTTTTAATATATTTTGTGAATTTCCGATTTTTTCCGATTTTTGCCGATTTTCCGATTTTTCCGAATTCGGAATTTTTTTTAATTTTCCGAAAAAATCGGATCGGAAATCGGAATAGTTATTTTATTTCCGAAAAAAATGAATTTTTTTCCGAATAGGCATTTTCCGATCCGATCCAGCCGAAACACAGCCCTAGACGCAACGGCTGGTCATGAGATGTATAGCTTCATAGATGGGTATGTGGGGTATAACCAGATCAAGATGGACCCCTCGGATGCAGAGAAAACGGCATTCAGGACGCCGTTGCGTAACTTCATGTACAGGGTGATGCCGTTTGGACTCAAGAACGCTAGGGCTACTTACCAGAGGACAATGATGGCCATTTTTCATGACTTCTTCCACAATTTTGTAGAGTTCTACGTGGATGACTTGGTCATCAAATTGAAGAAGGAGGAATCCCATCTGAATGATTTAAGTAAGGTGTTTGTTCGGTGCAGGAGGTACAAATTGAGGATGAACCCGTTAAAGTGTGTCTTCGGAGTAACGAGCGGGAAATTTCTAGGCTTCGTGGTTGATCGACAAGGGGTGCAGATGGACCAGGATAAACAGCGGGCGATCTTGGAAATGCCATGTCCAAGAACGGCGAAGGAGCTGAAGAGTTTTCTCGATAAAGTCTCCTACCTTAGGAGATTTGTGTCTGGATTGGCCGAAGTAACACACCCGCTGATGCAGCTGTTGCGAAGGGGCACGAAGTTTAGGTGGGAAGAGGTTCACCAGGAGTCTTTCGCTGGGTTGAAGAAACTGCTGGTTTCACCACAGACCATGGTTCCCCCACGGGCAGGAACGCCGTTGCAGTTGTATCTCACATCCACCACGAGGTCTGTCGGAGCTCTGCTGGCACAGGAAATTGATGGGCAAGAACGACCGGTCTACTACCTCAGTAGAATCATACATGGCCCAGAGATTAGATATAGCAGCTTAGAAAGGCATTGTTTAGCCTTAGTCTTTGTAGCACAAAAACTTAGGTATTATATGCTGTCTTTTACAATTCATATTGTAACCAAATGTGATCATATTAAGTATTTGTTGGCAAAAACTATACTGATTGGCAGGGCAGCTAGGTGGTTCCTCATCCTCTCAGAATACGACTTAAAATGTGTAGTTCCTCGAGCGATCAAGAGCCAGGCGTATGCCGATCTTTTGGCAATTTTTCCATCAGGATTGTTTGAACCACCTAAAGAAGAAATTCCAGGAGATAATCTACAAGCCAATTATCTGGATGCAGCTGAGGAGGGGTGGACGATGCAGTTTGATGGATCTTCGGTGGGGAAAAAGGGAGAAGCAGGGGTTATTCTTTCAAAAGGAATGGAAGAGGTTTGCCTTTCCTACAAGTTAGATTTCCCTTGTTCCAATAACGAAGCAGAGTATGAGGCGTTAGTGCTGGGGTTGCTGGAGGCTCTTCGAAGAGGAATTCGTTCACTCTGCATCAGGGGTGATTCGAGCTTGGTGATTCAGCAAGTAAATGGAGAATATGCGTTGAAACATATGAACCTGGCACGCTACAGAACGATCATTCAGAGGCTCCTCGGCCAGTTCCATCGAACTAAGATCAGGAGACACCCCAGAACGATGAACCGCCATCCAGATGCGTATGCAACTATTGCCCAGATGATACAACTATCGTCACGATCCAGCGGAGAACAGCTCCCTCGGTGGTACAATCAATTCTACCGATGGAGAAGGACGCTGACTGGAGGGGAGAGATTAAGAGGCAACTGGAGACTAATGAAGGAACAATGGGGATTAGAGAATTGGCCCAGTACTTTACAAACCAGGGGAACCTTTACTTCAGAAATGCAGGAGGATGGTTGTCAAGGTGCATCGACCCAGAAGAAGCAGGGCAGAAATTGAAAAAAACGCACGAAGAACACTGCGAAACGAGGGAGATTCCCCTTTATAGAAGAATTCAAAGGGAAGGGTATTTCTGGCCTAGGATGAAGCAGGACGCAGCCGAGTTACAACGGAAGTGCGATAAATGCCAGTTGTTCTTCGAGGCAGAAGAATGTCATTTCGTAGAGAGACAGCCTGACTGGAGACAACCCTATATTGACTTCATTAAAGATGGAGTTGTCCCAACGGAGAAAATCGATGCGATGGGACTCCGGCGAAGGGCCCCGAGATTTTACGTCCAAGAAGGACAGCTTTATAGAAGGGGGTACTTCAACAGGCCATTACGTTGCATCACGAAGGAAGAGGCAGCTGAGGTCCTCAAACAGGCGCACGATCCAGCTCACATAGGAGGGGCCAAGTTGTATGATCAGTTGATGACGTTGGGGTATTATTGGCCAACGATGGAGAAAGAGTCTGCCGAGTTCGTTCGAAAGTGCAAGGCTTGCCAGCTTCACGAAAATATGATCCATGCCCCGTCAGTGGACCTACACTCCCTGGCAACGCCTTATCCTTTTCACATGGGCGTTTGACCTAGTAGGGGCAATACACCCCTCGTCGAGGGGGAAAATATGGATCCTAGTAGCGACAGAGTGTTTCACAAAGTGGGCCGAAGCAATACCGCTGAGAAGGGCGACAGCAGGGGTAGTGAGCAACTTCATCCGAGAATACATCATTTGCCGTTTCGAGATCCCAAAGGTCATTCTCTCAGATAACGGAACCCCTTTCGTCAACTCAGAGGTAACGATGCTCACGGATAAATACTCCATCATCCATCACACTTCGACGGTGGCATACCCAAAGGGGAACGGCCAAGCCGAAGCAACTAACAAGACTTTAGCCAATATCTTGGCTAAAACGATGGAGGATTTCCCAGGATCGTGGGATGACAAGATACCAGCCGTTTTATGGGCCTATCGAACGACTAAGAGAAAGCCTACGGGGTATACGTCGTTCTCTCTTGTTTATGGGGCTGAGACAATTCTCCCAGTAGAGTTAGAGGTTCCCTCGGCTCGATATGCTCTGTGAAGCAGCATGCTCCCTCAGAATAGACACGTACAGTTAGAAGCGTTGGACGAGCACAGGGATAATGCGATGCAACACTTTCAAATGTATACGAGGCAGCTATCCAGGGCGTACGACAACTTGGTGAGACCAAGGAAATTCGTGGAAGGAGATCTCGTGTTAAAGGCAGCAGTTAAACATATTAGGGGACTTCCTTTACCTAAGTTTGCAGCAAATTGGGAGGGACCTTTCATCGTAAAGGAGACTCATGACTCAGGTTATTGTTTAATTTCTAAGATAGAAGAAGGCAGGCCATTTAAGATTAACAACAAATGGTTGAAGGTCTATCACGTGTAAGGCGTTACGTTTGGAGTCACCAATGTACTTAACTAATATGAATATACGAGTTCATTTTGTTTATGAAGGTCCCCTTTATTTTATTTGTTTTCTTTTTAAAGTTAAAAGAACTACAGAACTTCATGTCATGATCTATGTAAACGACTGTAACGCAAAGAGATAACATGGGAATAAGTTTTCTTTTCCATTCATATACTTTGGGGCATTACAAAAATGGGAACAATCGCCCAAGGATTACATAGAAAAAAAAAACATATACAAGAAGCTCATTAACCCAGGAGGAACCACAGATCAGGGGAAGAAAAGAAATCTCCAGGGAGACCCGCAGAGGCTGCTTGACAGGACCGTTGGGCGCTGATAGAAACCTCTAACCTTGTCTGCGACTGTGTATGCTCGATTAGGAGTCTCTCGTTTTGACTTCGCCAAACGCAGAGCTTCCTCGAGATTCTCCACCTCCTTGTCAACAGTTTCGAGGAGAGGTACTAGTTTAGCCAGCTTGGCTTCCTCGGCCCTCTGATCCTCCTGATGTTTTTGCAAAAGCTCCCGTTGCCTGTCCAACTGCTGGCTCTTCAGAGTCTTCAAGTGTGCAATGAGCCAATCAAAATGGAACCCGTCACGACCCAACTTCCTCAAATAGCCCAAGAACTGATTAAGGAGGGGTCTGGTCACATTCACGGTCGGAGTATCTACGATATCAGCAACAACGGTGGCCATGCCTCGGAGCCTATGACTCATAACTGCGATGTTGGAACGAAGGCAGTCCACCGTAAAGGTCCCGAGATGATGGCTCACGAGTCGCTCAATGACCAAACGATGGTTGGCAAGCATTTGGGGAGAACGTTGGAGTACCATCAGGCAGAAGGCGGGAGGAGCCAAGTCAGGCAGAGGATGCTCGCACCCAGATTCGCTATCCGCGGCAGCACCTGTCGTGGAACCTTGACCATTATGACTCGATTCTTCGGAGGATACAGGTTCACGAGGTGGCGAGGCAACGGGCGAAGGAACTGGTGGCGAATCCTCCCGAGCAACCTGGAAACAGAGGCGAAATAATAAGAATTTATTAAAAAATCTTAACAAGCATTTTCATTGTTAAGTCACCGTTATAGGTGGAGTTTATTAAAAATCTTAACAAGCGTTTTCGTTATTAAGTCACCGTTATAGGTGTGGAGTTTATTAAAAATCTTAACAAGCGTTTTCGTTAACGTTTTCATTGTTAAGTCACCGTTATAGGTGGAGTTTATTAAAAATCTTAACAAGAGTTTTCGTTGTGAAGTCACCGTTATAGGTGGAGTTGGTCAAAATTCTTAACAAGTGTTTTCGTTGCTAAGTCACCAATAGGTGGAGTTTATGAAAAATAACTTAAAATGCTTTCTTCGACTAAGTCACCCATAAAGGTGGATTTCGAGAAATCGAGAAATATAGAGAAATTGGAGAAGCACCTCAGCAGCAGCAGGAGCAAGAAGGGTAATCACCACGGGGGTCATAACACCAGAAACCGTGGGAGGCGGGCTCATTTAACCGGACAGGCTCAACGGAGCCCTTGGGTGTAGAAGCCTCGAAGGAGGGAACACCTCCCTCGCCAGTGTAGGGTATTATGGCAAGCGCGCGCGCATCGTCAGAAGGAGATGTTGGCCCTTCGAGGGATGTCCCAACTAGAGCAGCTATTCCAACCTGGCCTCAGAAGGGATAAGGCCACTTAGCGCGAAAGGTGGAGAAAGGCTTGGAGAGAGCTACAAAGATAAAAACAAATGTTAAATAAAAGGAGTAATTGCAAAGGGGCAAGAGACAGAAATGCACTTAGCTTACCCCCGTTATGGCACTAAAGAGAGGAACTGCAGCAAGGGGTCTTGACAGTACAGGAGGAAGGAGAATGTTGGCTACCAGCGACGCCACATCCACCTAAAACAGCCCAACATGTTACAATTAAGGAATGAATGGGACAAATAAAAGATGCAAAGCTCGAAAAGACACTTACCTGTAGTGCACTCTCTTCGACCACAACCCGGGGCAGAGAGACCTCCCGCTCCGAAGGTAACTCAGAGGAGGCTGGAATGGGTGCCTCAGGCTGGCCAGACAATCCAACAGCACCCACGGCGGCATGTCTGGCCCGGTGGGAGGAGGAACGGCGTGAATAGGTGAGGCTTATTAAGGGAGAACGGGGAAGGGAGGCAGTGGCTGGAAGAGCACCGCAACATCCCCCCACGAAACGACTCACTGGAGGGCTGGGGGGACTAGGAGGACTGACCCTCATTTCTTCAACTCCCTGCACCAAAGATATCAGGCAATAAGTAAAAAAAAAACACTACGTCAAGAGAAGAATGAGAGATAAAGAATGCACATATACCTCAGATCCGGAGGGAGAACGAGATGATACAACCACTGGTGAAGATGGCAAAGAGGCAGGGACAGAAGGAGCTGGTGATGAAGGACGCTCAGATGTTGGTTTCTTTTGGGGCTTGGTACCCAGCGTCTTCCTTCTTGATCCCGTAGCACCACCAATTTCAGGCACCTTCGACCTTTTTCTTCTCTTTGCAGGGGGCTCACTAGGATCCACCACTATTTTTGGGAATGCACCCGAAGGAGGAACGGCAACTGCACGCCGTTCGAACTCAGCATTTATTCGGGCAACTTCGGCCTCTACCCGCCTCCTCAGCTCTTCAGCTAGTTCCGGGGACATGG
Source organism: Sambucus nigra (assembly GCA_949130495.1). Classification (NCBI taxonomy): domain Eukaryota; kingdom Viridiplantae; phylum Streptophyta; class Magnoliopsida; order Dipsacales; family Adoxaceae; genus Sambucus; species Sambucus nigra. The sequence continues at coordinate 17,983,896 of OX422216.1, forward strand.
GTGGGGGAACAGAGGCAATTGGGAATGCCCCTAGTGGAGTCTTCGTTTGACCTTTGACCCTGGCCTTCTTAGACTTGGACTTCCTGGCCCTCTTGGCAGGTGGCTCAGAGGGGCCTTCTCCCGTGGCGGCTTCGGCCGTGGGGACAGATGGTTTGGGGGTCGCAGTGGCTTTGGGTTTCGGGGTGGTAGTCGGGATCAAGGGGCAATGAGGGGGTAGTTCATCAAGAGACTCCTTAACAGTTTTGCTTAAGGGAAACTCAACCCCAAGCACGGAGTTCCCCTTTAGACCCAACTCAGAAGAAGAAAAGGAAAGGACAGGGGGATAGCAAGGAGGGGACTGGATATACTCATGAATCATGGCCAACTGCTCCAAATGGAACTTCGTGGCAAAGGATGTGGATACGTCTCCTCTCCTCGTGGCACTCGGGAGGGTGACACGCCCATCAATGGTGGATGTCACGCCAAGCACCGCAGCGGCAATATAGAAGGTACATGCCTCAGCAAAGGTGGCCTTGGAATGATTGTCCTGGAACACAGGTCAAGGAGCACCCTGGTCGAACCCAAATTGTCTGTTGCACCTATCAGGGTTGTAAGGCTCAGAGGTATATCCCCATTCAGTGCAAGAAGGGAGGAACCCCGGGGTAAAAAGAAGCACTACGGCTTGCGAGGGATCCTCTACAACCGGATTAAATCTGACCGTTGTGGCTGCAGTAGGAAAGAAGTCCCAAGTATGAGCGAAGGTGGGCTCACTGTATGGCCTCATTACAAAGGAGTCCGAGTGGTCAAAAACCTCCATTATCTCCTTTCGGCTCTGCTTCTTGTGGAAACATAGGAGGCGTGGGGGCTTGATACCCTGGCTCACAGGCAGAGAAACTGACTTCGCAAAAATGGCAGGAAAGCGGGTATAGAGGAAGCCCATCAAGATGATGGTGTTGGCAAAGTTTGCCAAATTATAGCGGCCCAGTGACCGTTCCATGTCAATATGGGTCCGATCCAACCAAGTGTAGAGGGACCCCAAGGCAATGGCGGCCAAAGGTAGGTTGAATCCTCTGGCCAAACGAACGGAGATGTTTATCAGGTCCCTCCTGGGCTGATCGTTGGGCTTTCCAGTAAGAAAGAAGCGTGAAAGTAGTAGGAGCATGTAGGCCGGTAGTTCCAGGGAGTTACCTCTACCACGACCCGTTACATCACTAGCATCCTTCGGCGTCGGAGCCTCGAAAAAATAATTGATAAGAGGGGCAAAGGTAGCTTTGTTTGAGGGACCGGTGCAAATACGGCAGATCCGATCCAGCTCAACCCGATCAGCAGCCTCTTCGGCGTCCAGAGGCTCGTCGTGATAAGTGTACTCGCCCATGGGCTCAAACCCAAGGAGTTCGCAGACATTATCCAACGTAACAGTAAACTCCCCCCACGCAGCGAAGAAGGTGTGGGTTGTGATGTTCCATCGGGAGACTAGCACTTGAAGTGCCGCGTTGTGCTTCGAGAGAGTGAACTCGCCAAACCAGTAGGCTCGATGCAGCCCAACCTTCGTAAGAGCAGCAGCGTGGGAGCTCTGCATATGTGTGTGTCACGCCGTAAAATGGGCTGGCGACCCCTAGGTGCTTCGAAGTCGATCTGGGAATAGGGAAAGGCACCACGATCCAGACTGAAGCGCATAGTCCCCTCGAGTGGAAGATAGCCCCACTTCGACGAATCCACTTCTTCATCACCCAGCAGTAATGGATCAAACTTGGATGGGAAATGGTAGGTCTTGCGCGCCTCAGAAAACTTATCAGTTTCTTCTTCAAAAATGGGCGCACCGCGGTAGAAGCATAGTTGTTCTTGACGAGCAGCGACCAAAGCAGCGCCGCTAAGGGTGGTGGCAGCGCCAGCAGCGGCAGAGGGGGAGCCAGGCTGAGTAGTGGCAGCAACCTTGGAAATACTGGAAGAGGCCATGAGAAAATGATAATAAGTGGTGTAGATGGGCGAACAGGGCTAAGAACAAGAAGAGAGAAGCACAACCGCCGGTGGTGGTGCAAAAGATGAGAGAAAGAGGAGGTTGAGCAAAGAAGAGGGCAACAATGGAGGTCGCACAAGCTTTCTCTCTCTAAAAGAAGCGGGAGTGTTGAAGGAGATGAAGAAGACGAAGATATATTAGAGTTTTGAAATAAAAAAAAAGTGACGTTTGAAGGGTTTCAAACTCGACGCTTGACGTTTCCCACGAGCGCACGTGCAAGGGCGGCCTCTAATCATTTCAAAAGAACACGTGGCACATTGGGAAGGGTCTCGGCAGCTGAAAGGACAACATTACGTCGAATACGAAGCGACGTCTGGGGAATAGAAGGGGTTGCCTTCTTAACTAAGTTTATGTTTTGGCGCCAAATTGGTGTCAGACATATCCAATAACTCCCAACGGAAAAGATGTCCCAACGGTTCAAAAAAAAAAAAAAAACTACGATGTCCCCTCCCCACAAGTCCAAACGTTGTTTAATTTGCGACTCAGTTACATCGGGGAGAATTTCTGTTTTTTCGAACATAGCGAAGCATTACTAGGGAGAATTTCACTTACCGAGAGTCCAAACGAGTATTTGAGAAGAATAGGCCTTTCAGGAGAATTTCAAATAATAAAGCTAGAACGGTTGAGGCTCAGCATGAGGAAAAAGTGGCGATGCCCCTTTGCCCAAGCCCCAGTAAGTCATGGCGCTTCGGCTCAGGTACACATAGAGAGGGTTCATCGGATTGAGAAGTTTCGTGCAGACATTTCTAGTTCCAACAAATCTCTCCACGAAGGGGAAAATGTAGAAGGGGCTTGACAGTAATCCTGAGATTAGGATAGTTCCTTAATTGGCAATAGTGTTTGAGATTAAGCAACCGTGGCAACTCAAGCGTGGCAACTCAGCGAGGCAGCTTGGCGCGGCAACTCATACTATAGCTTGTTGTATTAGTCATATTGTATTTTTCTTTATGTTGACTATAAGCTATAACGGTTGTAATGTTGTAACGAGAATGATAACGAGTTTGTGTGAGGTCAAACGGTACTCGCGAGAGACCAGGCTTGGCAGGGCCTGGGAGAGCTTTCATGCTCTATCGAATGACCTCACCGTGGGAACTTTAGAGGGACTTGGTTTGGAGGATTGAGAGTGAGGCACCGTTGGGGCTCGTCCCAACCATCTTAGATACACCTGGTACAACACCGAAGGACCCTGACCGTGGAACCTCAGGCGGAGCAGCTTGGAGTTCCTTCGGGCGTTAAGTTGCGAACCAAACAACCCTTTACTTAATGTCACATCTACTGTAGGTGATGTCACTAGCCAGCTAAACAATGTCAGACATGCATTTGAGTAAACCGTCGTGGTATTTGGGGCTGTCAGGCAGTTGGTGAGCCACCTCTGCGACAACAGCCCCCTTAGGCAAAAGGCATGTCTTGACATTTAATGTTTGTAACGTGGAGACAACTAGGGCATCAGGCATTTAATGTTGTGACATAAAGTATGAGGGATGTCTTTCATAGTTTTTAATGACTGAGTTGCCTCGGGGGTGGTGTGGGGGGCTATTTAAGGACCCCAACCACCCTTGAGGAGAGGATGATCTTTTGAGAATTCAGAAGTTATTGCTAGAGAGAATACACATGAGAGAGAGAATTAGTGCAAACCAGAGAGTTTAGTCACTCACCGTGATTATTTATTACGAAACTTTTAATACTTGACAGAGACTCTTGAGGGTGTTTGGTGTGTTTCTACCTGCCTACCAGGGTGTATCTAGGGTGCTTACTTCTCTCTCCCTCTAGCTAAGTTATTTCTAAGTTCTATACTACTTTCTGAGTTATACACGAGAGACTTGCGAGTTTAAACTGAGTTTATCTTCATCGCGTCCGTGTTTGTGTGTCCTATCATTAACCCAAGGCTTTGGCCAAGTAGCTTATCATTACCATACTCAAACAAAGGTTACGCCTCCATTTATTTTATCTAAAGTACCCTCTTACAGACCTAAATCCAAATACATTCTTGATTATCTTGATCATAGTACCAAGATCAAACCCACACATAATTCTTCATATTTCTACAGTTGTGGATTCCACACGTTTGGGTGAGTCGAGGTTATCGGAGGAGTCCGGGGCATGGATTTGTTGTGAGGCTGACGCTGGACTGCGCAGTGGCAATAAACGGAGGTTTGAAAATTTCATCTGTATCAGCTTGAGAAGTTGAGGGTTGTAAGTCTTTTGAGTCTTCTTGTAAAACCGTATTTATAGTGGAATTTGTCTAGGCCTGGCCGTCCTAGATTTTTTCCGGTTGGATTTTCCTCGTACAGCGTCATCTCCTTGTGATTTTGCTTGATTTTTAATTATCCTATTAATCTTGCATGCAAACTTAGGAATTAGGATATACGAGATTACAATTGTTAATAATCCATATTTACAAGGCTTAGACTGAATTTGGTATAAATTGCTATCACATTAATCTTTGAATTAATCTATTTGATTCTTAATTAGAAAATCGATTTTTCACTATCAAGTGGATTTTGTAGGGGATAACAAAGCTAAATGCTTTTGGAGGTGTAATGTGATGGCATTAATGTGGATGTTAGGCTAGGAAAAACATCTCAGTATTTACGATAAATTTGTTGAAAAGGAAGATTTGGTTGAAAACCAGATTTATGGCATCCTTATGGGCTTCGTCTTCTAAACATTTTGCCAATTCCTCTTTTATCCTTGAAAATTGGCGCGGGTACTTTTCGCGTTGCTGAATTTCAATGCTCTAGGACCATCTTCAAAGTCAATGGCATATATGCAAAATGCTATTTTTGCCAACCCATTTTGTGCTTTTGGCTCTCCAGAGCCCATCGGCATATTTGCAAAAGTTGTCCAAGTCCAGAAGTGGCAAAACTAGGATCCCGCGGCATTTCACTTGTCGCCTGAATCTTTTTTTTTAGTCTTTTAACGTTTTTCGGCATTTTCTATTTTTATTTTTATTTTTTTCCACTCTTCCTACAACACTTCACTTGCCGCGGGAGTACTGGTCTGCTTATTGCCTTGGACCAAATCAACTTTTTGGGGAAGCGAAAATGCATTTGAGCATTTTGATTGCAAAGATGCAAAAATACCTTGGAGATGGACTAAGGAGATCAAATGGTTCTGGCTTGCTGTTTTTTGGAGTTATTCATTTTTTACTATTCTGTTTTTTTCTCCTGGGAGTAACGGGGGCTAATGGGACTTTTTTTCTTTCCTCTTTTGATGATATGCTTCACCCCATAGCTTGTAATGATGAATTCTTTCCACAATTATCAATAAATAGGAAAAAAAACTACAACATTATTCAAGTCCGTGCATACTATTTCTACGGCACTGTCCGTACTGTTATGAAACATTACATGCCTACAGCTAGAATGTGGCCATCTTGGAGTCGAGTTGTAATTTTTAGAAAGTTCAGTAGTCAAGCATTATTTTCAGGGTTGAATAGCATTATAAATGAAATGTTATATTTTTAGTGATTGTAATCATAATTTTCAGAATTTTATGTGACACAGAGTGGGAGGTAGTTTGGGCGTGTGTGCATTTTGGGGGGGGGGGGGGGGGGGGAAGAGAAAGAAATATTTCGACGAAAGGTCGAGGAGGGTTCGAAACCCCGCAACGGATACAAGATATTAAGCGGTGCATGTGTTAGGGTGGCCCTGGCACATCCTCTGTTTAGCTCGCATGGGGGAGTCCAAAGAGCACATTCGTGTGAAGGTTCAGGGTTATAAAAAAAAAATCATAATCTTCAGATTTCTATGTGACACTGAGTGGGAGGTAATTTGGACGTGTGCGCATTGGGGGGTGTGGAGAAATAAATGAAGAAATAGGATATGATGGGAAGTGATGTTTTTGGGATGGAAAACTAAACTGCAAGAATTAATCCTAATGGTTGACTTAAAATGCAGAGGAATCTTGGTGTTTTCTTTTTTTGAAAACCAACTTTCCATATTAATTATAATAAAAGAAATAATAATAAATAAATAAATAAACAGCAATAACAGCAGACCTACTATCAATGAACTATAGCAAAGTTATGAGATTACCCACTCCCAACTAAATATTAACATATTAATGTTGTAATCCCTGAAATTCTTCACTAAAGATTCCCTTCATCTTATTCTATCTGAAAAACTATTTTTCTCTCCCATGTCTTCGAATATTCTATTATTTCTCTCCATCCAAAACAATAACAAGTGTGTCCATAATATTTTAGTGACAAGAACTCGCACTCACCAAAAATGTTATAGTTTTGACGGATTTCTTCCATTACCACCTTACCTTTTACTGATAGCAATAATAAAGTACTTTTGATAATCTCCCGCCAAAATTCTCAATCTTGTAGTGGTGGGATTTTAGAGAAAGATCGGGAAAACCGTCGTCAGAAGTGGTATTTAACAACAATTTACCATTCTGCCACTAAAACCCTATTTTTTTCTTCCTTCAATTTTGTGCATACAATATACATAAAATGTTATGGCATTGAGGAAAAAGGTTATTTTGGTAGTAACAAAGATCATAAAAACTATATCTTATAACAAATGCTATGGTAACAAAGGAAAGGATCTTTTTGGCGGTGTAACACAGATGCAAAGATGCTTAATGGAGGCAAGAGAGTATGAGATGATAGCATGGGATGATAAAACAAACGTATCCAAGAATATTAGGTAATACTTTTATTTTTATATAGTTGTAATAAATCACAACTAGAGAGAAAAAAAAACATATGCTGTTTTGTGTGGCAGCAAGATTTTTATATTTTAGTCAATATTTCCTTTCAATAAATAGCAAAGGCTAACTTCCTCTCAAATATATAGAAATGTAAATGAAATTTCTTTTGTGATGAAAATATCAAATCTGATTTGATATTCCACAAGTTTCACAACCCTGTAACAGATTTGGAACAAAGGAAACTGAACAAACATTAAGAGTAGAGACACTTACCATGTTCCTAGTGATCCATGCTCATCAGGGGACTCTCTTGATGATACTGATGGTGATTCTTGCTATATCCAAGTGAACAAATTATAGATAAAGGAAAGACAATTAGGAAGCAACCATGGAAAATCCTTTTGCAACGATAAAACATATATTCAACACAAAATTGAGATATACCATGCCATCATTCAGTCTTCCTTATGCTTGTACTTAGCAAAAAACGGTACATTTTCAAGCAACTCGCATCCATGAATGTCCACCGACTTTAAGGAATTCAGTCCCTCAAGTCCCAGGATCTCAGTTAATTTCAGACAGCAAGAAACTCTTATTTCTTTCAATTTTTTAAGACCAGACAAATTAGGTAGCTTTTCAATTGACTTGCATCCACGAATGTCAAACGACTCTAAGGAATTCAGTCCCTCAAGTTTCGGGATCTCAGTTAGTTTCACACACCACGAAACTCTTATTTCTTTCAAATTTTTAAGGCGAGACAAATTAGGTAGCATTTTAATTGACTGGCATCCAAAAATGTCCAACAACTCTAAGGAATTCAGTCCCTCAAGTCCCGGGATCTCAGCTAGTTTCACACAGACAGAAACTCTTATTTCTTTCAAATTTTTAAGGCCAGACAAATTAGGTAGCTTTACAATTGACTTGCATTCACAAATGTCCAACGACTTTAAGGAATTCAGTCCCTTAAGTCCCGGGATCGCAGTTAGTTTCAAACACCCATAAACACTTATTTCTTTCAATTTTTTAAGGCCAGACAAGTTAGGTAGCTTTTCAATTGACTTGCATCCTACAATCTCCAGAAATTCTAAGGATTTCAGTTCCTCAAACCCTTGAATCCAAGATAAATAATAGAGACCACCAAATCTTAGTTTCTTTAAATTTTTTAAGTTTGACAGATCCAACATTCTTTCCACTGATACGCACCCTAACATGTCCAGGATTTCCAAGGATTCCAAAACCATAAGGCCCTCAACCTCACGTAAGTTCATGCAACGACATAGAATTAGTTCTTTTAGTATTCTCAAGTTCGACAGATCGGGCAACCGTTTAATGGATGTGCAACCTGTCATATCCAAAAGTTCTAAGGATTCCAATTTGTCCAGGCCTTCAATCTCAAATAGCTTATCGCATCCTGAAATCTCTAAACATTTTAACTTTTCTAACTTTGAGAGACCCGTTAAACTTTCTAGGATTTCACACCTCGATGCATTCAAGTATCTTAGTGATTTTAGATGTTCAATCACATCAAGCATACGTAGACCTTGACACATCTGTAAGCCCAAACTCTCTAAACTTTTAAACGTGGAAATTTGTAAAATGTTTCTCAAGCGACCGCAACGTGAGAGATTTAGAACTTTCAGCTTTGTTGCCATCTGAAAAACAATATAATATAAGGTCAATTTCCTTTCCAATAATAACATAATGCGGTGACAATAATAAATGGGAATAAAAGAATGAGACCTGTATTTGACTCCAACCCTCCCAGTCGTTTGTGATGTCGCTATTTGATAGATGAAGGACAACAAGATTCTTTAGATGAAAATTAGTTAGAGAAAAATTTCCCTTGCACTGAAGCCATCTTAAATTTGGAAGAAGATACTTAAAATTTCCAGCCAAATCTGCGTTACCCACACTGAGATACCTTAGATTTCGTAGATTCTCAAAACATTCTCCTGCAATACAAAAAGGAGGGTCCTCAGGGTGTTCTCGTTCTATGTCGAGACATAGGGCTACAACCTTTTTTGTTCCCTGCCAAAAAAAAGACTCGTGAATATAAAAAATTATTTCAGGTATTGTCTAAAAGATAATTTTAATGATTATTTCAACTTAATGTAATTTTTATTAAGGCACCCCTAACCAAATTCTCTCATTTTCTTCTTGAGCAACTAGTTCCTAGTCCCCATAAGACTTGAATCCTATAGGGAACAATATAATACGGTGATGCTCTGTGAATCTGATGAGTCATTCATTTAAAAAAAATTATCAAAACTATGCAACATCATCTACACTTTTTTTTAAACTAACCATATTTCAAATTTATTTTTCAAAATGAGACTCAATATAAACAATTTATTTTGAATGTATAGTGATTCCACAACTTCAGAGGATTCAAATCCAAAGAACTTTAGTTAGGCTCCATTTTAACAACTTTTTTCACATTAGTCCAAAGTCTCTCATTATTTATTCAAGCGAAAAATATACTTGTTTTAAACAAGACCAAAAACTATTATGGTCGTATAACTGTAGAAACATTATATTATACAATCATGTAAATATTAGGTATTAATATTTAACATTATAAGACTATACCACCATAATATTATAAGGTATGTGGCATATATACACAGATATGATATAACATGCTTGTCAACAAGCATTATCACCATAATAATTCCTTTTTATACAAGCATTATCCTAGCCTACTCCTAAGATGTGGGGACCAAGTGTAAATAACTCTTTGACTTGTCACCATATACAAACTATATAATATAACATGACACGCACATGCACAGGCACAGGCACACAAATAGTTTACCCAAATTTATATTATAAAAAAATAGATGAATCACATATGTTTTCCAACCTTATTCTGTGGTAAAATGTATTGTAACCTCTAAAATTTATTTTAACCTCTAAAATTTATTTTAACACGTCTTTTCAATTGATTTTTAAGGCATCCCATACTTGGTAGTGCTGGAGACAACGATATAAAAAATAATCTAGGAGATATTTTGAAGATATTTCTCTTCAAAAGTAAATGTGTGTTTGCTCACATTCTACAACATTAAGTAGTTTTATTGTTCTTCACTCATATTAAATGTTCAGTCCATAACACATATTTTTGCAATTAATATTTTAGTAAAGGAATCTTCATAGTTTATAAAATCCTTTTACAAAATAACTTTTTATTTGTAAAGCAATTGATTTCACATTTACATTACTGAGAAAATAAGAAAAATAGGCTAAAATTAATATTGCACTTGAACCTTACCGTATGACTCTCCAATATGTCCAAAGCATCTTCAGGATGCCACAATCTGCTACGGTCTCCTGGCTCATTCAAATTTTCTTCACGGACAATTTGTCTACCAAGCTCTCTAACTTGGTCATGCATCCATATTCTATTATCATCTCCAACTTCTATCATATACCTAAGAATGAGGATATCAATATTTTTTCTTGGATAAAAACCACAGTCCTTCCACATGTAAAAAGGATTTCTTATATCCTCTCCAACAAAGAGACATGCAATATCAAGAAATATTTGTTTCTGCTCATAATCTAATGCATCAAAACTAATCCTAAGCTTCTCATGGACTTCCACAATAGGTACTTTTTTAAGCTTCCTTAATGTCTCTTCCCATAATGTTTTTTCCTTGCCAAATAATAATAACCCTATAGTTACAAGAGATAATGGAAGCCCTGCGCCAATAATTACAAATTCCTTTGAGAGGATATCATAACTTTGGGGGGGAAAGTCTCTATGGAAAGCATATTTGCTGAATAGCTCAAGAGAATCATCCATGTTCATCAATTGTGATTCGTAACTCCTAGAAACTTCACGTAAACCATCATTTTGATAACTCATTATCAGTTGATTAAATATATCTTTGTATCTTGTTGTAATTATGATCCTACTTCCTGAACCAAACCAATTGCAGTATTGTGGAAGATTATCAAATTTAGATTTTTCATTCACATCGTCAAGAACAATAAGAACTTTCTTGTCATTAACCGCATTTCTGATTTTGTCCATCTCATTGTCATCATTATAAATTTTGTGGCCTTCCACTTTTAGGATCTTAGAGCGAAAATGACTTTGCAAATAAACAAACCCCTTCTGTTGGCCCTTCTGTTGAGACATGTCTCCAACACCTTCAAGGAAACAACAAAAATCAAAGAACTCACAGAGCTGGTTGTAAATGACCTTGGCAATAGTTGTCTTGCCAATACCCCCCATGCCAACGATTCCAACAATTCGTACACCATCGGAGTCAATATCTAGTAATCCCTTCATTACTTTTACATGAACATCAATTCCAACCAAGTCTTCAGGCAATTCCACGTATTTATTCCTCAGCTCTAACAAGACCTTTTCAACAACCTTCTTTGTTAGTTCCCCTTCACGCCTGCGAGATATATAATTGACATAAAGGGAAGAAAATGACTAATTAGAAAATATATCAAAGGAAATTTGTATTAAAGTTTTTTTTTCAATTTTGTGAAAAATCAAGTCATAGAAGGTATAAAAAATCAAGTAAGAGCTAAAGCAAAAATTGGATAAACATATTTGGAAATAAAACCTAAAGTACCCATAAAATATTGATAATACGTCAAATAATAATTTTAAAAAATTAAGCTTACGCAATACATGCATGCCCAATGCATCTTTTTTTTATAAGTAATCCCGAACACATCTTTAATTGTCAATGTGTATGTTTATGTGTTCTTTTTCAATTTACTTGCGGGAAATTTTGGAACCTACATCTTAGCACCACAACCCATTTAAGTTTTTTTTTTTTAGTAGTCCACAAAAATAATTTGTAGACTAAAATACCCTTTAGATCTTGCAACTCAACCCACTTCCATTTGGCTCAGTCATCTCCTCTTCTTGGAGGGTGGTTGGGGAACACTTGGCAAGTCGAAAGTGATGTGAGCTCCGGCCCCCTTTGGTATGGAAACACATTGTACAAAAATATATACCGAAGGGGGCCGGAGCTCATCACTTTTCACCTCTATATCCCCTTAACAATTGGAAGTAGTTCCCCCACCGACATCATCCACTATATCCCCTTAACAATTGTTGGAAATGATATATGCAGAGTATACGAAAAAACCCAAATTCGAAATAAATAAAATTGGAAGAACTTATCGATCGAGGTTTTTGTTTCACACAAAGTCTTAAAGGTGAAATTATCTACTGATATTGATGATGTCAGCCGCTTGAACAAACACCTCTCAGATTCAACGATCAAATTTCATCACCAGCAATAATGAAGGATCTTGAAATCTCAGGATACCCCAACACCAAAAAATAATTAAAAAATAGTATAACAAAGAGATATAATTTTTCTATAATTGGAGATTGAGAGAGAGATGGTTTTCATATTTATTTTTGTAGAAGAGAGGGCTATGTTTTATAGGAGTAAAATCAAAAAACGTTTTAAGCCACTAACCCACTTTTTTCTTCACTAACAGGGAGTTGAGTCATGATAAAAGACTAAGTCAAAAATTAAAAACGAGTTTAAAATGTGTTAAAAACAAAATAATAAATGGATAAAAATTATGGGCACTCAAGAGAAGTCCAAAGAGCCCAAAGGTCAATCAAAGTCCATTAATGTTTAGTATGTTTTGAACCCAAGACCTCGAGCACTAACACCCCACAAACTTATCAATTGGCCACTTACCCTAAATCATTTATTTCATTCAAAAAATATACATATACTAATATACCCAACAAGTGTATCGTTAATGAAATACAATTACCCATGAGTTTCTTTCTTCAATTCAAATCCCTCGATGGATGTAACCTTTACGAGAGCTTCCTTCCAGCCTTGAACAATCCTTGCATCGAAATTAACCTCGTGTTGACGAAAGGCTTCCTCGTAACTCCCCAATTGATGTCTCACAACGAATGGTTCTACGTCGTAATATATGGGAAAGATCTTTTGTCCCTTAGTGTTGTAGCAGTGCACCATTTGAGAAAGCTCATATAGACACCATTTAGACGAAGCATAGTTTTTGGAAAAGATTGGTATCGATATTTTTGATTCATTGATTGCATTGAGAAGCTCGGGACCGATCTCTTCTCCAACGCGAATTTCATTATCGTCCCTAAAGGTGCAAATGCTAGCATCGTCGAGACAAGTGTAGAGAAAATCGGAGAAGGTCTTACGAGTGTCTCCGCTGAAGCTCAAGAACACTTCGTATCCTCCACCCAATCGTGAAGTATATGAAGTGTTTGATCCTCCACTTTTGTGCTTAATAATATTCGCGTGCTTGACGCCATAAGTATCCATTTTAGCTGCGAAATCTCCGGTATCCTTTTTACCCCCAATTCCAATTTTTTTATCCAACCTCCTTGTGAAGAAATTGCGTTTCGTAAGGGGGGGCCTTATATTAATCAATGATTCGTTGAATTTCCTAAGCTTCCTTATCAATGAACCAACAACTTGTATAATTCTATTTCTATAGCCTGTAGTTATGCGCTGTTTTATGTGTTTTTAATCAACTTGTCATTCGTTTTTTTTTTTTTTTTTAACATAGTAAAGAGAGCAAATTTTGAAACAAGCGGTGATGTGTCCATAACATTCATTTCACCCAAAGTTTTACTCAAAAAGACCTTTTATACAAAACACCTGAGTACCTAATATTTATAGAAAACATCCCAAAAATAGAAAACACCACATGTACCTTCATTCATATAAAATTTCAAAAAAACTTCAACCTCATTTTTTTCCTTTCCCTCTCTCTCACTAACTTCTCTCCCAAACCATCATCCCCCATTAAACCTTACTCCCGACACCAAAAACACACAGCACCACATTATCATCAAACTTCATTTCTGGTATGTTACACCATCAAACCTTACTCCCATTACAGTCATGCTCTCATTTTGTGTATTAAATCCTAGCATGAAACTACATATAAGAAATCAATAATAAACTCATTAAAATGTAACCCTATTAATTTAACTGCAAATGTATTCCATTTGCGCGAACAAACCAGAGTTTAACACAATTTGAAAAAACTAGGGTTTAACGATTTGAAAAAGGGAAAAAAATTGGTCTGCACATACGGTTTCCCGTCACCAAAGGTGCCAACAATATTTGGTTATATCCAACTGTGATTCACCATATACGGCTAGTTCTCACCGTGTCTGTAGGTTTCACAAAAAAACCTAACCGTGTGTATATTTTCACGGCCAAACCGAACCATGTGTATATATTCACGGCTAAACCCAACCGTGTGTAAATATTTCACGGTCATACCCAACTGTGGTTTCCTTTTCATATATATGGGTATATTTTTAGTTTTTAATGTTTCTAATTTTATTTGTAGTCTCTTAAAATACCAATCTATTTCCTATTTCATATATATGGGTATATTTTTAGTAATTATTGTTTCTAATAAATAGGTTTTACTAATTATTATTTCTAATTTTAATTATAATCTCTTAAAGTACCAATTTATTTTCTATTTCATATACTCATGTTGGTACCAATGTTCATTTGCTAATATAATTTGTTAATTTCTTATGTAGGTCATATAAATGGTGAGAAACGAAAATCCTCCTACCGCATCTGAGCGAAAGAGGAGGTTGGAGGCGGCTAAGGAAGTACGACCACCCGTATCTTCCTCTAGTAATAGTAGTGCCAGTAAGGCCACTAATTCAAGCAAAGGATATTCTCCGACGACTTCGTTAGATAAAGTGGTAGGAGATTTACTTAATGTTAAGGCGGGTGCTACTTCGAAGTCAATTAAGCAAGTAGTTGAGGCAGTGTTAGGTGATTTGATTGGGGTTAGTGAAAGGGGTGAGATAGGAGTAGTGGGAGATAAAGAGGAGGAGAAAAAAGAAGAAGATAAATCATGAGAGAAAGAGAGAGAGAAGCAAAGTGATGAAGAGAGAGAAGAGGAAAGTGAGGAAGAGAGGGGGGAGGAAAGAAAGGCAGAGAGATATGAAGAGAGAGAGGCAAGGAGAGAGGAGGATAGAGAGGAAGAAGGAGAGAGAGGAGGAGAGGAAGATAGAAAGGAACGAGAGGAAGAAGGAGTGAGAGGAGGAGAGGAAGATAGAGAGGAAGAGAGGGAGGAAAAAAGAGAGAGGGTAGGAGAGGACGAGTCTTCTTCCTCAGACGATGAAATTTTACCGTCCACATCAAAAGGGCCAGAGAAGAATGCCCTTAAAAAAATAAGCCACTCTGATTCCTAACCGCTCGAGGGGTGCACGTCAAAAAACCCCGAGCTCTTGAAAAATTATCATAACCATATCAGTTATTCTATTTTAGAATAGAGATGAGGAGAGGGGAATAATAAAGTGAGTGTACCACTATAAGAAATTGGTTGAGTTGGACATAGCTAAAGAGGATGAGAGGGTAATAGAGATGGTGAGGAACTCCGATTTGTACGGTCTGATTAAACACTCCTATTGGTACATAGACTATGTATCGGTGTTGGCCTTCATCGAACGGTGGTAAGTGGAGACAAATTCATTCCATATATCGTTCGGCGAGATGACCATCACATTAAATGATGTGTATAATCTCCTCTAAATCCCGGTAGTAGATAAATAGGTGTACGGTACTATTTTGAAGAAAGCCGGGGAGAAGGCGGCCCAAATTCAATGGCTTACTAAATATTTGGGTTGTACCGAGGAGGAGGCCAAGGAGGAGTGTAAGTATGTATACGTTGTTCATTTTGAATAGTTAATGAATTTGTGTAAGGGGAAGGTTAAGAAGTTAGGGGAAAGTGATTCAAAGAGGAAGATTGAGTAGGATGCTAGGGGGTACTTGCTTTTCATGTCGGTTACTTGTTGTTCCCGGACAAATCAGGCAACCGAGTACCAGTGTACTACCTGTAGTCTTTGCGAAAGGTCGGAAAATGCAAATGCTATGCTTGGGGGATGAGTGTATTGGCCCATTTATATCGGCACCTGGGGAGCTAAGGGAAACCTTAGATGATTTAAAAGCTTCAGACGTAAGTATTAGTTGTTTTAAGTTTAGTATTTATTTTCTTTAAATATGTACGTACTAATATTTGGAAATACGTTTTAGTTGTATAGGATCCCTACTCCTAAAAAAGTGAGGCCTACCCATTTCAGGAGGTCTCATAGTACAACGACTTCCTTATCTGTTATGATGTCGGGGAACCCTACTACCCGGAGAGGGTCTTACACCAAGTTGGACGTGTTTAAACAATTCCCAGGTCAATGCGCCATTTGTCATAGGAGAGGGGGAAGACCCAGGCCCAATACAAATTAAAGTTTGATATCAAGAAATGGTATCAACTTAACTAGGTCGACCATATTCTGCCCGATGCCAGACGTTCGACACTGGTGAGGTCCGTGCCTTGGGAATGTGTGGATGGGTACATGTTTTGGTACCTAGAAAGATCCCATCCATGCATTCAAAATCCCGAGAATAGAATACGCAAGACGAAGCTAAAACACTCGGATAAAATGGTAAATGTTTTGAAATTTATCTGTAAATTGATTTCCTTTGTTCAAGAATTGTCTAATTCAGTTGATGATAATTTATATATAGGCTAAGGGGATAGACGTGGCCAATATCCCGCTCTAGGAAGCTATTGACGGAGGCTTGGGCCAGGAGGTTACAGATGTCCTTGAACTATCACGTGCAGTGCTTGATGCCCTGCTTCAAGCGAAGGGAACACACGCGCATATAGAAAAAGGAAAGGCCCCGGTGGATGAAGAAACTCGGACCAAGGCACGGCACGATCCAGCCCCCAAGAAAATAGCCCCCAAGTGAAATGTCTCCCAAGCAAAAACCACCTCGACGAAGCGTTTAAAGAGAAAATAGACAAAATTTATTAGAACAATTTGAATGTAATTGTATCTTTAAAAATTTGTTTGTAAAGTATCACAAAAATATTTATGTGTTATGTGTTGGAACAGCTTCGAAACAATTATGTTGGAACAACTTTGTGTGACACCCCGCCTAATTAAATACCGGGCGATCACTCATTTATTAAATTAAATCAAGGTGAACAGTTGGTTCATTCTCAGCATCAATGTCGATAAAAATAAATTTTCCAATTTAACACCCTAAATAATTAAGCTAGGTGTCAAAACCATTTACATACATACTTTCCAAATTTTATTTAAAGAAAAACATTTATTTTATTAACAACATCCAATAAGTAAGAATCACACCACATTTAAATTCTGCAACACAGTCCAAATAATTTAATACATTCGTCAATCGAATGTCAACATACGAAATATAAAGTCACACATCCAACTGAAATAAATCCCATAGAACAATACTGGAAATAACTGAAATACAAATGTCCCAATAACAATGAAATAATGGAAAGGGCGACACGTGCCCAATAAATGAGAATGCTAGAGGTGGAGTCAATAAAGGAAACCGTCTACGCAAGTGACCTGCAACTCCCACCTAAGCTGCAGCGCGTTCCTGCCAAGAGATCCTAAGCAAGACGCCCTTGTGGCTGGGCACCTGTAATACATACATATATATATATGAGAGAGAGAGAGAAAAAGGAACGGGTCAGAGCCCGAAAGTGTGTTTGATTTAAAATACCTTAGCAAGTATTTAAATTGATACAGGCCAATGCAACAACATATTAGTGCGTCACTCTCTTGAGAAATGATCACCTCTCTTCTAATGTGCACACCTATCGCACTAACCTTCCCAACGGTTTATCTTATCATTTTATCATACTAACCTTCCCAATAATTTAGCGTATCTTAACTTACTCATAAGATTTCAAAACCGAACAATATCATTGTTTAAAAAGGATATTTCCAATTAACAACACCACTCTCGTTTTAGCTTTATTACTTTATAAAGTTTCTTAGTGTCATAATCATAATATACTTACACAAAACAAGTATTTACTATTTGAGTCCTCAGCCATGTCCTACTTATCAAATCACAGTAGGCAGTTTCAAAATTTCCAAATCTCATATATATATATTACTACTCGTATAATATATATAAAATAACAGCACCCCACATAAAACTATGGTGCGTGCATACTTCTACTATCCAAACCCCATACCACTCGTATCAAGGGGAATACAAATTCGGAATCACTCTCGAACTGTATTAACACAAACACAAACAATATCGAGGCGAAGCATAGATTCCAAGTCTCTAAGAGGATGGCACATACTCGCGTCTCTTAGGACCGTCTGAACTATCAATTCGATAGCATGTACCAAGGATATCTATCTTCTAGGGTACAAGTCAATATCCCCCATAAAGGTCCCATCGAGATAAGACTGTCCCAGCGCGGTAACCTCAAGGATAGCAAGTAGCGCGGTATGTTTTTCACATGTATATAATATATGTACACACAATCATATAAATATACCACTTTTATCATATTAATAATAGGTTCCTCTCGTCACCCATAATTACAACATTTATCCTAAATTTCACATTAATAGTATTACGTATAAAGTTTCATCGCTAACCTTAACTCGAAGGGTTTTCTCACTTATTACGTGACACTCGTGGACTCTATCCTCCCATGTAGCAAATTCAGTAGGTATACCTCTATTCACTATCGTAACTATTCGCCGTAATCTCTCACTTGGAATACGTAGTTTCATCATTCATTATATAATTATCCCAAAAGCAAGATTCTCATCTTATAATAAAGTTCCCAACACTTATTCATATGTCCTACTTGTCTTTCCTATCTCCCAAAACATTTTATTAAGAATATCCAAGAATTGTTTCGCGATAAATTTAATTTAACTAATTAAACAAGGGAAAATAGGAGTCTGCCAGGAGGGGTCGATCGATCGAAGTCTGGTGTTCGATCGATCGAACCTTCGATCGATCGAAGCTCTGGGCTCGATCAATCGATCAAGCAGGTCTGCGAAAATCTGCAGAATTGCAGTTAAGGGTTTCATCACCAAATTTACACCAAATCCATATTTTTCAACTCCAAACGTCCCAAACTTTCTACTACTAACATAATAACAATATACCAGATGTTTCTAACGTAAGGCATGTACATATTCATCATTTAAACATGGATAATTAACCCAAAATCTCATCTAATCATCAAGAACCTTAGAGTTTTCTTAATCATGGTTCTAATCTGTTTTTACCATAATTTCCTTCTAATACATCATCAAAATTTCGTGGGTTATTCATCTATATCACAAAAGATTTCCAGAATAAGTTTTAAATCTTTACTACATGCAAATTCCTATCAAAATTTGGGTTTTCTTTCATATTTTTCATCCCTAATCATTCCTAAACTAATATGGAAATTGCATAAACGAAAATAGCAAGATAAACAGTTGCCTGGGATTTTTGGTATTCTGATTTACGTCTGATTTTGGTATGGTTGCGCTCCTCGTCTCGCGATCTACGCGTTGGCGGCGACGGCGGTGCAAACGGGTGGCTTTTCGCCCTTGAATTGCCTTGAGAGCTCTCTCCTCTCTTCTCCAATGGCCGTCACTTGTGTTTAGAGTTTCTAACCCTAGGTGACCATCTAGATATCTGATATAACCCTTGGAATTTTCGTGGGTTTAATTACCCAAAAAGGTGAAATGTCCAAAACGCCCTCCCGGGGTACCAATTAGGCCTAAAAACGCCCTGAGACCCAAACTAAACCCCCGGGTACACTTTTCTGACTATCTCGATCCTTCCGGACGCATTGACGCACTCAAAATGACCATACGAACAACTTATAAAATATTCACTTTTTATTTATCAAAATTAGTCCCGACGTGACACGAGCACGTCTCGACTTAAATTTCCGAAATTGTCATTTAATTCACTCATGACATTCAATGTAACCAATATCATATATATTACTTTGTTCATTAGTAATATTTAACAAATTTCCCATAATTACTAACTCTCGTCACGTTAATAATTATAACATAAATAATTTCCGGATTTTTTTATTAAATAATTAACTCACATTAAATTTAATAAATCCCTAAATTAATATAGCATAAAAATACGGGGTATTACATACTTCCCCCCTAATAACGGAATTTCGTCCCGAAATTCAGAAAATAAGGCATACCTGATAAAAACAACTCTGGATATCTTTCGCGCATATCTGCCTCGCGCTCCCAAGTGGATTCCTCCACATTATGATGCTCCCACTGGACCCGCACAATTGGTACTATCTTCGACCTTAATCTCCTATCACTATAGTCTAGGATAGCCACCGGTCTCTCCTCGTAAGAGCTATCAGGCTGTAAGTCGATCTCATCTATCGCAATGTGAGTATGGGCCATATCATCCCGAAGATATCGTCTTAATGACGAGATGTGGAATACATCGTGGATGCGATGTAAATGTTCTGGCAGTCCCAACCTGTATGCAACCGGCCCAATCCTCTCGATGATGGGAAATGGTCCCACATACCTCGGAGCCAACTTCCCCTTCTTCCCGAACCTCATCACTCCCTTCATAGGAGATACACGTAATTACACTTGGTCTCCCATACTAAACTCCCGGAAGAACCGTTTCGCATCGGCGTAGCTCTTCTGCCTGTCCTGGGCTACCCGAATACGACTCCTGGTCATCTCAATCCTCGCGGAGGTCTCCTGAATCACTTCTGGTCCTAGCAACTTGTTATCCCCCACCTCGAGCCAACAAGTTGGAGAACGACAAGGCCTGTCATACAAAGCCTCAAATGGAGCCATGCCATTCGTGAACTAATAGGAGTTATTATAAGCAAACTCTACCAGTGGAAGGTGTGGCTCCCAACCTCCTCCAAAATCGAGAACACACATGCGTAGCATATCCTCTAACATCTGATTAGTACGCTCTGTCTGTCCATCTGTCTGTGGGTGGTAAGTTGAACTCAACCTCAACTCAGTACCCATAGCCTCCTGAAAGCTTTCCCAGAAACGTGACACAAAAATCTTGTCCCTATTTGACACAATATTCAGGGGCACCCAGTGTAATCTGACAATCTCAGCGATGAACAACTGAGCATACTGACCCGTGGTATAATCTGTCCGTACTGGCAGAAAATGAGCCACCTTGGTCAAACGGTCTACAATCACCCAGATAGAATCATGGCCCCGCTGTGATGTAGGCAACCCTGTAATAAAATCCATGGAAATGCTCTCCCACTTCCACGCGGGTTCTTCCAATGGCTGAAGCAGCCCTGACGGTCTCTGGTGGTCCATCTTTACCAGTTGGCAGGTAGAACACTTGGACACGAACTCGGAGATATCCTTCTTCATCCCACTCCACCAGTATTGTCGCCTCATATCCTGGTACATCTTATCGCCTCCCGGATGTACTGCAAATCGGGACCCATGAGAGTGAGTCATCACTGCATAACGTAATTATGCTTCTTCTGGAACCATCAATCTCCTATTAAACCGCAAACCTCCATCAGAACTAACAGAATAGGACTCAGCACCCTCGGCTAGAAGTCGCACAATCAGCTCCTGGCAAAATGGGTCTGTGGTCTGTGCCTGTATCACCCTCGTAATAATCTCGGGTGTGACTGACATCACGGATATGAAAGAACGTGCTACTGCGTTCTGGTGACCCAACTCCTTCCACTTTACTTTCCAGACATCCACTACATCGTCTACCGGTCTACGGCTCAACGCATCAGCAACTACGTTGGCCTTTCCCGGATGATACTGAATGTCGAACTGGCAGTCCTTCACAAACTCTAGCCACCTGCGCTGACACATATTCAGCTCTCGCTGAGTGAACAGGTACTGCAGTGACTTGTGGTCTGTGAACAAACGGAATTTTCCCCCCAATAAATAGTGCCTCCATATCCTCAATGCAAAGACGATCGCTGCTAACTCCAGGTCGTGGGTGGGGTAATTCTTCTCATGCGGCGTAAGCTTGCGGGAAGCAAAAGCTATAGCCTTCTCCTCCTGCTGGAGTACACCTCCAAGTCCCCGTAAAGACGCATCGGTGTAAACCAGGTACTCCACACCCGGTCTCGATAAAGCAAGGACTGGTGCTGAAGTAAGTTTGTCTTTTAGCTCGTCGAGAGCTAATTGACAAGCATCATCCCAAACATATGGTACTCCCTTGCGAGTCAGATTGGTCAATGGACCCGCTATTTTGTTGAATCCCCGAATGAATCTCCTGTAGTAACCAGCTAGCCCCAAGAAACTACGCACTTCCGTCGGTATTGTGGGTTGTCCCCACTCCCTTACCGCTGACACTTTACTCGGGTCAACTGCTATCCCCTGCTCAGAAACAACATGCCCCAAGAACTGTACCTCTCGCAACCAGAATCCACACTTCTCGTACTTAGCATACAACTGATGCTCTCGTGGAGTCTGAAGAACTTGCCTCAAGTGCTCGGTATGCTCCTCCTCGGAGTGTGAATATATCAAGATGTCATCTATGAAGACGATGACAAACTGATCCAAGAACTCTCTGAAGACTCGGTTCATCAAGTCCATGAAAACGGCTGGGGCATTTGTGAGTCCGAACGGCATCACCCGGAACTCATAAGACCCATATCTCGTCAAGAAAGCAGTCTTCGAAAAATCCTGCTTCCTAATACGTAGTTGATGGTACCCCGACCTCAGATCTATCTTCGAAAATAAAGTTGCTCCCCTCAACTGGTCGAACAGATCATCGATTCGAGGCAACGGATATTTATTCCGTATCGTGACCTTGTTCAACTCCCGGTAGTCCACACACAATCTCAGTGAACCATCTCTCTTCTTCACAAACAAGACTGGAGCGCCCCAAGGTGAGGTACTCCTACGAATGAAGCCCTGACCTAACAGCTGCTCTATCTGATCTCGTAGCTCTCGCATCTCTGCCGGATCCATACGGTACGGTGCGCGTGCTATAGGTCTCCTATCTGGCAAATAAATCTATGACAAAGTCTATCTCACGACTAGGGGGTAGGCCTGGTATCTCCTGGAATATATCGGAATACTCACGAACGACTGGGATCGAGTCTAAAGGAATCACAACCTCCTTAGAGGCATCCTCCTCTATATAATACAAATGAGCGATCGAACCTCCCTCTGGGCGAGGCATTGCCACTACAAACATCTCTTGCCCCGGAATGGCAAAAATAATGCTCCCACCGAAGCAATCAATCATGGCTCTATATGTGGCGAGCTAATCAATACTGATAATAACATCATGCTCATGCATATCTAAGACTAACATGCATGCAGGTAACACCAAACTACCCATCTCTACCCCCACTCCCCGGCATATAAAGAAAAATAAGCGATCCACTCCCTAGTGGTGAGTCTACACATGTCACAGTGCTCTCTGCTGTGGCGAATAACCCTAAGGCTTTCGCAAAATAGGTAGCTATAAAATAGTGCGTTGCTCCAGTATTAAACAAAACTCGACTCATAGTAACATGGATAGAAAAAAAAATACCCTCAATCGCGGGTGATGCCTGCGGAGATACTGCCTGTGGGAAGTTATAGACACGTCCGCCCTGTAGCTTTCTCTGCTGAACTGAGGCTGTTGGAAAGGGTGGTGGAGCTGGCTTCTGGGGTTTATTGTTAGCACATTCCTGTCGGGGGGGCCCTATTCTTCTCTGGGCAATCCTGGCGCCTATGGCCATTACTGCCACATTGGAAGCACCTCCCTCGAAACTGCTTCACTTTAGTACGGTGTTGACTAGTCTCGCTTTTTCCCTGGTCTTGCTGGCCTTGAGGGGAAATCTGGGGAAAAGCTATGTCAGGGCGAGGAAAATCCATCCACTTGTGACCCGGTTGTACACATTTATAGCAGAGTTTCGAAATTCTTCGCTGGTCAGATTGTAGTTTATCCCCAGTCTGAT
Source organism: Sambucus nigra (assembly GCA_949130495.1). Lineage (NCBI taxonomy): Eukaryota > Viridiplantae > Streptophyta > Magnoliopsida > Dipsacales > Adoxaceae > Sambucus > Sambucus nigra. The sequence continues at coordinate 18,007,321 of OX422216.1, forward strand.
TCGGACAAGATTTACGTTTGTGATCGTCCATTCCACAACCGAAACACCTCTTGGTGATTGCATCCTGAACCTGACTTCGTTGGCCCTGACAATTTTGTCCCTGTACATAAATCTCGTTACCTCTGAAACTGACTCGATCTTGATTGTTTTGTTGTCGCAGATTCGGTGTCTTCGCACAATTCTCAACGTTAGTCACATGCGTTTGGTTAACCTCTCTAGGTCTTTTGCCTCCTATAAGTTGTAGGTTGCGTTCTTGGTATTATAGGACTGCAGTGGTAACTGCTTGTGCCACGATACCTTCTAACTCAGCGGTTGATATTCTCCCTGGGGATACCTGAGGTGTGAGTCGATCTTGTTCGTTGACTCCCTTAACCATCTTAGCTAGTTCTTCTTGACGATCCATCTGAAAATTTAAGTAAATTTGGATGAGTTCATCATTCAAATAAACAAATCGTAGAAGTACGAATTCCCAATGTATAGAGATAGACACAACATTCCTAGTATTAGGGCTCTATATAAAAGAAAGAAACGCTGAAAGCATAATAAGCCGCACAAATCCTAAAGGACACTAGAACCTGATGCTCTGATACCACCTGTGACACCCCACCTAATTAAATACCGGGCGATCACTCCTTTATTAAATTAAATCAAGGTGAACAGTTGGTTCATTCTCAGCATCAATGTCGATAAAAATAAATTTTCCAATTTAACACCCTAAATAATTAAGCTAGGTGTCAAAACCATTTACATACATACTTTCCAAATTTTATTTAAAGAAAAACATTTATTTTATTAACAACATCCAATAAGTAAGAATCACACCACATTTAAATTCTGCAACACAGTCCAAATAATTTAATACATTCGTCAATCGAATGTCAACATACGAAATCTAAAGTCACACATCCAACTGAAATAAATCCCATAGAACAATACTGGAAATAACTGAAATACAAATGTCCCAATAACAATGAAATAATGGAAAGGGAGACACGTGCCCAATAAATGAGAATGCTAGAAGTGGAGTCAATAAAGGAAACCGTCTACGCAAGTGACCTGCAACTCCCACCTAAGCTGCAGCGCGTTCCTGCCAAGAGATCCTAAGCAAGACGCCCCTGTGGCTGGGCACCTGTAATACATACATATATATACAAGAGAGAGAGAGAAAAAGGAACAGGTCAGAGCCCGAAAGTGTGTTTGATTTAAAATACGTTAACAAGTATTTAAATTGATACAGGCCAATGCAACAACATATTAGTGCGTCACTCTCTTGAGAAATGATCACCTCTCTTCTAATGTGCACACCTATCGCACTAACCTTCCCAACGGTTTATCTTATCATTTTATCATACTAACCTTCCCAATAATTTAGCGTATATTAACTTACTCATAAGATTTCAAAACCGAACAATATCATTGTTTAAAAAGGATATTTCCAATTAACAACACCACTCTCGTTTTAGCTTTATTACTTTATAAAGTTTCCTAGTGTCATAATCATAATATACTTACACAAAACAAGTATTTACTATTTGAGTCCTCAGCCATGTCCTACTTATCAAATCACAGTAGGCAGTTTCAAAATTTCCAAATCTCATATATATATATATTACTACTCGTATAATATATATATAATAACAGCACCCCACATAAAACTATGGTGCGTGCATACTTCTACTATCCAAACCCCATACCACTCGTATCAAGGGGAATACAAATTCGGAATCACTCTCGAACTGTATTAACACAAACACAAACAATATCGAGGCGAAGCATAGATTCCAAGTCTCTAAGAGGATGGCACATACTCGCGTCTCTTAGGACCGTCTGAACTATCAATTCGATAGCATGTACCAAGGATATCTATCTTCTAGGGTACAAGTCAATATCCCCCATAAAGGTCCCATCGAGATAAGACTGTCCCAGCGCGGTAACCTCAAGGATAGCAAGTAGCGCGGTATGTTTTTCACATGTATATAATATATGTACACACAATCATATAAATATACCACTTTTATCATATTAATAATAGGTTCCTCTCGTCACCCATAATTACAACATTTATCCTAAATTTCACATTAATAGTATTACGTATAAAGTTTCATCTCCAACCTTAACTCGAAGGGTTTTCTCACTTATTACGTGACACTCGTGGACTCTATCCTTCCAAGTAGCAAATTCAGTAGGTATACCTCTATTCACTATCGTAACTATTCGCCGTAATCTCTCACTTGGAATACGTAGTTTCATCGTTCATTGTATAATTATCCCAAAAGCAAGATTCTCATCTTATAATAAAGTTCCCAACACTTATTCATATGTCCTACTGGTCTTTCCTATCTCCCAAAACATTTAATTAAGAATACCCAAGAATTGTTTCGCGATAAATTTAATTTAACTAATTAAACAAGGGAAAATAGGAGTCTGCCAGGAGGGGTCGATCGATCAAAGTCTGGTGTTCGATCGATCGAAGCTCTGGGCTCGATCGATCGATCAAGCAGGTCTGCGAAAATCTGCAGAATTGCAGTTACGGGTTTCATCACCAAATTTACACCAAATCCATTTTTGTCAACTCCAAACGTCCCAAACTTTCTACTACTAACATAATAACAATATACCAGATGTTTCTAACGTAAGGCATGTACATATTCATCATTTAAACATGGATAATTAACCCAAAATCTCATCTAATCATCAAGAACCCTAGAGTTTTCTTAATCATGGTTCTAATCTGTTTTTACCAGAATTTCCTTCTAATACATCATCAAAATTTTGTGGGTTATTCATCTATATCACAAAAGATTTCCAGAATAAGTTTTAAATCTTTACTACATGCAAATTCCTATCAAAATTTGGGTTTTCTTTCATATTTTTCATCCCTAATCATTCCTAAACTAATATGGAAATTACATAAACGAAAATAGAAAGATAAACACTTGCCTGGGATTTTTGGTATTCTGATTTACGGCTGATTTTGGTATGGTTGCGTTCCTCGTCTCGCTATCTACGCGTTGGCGGCGATGGCGGTGCAAACGGGTGGCTTTTCGGCCTTGAATTGCCTTGAGAGCTCTCTCCTCTCTTCTCCAATGGTCGTCACTTGTGTTTAGAGTTTCTAACCCTAGGTGACCATCCAGATATCTGATATAACCCTTGGAATTTTCGTGGGTTTAATTACCCAAAAAGGTGAAATGTCCAAAACGCCCTCCCGGGGTACCAATTAGGCCTAAAAACTCCCCGAGACCCAAACTAAACCCCCGGGTACACTTTTCTGACTATCTCGATCCTTCCGGACGCGTTGACGCACTCAAAACGACCATATGAACAACTTATAAAATATTCATTTTTTATTTATCAAAATTAGTCCCGACGTGACACGAGCACGTCTCGACTTAAATTTCTGAAATTGTCATTTAATTCACTCATGACATTCAATGTAACCAATATCATATATATTACTTTGTTCATTAGTAATATTCAACAAATTTCCCATAATTACTAACTCTCGTCACGTTAATAATTATAACATAAATAATTTCCGGATTTTTTTATTAAATAATTAACTCACATTAAATTTAATAAATCCCTAAATTAATATAGCATAAAAATACGGGGTATTACACTTTGAAACAATTATGTTATGTGTTTGATTGTTAACAAAATTGTGTTATGTGTTATGTGTTTGAATGTTATGTTATGTACTTAAATGTTATCACATGCTTGAATGTTAACAATACGGTGGGTTCTCACCGTGCATTATTTCAATACGGTGTGGTGTCACCGTGATAATAACACCCACGATGTGGTGTCACCACCGCATAAATAATCACGGTTACAATAGACTGTGTAAGTTGGGGTGAAAAAATAGCCAAGTCTCTGTATAAACCACACGGTGAGAACTAATTGTGTAATAGACACATACAACGGCATCTCGCCGTCATTGGACAAATCAAGGTTTCATTATACCGTGTAAATTGGGGTGAAAAATGGGCCAAGTCTCTGCATATATTTCACAGTTGGATCAAACCGTGGAGTATACCATTATGGCAACCACCAACCGTAGTGAGACTTTTCACAGTTACAATAGACCGTGTAAGTTGGGGTGAAAAAATAGCTAAGTCTCTATTTAAACTACACGGTGAGAACTAACCATGTAATAGACACATATGGCGGCATCTCACCGTCATTAGACAAATCACGGTTTCATTATACCGTGTAAATTGGGGTGAAAAATAGGCCAAGTCTCTACATATATTTCACGATTAGATCAAACCGTGGAGTATACCGTTACGACTACCACCGACCGTAGTGAGGCTATTCACGGTTACAATAGACCGTGAACTATCGACTTTTAACCTAAACAAATGAGTGTAGAAATATTATGTAGAGATCAAATAAAATAAAATTAATAATAAATGATTGAACACAAATTATGAAATAATTATGGAGACATTACTAGGATTTTGGATTTGTTTAGCATTTTTACTAGCTTATGATTAATCAGTCTAACTCCATATTCCATTTTACTAGCTTATGATTAAAATGTGAAATTTTAACTAAATATTTTTATATCTTCTTTTAGATGCCAAAAATTCTTATTCCCTTAAAAATATCACTCTTAATCATTAAATTTCAAACATAAGTATGGACTAACAAATAATTTAACATAAGCACAATCCATTAAACATAAGTACATATAATCAAAGGATGTAAATAAAACAATCAATTTTGAAGGTTTAAAATATCACTCTTGTGACTATTTTAAATGAATATTGAATTTTCAAAACGTTTTTGGAACAAGTAGGGAATTTAACCAACTTGTCTTTGTTAACCTTCCTCGGTCGCTCATCTTCATTTACATTAGTACTTTGGAAGTAGGAATAAGCTTGAGCTTCATTCAAATAATCTTTCCTTTCAGCATAATGATCACCTCCTCCTGCATCGCCACCTGTAATGACATGACAATCAAATGAACCAAAACTGATCATAGCTACCTCGCATTCTGGTTATTTGGGTTTCTTCGACAGGTATGGATCGTCTATATAATCATCTTTATGATTTATCTTCCTGTCATCTCTGGGCTTGCATGGAGAATTTGATCTCCTTCTAGAATCTCTACCATTATTTCAATCAACAAATTTATTGCGTTTTCCATGGAGGATGAGAGATTTCATCTCATTTTGTAGAGAAATGCATTTATCTGTTGTATGACCATGATCTTTGTGGAATTCGCAATACTTGGACTTGTCCCTCTTATTAGGAGGTGCCCTTAACTTCTCAAGCCATTGTACATCTTTACTATGCTTGATTTCTTCCAGGATATGATGAGTACTTACAGTCAAAGGGGTATACATTCCATACTGCTCGAGTTTCTCTTCCTTCTTTTCTTTTTAATCTCTTGACTCTTTTTCATCCTTTTGCTCCTTCTTTTCAGGCTTCTTATTAGACTTCATGACTGGACTCTGTTTTACAACTATTACTTCCTCGGCGTTTATTATCGTTGCTTCTTTTGACATGAGTTCAGCCATAGTTTTAGGACGATCCTTAGCTAGATTATAATCTAGTTTATTAGGAAGTAAACCACTTATGAGAACAGTTATGGTTGTTTTCTCCTCATAATCAATCACTTCCAACTTTTCATTGTTGAAAGGCCTTATATAGTCCCTCTTACTCTCTCCCACTTACTGTCTTACACTCAAAAGATGAGCTACAATTTTCACAAGCTTAGCTTCGAAACAGAAGTTACTAATGAATAACTCATCAAGTTGATTAAAAGTAGTGATTTGTCATCGGGGCAGGCTGTTGTACCATATTTGGGTTGATCCCGTGATGGTACTTGAAAATTCCCTACACCCCATTTCATCAGGAGCTGCATAAATATCTACTTAAGCCTGATACTTCTCGATGTGAAGAATGGGATCAATTTTTCCGTCATATTTGGGGGTAACCAAAGGGGCTTTGAACTTCGACGGAGGAGGAAAATCGACGATTGCCTGAATAAAAGGAGATACTTTTACAAAACTTTGTTATATAGGATTCCTTGCCTTCACTATTTCACCTAAGCGATCTTCCAACCTTTGAATTGATCATTTACAATAAGGATTACCAGCATCTGAATTGTGTGGAACCATTTGATTACTCCGACCACGCGATTCCACTGAACTCTCCTCCTGAGAGGTCTACTCGACGCGTGTTGATCGACGGGAAATTGATCTAGTTCTGTTAGATCTTCCTTGCTGGTCGACTATTTGCGTTCTTGATTGGGTTGGCTCCCTGTGATGATGCTCAACTGCTCAGGGTCCTAACAAATCAGAAGAAGATACTCTACTTAATCTTTCCAAATCACTAGGCCGTTCAGAAGCAAATGAACAATCATTATAGAATTTAGAGGACCTAATTGATGAGGTTGCCCTGGGAGATAAGAACGGTCTCTTAAAGAACTAGAATGGATTTTCTGACTGTTCCTTAGTGGTGGAGGTGGCATTTCTCTTCTCCGGGAAAAAATTATTTGTGCCCTGGACTGAACACGAGATTTGGCTTGAAGAGTTGAATTTAAATGCCTCATAATTTCTTGCATAACTTCTTGTCCTCTAATAAGATTTGCGAGAATTCCATTGAGATCAAGATTTGTAGGTGGAATAGACGGAATATGTGGATTACCTTCATTCCTCATGCTACTTTCAGGGTCATTTATTTTCGTTATCTAAAGTAGATAAAGAAACGATAAAGAAACAATAGAGAACAACACTTGTAACACGTTCTCACAGACGGTGCCAATCTGTTGATATAAAAAACTAGACGTGATCTAATTTCTTTATCACAGATAAATATGTAGATGCAATAGTAATTAAAAGGGAAAATGACATAAGAACACAAGATTTTAAAGTGGTTCGGCTATATGATAAAGCCTACATCCACTGTTATGGTATTGATCTCAGTAAAATAGTTTTTCCCTTGTTCTCTCCCCTTCAAATAGAAGGGATACGTAGTATTTATAAGGTCCTGGAGACCAAGAGTCAGAACATCAAGGGACGATATGCCTTCATAAATTTAAGCGTGTGCATCATTACATTATGAATGTGACGATTGATCACATTAAATCTATTTAATATGACTTTTAATATGATGATGATTCATTAGCATTGGTCGACCTTCTATGTGTTGGTCGGCCTTTCTGGTGTTCATCGGCATTCTTCATATTGGTCGATTGTGTTGCTGTCAGTTGATTAGGATTTTTGCCATATAGGTAGACACGTGTCCACTTCTGATTGGTCCATGTAGACTGATATTTTTTGGCATCAACAGCTATCATCTTTAGTTGAATTAAGTTTATAGGTATTAGGACCCTTAGTGGAAATTTGTGTTCAAACCTTAAAGCTTTCATCCTTAGTGTATTATGGTTAAGAGGTCTTACGACCCTTCGTGGAACCTCTTTTAAAGCTTCTAAGGCTTTCATTATTATTTGAATTAAGTTTAAAGGTCTTAGGAACCTTAGTGGAACTTTGTTTTAAAACCCTAAGGCTTTCATTCTTAGTGGATTATGGTTCTAAAGTCTTTAAACCATTTGCATTATTTCCTTTTTAACTTCCACACTCAAATTTTTTAGGAGCCTGAGAGCTTGTACAACAATTATGAGATGTTCGATTTAAAAAGGTGAAATTTTTTAAAACTTCTAAGCCTTTAATCTTTAGTTACAGTTCTGAGGTCTTATGACCCATAACGTAACCTTAGTTCTCAGCTCTGAAGGCTTCCATCCTTACTAGCTCATATTATAAAGGTCACCAAATCCTCAGGAGAAATTTGAGACAGATTTTGATTGCTTTATTAAGTAATCTTTGGGGGTTAAGTGGGGAATATACCTCATACAAACACAAGAACAATCACAAGCAATAATTCTTGGCAAAGCAAAGCAAAAAAATGACAAGGAAGAAGAAGTAAAAAAATTCAAAGCACAACCATTGATATTAAAGATAGAGGAATTACATTAATGGGCCCATGGACAAAATAAAGCACAAACATTAAAAATCCTTGTAAGGCTTAGGGTTCATAATATCATCCTCCACAAGGGTTTTAATTGATTCTTTGGAAAAAGGGTTCGACATAGATTGCGTCTTCATGGTTGAGGTGGAAGTGGTTTCAACTTTGGCATCGGTAGCTGAGGCTTCAACATTTCCACTTAACCGTTGCTTTCACTATCAAAATTCTCTTCATTAGATTTGGGATTTTCGGCGAATATAACTTAGACATCGACCTTAGGTAAAAGCAATTGGACCTTTGCCTTGCAGGCTTCAAATCTTGAGTAATACTTCTAGAAATTAACCTACAATAGGCCTCATAGCTCATATAAAAATCAATCTGGCTCTCTATCACAAATTCCATCCTCTTTATAAGTTCAGTGTCAATAATTTATACCCTCGGTCAGCATATGGTCCCTGTTAATGATAAGGTCTAAGACTTATTGATTTTTAATATATCTATGTCCTCAACCGCATGAAGAAGTTTGTCATTTTCTCCCCGAAGATTGATCATCTCATCTCGAAAGGCTTCTACAACTCCCTTGTGCTAGATCAAAACCTTATCATTGGATTTCTCAACCCCGTCTAATAAATTCTGAGAAGTAAAGAGTAATAAAGTACTATCACAAATGGATTTCTCATTCAGGAGATGGGTCCACTCCAGAAAAGTGATTTGATCGCTAAGGATCACCCATTCATCCTCCAAAGTGACCATATCCAGTTGTTGATTGCAGAACATCTGGTAAAGCTTAATTTTGGCTAAGTACCATTACTGATCCATCACTAAGGCATTCTTACACATGTTCTGACACTCAATGGCATCAACCTTGAGGGCCTCAATCAAATGTTGGGCCTGAAATTTAAAAAATAATATGTAAAATAAAACAAATTGGATAAAAAGATCAACTTAAAAAATAAATAAGTGTGAGGTTACCTTGTCGAGTAAGTAGATTAGATCCTCAAAATTAGCTTTGGTCCCCATTCCCCTCAGCGTGAACCCCATCTCAAAAAAGTTAGTTATGGTCATCAGTGCTAGAACTTCACAATAGAGGCATAAGAATTTCTCTCTTCAGAAGACAATGGTCGAGAATTCTTATCACCCTCAGAGAACTTCAAACCTCATTGCTACACCTTAGTAATCCTACTAGGCTAGACAAAGACCTTGGGAGAAGCCCCATATCTACTCATCTCCTTTAAAGGGGATACTTTATAAGATTGCAAAGGGGTACCATCCATATCCTTCCTATTTTCACAAAAAAAATTTAAACTAGGGGCTACATGTCCCCTGGAATAGAATTTCCACTCTGGTATGTCCGAGCGGACCCACCTGCCCCCATAATGCTTACAGTAAGGGAGGGGCTTTCACATTCATCTTCTATAATGTGTTATTATCCAGTTCATACCTTGGCATAGATTCAGCTACTAGATTGACAAAAGGCACATGAATCTCCTCAGTAGTGTTAAATATTACCCGATATGTGGCCTTATACCTCTTCCCCTTCATCATAGAGGGGGATCAGAGGTCATCTTTGACTGGGGCCTAACCATCCTCCTTTATTTATATTCATCTACGGAATAAACAATAACTTATATTTTATATTTAAAAAAAGTAAAGAATAGAGATAAAGAAAAGGTCAACATGATTGCTTGGTGAATAATCAAAATTAAGGATAACTACATTCTCCACGGAGGGCAGAACCTCGCCTATATTAGGAGGAAGCTCAGTGACCTTTTTAGTCTTTTATCTTCACCCTCGTTGTCCGCAGGAACCTTAGAAGAAAGAGCCAAAAATTTTGAATCCTCATTAACAATGGGCTTACGTTTCCCCTAGACTAAGATAAAATCTTCAACCCCGCCACCTCTACATCATAATGTTTGGAGCCTCTTGCATCCCTCTGAAAGATATTGCCCTGGGTTGAGGTCCCTGACTATTTTTATATAGACAATTGGAGGATACCAAGACTCAAAGGAAGTATCTACCAATTTGAGAGCCTCCATCAGCCTATTAGTCGCCCCTTTCCTAGGATCAACATATATTGCAAAAGAAGAAGTGTTAATATGAATTTAACCAAAGTAAACAAGAGTTAGGATAAAGTAAAATCTTAACAAAGGGGGCAGGAATGCACCAGAATGTGGTGAAATCGATCCTCCCCATGTGATTTAGGGTAACCCAAGATCTGCCAACAAAGAAGAACCTATTATTCCACTATTTTTGGGTGTTATGATTCTCCTTTGCAAAAACGATAGGGGATATAGGGGAAAGTACTTCAGACCCTGGTGATTTTCCTTGATATGCCCCTTGACCCTATTAAGCTTAAATAATTGAGTTAAGATGACGTCAAATTGTCACTAACTGGCCTCCCTATAGTCCAAGACAATAGACATCGGAGGTCTCTAAGGATTATCATTAGTTTGACTATGGGATACTCAAATGAACTTTAAGATTTCCACCGCTAGACATGAAAGTGGAAATTTGGCCCCATTGAACAAATAACACACACTGAAGCAGACATATTGTGGAACTAAGGACCATGATATCTCATTAGGCTTCACTACCCTCATGATCACACTATCCGAGGATTTATATATCTCACAGATATGCACTAGGTCTTGCTCAATGGTTCCTGAGGCCACTTGAGCCCCAGCAGAGAATTTTTTATCAATAGGACCAAAATACTTGATAACTTGGTATCCAACAGGAATTGCCCATGGAGGAGGTTAGTGTCACACCCATAACCCAATTCCATTCTAATCATTTCATTTACATTATAAATAAATCATAATCTTCAGTCCATTTTAAATGTAATTCATTTATTAATATATTCATGTGTAATGTACATAATGAACATAATACTATTATTTTTGCCATAACATAATCAACATCAGAGTCATGATTAGGCGAACATACAATACTATGAGTATCTATGATTAAGTATTACAATCATCAACTCAAACCATGCTAACTCAATATATACAATGTGAGTGTAGTAAAATCTTAATGTAACAATGACAAAATCCCAATACTTAAACCCCAGCTCTTTCTAATGGTGCAACTCTCAAAATTTATGATCATATGGTATCCTAGCTGGCAGCATACAAACCTGAAAAAGTTAAATTATATACGGTAAGCATTAAGCTTAGTGAGGTACTCTTTCCCTGCAATGACATATCAGCTCTATATATCAAATTTGTGGATATAAAATCCAAACAATTTGTCCCGTTATAAATAACAAATCCTAGATCATAAGACGCAAGTAATTCTGCCCATTGACAACAGTAATTCTGCCCATTGGCAATAATAAGTCTGCCCATTGGCAATAATATGTCTGACCATTAGCGATAATAAGTCTTCCCATTGGCAATAATATATCTACCCATTGGCAATAATATGTCTGCCCATTGGCAATATTCATATCATCATATCATTCATATATCTGTATATATGAAACAATCATAAGTACACTCACCTTGGTAATTTAATAGGCTTTCCCTTTTCCCTTGTATGGCACTTGTTCAACTAGTTATTCTTCCCTTCCTATCATTCTTATAATATTAGTAACATCATAAGAATATCAACAATCCAAAGAGTAACTGAAACGTAACTCAATTCATAAGCATGATATGATTCCATTCATATCACTTATCATAGATGAAGTTCCATCTAAATTTATGTCAAAATAGTTAACATATCCAAATCATATACTAAACATGCTTTCATTTCTTATTGGTAATCCAATGATCATAATATTAGGTTTCCAATATAACAGACAAGACATCATTTGAAGGTTCCTAGAGCAAATTATGCCCATTTCTTCATTACATAACAAATCTGCCCTATAGGCCCATCCATCGTTCAATCAACTTCCAGGAATTTTCATACTTTCTCTATATCATAACCTTATATGATATTACACCCAATCTCAATAAACATATTTAATAATACGAAATTAAAGTTTTATAATTTTTAGAGTTCATTTGCTACGTCAGGCAAAACATCGAACACACGATATGCGTACTTGCACTTTTGGGACAGATTTTATACCCAAACTTACAATTATCACCCAAGATTGATTTCTTGGTATTTTTACATAATATTAGGTTATGTTATAAATATATGAGTCTATATTAATATCCAATTTGAGTTAATCAATTCCATTAAGTATACAAAAAGATATAGCAGTTTGATTACACAAGGTTCCTAACCGAAGCAATTTTAAGGGCTTACACGTTCAATTTTTGCGTAAACTTGCATTTATTCATAAATATAAACCAAGGCATAGAAGTTTAATAAAAAATTAATAATTTATATAATTTTGATCAGTAATGCAAGAAAAATAACCAGATTTGTGGTTAGAATTACCTCAGGGACATTTATGTAATTTCCTATGAATTTTCCTCCAACTTTTCCTCGCCTTTCGCTTCCCAAACTTCACGGTTCTCTCTCCTTAGGCTAAAACTCTCCCATGGATGAAATATTCTAAATGAGGAGATTATTTCAAGTCTTTAAAGTCGGCCAAAAACCACCTCTTTATTTAACCAATCACCATTTGTTATACTAATAAGACGAAATATCATTTAACGAATGGACAAATTTTTTCCTGCTATGTAATTCCAGCATAACTTCTTACTCGGACCTCCGTTTAACACATCGTTTATTGTGTTACAAACATAACTCATATATATACAACTATTCAGTTTTTACCTTAAGTCAATTGTTATTTTATAAGGGTCAAAACTAGTTTCCAGCCTGAATAATCCTACCAAAACTTCAAAATTTTATATTTGTAACTAATTCGATATTTCATGCTTTCTGAAGGTAGGATTAGACTAAACATAATAACTTAACATCATATATATCAATAACAAATTACTCGTATCACATAATCTAATCATGATTTAAGCATAATTATATTTAGATTGTCACAATTATCCCCCCGTTAGGAAATTTTATCTCTGAAATTGACACACGTTATTTTTTCGAATAAAAAAAAATACGGATAACGCAACTTCATGCTATCCTCGCTCTCCCATGTATATTCTTCCATGGAATGCCTTCTCCACACAACTTTCACAAGTGGGATCACTTTGGATCTCAATATTTGTTCCTTCCTATCCACGATGGCAAGTGGTTCTTCCACATAACTCAAGTCTTCCTTCAACTCAATAGGTTGTTCCACCAACACATGTGAAGGATCCGCTACATACTTTCTTAACATAGAAACATGGAAAACATCATGTAATCGGGATAACTATGGGGGTAATGCTAACTTGTAGGCAACCACCGTGACTTTTTCAATAATCTTAAAGGGTCCAATATAGAGTGGATTTAATTTAATTTCCCTTTCTTTCCAAACATCATAACTCCTTTCCACGCTGATATCCGAAGAAACACAAAATCCCCTTTTTGTAATTCCAAATCCTTTCTCCGTTTATCCGCATAACTTTTATGTCTGTTGTGAGTTGTTCTCATTCTATCTTGAATAATCTTTACCTTTTCAGTGGTGACTTCAACAAACTCTAAACCCTCTATCTTCTTTTCACCAACTTTATCCCAACATACTGGTGTTTGACACCGTCTACCGTACAATGCTTCATATGGAGCCATACCAATAGTAGACTGGAAACTATTATTATATGCAAAATTCTTTCAAAGGAAAATATTCATCCTAATTACCTTTGAAGTCAAGAACATAAGCTCTAAGCATATCATCCAAAATCTATATTGTCCTCTCAGACTGCCCATTTTTCTGAGGATGAAAATTAATACTAAACTTTAAGCTAGTACCCATAGCATACTTCAAACTATCCCAAAATCTGGATGTAAAGGTAGGGTCCCTATCTCAAACAATAGACACAGGCACTTCATGCAATCGAATAATCTCATTAACATATAATATAATCTAGCATACCTATCAACTATACGGGTAGTCTTGACTACTAGAAAATGAGATGACATGGTGAACCTGTCTACCACTACCCAAATCGAATCTGACCCCTTCTAAGATTGAGGAAGCCCAACTACGAAATCCATCGTTACATGATCCCATTTCCATTATGGTATTGGCAATGGTTGAAGTAGACCAACGGGTTTCTGATGCTCCACTTTCACTTGCTGACATATAAGGCATCTAGCAACAAAATCATCTATTTCTTTTCTTATATTATTCCACCAATAATGCTCCTTTAAATCCCTATACATTTTAGTACTACCAGGATGCATAGTATAAATGGAATTATGAGCCTCATCTAAAATTTTTGCTTTTAATCCACCCACATTAGGCATACATAATCTCTGCTTATATAATAAAGTGCTATCATTAATAATACAAAAATCTTCAGACTTATTATCTCGAACATCTTGTCGTTTCTTCTCAATAAAAGGATCTTGACTTTGTAAATCACAAATACGACTAGCTAATAACGGCCTCATGCTTACATGAGAAAATAATCTGTCCCCATCTGCTAGATGCAATTCCACCCCCATCAATCTTAAGTTCATAATGTGAGAACACATCAAATACAAGATAACCTGCCCGAAGCCTTTCTACTCAAGTCATCTACAACTACATTTGCCTTCCCTAGATGGTAGTGAATTGTACAATCATAATCATGTGTAGGATAATTACGTTCATGTGTACGCAACTGCCTCGAAGCATAAGCAATAACCTTACCATGCTGCATAAAAATACAACCCGACCCCTGATGTGAAGCATCGGTATAAATAACAAAACTATCTCCACCATATGGAATAGTAAGAACAGGTGCAATTACTAATCTATTCTTCAATTCTTCAAAACTATTTTCACAATCAGAATTCCATTCAAACTTAACATCTTTTTGGGTTAATTTAGTCATTGGCAAGGCAATCGAAGAAAATCCCTTTATAAACCTCCTATAATACCCAACCAAACCCAGAAAACTCCTCATCTAAGTTACATTATAGGGCCTCTCCCACTTTACAACGACTTCTACCTTTTTGGGATCAACACATATACCATCTCCAGAAATAACATGGCCTAAAAATGCAACTTGTGATAGCCAGAATTCACATTTGCTAAACTTAGCATACAACTGCTTATCTTTCAACACATTCAAAATAGTTCTCAGATGCTTTTCATGTTCAACCATATCATATGAGTAGATCATAATATCATCAATAAAAACTATCATAAGTGAATCAACAAAAGGATGCAGTACCCGATTCATAAGATCCATAAATACAGCTGGAGCATTAGTCACTCGAAAAGACATCACAAGAAATTCAAAATGACCATACCGAGTGCGAAAAGCAATTTTATAAATATCACTCTCCTTCACCCTCAACTGATGATAACCTGATCATAAATCTATCTTTGAAAACACTTTAGCACCTTACAAATGATCAAACAAATCATCTATACGGGGTAAAGGATACTTATTCTTAATTTTAGCTTTATTCAGTTGCTTATAATCAATACACAAACGCATAGTACCATCTTTCTTTTCACAAATAAAATTAGTGCACCCCATGGAGATACACTAGGCTGTATGAACCCCCTATCAAGTAAATCCTATAACTGCATCTTGAGTTCTTTCAACTCAGCAGGTGCCGTTCTATACCGTGCCATAGAAATAGGGGTTGTCCCCTGTGCCAATTCAATACTAAACTCAACTTCTCTCTCTGGAGGTAACCCATGAAACTCACTAGGAAACACTCCTATAAAATCCCGTACAATAGGAACATCAACTAATTGTAAGGCCCCCTTCTTAGTATCAAGAACGTATGCAATAAAACCTCACAACCCTTACTTAACAATCTCCTCGTTTGAATAGCAGAAATAATGCAACTTGGAATAATTTTTCTTTCCCCTATAAATTTAAATTCGGACTCACCGGGCATTTTAAAAACAACTTCTTTACGAAAACAATCCATGGAGGCCTGATATTTAGATAACCAATCCATTCCCAAAATTATGTCAAAGTCAGAGATACCCCATGGAAGTAAGTCTATAACTGTATTTCTAACCTCCACAGTCAAAACACAATCATAGAAAATATATTCAACTACAATCATATCCCCCATCGTTATGAAAACACCCAGTGCCACATCTAAACGAGTACATGGTCTATTTAGATATATAGCAATTGCATGGGACACAAAAGAATGTGTGGAACCAGAATCAATCAAAACATAAGCAATTCTATTTGTAACAGATCACCACATCCGGAGTAACATGAGCCTCTTTCATCGTAAAGACTCGTCCACCTGCCCTGGAACCACTAGCTTGTCCTCTGCCCACACTCCTCGCTCCACTGCCTAGAGGTAACATTCTGCTTATTACTTCACTAGGTACTACTGGAGTCTCTGCTAACTACGGACAATTCTTCTTAACATGCCCCACTTGATGGCAATGGTAGCATTCCATACCTGTAAGCTTAGGACACTCATATTTATAATGCCCTTCCTCTTTACAAAAGAAACACGTAACAACTCCCATTGGGGTCTCACCCCTTTCTGGCTTTCTAACTAAACCCGAAGATCCTCCACCCCTAGTATTTCTACCAAATCTCCCTTGACCTCTACCTCTATCACCACCACCTCTCTAAAATTTATGAGGTTCCACCTTAACACTTCCACCCTCACCTCCTTCAAACTGAGATGAGTCAAATATATTTTTCTTAAAACTCTCCCTACTCGTCACCCTTAATTTACATGCCTTTCTGCTATCATGGATTTGTTCACCAGAGAAGCATAATCTTCTAACTCATAAGTGGCCACTCTATTTTGAATGGGACAAATTAGTCCATCTTGGAACTTAATACATTTCTCTCCTTCATCCTCCACGTATTTAGTATCAAATCTAGATAAAGCTATGAATTTAGCCTCATACTCCCTCACGAACATTTTTCCTTGGGTCAAATTAATAAATTCCAAAACTTTCTCCCTCCTATAAATCTTAGGAAAATACTTAACATACAAGGTGTTAATAAATTCAGCCCAAGTAATAACATCAGTACCTTCCATTCTGGGCACCAAATGGTTGCTAGCTTCCCACCAATATTTGGCCTCTCCTTTCAGCCTAAACACAGCTAAATTCACTTTCTGATTATTTAGAACTTTCATAAATGCAAAGATAGTCTCTATATCTCTAACCCATATCTCAGCTTTTGTAGGTCCTGAATATTCTGGAGGATTCAACTTTAAAAACTTTTCATGAATCGAATCTTTCATTTCCTCCCTTGCCTCTTTCTCAATCCTGGCCTTAGTCTTTGATTCCAGATATCTCGTCTGATGTTTTTCTAGTAATGCCATATTCCTTTCCTGTTGTTCTACCATCCTTAGCATTGCTTGCGCCATTATCTACATTTCTGTAGATTACTCATGCTCTCTGGCCCTTCCTGTAACACTCTGCTCTATTTCGGTATCCTCTGTATGAGAAGCCACTCTCTCTTCTCTATGTTGTTCATTATGAGGTTCCATTTGTAATTATCTACCATAAAACAAAGTTCAAACAACCAATATAAATAGTTCATAATATTAAATTATTGGTAAGTACATAAACAATTCATAAATATCAAATCAACTCAATAACTACCATCTAACCGTCACACACGTCCAGAATTAATAACCTAGACGCTCTGATACCACTAATTGTCACACCCCAAACCCAATTCCATTATAATCATTTCATTTATATTATAATTAAATCATAATCTTCAGTCCATTTGAAATGTAATTCATTTATTAATATTTTTTTGTGTAATGTACATAATGAACATAATGCTACTATTTTTTCCATAACATAATCAACATCATAGTCATGATTAGGCGGACATACAATATTACGAGTATCTATGATTAAATATTACAATCATCAACTCAACCCATGCTAACTCAATATATATATAATGTGAGTGTAGTAAAATCTTCAGTGTGAAAATGACAAAATCCCAATACTTAAACCCCAGCTCTTTCTAATAGTGCAACTCTCAAAATTTCTGATCATATATTATCCTAGCTGGCAGCATACAAACCTGAATATGTTAAATTATAAACTGTAAGCATTAATCTTAGTGAGGTACTCTTTCCCTGCAATGACATATAAGTTCTATATATCAAATCTATGGATATAAAATCCAAATAATCCTGCCCGTTGGCAATAACAAATCCTGTATCATAAGACCCAAGTAATTATGCCAATTGGCAATAGTAATTAAGCCCATTGGCAATAGTAATTCTGCCCATTGGCGATAATATATCTGCCCATTGGCGATAATAAGTCTGCCCATTGGAAATAATATATTTACCTATTGGCAATAATATTCATGTCCATTGGCAATATTCATATCATCATATCATTCATATATTTGTATATATGAAACAATCATAAGTACACTCACCTTGGTAATTTAACAGGCTTTCCCTTTTCCCTTGTCTGGAACTTGTTCTACTAGTTCTTCTTCCCTTCCTATCATTCTTATAATGTTATTAACATCATAATAATATCAACAATCCAAAGAGTAACTTAAACGTAAAGTCAATTCATAAGCATTATATGATTCCATTCACATCACTTATCATAGATGAAGTTCCATTTAAATTCATGTCAAGACAGTTAACATATCCAAATTATATACTAAACATGCTTTCATTTCCTATTGGTAATCCAATGATTATAATATTAGATTTCCAATATAATATACGAAACATCATTTGAAGGTTCATAGAGAAGATTATGCCCATTTCTTCATTACATAGCAAATTCGCTCTATAGGCTCATCCATCGTTCAATCGACTTCCAGGAATTTTCATACTTTCTCTACATCATAAATTTATATGATATTCCACCCAATATCAATAAACATATTTAATAATATGAAATTGAAGTTTCATAATTTTTAGAGTTCATTTGCTATGTCAGGAAAAACATCGAACACATGGTATGCGTACTTACACTTTTGGGCCAGATTTTATACCCAAACTTCCAACTATCACCCAAAATTTATTTCTTGGAATTTTTACATAATATTTAGATATTTTATACATATATGAGTCTATTTTCATCTCCATTTAGAGTTACTCAATTCGATTAAGTATACAAAAAGATATAGCAGTTTGATTACATAAGGTTCCTAATCGAAGCAATTTTAAGGATTTACACGTTCAATTTTTGGGTAAACTTGCATCTATTCATACATATAAACCAAGGCATAGAAGTTTAATAAACAATAACTGATTTATATCATTTTAATCAATAATACGAGAAAAATAACTAGATTTGTGGTTAGAATTACCTCAGGGACTTTTATGTAATTTCTTATGAATTTTCCTCCAACTTTTCCTCGCCTTTCTCTTCCCAAACTTCATTGTTCTCTCTCCTTAGGCTAAAACTCTACCATGGATGAAATATGCTGATGGAGGAGCTTATTTAAAGTCTTTAAAGTTTTCTAAAGCTCACATCTTTCTTTAACCAATCAAAATCCACCATTTGTTGTACTAATAAGACAAAATATCATTTAACAAATGGACAAATTTCCCCTCCTTCGTAATTCCACCATAACTTCTTGCTCGGACCTCTGTTTAACACACTGTTTGTTGTGTTACAAACCTAACTCATATATCTACAACTATTTAGTTTTTACCTTAAGTCAATTATTTTTTTATAAGGGTCAAAACTAGTCTCCAACCTGAATATTCCTACCAAAATTTTAAAATTTTGTATTTGTAAGAAATTCGATATTTCATGCTTTCTGAAGGTAGGAGTAGACTAAACATAATAACTTAACGTCATATATATTAATAACACATTACTCGTATCACATAAGCTAATCATGATTTAAGCATAATTAATCATAATTATATTTTGATTGTCATAGTTAGACTAAAGTTCAGGCCCCTTTGTCGGTGTAGGAGGCAAAGAAACATGTGGACCCACTATAAATAAGGGAGTGGGGATCACAACCTTAGAGGGGGAGATATTTTCAAAATACATGTTTTTTAGTAAAGAGTGAAGGATACAAGTCATTGCGAAGAGAAACTCAAGTGAGAAAGAGGTAATTGCATAATAGAGTGGTGAAGATTTTAAAACAACCCAATTAGTTCTTTTATAGCCACCCAAGACCCGATACACCATTGTTCTTCGCCTCCAACACTCAATGTAATTTCCTTCGCAATAAATCTCATCATGATGGGAATCTCATTGGTAAATTATGATGTTGATCTTATTTATTTAATCGGATAAAAATTAACACCTGTAATTTTTACAAACAAGAATAAGGGTACTAATGATACCATAATTAAGTACTTAAGAATTCTAAAGGGTCCATAGCCTCTTTCCCTCCCCCGTGCAAAGGAAAAGTTCTGAAGGTCTAATATATACCTCTATCATACCAACGTTAGTCCTCGAAGACCATGGCCACCTTGAAGAAGGACCTATAGTAGAATCTAAGGCCCTAACAACTTCTCGACCATCATAAGATACTAATTTATTCCACTAAAACTCAAAGGCACATCTTAGTGACCTTAGGAAAGCAACTCCAAGTCTGTAATAAACTCAATGAACCTTTGCATAGTACCCCTTGTCCTTTGTCCATGATATAACCCTAAAAAATATCATAAAAATATCCTCACACCATTTCCAGAGAACGTCGCTCATTTCCAGACCCCGCCGACATCTGAACAATCTCTTGTAACTTCTCTCGCTAGTATATAGAAGGTACAAGAACTGTTCTACCTACCTCAACCACTCACTCTGACTAAAACTGAAGGCCCCCATTCACATGAAATTCTCTCATCAAATACCTTACACCACCTGTAAGCCTTTCATTAACACCCCACTTTGTTATTATAGCCATAACACCTTATAGAAACCCTTATCACAATACTGTAGTCCACTCATTCTCGTTCCTAGAGAATGCTTATATATGGAAGGTTTGTGAATGGTTAAGGTCATTAGATTATTATTTAATACATCGATAAAAAATATTATTCATCTATTATTGTGAGAAATAACCATGCCAAGGATAAGAACAACCTAGGAGACTCCATCTTTTAAGTATTCATTATTGTATCATCTACTAACCCATTATTAGTAGAATATAAGGGAAGGTTTGAAACACTTCTAACCTCTCATACATTGTATACTTTGTTGAGTCCTAAACTAGGATAAGTAATCCTTAGCGAAGTCCATAAGTTACTTCATACGGACCTTTTAACTAAGAACAAAGACTGTAGACACCGCAGACGTTCTTGGACAAGGACCAAGAGGTCCTTGGATTGTAATACTCCCATATATAATCTTATATACTAAGAAACACCTTTCACGGTGCACGTATTATCCTCAACAGAAGTGTAAACACCTTTATATCATGGCCTTTCACTTTGACAATCTTCCCCACTAACCGGTTTGAGGTCGTGTGGGGAGCACTTGTTGGGTCTAAGGTGTCAAACGATTTCAATACTCACGCCCTATAAATATTTAATGTTACCCAAATGATTATCAGAGGTCCATCCTAAGCTCCATATGACTAACAAGGAAGTACATTCTCCTTATTAAAGTCGCATTATGATTTGAATGCTCCAAAAGTTCAAAGCACCTCCTCTTTAGATCTTGGTGGGTAGATAAACAATTCAGGTGTACAATGGCTTAGATTAAATATATGCCTAGTGTATCTAATTTTAAACCACTATTAATACCTTATAAATCATAGATCAAGTATAGATCTAAGTTTTCAATCAATTTTAGAAGGAACAAGCGAATTTGAATAAAGAGAAGCAACTAAAATGCTCTCAATCTCGAAAATACTCTTTAAGGTGCAGAGAATTAAAAAGGAATTTATATTATTTGAAAATGGAGTGAAAGAGACCTATTTATAGAAAATTTTAAAAATCTAAGTTCGTCATGCTCACGGGGGAAATAATCCATTGTGAACACGGTTTTAGACAGGGTTTTAAGGCATGCCTAAAATGTGCATCCGTGCGCACGGGGTCAATTTGGCACCATGCACATACTTTTAGGTAGTGATTTTAAAAGCCTAAATGAGTGCAGGGCCATGATAATATTAATGCAGAAAATAACATTGCCTTAACCAAAACACATTTTTTTTAAAGTAGGTCTTTCCCAAGGTTATACACATCACTTATCAAAGACAAAATCAACTTGTTTAGATTAAAATATAGTTTTATAGAAAAAAAACGTGTCTATGTGCATAGCTAAAGAATTTCAATCATAAAATCGTAGTTAAAAGGATATGTCTTCAAAGTTCAGCAATGGAAGTCTTTGTGATATAAAAAAGACACATAGATCTTTAAAGTTCAATGTTCATAAGTCTAATGAAAGTGCCTCACTCTCTACCCAATGTCTACAAGGATTCAAGATTTTTGGCTTGAATGGAGCAAGACTAAAATGCTTTCACATAGAATTAATCCAATTAATATGATAATATAAAATGTTACATTTTCTACCTTAAGTGATTTAAAAACCAAATATTTTCATGCCAAAGAGAAATGGTTTTAAGATGGGACCAATTATCCCTTGAGTTTAATTGCAATAAGGAGATTGGGAGCTTCACAAATTCCTACTTTATCGAGACTTCCCCTGTTAGGACTTGGACCATTCTATCCAGGTTGAACTCTTTAGAAGACATGAACCAGTCATGGATGACCCACTTTCGGTATTCCGTGTAGTTATCACTTATCTTCACACATTCTTCCTCTTCAAGAGCCAATCTCGTCATAAATTCATTTCGAATTCCTTTAACAATTTAAGGACAACTGACAAATCCATGCTTTATGTATCTGACTTGGTTAAGAAGGCTATATAATCTAGATTGCAGTGCGACAACTACTCTGAATTTAGCCAACATAACTTTCATTACATTCTCTCTAACATTCTCTTGCATAACCTTCCCCCACCTTCAACCACCACTCCACCACCCTTCAAAAATCAACCCACAAAGAGCTCAAAACAGAATTTACAAATGCTTGAAGGTTCAAATCCATTTCCATTTTATTAGTTTAATAAATGTCATTTTGCATATTTTAGAATTCTTATCATATCTCTACCGTGTTTTCCTCATTTCCATAATAATCCAAGCCTTTTTACTATATATATCTTCAAGTTTATTTTTGTAAACCACTCCCCCCCCCCCCCAAAAAAAAATGTGGGTTTACACCGTAATCAGTAATTTAGTTTTCTCATATTTTCTATACTTTCACCACATTTCACACCCTTTTAATAAATCAAAAGAGGCACTCTAGAGTCAAACTATGTGTTAGAACATAACCTTGTTCATATTACATACGTAGACATCCCGAAGTCATTTTGGGATTCATGTCCTTTCTTATCTATTTAATTTAGTTTGTTTTCATATATTATCATTTTTTATGTATCTAATGTATTTTATTCATTTAATTAGTTTATTACATTTACTACCTCTTTAGCGGTACTTATATGCGTTCTGACCTTTTTACAGCGAGATTATGATTTCAGGGCGTCGCTCGCATTTGAGCCATTTTCATACATTCTCTTAGCATTTAACTCTTGTTTAGTTAGTTTATCTCCTTAAGAGGATTCATTCCCGTCTTATCTATGATGTGGATATGATTATTCCACTCTTCACACATATGCATACGCATATATTCAATATTATTCACTTTGCAGACATGACAAGTTCTATTCAAATATATACACATAACCATGAATTTAGGAGAACAAGAACATTTCTGATCCTATGAGAGATCGAAACGGAAAAATGGGTGCATAACACCTTTCCAATTCGTAACACTATGAGACCACATCTTGTATGGTTTCACATGCACTAGTTATTTTTTATGCTATCTCTTTAAAGGTGTGTAAGGACGTGATTTTATAAATATCCAGGTTAGTATCTAGGCATTTTAGTTTTGTCCTAGATCATAGCATGTATGTCTTATTCCGCTACTCTCAGCACATCCCAACATATTCATCATTGACGGCCTATATCCGAATTATATATTCCACGCATCCAACATCTTCAACGTGCGTTATGCGCCTCCATTTATGCAATTGTGTAATGTGCTTCTTCACAAGATTCCCACAACTCCATTACGCAAAAGGTATAATTGTAATTCGGAGTTTCTAAAGGTTACATATTTTATTTGGGAATGTTTTATAAAAAAAATTTATAAAAAGAAGTCATTTTTTTCAAGTCAAAATTAATTTTGTAAACTTGTAGACGAACTTTGAAAAACTATTTTTTAAAGGCTACGTTGCTCAAACGACAAGGCTATGTCTTTCAACCGACATGCCTATGTCATTCGAATGAGATAACGTATGTCGTGCGAAGTTCCTGTAGCATTGTTTTCATCAAACGATATCAAGCGACATCTCGCGAGGCCATACTGTTTTACAGTTTCAAGTCGTTTGATCTCGCGCGATCTTACTTCGATCCAGATTGCATCTCGCGGAAAGTTTGGTTCGAGTGACATTGACTGTCGTTCAAACGACATGCCAATGTCATTCAAACGACGCGGGGAAAATATTTTCTATAAATTGAGTGTTTTGCACTTTCATTTTTCAAGTCTTCACAACTCCGTTTTTCTGCAGAACTGCTGCGAAAATACAAACTTCATTTTTAGGTTTCAACACCTTTTGATTCACCAAAATCCTCCCAAATCTTTATGTGAATCTTTATAACCCCTAGTTACTCAAACCACTCATTCTTTAAGTAATCTTTGTGGAGAAGAAGGTCTTCTACACTGCTGACCTTGGAGCTCTTGAGGAATCTCTTGCCGACGACGATGAACCGATGCCCAAGGGTATTTGTGTGTCAAGCTGTATTTCTTCTATGTAATTATAAGTTGTAGATTTACAGTTTTTATAGAGAAATAAAAAGGTTTTGCCCCTTTGGGGGATTTTTCCTCAATATTTGTGTATGATTGATTCTTGCATGATTAGATATGTTAATGTTTAATCAATCACGACTAGATGCATGATTTAGTTTTTTATTAAAACTGGAATTGAAAAATTGGATTTAATTAATTAAGTTTATCCAATTGAACAAGAGCACACTCTCCAATTGGTATCAGAGCCAATTACACAAATTTATCGTGTAATTTTTCGTAATTTTTTTTTTCTGAATATCAATTTCATTAAAAATTAATTTTTGAAAATGTGTTTGTTCAAATGGAAAAGTCATTTAATAAGATTCTAGTTTTTGAAGGGACTAATTATGCATATTGGAAATCCCGTATGAAATCGGCCCTTAAGCCATTGATGAACTTGTTTGGCTTTTAGTGGACTCCTCCCTCCGTCACCATTGACAATATGACAAATTTAAAATCTGTTACCGCTTGGACCGAGGAGGAATTTAAATGGTCCACATATAATTCTAAGGGTCTTAGTGCAATTTCTGGATCCGTCACTCCTGACGAGTTCCGAAGCATAATGACGTGTACCACGTCTTAAGAGGCATGGGATGTTTTACAACTTACCCATGAATGAACTAATGCGGTTAAAGAATCAAAATTGTAAAATTTAACAACTCAATTTGAAATAATTACTATGATTGAATCTGAATGTTTTGACGAATTTTATGCATGCTTATCTGATATAGTCAATACAAGTTTCAATCTTGGTGAGCATATTCTTAATGTTAGAGTTGTTAAAACGATATTACGATCATTTCCT
Organism: Sambucus nigra; assembly: GCA_949130495.1. Classification (NCBI taxonomy): domain Eukaryota; kingdom Viridiplantae; phylum Streptophyta; class Magnoliopsida; order Dipsacales; family Adoxaceae; genus Sambucus; species Sambucus nigra. Next base: position 18,032,981 of record OX422216.1, read on the forward strand.
AAGCGTTTTGTCCCCAAGGTGACTATGCTAAATTCTTTAGGAAATATGAACAAGCTTAAGTTAGAAGAACTGGTAGGATACTTACAAACCTATGAAATCGACATGTTTCCTATAGCAGTAAAAGTTAAAGAGAAAGGGATATCTTTAAAATCCCAGTCTAAAAAGAATTTTAAGTCAACTAGGAAGAGGGTAGAATCATTTAAACAAAGAGAGGAAAATACGTCAGATTCTGAATTCAACTTTGATTTAGATGATTTGGCTTTGTTTGCAAAGAATTGTAAGAAATTTCTCAAGTTAAAAATAACAGCAAGTTTAATGATAAAAAGAACTTTGAGCAAAATAAATTTGGCAAGAATTTTGAAAAAGATAAGAAATACACACCCAAAAGAGATGAAGAGAGATGATATGAGTGTGACGGTAGGGGTCATAAAGCTTTTGAGTGTGCTACTAGGCTGAAAAGACAAGGCAAAGGCAAAGCTGCTTTCAATGCCTCCCTGAGTGACGATAGTGAGGTTGAGTCGGTGGATTCGGGAGAGGAATCACCACATGAGTAAAACTTGACCGCATTCATGGCCAGCCACGTGAGTGATTCTGATGCACCTCATGACGATGAGGATGACACTTCACACGGAGGCCTCGGTAGTGACAAAGATGAGAATAAGGGATAGGATGCTAGGAGTGAGAGTGAGAATGACCTTAGACGCGCCTATGCTGATTTATATGTTGATTTTTTTAAAATTAAAAAGCATAATAAAGGTTTAGCTCTTAGGAACGTAGCGTTTAGAGAAAGGGTTAGGAGAGATGAGAGAAAGAGAGTCCTCTATGTGCACTGCATTGAGAGAGAGAGAGTCAGTTTGTGATGAGAGAGAAATAGGTTGTTTGAAGAGAGAGAGTCTATTTAGAGAAAGAGATAGAGAGTTTGGAGAGATATATGTTTTGAGAAAGAAAAGGGGGACTCGACAAAGAAAGTGGCTAATCTGATGAGTGACCTATGTGCATCTGAAGAGGCTCGAAAGATTTTGGAAGCCCTTGTTTCCTAACTCATTCATGACCTTGAGAGAGCACGAGGAGTCAAAGTTAAAATCAAGGACAGATCTAGAAAAATGGAGAAGATGCTCCCCGCCCCCGTCTTAGGATTCGGTGAGAGGCCGATAATTGGGTTTGATGGTGCTTCCACTTCATATATTGCACCTGGACCAGTCCCTAAGTTAACGACGAATCCTTATGGCCACCCACCAAAACCCAAGAAAATTATTCGACCAAGAAAAACAAATCAAGGTTGGCCTCAGACTGTATTCTTTTGTAATTATTGCAAGAGGAAAGGCCACATGAGAGATTATTGCTACAATTTGGGTCAGACGAGACGTACTTATGCTCCATTATGCCCCACAAGTGATCTTACAAGATTAAGAGAGCAGGTTGAGTTTTTAGTCACCACATTCCAGAGTTTAATGGGAGAATTCCAACGATTGTTTGGATCGTCAGTGGATACTTCCAACTTTGCATCTAAAACCACCAACGTCAAGGACAAACAAAAGGTTAACCCCTCTTGGGTACCTAAGAATAACGATAAAGCCCTTGTTGTTCATATTGCTCTTAAAGCACACGATACCTCACAGTGGTATTTTAACAGTGGGGGCTCTAGACACATGACCGGTGATGTCTTATTTTTTACCTCGTTGGTGGATCGCAAGGAAGGTAAAGTCACCTTTGGTGATGGGAGCAGGTTTAGCATAGTAGGATGAGGTACTGTAGAGATACCTGGGTTTCCTAAGCTAGAGAATGTTTTGTACGTCAAAGGTTTGAAAGCAACCCTTCTCAATATTTGCCAGCTGTACAATGCTGACTTTGCAGTTAAGTTTGATCGGGATGCTTGTAACGTTTATGATCAAGTCGGTAAGATTTTATTGCAAGGGGTGAGGACTGAAGCTAACTGCTATGGGATTGTGCCCAGGTCCTAATCTGTCTGCGACATCGCCAAGATCACTCCTATGGATCTGTGGCATCAACGTCTAGGTCATGTAAATGTTAGAGATTTATGTCGTCGTGTTAAGAAGGACCTAGTAAGTGGCTTGCCATCACTTGGGAAGTCGACTTCCGCGGTTTGTGGACCCTGTTAGCTGGGAAAGCAATTCTGGATCCCCATAGGAAGTTGAATTCCATTACCACCTCTAGGGTACTTGAGTTGATTCACATTGATCTTATGGGTCCTACTCGTACAGAGAGTCTAGGTGGTAAGAGGTATATCCTCGTGATGGTGGATGATTTATCTTGATATTCTATCGTAGGTTTTCTAAGAGAGAAAATCGATGTTGCTGAATTTCTTACGACCAAGTGCCATGTTTTGCAAAATCAACATGGAGTCACTATCAACAGAATGTGTAGTGACAACGACACTGAATTTACAAATTTAAAGGTAGGTCTTTACTATGATATCCTTAAAATCAAACATGAGTTTTTGCCCATGAAGACTCCATAACAAAATGGAATTATTGAGAGGAAAAATAAGACGATTCAAGAAATGGATAGATATATGTTGTTACGTCATAAGGTTGCTAGGAGATTTTGGACAGAGGCGGTGTCTACCGCATGCTATACGGTGAATAGGGTTTACTTGTGTCTACACACACTTAAGACGCCCTATGAATTGTAGACTGGAAAAAAACCCAACCTGGCATATTTCTATGTTTTGCGGTGTAAATGCGACATCCTAGGGGATAGAGAGAAAATAGGAAAGTTCGACTCTCGGAGCAAAGAGGGAGTATTATTAGGATATTCATCGAATAGTAGAGCATACCGAGTTTTTAACCTGAGCAGCTCTAAGGTTATGGAGTCAATCAACGTCACCATACAAGATGATGAACCATCGGTGTGTGTTGACCCCAACCTTTTGTGTGAGGATGATGACCTTTCTAGTGATGATCATTTTGTCCCTCACACACCCAGGGTGGATCCTACTCATGTTTTAGGGGAGACACCTTCTTGGCTTCGCAAGAGTCATAACCCCACCACTATTCTAAGCGATCCCATCTTAGGGGTCAAGACTCGTGATCAGTTAGAGAACGTTGTAAGCTATATCTGCTACACATCCAGAGTCAATCCCAAGAACTAAAAATAAGCTCTCAGGGATGAACATTAGATATCTGCTATGCAGGATGAGTTTCTTTAGTTTAAAAAGAATGATGTCTGGGACCTTGTCCCCCGACCTAGTGAGACTAACGTGATTGGTACCAAGTGGATTTTTAAGAATAAAATGGGTAAAAATGGTACTATTATCCAAAACAAGGCTAGGTTGATCGCTTTGGGCTACACACAGATTGAGGGTGTAGACTTTGAGGAGACATTTGATCTTATTACGAGGCTTGAGTCCATCCGTTTACTACTTGCCATCGCATGTCATTCGAACTTCAAATTATATCAGATGAATGTCGAGAGTACCTTTCTGAATGGCATTCTACAAGAGGAAGTTTATGTGGAATAACCAAAAGGGTTTGAAGACCCTAAGCACCCATGACACGCCTATTATCTTAGAAAATCCATGTATGGTTTGAATCAAGGACCCCATTCTTGGTACGAGAGGCTTACTTCCTATCTCTTAGCTCATGGCTTCAAGAGAGGGGGAGTTGATCACACGTTGTTTATTATAAGAGATGATGGTGCTATTTTGGTTACCAAAGTCTATGTGGATGACATAATCTTTGGATCCACGTGCTCCCGACAAGCTCACAACTTTGAGAACAATATGAAGAGTGAGTTTGACATGAGTATGGTAGGTGAGCTTACATTCTTCCCAGGTCTCCAAGTTCGTCAGCTAGAGGATGGGATGTTCATCTCCTAATCCAAGTACGCTAGAGACCTTGTGAATAAATTTGGGTTAGACTTCGCTAAGCACGCACGTACTCCTATGAGTACATCTATAACACTTCAGGCAAGGACGTAGAGTAAATCTTGTATCAGAGTACGAAAGTCAATCTTCTCTACTTGATTGTTAGTCGTCCCGACATCGCTTTTAGCGATGGAGTCTGTGCGCAATATCAGGCATCTCCAAAAGAGTCACACTTACTCGCTCTAAAACGTATTATAAAATACGTGAGCGGGACTCTTTCCTATGACATTTGGTATTCCTTTGATACCAATAACCGAATGTCTATCTATTCGGATGCTGATTGGGCCGAGGATGCAGATGGATGTAGGAGCACTTCTGGTGGATGTTTTCATTTTAGTTATGCTCTTGTCTCTTGGTTGAGCAAGAAGCAAAACTCCATCTCTTTGTCCATTACGGAGGCTGAGTATATAACCACCGGGAGTTGTTGCACACTACTCTTATGGATGAAGCAAATGCTGGAGGATTATAAGATATCACAGGACCCCATGACCATTTCCTGTGATAACACGAGCGCGATACACATATCCTGCAATCCTGTCCATCACTCGCGCATAAAACACATTAGGATACGCGAGCACTTTATTCGTGAGCTTGTTAAAGATAAAGTCGTCTCCTTGAGTTTCGTGTCCACTGACCTCCAGTTAGCCGATATTTTCATAAAGCCTTTAGGTGCCCTTAGATTTGAAAGTCATATGAAGTCTTTAGGAATTTTCATAGTTAACTGAGGGGTGGTTTCATGTCTAGTATAGGATATATTTTGCATGCACATATCATTTGATTCCTGTTCTAGACTGTATCATCTTTATATATTTTTTATTCGTTATTCTTTGAAAAATACAAAAAGATTTTTGGTTTTTAAGAAAAATGAAAAAGACAAAAAGATTTTATTTTGTTAATAAATTTTCAAAAAAACAAAAAGATTTTTGTTATTTTGTTTGCACCTTTTATGGTTAGTCATTTTGGGTGGCTAAAGTTACATCATCGTTTCCATATTTCACGTGACTGTTTGGTAGTGTTTTGATATGCTACTTCATTTCATCCTTGTTCTTTATAGTGTATTGGAGTCATTGAGATGTGATTAGTGATATATTTATACATATTTGACTCTTTATCTCCTTTATTGCACACACGCACGAATTTGGTTGAATATTGTTCTTATCTATCACATGTTGGTCAGAGTGTTTTCACTTCAATTCTACCTATACAACTAATCAAATGTGATAAAACTTGACAATGAAAGTAGTGCATGTTATTCCATTTCCCGTGAGAGTTTGTTCTAAAATTTAAAAATATTGATAAATGGGAAGAGGGCTCCAAGAGGCATGTGAACTCTATGCTAAATGCCTCCATTTCAAAAGACCTTAAAAAGTGTGGCAATGATAAAAGTAGCCAAGGAGAAGAAAAGAGCCAGAAAAAGTGGGGCAATGTAAAAAGTATCCCAGGCCAATCTAGTTACTTTCTTTGATCATTCAAAATCTCACATCAATGCTTTAGATAAATGATAATTATTTATGAGGTTGATGTAATACCCCGTATTTTTAATGACTTTTAATTAGGGATTAATTAAAAGTAAATATGAGAAAATAATTGATAATTAATTCGGATTAAAATAAATATTAACTAGCGGGATAACGGTTGGTATTTATTATGAGGGATATTTTGAATATTACTTAGTGATTAAAATTAATATACGATAATGAAATTATGAAAAATGTCGCTAGTGAAAAATACGTCAGTTTCAGTAAATCAAGTTGGGACGCGCGTGTGAGTCGTGTCGGTACTAATTTAATGGGATAATAAGGTAATTTATTTTTAAGTAACTAGTATGGTCATTTTGAGTGTGCCGATGAGTCCTAAAGGGTCGAGACAGTAAAAAAAATATACCCGAGGGTTTAGTTTGGGTCTCGAGGCAATTTTAGGCCAAACCGGCACCCCGAGAGGGCATTTTAGTAATTTTATTTTGGGGCATTTAATACCCACAAAATTAAGAGGAGAATTATATCTGTTACCTGAGTTTAGTTAGGGTTTTTATGCACAAGTTCCAAGGGATAGCTACAGAGGGTGAGGGAGAACCAATTCCAAGGGACTAAGGTCAAGAACCACTATCTTGCACCACCGAGACCACCACCGCATAGATCGGTGAACGTGGAACACATCCATACCAACTACACCAGCGGATTAGAGCTTCCTTCGAGAGGCAAGTGTTTAATCTTGCAAATTTTGAGCATTAGTATTTCCCACGTTAGTGTAGGTTGAAATTGAACGTGTACTGTATATGATTTGGATGAAATTGAACGATTCGAGTCATAATCTAGGATTAAAATTGATATAGGTTCGATTCCCCATGATATATAGATGATAACCCACAAAATTTGATTAATATTGATGAATAATTCTAGGCTTTTATGGTAGTTCTTAAAGAAGATGACAAACTAGGGATCTAAATGCTTCTACTTGAAATGAACCCAATTAATTGAAGCCCTTCGATGAAATTGTAGTTCGTGAACATTAGAACTTATTTAATTATGTTAGTATAACATTTAGTATGTTTGAATTGGTGTTTGGGAAGGAATTAAGAAGGTTTTAGAAATTATTTGTTGACGAAACCCGTAGCTTTAAATTGTAGAAAAACTAGGCTAATACCCGTTCGATCGATCGATCAACTCAATAATATCGATCAATCGACTGGATCAATCGATCGACTAAATCCTTCGATCAATCAACTCCCATGTAAAATGTGATCCCTTTTTCTCTTGAAGTTTTATCCAATCCCAACTTGCACAAAACTTTAGAGATGATTATTTGAATATATGGGGGCTTAGGGAAGGTCAGTAGGGTTATAATTAAGGCCCAAAAATTATTATTTTGTAGAGGATTGAACAGTAGAATTTTGAGGGTTCGCCTAGAGAATTGCAATTGGAAATTCTATAACTTGGGATTTAAATCAGATACGTGATAACTTAAGGTTATTACTTGTAGTAGGGGAAACATTACAATTACTGAATTAACCTAAGTAATAGGTGGGAGACCTAGGGACCTTTGGGTTAGGGAAAGGTAGTTGAATTTATGCGACGAAAGTTAGGGCGTTAACAAAATATTACGTAGGATATTCAAGACATAAATATACTACGTATGGGATATATGATATGGGATGTGTGTATGCCTAATATGTTGACATATATATAGGTGTTGAGAACACCTATTTCTTGAATTATTATGTGTATTGACATGCCTACGCAGCTTGCTATCGCGGGAGGTTGTGAAAGGGGCAGCCTTATCTTGAGGAGCCTTCGGGGGGATATTTGACATGTACCTCAGAATATAGAACTTAGGTTGGATTGCCATTTGTGTGAACAATGGTATTGAATGGTCGTTTGGGTGAGTAGGTATGTGTGTAACCCAAAGGCTTAGGACTATGTTCGCCTCCAATATGTGTGATTGATATTTATGGTTCGAGAGATATTAAGAACCATAGGTCCTTATTTAGTATGTGATGTACCGGTCCTTGATAGCAGAGTATGCATGCACCGTAGATGATTCTAGGGGTGTCGTATTAGTATATATATAATATAGTGATGATTATGTGTATATATACTTGTGATATTATCTTCTGTGTGAAATTTGTACATAAGTGAGATAATGAAAATCCCTAAATAACTTAATTAAGTGAATACTTAACTTGATTTATGAATACTCCCAATTGAAATAAAAGTGCTGAATTATTTGATATAGTATACGTGGGAAATACGGGTTCTTATTACGGGTAGTAATTGAAAGGTTAATGTCTACAGGCTAGATATGCGTGTTAACCATAATTATAAGAGTTTAGAGGTACGTTAGGTGTGCACAATAGTTGAGAGGTGAGAATCTCAAGTGAGTGCTCGAAAATCTAACATACACTAATTATTTGCTTTAATGCAATTTCAAAATACTTGCTAAATTATTTTAAAATGTTCTACACTCGGTCTCTGACCCGTTTCATGCAAAATTTCTTTTTTCTTGTATATGTATTATATCAGGTGGCTAGCCACAGGGGCACTAAGCTTAGACTGTCGGTCCTTTCGACGTGCTACAGCTAGTGTGGGAGTTGCAGGTCCTTATATTTAGACGCCTCCACATCCATTACTTCAGTTCTTTGATTTAGGCTTCTCGATTAGGGCATGTGTCTCCCATCTTCATTTCATTTACTTAGAGAGACCTTGTACTCATTTCATTTCAGTTTTCAGTTTTAGTTAGATTTGGTATTATTACGATTAATGGTTTGGATTTTATTTAATTGAAATGATTATGCCAGCTTTATCATATTCAGTTAGATGGTGTTTTATTCGTTAATTGTTTATTCATAAGAATAGTGAATGTGTTGAATGGTTTAAATTAATTAACTTTAAGTATTGGACAAAATGTTTTGACACTAGCTTAATTGATTATTAGGTGATTAATAAAATAAATATTTTTCGACAGTGATGCTAAGACGGAACCAACTGGATACTTTGATTTAATTTAATAAAGGAATGATCACCCCGTATTTAATTAGGCGGGGTGTCACAGGTGGTATCAGAGCATCAGTATCTAGAGTCTTTAGGTTCTGTATGGCTTTCTACATTTCAGCGTAGCGTTCTTTGATGCAGAGCCCTATTATTAGGATGTTGCATCCCTCTGCGTATTATGACTTACGTTCTCCTGCCATGAAACATGAGTGATGTCATTCCTATAAGAGTTCAGTCGGGCATCGCGCACCAAACATTATCGGATGACTAGCGAGGGTCATTAGAAGGAGAGTATAAGGAGGACTAAGCCAAAGACATAGAGTATTTTGGAAATGGTGATTGAGATAGAACCCACCATAATTGTTGTTCAGGCTGAGGACAATAAAGAAGTCACTTGGGAGATGTAGTTCCCCAAGAACCGTCGTAGATGATGTTTTGTGCCGTTCCAAACTCACCCAACATAGTCAGTGAAGGGTGAGGGAGTCGGAAGGACTCTTGTGAAGGAAGAATCCAAAGGTAATTATGTAGGGTGAAGTGTAGTAACACCTAGGACTCAAAAATTTCGAGCAAAATTTTTGCTTGTAGGAGCAATCTAATATGATAAGAGTTAGACATCACATATAAGAAGTATGTGTGAAGCTAAATGAGAAATTTGGGTATGGTTCGATCGTGAAATTATCCATCTGCTATTTTAACAGGGATGTGAATGGAATTTCAAAACTTATCTCATATGGGCAAGAAAGAAAAACCAACGCGAGAGAGAAGTTAACTTGTTTAACGAACTCATTACCCAATAAAGAAGGGGTACATTGAAGATAAGAAGAGTTTATAGTTGTGGGAGGACTCGTGAGTTAAATACTCATGTGTGGATGGGAAATATTATGAAGATGACTAGGGTCGATGTCGCTAAGTTCGTATGCTTACAAATTTGCTAATGCTTCCAAAAGAAGGGGAGTTAGGAGGGTTGGAAAAGCTAGCCAAAGGGCAAGATTAAATTCAACAGTGTTATAGAACACCACCGAAAGGTATACCCAGTAGGGGACCCATTTCAAATGATTTGATTAAATCCCTACTAAGTGGCGATCAATTCAGCCAAGACTATTGAGATCAACAATTTGTTCCATAGGATCAGTAGAGCAAAAAGAACAACGGGAATAGCGATTGGGAAGTAAGACTGCCAGGTTTGAGAGAAGGACATCTCGACATGGTTCGTGGGACCAGAGATGGGGAAATGGCATGGGAAATTGTCCTATGTGTAGAGAATGGATCTACCAATGTTTAATGTGTCCACGTTAATAAGTGAGATCGATAAGACTAGGAATAGTAGATAAAAAAACATGCGAGTAAGGCATAACAACTGGAGGAGTGAGATTTCCAGTAGAGGAATTGAGTTAAGAGAATTGGGCCCAGGAATTTATAACCCGAGAATGGTGGGTTTAGGCAGGACTAGTGGAGTTCTCAGCAACAGTAGCATACCGTTCCTCAGGGTCGTTGGGGCCCAGGAAGTAATAGGAAGGCCAGTAAGGCCATAATTAAGGACTAGAGATTTTGGGCCATCATTTCAATGATGGGAGTGTAAGACACAGAAAGGAATTATTTCCCCACAACAAGGCGAGGGGAAACTACTAGATTAAATCCTAGATGTATAATGATTTCAGATGATCGTGGGTCATTTTAGCCGCAAAAATTACGTGCAGGGACCCTTTGATCAGGCGAAACTGATGTCCCACAAGGATAAAGTTTTGTTTCATCCTTGTGAGTAAATGATTAATTCAAGTGACATTGGTGTGTGACAAAAAATATATGAATAGTTAACACTAAAATTCGCGTACGAGTCGAGTTTAGTGGGTACATTGATTTTAACCGTCTGGTTACAAACGTATTTATCGTGGGTAACAGGGCTTTTGATGTCTCCCGTGAGTGACATGGGTGGGCACTAAGAGCATATTTTATCAATATAATTTACAACTGCAGTGAGTTAGCAAAGTAGAGTTTATTATGGTAATGTCTAGTGATTAATTACCGAATGTTTGAACGATAGTAGATTGGGTGATAGACTATCGTGCTTGTTACTTTGGGGAAAGTTATATTAATTTTTTGAGGCACCACCTGAAATAGAGTTGGGCCTATATATATGAAAATTTCATGGTATTGTAGACTTTAGTGAGTATATTGTCTAGTTATATGTGATCTCGGTGCGTAGAGATTTATTTACTGATGTGACTCAGGATACATTATGTTCTTTATCGATTAAAGAGATATAGATTGTGATATATATAACACCGAGAACTTGGGATAGTGAGAGCGCCATGTATCATGTTATCTATAAGAGACATAAGAGTGGACGAGTTGAATTTTATGTCAACATAAAAATTATGGGAAGGTACATATTATGGATTGAGGGCCTTACGGATCTTGATAACCGACAATGTTAGGTAGTAGTGTATCAGGGGGGTTTCTTGTTTGGATTTCACTTTTCGAGACATTCCACGCATGAAATTAGCGAATGTCAGGAGTTGGAGATAATTTTGGTCGATAGTACATGGATTTTGTACCTTAGTTATTGTACATATACGAGAATATAACTGAGAGCTGATAATTTTATTATGAATTAAGGCCGGTGGAGTTGCCTAGTACTTACATGAAAACCAGTGCAGAACGATTACATTATGAATAGATCAATGATGCTACTAAGAGACTGATTAAATCATGACTAGTGGGGTGGTTGAGTGCACCCCTATTGTACAATTTACCGAGTGCACGAGAATTGATTAAGAGGAGCATATTTCATTTATTAAATTTGTGCAATAATGAGTGAGACATAGGATGTATGGGCACCCTAGGTAATTGAATCTTGATATTGTCCCCATTCGGGAAGTATGGGATGGTATGTATTATGAAGGTAAATGAATATAGAAGCTGAGATATCAGGACTAAATTGTTCGATCATTTATATCATTTAGGACCACCATTCCCCAAATTTACACGAGGATGGTATTGGATCAGGTAGTAAATTAAGATTGTCATGTGAATTCGACAAAATTTATCCCGGGGAAGTCGAAGTTTATTCTCTAAGATCTGAGAGAGGCCTACGTTTCACGAGAAACTAATTTTTAAGAGCGTGGGAGAACTTATGACACACGTTGATGGCAAGGTCGAATGGATCACGGTTATAGGTACATTCAGGAGAACATAAAATGTATGAGGTTATAAACGACAGTGGTGATGGGATTTAACGAAGATAAATATTGTTGAATTCGTCTAGAAGTGGGCCACCTGTCTATTGGTAAAAGGGTGGACCATCCGAAACCAGCAGGGAAATCTTGACCAGTTCGTATAGAAGTCAAGGGAAGAGTTTTCAATGTAGGAATGGGATAGCATTCCCAAGGATTTTATCATGAAGGTAACTACTTCCCAAAACGGTCACGATCCTATATGGGTGATAGTGGATCGGTGGACCGAAGTCGCTCACGTTATGCCAGTTAGGACTGATCATAACACGGGACAGCAGGCCCCCCAACCATTATTTCTGAGATAGTAAGGTTGCATTGGATACTGTTTAGATATTGTGTTTGATAGAGGCAAAAAAATTTGTGTCTGGATTTTAGGAGAGATTCCATGAGGCCATGGGTACCGAGTTCTGATTGAGTACGACTATCATCCGCAGATGAATGGGTAGATCGAGCAGACTAATCAGATGTTGGAGGATAAATTATATATTTGTACCCTTGAATATTAGGGGAGGATGGGAGCAGTACCTTCCACTAGTGGAGTTTGTGTACAATAACTCCTATAAGTTCACTTTTGGCATGGTGCCATTAGAGGTGTGTTACAGTAGGCCTTGTCGTTCTACTGCTTGTTAGCTAAAGGTGGGGGACTAGGTACTATTGCGAGTATTCCCTATGAAGAGGATAATGAAGTTTGGAAATAAATGGAAATTGTTGCCGAGGTACGTGGTACCATTTCCTATTATTGAGAGGATTGGACCGGTAGCATACAAACTTGGGTTGTCGAAACACTTGCATCGTATACAGGAAGTATTCCATATTGCTTCGCTAAGACGGTATCTCCGAGATAAGCTGACACCTATAGTATATATTGTGTGTAAAATATATACTGCACGAATAACCTACTTATGTGTGATAGTAGCGAGACGAGATCGTATGCATCTAAAGAACGATTAATCTACTAAAGTGCGAATAGTAGAAGGATAGATAGTGAATATCTAAAATAAAGTTTAAGTAGCGAAACTTAAATGGTAAGGCTTGGACAAGAACCTATGTGAAAGGGTAACCTGGGGGTTTAATAATAACATACGAGAGGTGTTTATTAAGGGTATTCGGTAGCATACTGTATGGGCGGTACGGAGTAGTCTACTTGGGAGCGCAAGGATGAGATTCGCAACATATATCCAGAGTTGTTCTTACCTAGTATACTTTTATTTTCCGAATTTCGGGATAAAATTCCATTGAAAGGGGGGAAGTATGTAACACCCCATATTTTTAATGACTTTTAATTTGGGATTAATTAAAAGTAAATGCGATTAATTAAAAGTAAATGTAAGAAAATAATTGATAATTAATCCGGATTAAAATAAATATTAACTAGCGGGATAACGGTTGGTATTTCTTATCATAGATATTTTGAATATTAATTAGTGATTAAAAGTAATATATGATAATGAAGTTATGAAAATTATCGCGAGTGAAAAATACGACAGTTTTGGTAAATTAAGTCGGAACGCGCGTGTGAGTCGTGTCGGGACTAATTTCATGGGCAAATAAGGTCATTTATTTTTAAGTAACTTGTATGGTCATTTCGAGTGTGCCAATGAGTCCGGAAGGGTTGAGATAGTCAGGAAAATGTACCCAGGGGTTTAGTTTGGGTCCCGAGGCATTTTTAGGCCAAACCGGCACCCCGGGAGGGCGTTTTAGTAATTTCCATTTTTGGGCATTTAATACCCAAAAGTTAAGAGGATAATTATATCTATTACGTGAGTTCAGTTAAGGTTTTTATGCACAAGTTCCAAAGGATAACTACAGAGGGTGAGGGAGAACTAATTCTAAGGGACTATGGCCAAGAACCACCATCTTGATCCATCGAGACCACCACCGCGTAGATCGGTGAATGAGGAACACAACAATACCAACTACACCAGTGGATCACACCTTCCTTCGAGAGGCAAGTGTTTAATCTTGCGAATTTTGAGCATTAATATTTTCCATGTTAATGTAGGTTGAAATTGGACGTGTTTTGTATATGATTTAAATGAAGTTGAAGGATTCGAGTCATAATTTGGGATTGAAATTGATATAGGTTTGATTCCCCATGATATATAGATGATAACCCATGAAATTTGATTAATATTGATGAATAATTCTAGGCTTTTATAGTAGTTCTTGAAGAAGATGACAAACTAGGGCTCTAAATGCTTATACTTGAAATAAACCCAATTACTTGATGCCCTTCGATGAAATTGTAGTTCTTGAACATTAGAACTTGTTAAATTATGTTAGTATAACATTTAGTATGTTTGAATTGGTTTTTGGGAAGGAATTAAGAAGGTTTTAGAAATAATTTCTTGAAGAAACCCGTAGCTTTAAATTGCAGAAAAGCGAGTCTAATACATGGTCGATCGATCGATCGACTCAAGAATATCGATCGATCGACTAAATCCTTCAATCGATCAAATCCCCTGTAAAATGTGATTCCTTTTCTATTGAAGTTTGATCCAATCCCTACTTGAACAAAACTTTAGAGATGATTATTTGAATATAATGGGGCTTAGGGAAGGTCAGTAGGGTTATAGTTAAGGCCTGGAAAGTGTTATTATGTAGAGGATTGAACAGTAGAATTTCGATGGTTCGCCTAGCGGATTGAGATTAGAAATTATATAAATTGGGATTTATATTGGATACGTGATAACTTAAGGTTAGTATCTGTAGTAGGGGGAAATGTTACAATTACTGAATTAACCTAAGTAATAGGTGGGATACCTAGTGACCTTTGGGTTAGGGAAAGGTACTTGAATTTATGCGATGAAAGTTTGGGCATTAACTAAATATTACGTAGGATATTCGGGACATAAATATACTACGTATGGGATATATGATATAGGATGTGCGTATGCCTATGATGTTGATATATATATATATATATATATAGAGAGAGAGAGAGAGATAGATAGATAGATAGATATTGGTGTTGAGAACACCTATTTCTAGATTTATTATGTGTATTGACATACTTACGTTGCTTGTTATCATGGGAAGTTGTGAAAGGGGCAGTCTTATCTTGAGGAGCCTTCAGGGGGATATTTGACTTATACCGCAGAACATAAAACTTAGGTTGGATTGCCATTTGTGTGAACAATGGTATTGAACGGTCGTTTGGGTGCGTAGGTATGTGTGTAACCCAAAAGTTTAGGACTATGTCTGCTTCCAATATGTTTGATTGATATTTATGGTTCGAGAGAGGTTAAGAACAATAGGTCCTTATTTAGTACGTGATGTACCGGGCCTTGATAGTAGAGTATGCATGAACCACAGCTAAGTCTAGGGGTGTCGTATTAGTATATTTATAATATATTGATGATTATGTGTATATAAATTTGTGATATTATCTTCTGTGTGAAATTTGTAGATAAGTGGGATAATGAAAATCCTTGAATAACTTAAGTACCTGAATATTTAACTTGATTTATGAATACTCTCAATTGAAATAAAAGTCGTGAATTATTTAATAAAGTATACGTGGGAAATACGGGTTCTTATTACGGGTTGTAATTGAAAGGTTAATGTCTACAGGCTAGATAGGCATGTTAACCATAATTAGAAGAGTTTAGAGGTACGTTAAGCATGCACAATAGTTGAGAGGTGAGAATCTCAAGTGAGTGCTCGAAAATCTAACATGCACTTATTATTTGCTTTAATGCAATTTTAAATACTTGCAAAATTATTTTAAAATATTTTACACTCGGTCTCTGACCCATTTCTTTGCAAAATTTCTTTCTTCTTGTATATGTATTATATCAGGTGTCCAGCCACAGGGGCGCCAAGCTTATACTGTTAGTCCTTTCGACGTGATGCAACTAGTGTGGGAGTTACATGTCCTTATATTTAGACGCATCCACATCCATTACTTCAGTTCTTTGATTTAGGCTTCTCAATTAGGGCATGTGTCGTCCATCTTCATTTTATTTACGTTAGAGAGACCTTGTACTCATTTCATTTCAGTGTTTCAGTTTTAGTTGGATTTGATATTATTACGATTAATGGTTTGGATTTTATTTAATTGAAATGATTATGCCAGCTTTATCATATTCAGTTAGATGGTGTTTTCTTTTTTTCTTTATTAATGAAAGAGGGATAGGACCCCCTAAATTATTATTGAATAAGGAGAAAAAGCCTCTCCAAAGTGGCAAGAAGAGAAGAATACAAACTATAAAACTAGAAAAGCAGTAAATATGGGATTTTATTAAGCCCCATTACAAAAGAAGTGAATAATGATCAATTCTAAGAATGTCTAAGGTAGAAGCATCCCATTTTGTCAAGATTAAAGGCACCAAGAGCTATAGAAGGAAGATCCTTGAAGTTTTTGTAGGTTGAAATACCTTGCGTAGTAGATCCATAATTGGCTGGAGCATCAACAACCATGTTAGATTCTCGGAAGCAATGAGTTAATGAGAATTTGAGAGAAGACAAAGTAGATCTGATATCATTTACACAATCAGTCAATTTCCAAGGAGGTTTCCATTGCAAGTTTATAAGGTTTACCACAAAGGATGAATCTGATTCTATAAGCACTTCGGATATTTTGAAATCCAAACATAAATTAATCCCCACCTGTAACATTTTAAGCTCAGCAGAGGAATTTGAAGCATGATCGTTAGAATGAGCATAAGCAAAGACTAGGTCGCCCTTATCATTCCTCAAGATACCACCTATGCCACTCCTTCCTGGATTAACCTTGGAAGCACCATCTATAGTTAACTTGAAACAATTTTTTGGAGGGAAATGACCATTTAATAGGCATAATAAATATAGATTGAATGCCAACATCAAATTGAGAAGGATTATTTTTGAAGCATTTCATCTTGCAAATATTTGAGATCAAAAATATTGATTGAGAGATGATGAATCTCTCATCGAATGATGCACTTTCAAAGAAGATTTTATTCCTCATTTTCCATATCTCCCAACAAACAATAATAGGGATACATTTACCAAGGAATTTAGAGTAGTCTTTAGGCCCGCTTTTGATCCACCAGCTATGCAGCATTGAAGAAATTGAAGTGAAGCTCATAATAATGCACATAATGTTGGAGAAATAATTACAAATTGGAATAACTTTTGGACAGTGAATAAAGAGTTGATCAATAGACACACTATCACTGAGGCAGAGATTGCATCTAGAACACATTCTAATACCCAGAGATTGGATGTTTTCACTAGTAGGGATGCAATTATTTAACATTTTCCAAACATTAATAGATCATTTCTTTGGAATAAGAAGGTCCCAGATGAAGTTGTTGATGGAAGAGAAAGGTTTATTTGATTTACAGCAAGCATAAGCTGATGTAAAACTGAATTCTCCTTTAATATCAGGACACCAAAGTCATTGCCCGTTTAATTCCAGCATATTATCAAGGCATACATCCTTAACTAGCATCATGTTTCTCCAAGTTAGAGAGCTTGTATGATTGTGAGCACCATTCTTAAAATACCTATTAGACATATATTCAGACCAAAGAGAGTTATCGGTGTAGAGTTTCCAAAACAACTTCATAGAAGAAGCTTTAGAAATATATAAAAAATTTGGCAATCCAAGACCTCCTTCCTTGAAATCTCTACTAATGAAATCCCACTTTTTCCATTGATATTTCCAACCTTGCTCTTCAGTGCCACCCCAGAAGAATTTATTGAGAATATAATGGAGTTTTTTTAGGACAACTTTAGGAGGAGACAAAGAGGATAAAAGAAAAGAGGGAATTGATGTGAGGACATGTTTAAGAAGAATCAGTCTGCCTCCGCTAGACAAAGTTTTTGACTTCCAACCAGCAATTCGAGTTCTAATTTTGTTGATGAGGGGGTCATAATATCTCACCTTGTTCCTGCCTTTAAAAAGAGGGCATCCCAGATAAGTAATTGGGAAAGTCTTATGCTTGAGAATTGTAATATCTTCTACTTTAGATTTAAAGACAAAAGGTTGATTATAATCAACTGTAAATGAAATCTTTGAGGTGTTAGCTTTTTGGCTCGATAAACAACTGAAGTGGAGAATAAAGTTACCCATCCTTCTCAGAGATCTCTTGTCACCCCCGCAAAACACAATCAAGTCATCGACAAAAGCTAGGTGAGATATAAAAGGGATGCCACTGGGAACATAATGATGCTTTATAAGGACTTTCTCCATCTGCATATTGAGTCCCCTGCTTAGATATTCAGCTGCAAGAATGATCAAACTAGGGGAAATAGGTACCCCTTGTCTGAGGCCCCTGTGGGATTTGAAAAAACACATTGAATCCCATTGATGATTTAAGAAAACCAGTTGTTTGATATGATCCTAGAGATAAAATCTATCCATCTTTCCCCAAAACCAAAAGCTCTGTGGACTTGAATTAAAAATCACCATTGGACCCTATCATAAGCTTTCTCTATGTCGATCTTGAGAATCACATTACCTCCATGAATCTTCTTACCCAAGTTTTTGACCATTTCCTGAGCAAGAATGACATTGTTTTGAATAGATCTACCCTTAATGAAGCCACTCCGATTGAGAGAGATCAAATCCGGTAAAACCTTTTCAAGCCTTGAGGATGGTATTTTTGTGATGATTTTAGAAGAGAAATTACATAGACTGATGGGCCTAAGATCACCACAAGTTTTTAGGGACTTGACTTTGGGAATTAATATCACAGAAGTGCTGGTCCAGCTGAGAGGGAGATTCTTACCTGCAAAAAAGGAGTAAATAGCATGCAAAAGATCACATTTAATAATTTGCCAACCTTTTTCTTCATTAATTATTTATTCATAAGAATTTGAATGTGTTGAATGGTTTAAATTAATTGACTTTAACTATTGGACAAAATATTTTGACACTAGCTTAATTAATTATTAGGTGATTAATAAAATAAATATTTTTCGACAGTGATGCTAAGACTGAACAAATTGGATACTTTGATTTAATTTAATAAAGAACTGATCACCCGGTATTTAATTAGGCGGGGTGTCACAGGAGATTGGTTGGATTTCAAACGGTTTTGCACTTTCTGAAAAAGTCTTGAAAAAGCATTACATAGTTTTGGATGTTATTGGTGTGAAAATTATTTTAGACTTTGATTCGTCGATTAGATTAAGTCAATTTCATTTAAAATTCACCATTTTTACACCTAAGGATGAGATTGAGTACATTCTTTAGGAGTATCCAAAATTTCATCGTGCACATATGTTATGTTAGTATGCATTGATTTTCCTATCGAATTTGATCACACCCATACATTTCCGCTTTCATTGACTTGGTTGGCTTAGTGTTCTTTCCATGGTGTGATTTTTTGTTGTATATTTTGTATGAAAAATTTTGCAATATTTTAAAAAAAAAGAGAAATTTGTGTTATCTTATGACACTCTCCGGATTAATTGATTATAATTGATTTGTTTCTTCTTCTTTGTTTACTTGGGACATCATAAAATGGGGGAGAACGAATTATGGGGGAGTAATGTGTTATGTTTGATTTAATGATGCGATTGATCTTAATTGATTTTATCATTTATGCTTATTATTATTTGTCAAATAGTTGCGTGTCACGGTATATATTTCTTGTCTCGTTGACTTTATAATCGAGTTACAAAAGAAGAATCGACTAGTTATTGTGTTACTATTGATGGGTTTTGACTGAGATGCAGATGGAATTATGTTTCAAAAAGAGTGAGTAAAACATATAAGAGAACAACCTAAAGTTACCTTCTTGAGAGAATGGTTGGAGTCACAACTTTACATAACAGAATCCGCTAGTTAAAAAGATAATGCGCGAGTTAGCAAAAGATACAAAGAGGAATATAAAGAAATCTAATATAATAATAGTTTTTTTGGGTTTAGTCCCATGCCCAATATTTTTTTAGGTTCCCCTCACATGTATTTTTTACATTGTATAAATACCATCACTACCCAAAACCTCCCTCAACCACCTTGTAATTGCATCTCTTTATCTCCGTAGAGGATGACAAGTGTTCTACAATTATTACAACAAGACCAACGACTAAAAAAATAAAAATATGGGAGTGGATACAAATGAATCTTTAAAAGTGGGACTCCAAACCTGTGATCCGATATAATAATTAAAAATGGTGTCTCTAAGTGTTATTGCGCCACGTGTCCTCTCATAAAAAAACCGTAATTCTCTTAATAGACCCAACATCTCTCCAAAATCGATGTTGCAAACATAAATGAATATGGGGTTCAATTATGAACTCTTCAAATTCTCTCCATATGTACATCTGTACAATCCAGGGGAAATCCCTTTCTCATTCAATAGTCAATCGCCCTTTTAACTTTTCATTCCTATTTCATTATTTAAATCCCTCCCCTGTCACTTAAGGTTCCTCATTTAGTTTTTCTTCATAAGGTTTGTAAGGCATTATATTATGATCCATACTTGGTTTTGTGGATTTGAAACAGAGATCTACAAGACTTCAAATTCTTGATTTCTAGGTTTTTACTCTTATCTCAAATAATGATCTAATTTTGTGTTCTTTTTATTTATATTGCAGATACCCAACGATTTAGTTGTTAGGGTACGTCTGACTTAGTCCCATATCTGTCTCATGCTAAGAATGGTATTTTATTTACTCACGCTCGACTTAGTTTTGGTTGCTGCCGACGCCAAAATTTGGCGGGGTGTGACAGATGGTATCAGAGCATGGTCTTAGGTCTCGTAGGTTATGAGTCCGTTTTAGCTTTCGCGTTGCCGATCTTTGATTCCCTTTGTTGATTCATACTTCTTAAGGTAGAGGGTCTAGCATACGTGTTAGATGTATTTCTTAGAGATGTGAAGTTTTGAGTTAAGGACGTTGTAGGCATTGAGTTTAGAATTAGTAAGCTTGATGTGAGGATCCTTAAAATGGATTTTGGAGACGATAATGATTTTGGAGATTTTAGTACAGATGTTTGGTATCGTATATATTGATTTTTGGTGTTGAGATTTAATTTGAGGACGTTAGCATTTTGATGACTTTCGGAGATAGGATCGAGTGGGGGATTTGTGAGAGCGTGTGGTACGCCATTATTTTCATAGTTATGTGTATGCATATAGGCAATATATATTATTTTGTTGTTCGTGGGGAAGTGCGCGTAGCATTGGGTGTATGCGCACCCAATTATGGTATTATACGGATAGGCATATGTGAGCCTTATTTTATTTTTGCGAGATTAATGTGTTGATGTGTATGCTTCGTCTAATTTCGAGGACGAAATTCTTTGCTTGTGGGGAAGTATGTAACACCCCGTGTTTTTATTTATTATTTTAATTAATTAATTGGAATTTTCGGGAAAAATAAATTTTTGAATTTAATAATTTTTATTGGCTAAATATGTTGGTTATGATTTTAGAAGAATAGAATTTCAAACGGTTTCGAAATCGGAATTAAAATGGAGTTTTAATTGAATTTTTAATATATAGAAGAGTCCTCCAAACATAAAACTCTCTAAGGGTCCTCAAAACATAAAACTGTCTAACAAAAAAAATATTTAAAAATATTGAATGGTCCGATCGAGCTGAATTTTCTTATGTATCTTCCTCTCGTCTTCAGCTAATTCTCTGTAAAATTTCATCCAATTCCAACGGTCCGATCGTCCGGAATAAAAATTTTAGTGTTTGTATCTTATTAGAGTTCTATTAGGATTAGGTTTCCTAATGACTATATAATGATCCATACTTGGTGGGGGGACTTCTCATAATCACTTTTTCTCAAGTTTTTCACCAGAGAATACTTCTAAAAATATTTCCTCTCAACCATAATCATCAACCTCCAACATAATCAAGGTTTTGTCACCATATTTGAACGCTTATCTGGGGTTTAATCAAGATTGGTCCAAGAACACTTCTTTACTAATTTTTTGAGAGGAATCCAGATTTCTAATCAGATTTTCAACACAATTTTCACAGTCATGAATACTCTATTCTTTTCCTTTAGTATTATACGTTTTAAGTGTCGCCTAAACACTTAATTACATGTTTTCTTAAAAAATAATTAGTAACTTAATTGGAAAAAGTGGATATTAATTATGGGACTGTTTTTATAAAATCTTTTAATCTGAATAATATTCATAAGTCTTTGGGTATGTAGGATTCATGAGTGATTTTGTGTTTTATTGGTGTAGGTTGCATGTAGAAAAATTATAGCTTTAGAATAATTGACTTTGGGTGCGTATAACTCATGTAATACATGTAGAGATAATAAAATTTGGTTTTTTATGTATATATGATGAAAACTTGGTATATTTAATTTAAATAATTAAATGAGATTATTTGGGTATTGTTGACGTTGTGATATTTAAATTAAAGATTTAATTGAATTGAACTATCATGCGCAGTTTTATACGTTGACTAATTATTCTTGTTGGTATGACTTGTTGGTATTATTAAATATCATTGTGACGACGGGTTGTTGGGTAATTTTTGCTCTCCCTATATTTTAGGATGCCTTCTAGGTATGGGACTAGTGGGTAGGCCTTTTGATGATTTACGCCTTCTAGGTATGGGACTAGTGAGGGTAGATTATCCCGTTTTTATCATCTTGGGGGTGGGCTGATTTTTTTATACTTTATCATCGTTACGGTAGTCTAAGTACGAGACTAAGTTAAGATTTATGTTATAAAATCTTTCTATACATAGGATAGGACGTATTGATAACTTGGGGACCCTTATGTATGGGACTAAAGGGTATTTTGAGGATCTCACATCGATTAAAAGGGTGGGGTGATTATAAATTGAGAAATTGAGAATTAATGCCTAAGATAAAAATGGGTATTAAAATTTGTGGCGACATAATGTGTCGGGACCGATAGTTTAAACGGGTCAGAGGACAATTTATGTCGTGTCGTGTGTGGAACCTTGTCATGTGTCGGGGCCGACAGTTTAAACGGGTCAGAGGACGATTGACAAGGGGAAGTGTGACACTTTAATAAAAAGTGAGAACTATAATAAAAGTTGGTTAATTTAATTAAATTAGCATCGTGGGATTTGGGAATTTAAAATCATATTGGTGTGCCTTTATAAATGGGGATTTTTGCGGGTAGTTAGTAGATTATAATTATCACGTTTAATTATCCCGTTTAATTTAAAATATTCTATTGTGATATTTATTGCGTATAATGCTACTGTCTGGATTCAAGAATCCTATTTGAGGGGAGTAGTGTGTATTCTTGCTCGGGGCTTTGGCTCTGACCCATGCGTTGACTAATCTTTTTCAGGATTAGAATTGGAGAAACTGCATAAGTTTATCGGAGTTATCATTTGGAGGTGCATCTGGAGTATTCATTTTATGGCATAGTTTAACTAGACTTTCCTTTTCAGTCGTATTTTATTATGCGACTTCATTTGAGTTTTATTGGGCCATTCGGTTCCAAAGTTGTTTAGAGGATTTATGTTGGGGTTATTTCAGATTTTATTTAATCATTATTGGAGAATGGTTTTTTGGAGTTAGCGTGTGATGGATCTTTTATCGCTTAGTTGTTTATGATCATTTGAGATTGATTCAATTATTTATCTTATGGACTGATTTATTTATGTCTCATATCTGTCTTATGCTAAGAATGGTGTTTTATTTACTCACGCCCGGCTTAGTTTTGGTGGCAGCCGACGCCAGAATTTGGCGGGGTGTGACATGGACGATGCAGTTTGATGGATCTTCGGCGAAAAAGAAAGGATGAGCAGGGGTTATTCTTTCAAAAGGAATGGAGGAGATTTGCCTTTCCTACAAGTTAGATTTCCCTCGTTCCAACAACGAGGCAGAATATGAAGCATTAGTGCTGGGGTTGCTAGAGGATATGCGAAGAGGAATTCGTACACTTTGCATCAAAGGTGATTTGAACTTGGTAATTCAGCAAGTGAACGGATAATATGCGTTAAAGCACATGAGTTTGGCACCATACAGGATAATCATTCAGGGGCTCCTCTTCCAGTTCCATGGGACAAAGATCAAGAGACATCCCAGAACAATGAACCGCACCATCCAGACGCCTATGCCACGATTGCCCAGAAAATGGTCATGAGGAACGATACAACTATCGTCGTGATCCAATGAAGGATGGCTCCTTCGGTAGTACAATCAATTTTACCGAAGGAGGAAGACGCAGACTGGAGGGGAGATATTAGGAAGCAACTGGAGTGTGGAGAAGGAACAATGGGATTAAGAGAATTAGCTTAATACTTCACAAACCAGGGGAGCCTTTACTTTAAGAACGCAGAAGGATGGCTGTCAAGGTGCATCAGCCCAGAAGAAGCAAAGCAAAGATTAAAGAAAACACATGAAGAGCACTGCGAGACAACAGAGATACCTTTTTACCGAAGGATTCAAAGAGAGGGTTTTTTTTGGCATAGAATGAAATAAGACGCGGCAGAGCTGCAACGAAAGTGCGATAAATGCCAATTATTCTTCGAGGCGATCTAATGTCATTTCGTGGAAGCTCAAGCTTACTGGAGACAACCCTTTATTGACTTTATTAAAGATGGAGTTATCCCAATAGAGAATATTAACGCAATGGGGCTTTAGCGAAGGACCCCGAGTTTCTATGTTCAAGAGGGGAAGCTTTTTTGAAGGGGCTACTTCAACAGACCATTGCGTTGCATCACGAAAGAAGAAGCAACTAAGGTCCTCACACAAGCACACGAACTAGCTCACATTGGAGGGGCCAAGTTATATGATCAGTTGATGACGTTGGGATATTATTGGCCAACGATAGACAAAGACTCCACTGAGTTCGTTTGAAAATGCAAAGCTTGCCAACTTCATGGAAATATGATCCATGCCCCATCGGTGGACCTATACTCCCTGGCAATGCCTTATCCTTTTCACACTTGGGCGCTGAACCTGGTAGGGGCAATACACCCTTCTTCGAGAGGGAAGATCTGGATACTAGTAGCAACGAAATGTTTTACAAAGTGGGCTGAAGTAATATCCCTAAGAAGAGAAACAGCAGGGGTGGTAAGCAGCTTCATCAGGGAACACATCATTTTCCATTTTGGGATTACAAAGGTTATTCTCTCAGATAACGGAACCCCTTTCGTCAATTCAGAAGTAACGATGATATGCCCAAGTATAACCTCAGCCAGACCTACCTCGGCCGAGATGATGGCCGAAACATTGATCGACCCTAGGAAGGCCAGGGGCGCACGATACCATCCCTCGGCCAGACCTACCTCGGCTCAGGCCGACACTACCATCTACACAGCCAAGGGGGCACTGCACGCATCACAGGCATCAACAGCACTCTAGGTATGGCAACCTCGGCCAAGGGTGGGCCGAGGTGACAGGGAGCCGACCCTCAACTTGGAACCGGTTCAACCTCGGCTTGGGATGAGGTCACAAGAGGCCTTAGTAATCAGCAGCATGGGACTATCCCTACCTCGGCTGGGGCCGACCTAGCATAATGTCTCGGCTGAGATCAGGCCGAGACTCCTTATGACACTTCTCGGATTGAACGGACATCAAGCCTTTACAGCTCGACCTCTCCCAGGCCGAGGTCATTCACCAATATGACTGCCAAGCATCTGTTGACATGTGGATAAGGACACCTGGGCACAAATCAGTTGTAATAAGATTATTCTCCACATTTGGGAGAATATTTCATCATCATTGCTTACATGTGACAGTGACAGATGGCATTCCCACATTGGTGAGGATACCACACACATGCTCATTGCATGCATGGGGGGTACATTACACCCCCTAGGCATTATATATAGGGGTCATCCCCTACCTTGCAAAGGGATCCAGCTATTAAAACCCTAGCTAAAACTCTGTCTAAATATACAGTAGAGAGAGAGAGAGAGCTTGAGTGAATTGTACCTATGGCCATTAGTGCCTTCATTCAGTGATATTACTCACACACTCACAGTGGACGTAGGCTAGATTGGCTGAACCACTCATATTCCGGTGTTGATTCCTCATATCCTCACCTCCTTCTCTTATCTCTTTATATAGTTGTGCTGCCATTGTTACTCATATATTGAGCTTGGAAACACGTTACCTGGTGGTGGTGATTCTTAGCATCATCATTTTGGCGCCGTCTGTGGGAAGCGAGAGGCTATCTCTTCCTCTTTTTCTGCTTTACCTCACCGGAGACTCTGGTGGTGAACCAGGAACCACCCCCTTGTGTGGAGATGTTTCACCATTGAAAGAGGTCCTTTAAGGTATTAAGCTCACTTACTGTTCAAGCTATTTATTATTAACACATGGCACAAGAATTACCACCGCCTCTTCCGCCGCCCGAAGGTGGAGGGGCTAACTCCAGTCAGGCTCCTCCCCAGTCCGAAATGGCGGAGGTGGCAGCAGCCTTGAAATCTTTAGCTGCAACACAACAAGCCATGAAGGAAAAATTTGTCCAACTCAGCCAAACCATGATGATGAGGCCACCTGGAGTCTCACCGGACATGATAACTCCGGCGGCAGTTCAGCCTCATCCTGACGCCAGGGGACCACCCCAGGCGCCCATGAAGGACCAACCTGCACCTCAGCGGAGGAGGGACGTTGCTGACCCTAGGCGCTTGCACCTGGGGAGGCAGGGAAATCCTTGCCCAGAGGACAGTTATGATGACCTAGAAGCTGAAGAGGCCCCGAAAGACTGCTGGGAGCCGTATGAGGTGTCAGATAACACCATACGACCTCTTAGGCAGAGCCAAGGATGTATCGTCCGAAGAAGAGACGAGGCCCAACAAAGAGGGTCGGCCTTTGATAGGCAGAGTCAAGGATGTGTCGGCCGAGGAAGAGATGAGGCCCAGCAGAGAGGGTCGGCCTTTAACAGGTTGAGCAGAGGGTCGGCCTTCGAGAGGCTAAGCCCATTCAATGACCTGAGGCAGAGGCTATCGAGGTCAAGGAGCGCGGAAGGTTCTCAAAGAGGGAATAGGCAGGCTCGACCAGATCAAGGCCGACCCTTGGAGAGAAGAGCCAGGGAGCAGGAAGAGATCAATAGTCAACGTGTTATGGCTGGGGAACCCTCTGTCCATCATAGGGAGGTGGCAGGGGATAACCTCGGCCAAGCTGAAGAGAGAAGACCCTGGAATGACTCAATCCAACGTCTCGAGGAGAAGATAGGGGACTTCATAAAGAGCAGGGAGCCATCACAGAGGGGCTACTCGGAGGGCTCCCCGTTTTTAGCTAGGATAGTGGAATTCCCAACACCAGCTAAGTTCAAGCCTCTTAC
This sequence comes from Sambucus nigra, assembly GCA_949130495.1. Classification (NCBI taxonomy): domain Eukaryota; kingdom Viridiplantae; phylum Streptophyta; class Magnoliopsida; order Dipsacales; family Adoxaceae; genus Sambucus; species Sambucus nigra. The sequence goes on from OX422216.1 coordinate 18,059,774, forward strand.
AGTGACGCCTAAGTATGATGGCAACACTAACCCAGTGCACCATATCGAGATGTATCAGTCGGCGGCAGATATTTACTCGATACCCGATGAGATGAAGTGCAGGGCCTTCTCAAGAACCTTGACAGGGGCAGCGCACAGCTGGTTCACCTATCTTTCGAAGAACTCGATCGAGAACTTCAAAGGCCTAGCTGAGCAGTTCATCCACAACTTATGCTTTGGGGTAAGACCTCAAAAGAAGACTACCCACCTCCTATATGTCAAACAGGCTAAGGGTGAAAGCCTAAGAGACTATATAGCAAGATTCAACAAGGAGAAGTTGGAGGTGGAGGATTACGAAGAGAGCATAGCCATGACCGCCCTGATAGGAGGCCTCCAGAAGGGGAAGCTATTGTGGAAGCTGGCGGAAGACCCCCCCAAGTCTATGGCAGAGCTGTTGTCCACCGCAGGGAAAGTGATGAATGCGGAAGAGGCAATGGCCGCCAAATATGAGGAGGAGAACCGTGGTAGCACTGGGAGGTCCCAGGGCAAGAAAGAGGGGAAGAAGAGGTCAGCAGATGACAAGTTCGCTCATTACACTCCTCTGACTGTGAGCTGTGAGCACATCCTTAATGAGATCAAGACTGACCGGGCTCTGAGGTGGCCAGAGAAATTGAAGGCCCCACCACATAAGAGGAATAAAAACCTCTGGTGTGAGTTCCATCAGGATCACGGCCATGTCACAGATAGATGCTTCGCTCTAAAGGATGAGATTGAGAAGATGCTGAAATCCGGGAAGCTGAGAAAGTATGTGGATGGCAAGGCCCCAAAGGGTGGAAGAGAAGACCCTAGGAAGAGAAGAAATGACAGGTGCCGTGGCGATGTCCCGGCTAGAAGGCATGATGATTCAGAGGGTGATGATGGAGATGACCCGGATCTCCCACCTAAGGATGACAACACCCCAGTGAAGAGGGTAGGGATGATCTCCTTTGGTGTTAGCACCATATGTGGGGGATTCGCAGGAGGTGGCTCTGAGGTAGCCGACAGGAAAGCTCATGTAGCGGAGGCCAAGTCAGTGGTCAAACCTGAGGTTGTGAATCTAACGTCTTCTGACGCAGTGCAGAAGAGGAAGAAGGTGGACATGGACACCCCCGTAGTGGGGTTCTACAGACTCGACTTCAAGGGCATCTTAGCCCCCCATGATGACCCTTTAGTCATAACAACAAGGGTGCATGGGTGCGATGTAGGGATAATCCTCATAGATGGGGGAAGCTCAGCAGATGTGATGTTCTGGACTTGTTTCAAGAGCTTGGGTCTTAGCAGGGCAAGGTTGGTGCCCTACCATCACCCATTGATAGGCTTCAGTGGTGAGAAGGTACACCCATTGGGCATGTATGAAATGGATGTACGGATGGGAGATGAGTGGCCTAAGAGGCTGACCAAGAATATAAACTTTTTTGTTATGGATGAAAATGTCTTCTCGGCCTACAACCTCATCATCGGAAGAGTGGCCCTCGGAGAGTTTGAAGCCGTGCCGTCAACGGTCCACCAGATGCTAAAATTCCCGACTCCTTATGGGGTAGGGGAAGTGCAAGGGGACCAGACCACGACGCGGGAGTGTTATTTCAAATCGGCCGAAGAGCGAGAGGCCCATAAGAGAGCAACCGCCACTTACAGCATTGACACTCTTGATCCCAGAGACGAAACAAAATTAAAGAAGGGCGAGGCCGCGAAAGAGGTAGAATCTATCGTCCTCAATGAGGACGAGCCAGAAAAAACCGTCCAGGTCGGCAAGGCCCTGGAGCAAGGGATCAAGGAAGAGCTGATAAACTTCCTCAGAAGGAGGCAGAGTGTCTTCGCATGGAGTCATGCAGATATGTCTGGTATCGACCCTGAGATCATGACCCACAAGCTCAACGTGGACAGCGATGCCAGGCCTATAAAGCAGAGGCGAAGAGTCTACTCCAGGGAGAAGTATGAGGTCATTCGGGAAGAGGTGAAGAAGTTGGAAGAGGCCGAGTTCATAAGAGAGGTTACTTATCCAGAGTGGCTCTCAAATGCAGTCATCGTGCCTAAGACCAATGGAAAGTGGCGGATGTGTGTAGATTTCACAGACCTGAATAGGTCTTGCCCGAAAGATAGCTATCCCTTACCTAGGATAGACCAGATGGTGGATGCAACGGCAGGGCACGAGCTTATGAGTTTCATGGATGCTTATTCAGGTTATAACCAAATCTTCATGGATACCGAAGGCTCTGAGAAGACAACCTTCATTACTGATAAGGGGACGTACTGTTACAAGGTGATGCCCTTTGGTCTGAAAAATGCGGGAGCAACATATCAACGTCTTGTCAATAAGATGTTCGAGGAGCAGATAGGTAAGACCATGGAGGTGTATGTGGATGATATGCTAACGAAGAGCCTGAAAGCATGTACTCACGTAGCAGACCTTGAGAAGACCTTTGATGTCATGGACTCGTACAGGATGAAGCTCAACCCAGCAAAGTGTGTCTTCGGGGTAGGAGCCGGGAAGTTCTTGGGGTTCATCGTTAATCAGAGGGGGATTGAAGCAAACCCAGAGAAGATCAAGGCCTTGCTCGACATGAAGACTCCTAGGAGTATCAAGGATGTCCAGAGACTCACCGGAAGAGTGACTGCCCTTAACAGGTTTGTTTCCAGGGCAACGGACAAGTGTTTTCCGTTCTTTAAAGTTCTGAGAAAGGCCTTCCAGTGGGACGAAGAGTGTGAAAAAGCTTTTGACCAACTCAAGTCTTAATTGGGATCTCCATTGTTGCTGTCTAGGCCCATCACGGGGGAGAGGTTGTTTGTGTATCTGGCAGTATCTGAGTCAGCCATCAGCGCAGCCATCATACGGGAAGAGGATGGAATCCAGAGGCCTGTATACTTCAACAGTAAGGCCCTTCAAGGGTCTGAACAAAACTATCCCCGGATGGAAAAGTTGGCTTATGCCCTGATACACGCCTCAAGGAAGATGAAGCCTTACTTCCAAGCTCACTCCATGGTAGTCCTCACTGACTCCCCACTAAGGCAGGTTCTGCACAAGCCTGAGAAGTCCGGAAGATTGATGACCTGGGACATCGAGCTAGGAGAATATGATCTTACCTACCAGCCTAGGACAGCCATCAAAGGACAGGCCCTCGCAGACTTTGTCACAAAGTTCACCTGGGAAGAGGCCGATAGAGGTTTGGAAGAGGCCGAGACAGAGAAAGGTTCATCGGTCGAAGAAGAGACGAACCATAGTGTCTTCTGAAATTCGGAAGAGACTGCCCCTAACGTCTTCCGAGGCCGAGAAGAGGTTGTACCAGAAAAAACTCGGAGCAGAGTGGAAGAGAACGAAGAGGATCGGTACCTCTTCAAGAAGGGGGTTGTGAGAGAAGGGGCCTTCTCATCCGATGCGGACGTATGGAGCCTCTTCGTTGATGGCTCTTCTTGTGACAATGGAAGCGGCGCGGGGCTAGTACTCTCGGCTCCAGATGGCGCCAACATTGAGTACGCCTTGAGATTCAACTTCAAGGCCTCCAACAACGAGTCTGAGTATGAGGCCATGATAGCAGGTCTCTTATTAGCAACAACTCTTCGAGTAAAGCGGCTCCTACTCCACAGCGACTCGAGGTTGGTTGTCAATCAAGTGCTGGGGGCATACGAGGACAAAGACGAAAGGATGGCCAAATACCTAAAGAAGGTAAGAGGATTGCTAGAGTATTTTGAAGAAGCAAAGCTGAAGAGAGTGCCTCGGCTGAGCAACAACCACGCTGATACACTGGCAAGGCTGGCCTCGGCAATGAAGACAGATTTGGGGAGGACCATTCCAATCGAGGTCTTAGGAAAAGCAAGCATCGAGGAGGACGAGGTGTGTAGCCCTTGTCACAATGTGAACCTGGGAGACTCATGGATTGACCCGCTCGTCAGATACCTAAGAGACGGAGAGCTACCTGAGTCCAAGATGGAAAGGAGAAAGTTGAGATACAGGGCTGCCAAGTTCTCAATAGTAGGAGATGTCCTGTACAAAAAGGGGTTTCTTTTGCCTCTCCTCAGGTGTGTGCATCCCATGGAGGTACCCCAGGTCTTACCGGAGGTTCATGAGGGTTCCTGCTCTAGCCACATAGGGGGAAGGCCCTTAGCCAAGAGGATCATCACTCAGGGGTACTGGTGGCCTACCTTATCTAATGACGCTGCAGACTATGTGAAGAAGTGTGACAAATGTCAAAGGTTCACCACTATCCCTCATCAACCTCATCAGCCTATGACGTCGATCTCTTCTCCATGGCCATTTGTGGTATGGGGAATTGACTTGGTAGGACCTTTTCCAAGAGCTACCAACAACTATAGATTCTTGATAGTTGCCATTGACTACTTTTTAAAGTGGGTAGAGGCGGAACTGATGATAATAATTACAGAGCAGAAGACTTTCCAGTTCATTTGGAAGAACATCATATGCAGATATGGCCTCCCGAACACTCTCATCTCAGACAATGGCACCCAGTTCAAGAACTCCTCCTTAGAAAAATATTGCCTAAGAGTGGGGATTAAGTAGTTCTTCTCATCCCCTGGTCGTCCTCAAGATAATGGCCAGACCGAGGTCACAAACAGAACCATCTTGGACGGAATCAAGAAGAGGTTGGAAGATACGAAGGGTGGATGGACAGAAGAGGTCTGTGCAGTGTTATGGGCTTACAGAACTATGGCAAGGACACCCACAGGAGAAACCCCATTCATGCTGGGACATGGCTCAGAGGCTGTCATACCAACGGAGGTAGGACTGCCAACTCATCGGATTCAGACCTACGACCCTGACAGTAATGTGGAGAAGAGAAGGCTAGACCTGGATCTCATCGAAGAAAGAAGGGAAGACGCAGAGGTCAGAAAAGCAGCCTACCAGCAGAGGGCAGCAAAATTCTACAACCAGAGGGTGAAGTAAAGACCCATTGCAGTGGGAGACCTAGTTCTAAAGAAGACACTACAGAAGGCAAACAAGCTACACCCAAACTGGCATGGCCCCTACAAGGTGACGGAAGAGGTTGTGCCTGGCACTTACAGGCTAGAAAACCTAGAAGGAGAACCTTTCACTAACCCGTGGAATGCTGACCATCTCAAAAGATATTACATATGATGTATAGAATTTTATGAAAATGTACTATCTTACTGAGAGGAGGTTATTAATAAAGATCAGTTTCCATATCAAGTTCTTATTTCATTCTTTATACCACACACTTATTATGAGGCTAACCTCTTAGGTGATGGCCTCAGACCCTCATAACATCACTCGGTGGTGACGAGGTCTGAGCTCAGACACCTGGGTTAGATGACCTCAGACCCTAAACATCATTAATTTGGTGAGATTTATTATGAGGCTAACCTCTTAGGTGATGACCTCAGACCCTCATAACATCACTCGGTGGTGACGAGGTCTGAGCTCAGACACCTGGGTTAGATGACCTCAGACCCTAAACATCATTAATTTGGTGAGATTTATTATGAGGCTAACCTCTTAGGTGATGAACTCAGACCCTCATAACATCACTCGGTGGTGACGAGGTCTGAGCTCAGACACCTGGGTTAGACGACCTCAGACCCTTAACATCAGTAATTTGGTGAGATTTATTATGAGGCTAACCTCTTAGGTGATGACCTCAGACCTTCATAACATCACTCGGTGGTGACGAGGTCTGAGCTCAGACACCTGGGTTAGATGACCTCAGGCCCTAAACATCATTAATTTGGTGACACTTATTATGAGGCTAACCTCTTAGGTGATGACCTTAGACCCTCATAACATCACTCGGTGGTGACGAGGTCTGAGCTCAGACACCTGGGTTAGATGACCTCAGACCCTAAACATCATTAATTTGATGAGACTTATTATGAGGCTAACCTCTTAGGTGATGGCCTCAGACCCTCATAACATCACTCGGTGGTGACGAGGTCTGAGCTCAGACACTTGGGTTAGACGACCTCAGACCCTTAACATCATTAATTTGGTGACAGTTATTATGAAGCTAACCTCTTAGGTGATGGCCTCAGACCCTCATAACATCACTCGGTGGTGACGAGGTCTGAGCTCAGACACCTGGGTTAGATGACCTCAGACCCTAAACATCATTAATTTGGTGAAGTTGGTTATGAGAACAACATATTAGATAATGACATCAGAGCTCAATAGCATTCAGAGGCATTCGGATATAAAAATAAAGGAAGAGATTGGCATTCAGTAAAAATAAGAGATTACAAATATTCATTACAATGCACTGAGGTTACAAATTACAAGCTCAGTTACAAGTCAAAAATTACAAATTAAAACTTAAAGGTCTGAGGGGGGAGCATTGACAGTATCGGCTGGGTTGACCTGATCAGCATTGGTCACCTCAGCCACATCATCAGCAGGGTCAGTCCCTCCGAGATCACTCCCTTCTAGAGTAGCAGTCTGACCAGGGGCAGCAGCCTCGTCTTCTACCTCTTGCAGTGCCTAGGCAAATTGAGGGTCGGCGAAGCCGAGGCCCACAAAGTCGGAGGCCTTTATAGTGCCAACCTCCTTCTCTTTGACCTCGACCCATCTGGTAGTGGCTTTGATACCTCTTTCGAGGTATTCAAAACCAAAACCTACGAACTCCTCAGAGACTTTGTAGTCAGAAATTATTCTCTCTGAGGCATCTGCAAGGGCAGCCTTCACAGCCGCATTGACCTTCCTCTGCAGAGCATCATCCTTATCCTTCAGGGCCTTGGCGTGGCTTTGGACGAGCGCAGAGATATCTTTTTCCAAACCCTGAGCCTTATTTTCCGAGGTCTGGGCCTTATTCTCGGCATTCTGTAACTCTGACCTCAGACGGTCAACCTCGGCCTTCAGGGCGCTCTCGACCTTCTCAGCCTCCTGCCCCTTCTGAATGAGAGGCAATTTCCTCAGGGCCCAGTTAGATAGCTGGTACATGGCAGTCACACCCTACACAGATAACGAAGAGGTTAGAGGGGAGTAAAATCAGACGTTGCACTTGTAAAATTATTGGCAAAAGGAACAAGTCATACCTGGACGGCTCTGTGGAGGCTGAACTCAACCATCATGGAGGTGTCCATGGCCCTGTAAAAACGCTTGTCGGCCTCGGTCATCATGTTGGCAAGTGCGTCCATGGCCTGTCTGCTGTGGCCGACCACGCTATCGGTAAGTTTCAGCTGGTCCAGACGAGCCGACAGGGTGTCGGCTGAGATGGGGATCGCAGCGTCTGAGGTCTTCTTTTGTCTTGAGGTCGGCCTATGATCCTCAGAGGCCGGGACCTCAGGGGCCCTCTTCTTGGACTTGGATGTTGAGGGAGCTGGAGGAGGAGCGTTCAAACCAGTCCTCTTTACAAGTCTAGCCAAACTCGGAGCTGCCATCTCCCACAATTCGTCCGGGACACCTGGAGGTCTCTCTGCAAAAGTGAAAAGATAAGAGTCAGAAATCAAACATGAATGACCAGAGGTTAGACTTGGAACAAAAAGAAAAATCCTTACCAAAGTCAACAAGGGGACTTCCACCTAGGCTCTTCCCCGAGAGATACTGGGGGGTCAGCAGATGTTCGAACTTGACGAACAGACCATGTGCCCCTTGGTCTTGCAGGGCCTTCACCTTTTTGCCGTTCGGAAGACTTAGGCCAGGATCGGCCCTGGCAGACATGGTGACCTTACCCCATCTGAGGGGTATCCTCGGCTCAAAAGTGGAAGAAGGAACGGATGAGCCAAATTCCCATGGCCCTGAGGCGAAAAAATACTGGGGCTTCCAGTTGTGATTCGAGGTCTGAGTGACCTGAAGCATCTTCTTCTCAGGCCTCCGAGCCACGAAGTGATAGTAGCTCGGATGGTTTTTGGCCGAGGTAGGGACATAACAACCAGCAAAGACCTGAACTGGGAGGTCAGAGTGGTGGACTTCCCTCCACAAGATGATGGATCCAATAATGACTCTCCAAGCATTGGGAGAGAGCTGGGAGGGGGCCAAGTTGATAAAGGAAAGAATAGACCTGATGACGGGATGAATGGGTAGACGAAACCCCAACTTAAACATCTGCTCATACAAGCAGATTTCTCCATCTCGGCCGTGGTAGGCCCTCTCTTCCCTCAGAGGTCTCCTTAATTTGATTGAGGGACTGATGGAGTATAAGTATCTGAAGTGCATCAGATCCACCTCAGTGACTGTGCTCTCGTACTCGTCCGCCTCAGAGACATCAACATCACTTTCAGCATCCTCATCATCGTCGTCAAGCTCAACGTCGGCTGGAGCAGACGTAGACGGGTGACCAGGGAACCTCTGAGCAAACTCGGCCCCGATAACGGCCGACAGAGGGATGGCATCTAGAATGGGTGGCACAGCCACACTTGGCACAACAAGTTCGACCTCTGAAGAAGAATTTGAGGTGCTTGAGCCATTCTGAGACGAGGCTCGGCTGGAGACCTCGGCCTGGACAGGGGCCTGACCAGGCCGAGGTGTAAAATCCATGGCTTCCTGGAAAGAGTCCACAGACATGGGGTCTGAGGTGGAGGACTCAGACTCAGACATCGGTAATTGGTTAGCAGAGACGTCTGTCTGATAGAAGTTCTCAGGAGGATCAGGGTATACTACCTTGAGAGGTGGGGGAAAGATAGGTCTGACAGGGAACTCCTGTGACCTACGAGCTTCTTCCTGAGCTCTCTCTATTTGCCTAATTTTCTCTAAGGTCTTCTCTCTGAGAGAAGGGAATTCCTCAAGAAGCTGGTACAGGGGTCTGAGCATCAGAGGACGACCCAAAAATTCTAACGACCCTAAACTTAAGGAAAACTCCTAAACCTACAAACACGATTGGCTTATAAAATAAAGGGGTTTGAAGATCAAACTAAGGAACTTTAAGAAAACACAGGTCGCCTGAATCAATGAAGCTCGCCAGAAAACTCAAATGAACCACCGGAAAACTTAAAAGGTCACCGAAAAATGCAAACCGAATGTCAAAAACAAAGGAAATGGAAAAGGAGGAGTACCTGGGAGTGGATCGACGAATGAAAGCAAGAGAATCCACAAGAAACCTACGGGAAACCTTCTGCAGAAAGAGCGCTGGATTGAAGAGACTTTAGAGAGAGGAAATTTGCAGGAAACAGCGTGCGCGGGAAAAGAGGAAGAAGAAAGAGGAAGAAAGGGTTTAACCCCTTAAATACTTGGGCACACTTCCCAAGGCCCATTATTGCCTTGGGAAACCCAAGGGACAACTGACAGCGCACGCAAGCCAAGTGGGCACACCTTAGCCTGGGACAGGTGTCACGCAGGTGTTAGCCTTGGGACGAACAGGCCTCGGAGGTGAAGCAATCCCCTAGACACTTGCTCTCGCATGTGACTAAGGGATGGGGGGTGATTGATATGCCCAAGTATAACCTCAGCCAGACCTACCTCGGCCGAGATGATGGCTGAAACATTGATCGACCCTAGGAAGGCCAGGGGCGCACGATACCATCCCTCGGCCAGACCTACCTCGGCTCAGGCCGACACTACCATCTACACAGCCAAGGGGGCACTGCGTGCATCACAGGCATCAACATCACTCTGGGTATGGCAACCTCGGCCAAGAGTGGGCCGAGGTGACAGGGAGCCGACCCTCAACTTGGAACCGGTTCAACCTCGGCTTGGGATGAGGTCACAAGAGGCCTTAGTAATCAGCAGCATGGGACTATCCCTACCTCGGCTGGGGCCGACCTAGCATAATGTCTCAGCTGAGATCAGGCCGAGACTCCTTATGACACTTCTCGGATTGAACGGACATCAAGCCTTTACAGCTCGGCCTCTCCCAGGCCGAGGTCATTCAATAACATGACTGCCGAGCATCTGTTGACATTTGGATAAGGACACCTGGGCACAAATCAGTTGTAACAAGATTATTCTCCACATGTGGGAGAATATTTCATCATCGTTGCTTACATGTGACAGTGACAGATGGCATTCCCACATTGGTGAGGATACCACACACATGCTCATTGCATGCATGGGGGGTACATTACGCCCCCTAGGCATTATATATAGGGGTCATCCCCTACCTTGCAAAGGGATCCAGCTATTAAAACCCTAGTTAAAACTCTGTCTAAATATACAGTAGAGAGAGAGAGAGCTTGAGTGAATTGTACCTATGGCCATTAGCGCCTTCATTCAGTGATATTACTCACACACTCACAGTGGACGTAGGCCAGATTGGCTGAACCACTCATATTCCGGTGTTGATTCCTCATATCCTCACCTCCTTCTCTTATCTCTTTATATAGTTGTGCTTCCATTGTTATTCACATATTGAGCTTGGAAACACCTTACCTGGTGGTGCTGATTCTTAGCATCATCAAACGATGCTCACAGAAAAATACTCCATTATTCATTATACCTCAACGGTGGCATACCCAAAGGGAAACGGTCAAGCCGGAGCAATTAACAAAACTTTGGTTAATATGTTGGCTAGAACAATAGAGGATTTCCCAGGATCGTGGGACAACAAGATACCAGCCGTGTTGTGGGCCTATCGAACAACTAAAAGGAAGCCAACATGGTATACTCTTTTCTCTCTTATTTATGGGGCTGAGGCAATCCTTCCAGTAGAGTTAAAAGTTCTCTCTGCTCAATATGCCTTGTGAAGTAGTATGCTCCCTCAAAATAGACATGTGCAGCTGGAAGCATTGGACGAACACAGAGATAATGCGATGCAACACTTTCAAATGTATACGAAGAAGCTCTCCAGGGCATGTGATAACTTGGTGAGACCTAGGACGTTCATGGAAGGAGACCTCGTGTTGAAAGCAGCAGTAAAGCATATCAGAGGATTGTCCCTACCCAAGTTTGCAGCAAATTAGGAGGGACCTTTCATTGTAAAAGAAGCTCATGACTCAGGTTATTGTTTAATTTCTAAGATGGAAGAAGACAAACCATTCAAAATTAACAACAAATGGTTGAAGGTTTATCATGTCTAAGCAATTATGTTTGGGCCACTTATGTATCTAGTTGTAATCAATATATAAGTTCTTTCTATGACAAATATGCAAGTTCTCTTTATTATAATTCGAGTAGAAATGAAAGAACCATAGAACTTCATAATGCACGCAAATAGTTATAACATAAAGGAAAGGCATGAGAAAACATATATATTTTTTCATTCATAAACTTTGGGGAATTACAAAATTGGGAGCTATTGCCCAAGAATTACATAAAAAGGAGAAAAAAGAAAAATATATACAAAAGCTCATTGGCCTAGGAGGAACCACAGATCTGGGGAAGAGAAAAAATCTCCAGGAAGTCCCAAAGAAGCTTCTAGGTAAGACCGTTGGGAATTAATAGAAACCTCCAACCTCGTTTGTGCTTGTGTGTGCTTGATAAGGAGTTTCTCTTATTTGAGCTTCGCCAGACGCAGAGCTTCTTCGATGTCCTCCACGTCTTTGTCAATAGCTCCAAGAAGAGGTGCTAACTTGGCCAACCTTGCTTCCTCAGCCCATTGATCCTCCTGATGTTTTCGGAGAAGTTCCTTCTGGCTGTCTAGTCATTGCCTCTTCAAAGTCTTCAAATGCGTGATAATCTAGTCAAAACGGAATTCGTCATTACCCAAATCCCTCAGATGACCCAGGAATTGGTTAAGAAGGGGTCTAGTAACGTTTGAGGACGAAGTGTTGGAAATTTCAGTGATGATGGTAGCCATGCCCTGATGCCTGTAACTCATAACAGAGATGTTTGAGCGTAAGCAATCCACCGTGAACATTTCAGAATGATGATTTATAAGCTGCTCAACTACCAAATGATGGTTGGCAGGCATTTGAGGAGAACACTGAAGCACCATCAGGTAGAAGGTGTGAGGAGCCAGGTCGGGTAGAGGAAGCTCACAACCAGATTCGCTCTCAGTAAAAACACCAGTCATGTAACCTTGATCATTATGGATAGAATCTTCTAAGACAACAGGTTCCCGATGGGGCGAGGTAATGGGTGAAAGAATTGGTGGAGAATCCTCTCGTGTAACCTGAGAACAGGTAGAAGAAATAATGAGTGTATAAAAAATCGTAACAAGTATTTTCGTTGTTAAGTCACCGTTATAGGTGGAGTTTATGAAAAATCTTAACAAGTGTTTTCATTGTTAAGTCACCGTTATAGGTGAAGTTTATGAAAAATATTAACAAGTGTTTTCGTTGTTAAGTCACAGTTATAGGTGGAGTTTATGAAAAATCTTAACAAGTGTTTTCATTGTTAAGTCAGCGTCATAGGTGGAGTGTATGAAAAATCTTAACAAGTGTTTTTGTTGTTAAGTCACCGTTATAGGCGGAGTTTATGAAAAATCTTAACAATTGTTTTCATTGTTAAGTCACCGACATGGGTGGAGTCTATGAAAGAACCTTAACAAGTGTTTCCAGTATTAAACCACCATTATAGGTGAAATTTGAAAGGTTGAAAAATACAGAGAAACTAGCAAAGTACTCAGCAGTAACAGGAGCGAGAATGGGAGTCACCACGGGGGCCATAAAGGTAGAAACCGTTGGGGGTAGACTTATTCCCTCAGGAACATCAACGGCACCCTCAACTGAAGAAGCCTCAATGGTCGGTAAACCACCCTCGCCACTAAAAGGTACTAAGGTCAACATGGGGATTTCACCGGGAGAAGACGTTGGACCTCCAAGTGATGCCCCAACGCTAGTGGATACGGAAGAACCATCACGATGAGCAGCAGCATCAACCTTGGCCTACCACCAAGAGCAGAAGGTGGGGAAAGACTTGGAGAAAGCTGCAGCAACGAAGCCAAGTGTTAGAAATGGAGAATAAGTACAGAAAAAGGGAGAAATACCTATAAGCGTTACTTAACTCAGTTATAGCACCAAAAAGGGGAATTGTAGTCAGGGGTCTCGTCAGCACGGTGGGAAGAAGAATGTTAGCTAACAAAGATGCCATTTCAACCTGGGACATCCCAACACATTAAAGTTCAGCATGTTAAATAGAAAAAAGGGGTGGAAGAGAGAAAAGGTGTCAGACCTAATAAGTAATAGATAATATATTACCTCAGGGGAACTTTCTGTAGCCGGCACCAGGGGAAGAAGAATCTCGGACTGAGGTGCTAATTCAGAAGAAGCTGGGGCAGTTGTCTCTGGTTGGGAAGATATTCCAATAGATTCGACGGTAACACCCCCTGCAGCAGCATCTTTAGCCTGCTAGGAGGACAAACGGCGAGAGTAGGTAAGGCCTATCATGGGCAAATGGGGAGGAGATGATTCAGTTGTAGATACACCAAAGTGTCCTCCCATGAAAGGACTGACTGGAGGAGAAGACCCTTCTTCACCAGCCTCCTGATGAAACCAAGAAAGAAAGAACAAGTGTTAGAGAAAATAAGAAAATTCACTAAGTCATAAACAACTAAAGATGGAAAGACCAACCTCGTGATCAGAAGAAGAATGTGAGGGCATAACAACGGGCGAAGCTGGGGGAGATGAGTGAGGAGAATCACTCTCGGTGAAATCATCCACAGTCTTAGGACTATCATCAATTGGTATAACGGCCTCAGAAGAAGGAAAAGTCGAACGCCTAGGAGTAGAGGCAACGGTTGCAGGTTGAACTGTAGAGGCTTGTCTCTTACTTGCCTTAGTGCCCAAAGTCTTCTTCCTTTTGCCAGCGACACTAGCACTTGAAGGACCCCTTTTTCTTCGCAAAGCCCCTTAAGTGGGATCCACTACGATAGTGTGAAATGCCTCAACAGGAGGAATTGCAGGCGCAGTTTGGCAAAATATTTGTTGAAGACGTTCAACCTCTTTTCTAATTGCTTCCAGTAGTTCCTCAGGAACATCAGTATTGGGAGGAACAGAGGTAATGGGAAAAGTATCAATAGGCGCCTGGGATTTGCATGAGGACATGGGCTTCGAAGAGGCCCCACTTTTGGTCTTCTTGGATTTTTGGGAAAGGGGTTGCGAGGGACCTTTACTAGAAGTCGTAGCGACAGAAGTACCACCAACTGTAGGATTAGGCGCTGAAGTTTTTTTTACATTAGGGGCAACAATGGGGATTGTTGGGAATTAGGGAGGCATCTCACTGGGGGGTCTTTTGGTGTTTGGATAAGTGGGAACTCAATTCCCAGAACGAAACTTCCTTTCAGCCCCAGCTCCAAGGAAGGAAAACTCTTAACAATGGGGTAGACTGGGGGACTTTGGATGAATTCACAAATTTTTGCTATCTGTCTTGGCCAATACTTCATCGCAAAATCACTGGTCACATCCCCCTTCCTAGAAAGAGCAGGAATGTTAACACGACCACTTATGGCTGAGCAGATCATGGAAGTAGCTGACACGGTGTAAAAGGAACAGGCCTCAGAGAAAGATGCCTTAGGGTGAGAACATTGAAATACTGGCTGAGGAACCCCTTGGTCGTACCCAAACTAACGACTGCAACGGTTGGGTTGTAATGTTCAGAGGTATACCCCCAGTTAGTGTAAGAGGGAAAATAGCTAGGAGTCAAAGCCAAAACCAAAGCAAACGAAGGGTCTTACGTTATAAGATCCTCACAGGTAGTCCCCACGACCTTAGATACGACACCAAAAAAACCCAAGTGTTGATGTAAAAAATTAGATCACTCTAATTATTCAATCACAGATAAATAAAATGAGACAAAGAATTTTAAAGTGGTTCAGCCTTATAAGAATGGCCTACGTCCACTGTTGTTTTATTGCTGAGTGTTTGGGAATTCTCGATTACAAGTTCTATCAAGAAATTCCGGTCTGGATT